>OX639998.1:32551807-33751807 GCA_951828415.1 Anomoia purmunda | reverse complement strand
AAAGAGAAAATAAAGGGCTGTCGCCGAAATTTCGAAGGGAGGTAAGTCCTGGTTTATTTCTATATTCCCAGTTGATCGTATGGGTCGCAGCGGCCAAGGTTAAGAATACCAGCCTAATTGACGTACCGATCAAAGCCTTAATCCCTTTCGATCGGTCGGTGTCCTAATGTGACTCCGCGAACGACCAGTGGCTATATGCCGCGATATCCGAGAAATGTTCTACCAGATTCGAGTGAGGGAAAAAGATCTGTTGGCGCAACAGTTCCTCTGGCGAGATGGCGATAGTAGCTGATGAATTCGTTATGTCCGTGATGACGTTTGGGGCATCGTAAAGGACAAGAACGTAAAGCGCTTCGAGAAAGAGCTTCCTGGCGCAGTAGCAGCAATTATCGGAAACACGGTTGTGGATGACTGGCTGCATAGTGTGGACGATGAAGATAATATGATCAAAATTGCTACACAATTGTCACATTAATAGTGAAGGCGGTTTTGAGATGCGGCACTGGCTGTCTCATTTTAAGCGAGTTGTGCAAGCGCTCACGAATGAATCCGAGCCCACAAACAAGTGCTTTGCAAAACCAGGGGCGGAGTTCCAAAAGATCCTTGGCATGTGGTGGTTTGTTAACAGCGACGAGCTGAACTTCCTTCATAAATTAATGCCGGTAGTTCTCTACGAGCCGACCCTTCCGAATAAGCGACAAATACTTCGAGCGGTGATGGCTTTATTCGACCCTTTGGACCTTCTGAGCTTCTTCGTGGCAAAGGCTAAGACGATTTTGCAGGATGAGTAGCGAACAGGTGTAACTTGGGACGAAGTAGCACACAATCAGGAACACTCATCATATCTACAGTGGGTGCGAAAACTACGCTTCATCGACAAAATCCGAATCCCACGGTGTTATAATCAACTCCACATCTTTGTCGACGCCACCATATCAGCATACGGGGCAGTGGCCTTTTTGCGTTTACATGCGGGTGATAAAGTTCACTGCAGTCTCGTGGCGTCGAAAGCAAGAGTCGCTCCCTTCAAGCCGATCTCAGTACCAAGACTCGAGCTAATGGCAGCCATCCTGGGGCTTCGCCTTGCCAAGTTCATAGAACAGGAACTTTCCATATACTTAAATTGGCGGACCTTCTGGTATGATTCGAGAGACGTCTTATTTTGGATAAGATCGGACACGAGGAAATTTAACCAGTTCGAGGCAGTACGCGTTGGTAAAATCTTAGAAGATTCACATATTAACTAATCGGTGGATGCCGACGAGAGAGAATGTCGCAGACGACGGCACTAAGTGGAATCCTAATATTGAAATCAGTAGCACTATTGATACTAATTCTTTCCATTTATAGACGAATATGGGTTGCTACGCGTGAAGGGTCATATCGACAGAGTGAAAGGTGCGGCAGCGGATCTGAAACAACCGATAATTCTCGCGCGAAGTCACATCATTAGTCATCTGATCGTAGATTTCTACCACCGCAGCTTTCATCCCCATCATGACGAGATAGTGGTGAATGAGATGAGGCAACGGTTCTGCGTACATGCCTTGCGTGCTTTCGCGGTGACAAAAATATGTCAGCAATGTCGCAATCGATGAGCTATGCCGAATCTACAAAAAATGAGCAGGCTACCCGTAGAAATTCTAGCGACATTCACTCATCTGTTCGCATACTCAGGCGTGGAATATTTTGGATCCTTTGATGTCGTAGTTGGAAGTCGGCATAAAAACGCTTGGGAGTCATTTTTACCTGTATGACTATCCAAGCGGTACCTACACATCGAAGTTTCTCCCTCGCTCTCGACTGACTCATTTCCAATGGTGTGGAAGTTGTTTATATCCAGGCGGGGAGTCCCCAAGCGAATCATCTCCAATAACGGCACGAATTTCGGAGGTGCTAGTCGAATTTTGGCCCAGAAAGTCGAAAAGCGGTCATCGGACACCATAGTGCAGAAATACCCCGGGATAGAGTGGACCTATATAGCGCCAGCTGCACCACGCACGGGTGAAACTTGGGAGCGCATGGTACGATCTGTGAAGGCAGTATTAAGGGATATATTACCAAGGAGCGGCCTGGTGAAGAAATATTGAGAGCGATCCTAGCCGACGTTGAAACTATCATCAATATGCGCCCCGCTCACTTACATTCCGCTAGATTCGTACGAGTGCGAGGCCTTAATGATGAATCACATTCTCCTCGGGAACTCAAGCGATACGAGAAAAGGCTGATTTCGATGTCGGCCTGCCCACACTGAGCGAGAACTTTCGTACCGCCGGCGACTTAGCCGATCGCTTCTGGAGACGATGGACCGAGAGTATCTACCGTGTCTAATCAGGCAAGCCAAATGGTTTGAGAGCCCACAAGAACCCATAGCTGCAAACGACGTCGTTACCATTGTTGACGAAAACACGAAACAAAATATGTGGACGAAGGGAAGAGTGTTAACGACGGGCAAATCAGAAGTGCAGTAGTGAAAACGTCTAGCGGTTTAGTGATCCGCCTGGTAGTGAAACTTGCGCGCCTAGATCTGAAAGCAGTAAGCCCCACGACAGAGCATGAAGCTCACGGAGGGGAAGGTTGGCGCGCAACAAATAATGCGGCTTCGAGTACTTAAATACATCTTAAAATAAGTTAAATTTCCCACAGTAAAATGCAACCTTGCGGATGTATGGCTCTCAGCCGTGGATATGTACCGCAACAGAAATGCAGCATTTTACCAGCTGCAGCATTAAAAATACAGTCAAATTACTTGTTAGTAGCTCCATGGAACCATTCAAATCAATAATTATCCTAAAAGTTGTGCTACTATGCTGACGACTTTTTTTAAATTTAATAAATGAAATGAATGAAAAATAAATACTTAAATAAACTTTAAAGGCTAATTCATTTGACTAATCGATGGTATGAATAATTGATTTGCAAACGTGCTACATATGAATGCGAATAATGTCGTCACACAGCGCAAAAATACACAAACAAAAGTTGGACTCTTGCAAAGGAGCTGACAGAATGGATTTTATTTTCATGCTGGAGCAAGATTTTTGATATTTTTGAGTTTATTAGAAATTCGAGTTGTCACATCCATACATTTAAGCAATTAATCAAATTACTATTTCGTTTAAAGTATTCCATTACTCTTTTCATAAGGAACAATTTCTATTATACAAAAAAATTGCATTTTCTGCTGCTCTTTGTACCATTGCTTTTTGGCACATTTTTTAAACATTCCAACTTTACTTCTCTTGAAAACTTTTCGTTTATAACTCTAGTTTTTGAAATTTAAGTTTTCAATCAATGAGTAACGTATATAGTAAAATTGGGGTACTTGAGGCATAAAGTACACATATACACATATCCAAACTAGACCTAGAATTTGAAGCACACACATTTACATACATATGTACTTGGGCACAACTTAAATGTGGATTTTTGTTAGCAGAAGGAATATAAGGAAATAAAAAGTTAGTTATAGATAACCACAGAAGAAAACAAGAGTTTCCTTTCTCGAGTTTACTATATACATTTACTCAAACAATTGACCACATGGTAATTTTTTATAATATTTGCAATATTTTTCATAACAAATTATTTCATTGTTTTTATAAAATATTATTTCATTACTTTCATTTTCATTATTTATTAGGGACAAATTAGTACAATAAGATATTAAAATCTTTTATAGTACAACAAATTTCAGAGTCACAATAACAAGACATAACAGACCTTAAAGTAAGCTAATAATCAGTACATATGTATATAAATAAGCAATAAAACTTATAAGTTAAATTACAGGTGTGTACTAGTCACCTATGCGTAATCGAGTTAACAATGTTTTAACAAAGAAATTAGTTACAAAAATATGAATAAATTAGGACTATAATGGAAGATAGAATATCAATTAAAGGCTAAGTACTGAAGTAATTATAGATAGATAAAATTGCTTTTGTTAATCTGTTTTCTAATATTGGCAGGGATAGAGTTCCAAATGCGGATAGCGTTAACGAAGAACAGCCTTGCTGAGACCATTGAGGTAAACTGAGGGACTATAAGATCTAATATGCGGGCAGATTTGGTAAAACACAACTTATCATAGAGATAGCTAGGAGATTTCCAAGTGATAAGCTTATATAAAAATATAAAATTGTTGGCCTTGTGATACTCCGAGATCTCACAGCCTAAAAGTCGGTGCTTCCATGCGAAATATGTTCAAACCTTGATAAGCCGTAAACATAGCGCGTCACATTATTAAACAATGTCCCAATCTTACGCGCAGAGCTTACTATAATCAGATCAGAATACATTATAATTGGGATAATTAGCTGTATAGCAAGACGACGTCTCGTCTGCAAGGGGGTATAGAATCCAGATTGCCGTAGATTCCTCAGTGCGACATATACCTTGCTTACTACTTTGTTTACATGATCAGTACAAGTGAGACTAGAGTTTATGACAAAACCTAAATTTGTAATTTTGCGAACTATCTTTATAGGCTCATTGCCAATGTAAAGCGGGGGTAAGAAATTGAAGTCTTTGGTTTTTTTGTTATATATTGGTAACACACAATATTTAGTACAATTTAAATAAAGACCATTTTCACTCGCCTATCTGGAGATTGTGGATAGCGCCCCCATTGACATTAGCACAAAGACAGTCAGCTTGACTAACAGGTCCAGATACGAAAACTGGATGTCATCGGCATAAGCATGTAGATTTGCAGTTCGGAAAACGTGGAAAACATCATTTAAAAATAAACTGAAAAGCAACGGGCCAAGAATAGAGCCTTGGGGAACACCAGCAGTCACCGCTTTCAGTTTTGAAACGTCAGCACCAATTCGCACTCGTTGAAATCGGCCTGATATATAGCTTTTCATAAGACCAAGCGCACTGTGCCCAAATCCAAAGTAACATTGCAGCTTGCTGCATAAAAGTGCATGACTAACAGAATCGAAGGCCTTAGAGAGATCAGAGTAATGTCATGGTTTTTATCAAAGGGCATTCGAATGTCATCTAATATTTTTAATATGGCAGTGGTGCAACTGTGATTTTTCCTGAATCCTGATTGCAGAGGGGAAAGAAGATTTTTATTATGGACATGCGACGAGATCTGCCCCGCCAATAGGGTCTCGAAAACTTTGGAGAGAGCCGACAAAATACTAATGGGACGAAAATCATTAATACAACTAGCATAACTCTTTTTCGCAACAGGCAGTACTGTAGCAACTTTCCGCATGTGCGGAAAGGAAGACGTAGTTACACCATGATTTATGATATGGTTCGCTAAATAATTGAAATCATATAAATTTTTGTGCGTTTTCGCGCTTCATTCGGTCGGTCCAAAGTTCAAATCCTGGCCGGGGCAAGTAACATCAAAATACATATGTAAATATTTCTGCCATGAAAAAAGTCCTCAAAAATCATTTGCCGTTCGCCGTAAAACTGTGGGGCCCCTCAATTTGTGTTACAACATCAAGACGCACGTCAAAAATTGTAGAAGAAGTTCGACCAAATAAAAGTAAATATGACATGAGGCCCAAATTATTATTACTATTATTATTATTATTTGCTGTCGAATAAATTTTCTAGTTTTCTACCGTTTTGTCGTTCGGTGAAAGACAATCCAAAGGGGACAGAATAGAATTCGATATACGAAAGGTGTTTTCAGAGTACCAATCGTGCGAAAGGAAACGAATTTGCTTTCGAATTCAACTACAGAGTATGGTCCACAAATATAAGTGGAAACGATATTCATATTGTTTTGTGTTTTTGTTCGATGCGGAGGTTATTCTTCACAATATTAATGTACAATTATTAAAAAAAGCAAACAATGCTGCAAAATATTGCTTGGTGGAGACTTAGTAAAATATTAGAGCACTTCTTTCTTTTTCTATTGCTGATATACTGAATTCTGTTTCTCTTGCTATCAGCACCAGAATCGCAGAATTCAGTTCCCGTTTCAGTAGTTGTCAAAAATATCCTGAATTCTGTCCCCGTTTCTCTTCTGTGCGACACCGCGCCTTCACTGGTTAACAGTGCTGCCGTAAGGTTTTAAATTACTATTTTCATTAAAATTTTAAATACTTGATACTAATAAGACAAGTTAAGATTTTTTGATGGGATTTTCAACATACGTTGAGATAATCGACTATCCCCCGAGGTTTTGAAATCGCTGGAATTGCATGGACTGCCACGTCTCAAAACTAAAAGTGGATCTAGTAATCATCATAGTGCGTAATCTTAATCACCCTCGACCATGCAATGGAACGAGACTGGTCGTAGAAAAGCTAATGAATAACATCATCGAGGCAACGATCATCGTAAGCAATAACATAAGAGAGGATATTATGATTTCGCGATGATGATACTAACGGACTTGCCGTTTCATTTTTAGCGGCTCCAATTCTCCATGCTTTTGGATTTTGCGATGAGCATAAACAAATCACAAGCCCAGTCATTTCAAGTTCGCGGAATTAACGAGCGTTACATTTGCGTTGCAGAATAAAATATAAAAAGTTACTTTAAACTTGCACCTATTCAGAAATTCCCTAAAATTCTTAATAAAAAGTGTGGAAATTTACAAAAACAGAGTCCAAATGTCTGGTAAGCACATAAGTTCATGCATGTAATGGAATTTTGACAGGGCCAGATTGTAATATTTAAAAATATAGCCATATGAACCAGTTAAACAAGGAAAGGCAGTTGAGGAGATACCTATTCAATAGTCCATATCTCTTTTCTGTTAAATTATTATTTAATGATTTGAAGGAAAAAAATTTATGAAAATAATCAAGCAACTATGATATATTTACTTGAGCTCGATGCGACCGCATTTCGAATTGACTATAGCTTTAAGAAGTCAGAAAATAACTTGTATTAAGTGCGAATGAGGTTTTGCAGATATTTGACACATTCGCGTTGATTCTAGTAGTTCAGGGCGTACGCACTGACATATTTTTTTGACCTAACCATACACTTTACTGCCGCACCCTGTAAATGCTGCAGTAAAGTATTGAAACAGAATACAACTTAATTTTTTTTAGTATTCTTTTTTATTGATTTCATTTGTGACAACATTGTCGTTACGTCATAAAAGTCTAAAGTAGCTTAAAATTTATTTTGTAGACATAGCGAACTCAGACTCAGTAGTCTTCATTTTGGAATAATTTTTAATTTGAAGAGGTCCTTTTAATAAGTTTCTATACAGTTTTGAATACATGAAAGTGAAATAACTTTGTATTATATTCATTGAGAACAATTCAATATGTTAATTTTTTTAATCCTTAAATGTTATTATCAGCGATTTTTGTCTTTAACATGTAAGTTAAAATTATTTTAACCATTAGTTCTTACTTATGAATATAGACTACATTAAATCTTTGTGGCTTTGCGAAACCCTTTTCTTGCTCTGACTTACCGCTATGACTTAAGCTACGCGTACACTGCAGCTGAAAAACCAAGCATATTTGATCGTCTGAACTGTGCTAAAATTAGAACTGATTATTGCCTGAGAGCATTTGTTCGCACAAATCTAAATTCTGCTTGCTTAGTAAAATTGTGATTGATTATTTATTAAATCTAGCTAAATAAGCTCGAATAATATTATGTTTTTCATTCATTCGTGTTCATTTAACATTATTCGAAGGTAGGAAATGCGTAGAAGGGAGGGGGTGAATGAATTATTTCAGGAAAAAGGTGGAATGGGCGAATACTACAACCTTTTTAGCCATTTTAAGCAGCAACCTGAAAAAATGTTAGAGTACTTCAGCATAGAAAACATTCTTGAAATACTTGAGTCAGTAATAAAAAAAACAAAATAGAAACTTTATGGAAAGCGTTTCAGCGGAGGGAAATTTACTGTAACTTTGAGGTGTACAGTTACTACAACATTTCATGTGTTAGATCTCGTATACATATTTTGGGTTCGTTTTAGTTTACAGCCGCTAGAGGTCCTATTCTTCCTCATGCCCCCACTATTTGCCGTCTGTAAACAAAAATGCCCCTTATTTTTTAATTGTTCATTTCCAGGTTTTTAGCAACTGGAACATAATTTAGTGCTCTTAAGTTCTCATCAGGTTAGCAAATACCACAATACCGCAAATTGTCAAAGAAACCATATTTGATACATTAGTATGAACACATGCCCATACCACTCACAATTGCTTATACGAAATGCGAGAAAAATGAGGGGCTTTCCAAACTGTTTTGGAAGTATGTATGGTAAGCACATTCGCTTAAAATGTTTAAGTAATTCGGAAAACATGTACTTTAATTACAAAAAGTACTTTTCCATAAATTTGATAAGCTATTTTTAGTCCAGAGTACCAACATATCTGTTTGAGACAAACATATTGAAATGCTAACTTAATACTAATATAACTTCACCTAGCAAATCGGCTCCCTTATCTGAAAACTGAGTTGCCCTCTTCAAAAATTTTGTATACGAATCTAGTAAAATATGTATGTATAAATAGTAGTAGAAATGTAAGTTCTTTAAGCAAAACCAATAGAGGGCAACAACAACAAAGGGGCATCGCGTGTTAAGCTTTTGACTACAACCGCCGCCTCTGTTTAAACCTTGGCGTAGGGTTTTAAACTAACAATATGAATAAATAGAAAGTGTCCAACTGAAAGCCAATTTTAGAAACTCCAACACAGCTAAACCGTAAAACTTTGTGAGCTATTTACATTTTAATCATAAAAGTTCCGCTAAGAAATGCTCCGATTTCGGTGCATTTTAACATATAGTAGTCATACTACTGATTGCTTACGTATGATGTTTTACTTAAACCCATTTATTTTATTTACATGTGAAAAAAATACTATTCTGAATTTGAATATTTTTACGCAATCACAGTAATTAAATAAATTTAAATTTTTTTCTTCATGAAAGTTATTACTATTATTATTATTATTATTATTATGGAGCCTTCGATGACGCTGCTTTCTTTACTTTTTTATAAAATTTTTTAATTCAAAATTTTCAATACAATCTACAATGTACGTAATTTTTCCATATTGTTTTAAAATACTAAGGTCTACTCCAAAATACAACTGTGAGTTCTCTACTTCCAAAATACAGCTCTAGATTGTGCAGCATTAAAATTTATCTGTCCCTATTTACAGAACATTGTATGATTAAATCATTACTTTACCTTTGGTGCTTGTAGCTGATGAACCATTTCCTCTGAAAAGAAATATAATACGACTATATTCATGATGACATCTTAGAGTACAGGCAGGCATTTTTAATCAACGTTTATCGAATAGCAGAGAAGTAATGGAATGCGATTCAAGTATCATCGCACAAAAATTGAGAATACTGTCCAAATTAATTGAAACCACTTTAGAAAATGCTTAACATATTCTTAAATGTATTAATTTAGAGGGTTTTCTATAAGGGGAACAATTCCACAACCGAAGCTCGCATATTGCTGCACATAAATATACAGATTAATGTATTTTAACATAAATTTAAGAATAAATGCATTTCTGTGAAAATTGTATAGTTGGTACTGTTTATTGGGGTTTTGTATCTCGCTATTATACTGGATGATGCTCTTCTATTGAGGAACTGGCCTGGACACATCTACTTCTCCCACAAAGCTGTAAATCACAAGGTATGAATTATCAAAGAGGCTGTCCCATCGCATCACAGTGGGGAAGTTCATTCAATGTGAATGTTTCCATACCCTTTCCGTTGAATTCTTATACCGAGGAAGCCTTTCAACCACCAGAAGGGATTTCCTGGACGCTGACGATTACTCGATTGCCGTCTGCTCTTTCCGATTTCTTCACTGCAAGGAATTTTTCCCTTTTCTTTCAATTTAGGAAAAATCACACTAACATTTTGGATATTATAGTTATTCTATCTTTAGTGGCAAGTTCAAAGTTAATTAAATAAGAATTTATGTAACAGTAGCAGTAAAGTCTGACTGCGGGATACGCTGACGTACTGCCGGGCGTGGTTGCTGATTCAGGTCCACCATAAAGCATCGAGTTTCCTTATAAATGATAAGTATAATCACCCTGCACAAAACTAAGAGCGGCGGAAGCGACCGTTGCATGATGATAATTTATGTTATTGATTTGCATACGCAATTCGGTTTTCTATGAATATTCTATGTGCTGAGAACGATATTTGAATCTGTACCATATTGAGTCGTCAAATTGAATATCTGCCGTGAATCGCGCTACTAATTGGGCTCTTAGTGCTGCTACATACAACTCTAGACGAGTTATTGTTTTTTCCTTGAGTTGCGCTATGCGAAATTTGGAACACAATAAGCGTGAAATAGTGGTGCCGGTATGCCTTTCAAAGGCATAAATAAAATTATGCAATTGTACAGATTCTGGTAGTCCTCTGTTAAATATGGGTCGTGATATCTGCAGCGTTTTCAACTCTTCCAAGTCAGATCTGGAGGTAGTCACTGGTCCCAATCTAGTTTTAATTCCCATGACTCTAGAATGATCATTTTTGCTGTGACAACAATACGTGAAAAGATTCCTAGTGGATCAAACAGCTTTGCCAGATCGGACGTAACAATGCGTTTTGTGATTCTTTTTAGTTTTTCTATGTTTACCTTGACTGATGGTTTATCTGCCTTCTAGATTAAGGAGAGTCTGAGATTTTAATAGAGTCTCCCTTTGTGACTTCGAAATTTAAATTCACTTCCTGATCTCCTTGTGGAATGAGCCGAAGTCTTGCATGGTTTTCGTGAGCTGATCCTGCATATGTATAACAGTCACTACACTATTTGCTCCACCTACGCCATCATCGACATTAAAATTCTCTTGGAGAAATTGCGAGGCCAACGGGTAGCGAGTAGTGTTCTCCACACTTTGTTTGAGACCACTCTTGTGCCATATGTTACGGTATTTAGTTAATAATATGTTATAAGTTTTTTTGTATCCGCTCACTAAATGATGAGTTGAAACTAACTATCTTCGGGGAGTATTAAAATTTGACGATACATTTTTTTGACATAAGTGGTGAAAACAAATCTTGGAAATCGAATCCGCAAAAGTATTGAAAATAAGTCGCTTTTTACTCTAGGTCCTGCATGCATTAAATCATTATGTGAATATCCTGTTGATTTCTTCGCCGCCGAGGTGTCAAATACTACGCGAAGCTTAGTAGTTGAACTTTGAGGCCTCAACATGCAATGATGTGGAATGAAATAGTTTGGATTCACAATTGACTCAGCTGTAATTTTGGTCAGATGCCCAGTTATCTCGTACTCCTCCATGAATTTTATGCTTTCATATCTCTTGATTGTGGATTTTTCTGCAAGCGACAAGAATCTATTAAGAACAACTCCATCGGAGCCACTCAGGGCGTCAGGACATTGGTGAAATGGTATTATCGCTATAAAACGATTTTTGTTCTTGTTGAAATTGTTTTTCTGCCGAATAATAGATGTATTTCTGGATGTACGGTGACGGACTGACTGACTGACTGGGGTCGAGGACAAAGTACTCACCTTAAACTGAGCAATGACTGAACGAAAAACGTCGAAGGGCTGGCTTGGCCTATTTCAAATAAAATACGAACGGACACTTCGAGTAGGACAGTTGAAACAAGCAGACGTTAAAGTGCGTAAAAGAAGTTTGCTGCTTTTATAATTCTACTTTTAATCAAATTGTTTAATTTTAATAAACGTATAAAACTAAAAGTTAGTGTCCTTATTGATTGTTGGAGGAAGCCAATTGAGATTTCCTACGAAAACTGGGGGCTCATCCAGGAAATTCACCAGACGTGAGCTAGCAGCATTAATCTCAGATTTTTTTTGGAAATTGTAAGCGTTCTACATGTGTGGCAACGAACAGCAGCAAAGTAAGAAGCTAAAAAGCAGCGGAGTCAACTTAAGCAGGGAAGGTTGAAAGCGCTGCAAGTGACGCCAAAAAGCAGCGAAGCCGGCGATGATAATCGAAGTAGTCCCGCAGTTAATATCAGCATACAAAGCAGAACAGCAGCAGACGAAGCAGAAACGCAAAAAACGAAGCAGAAGCCGAAGCAGAAACGCAGCAGTGACTTAAAATTTTGAAATTTATTGTAACGGAAAAGTATTCCTACCAGCAGAAAGAGATAAAGTAAGAAGACGAAAAAGCAAAAGTACCAGAAGAGAAAAATAAAAAATACCAGGAGAAAGAAATAAAGTAAGAAGGCGAAAGAGCAGAAATACTAGGAAAAAGAAGTAAAGTACTAAATTACGACTATGTTCAAGTCTTATGAGATGGGCATCGCTCTTTTGAGTGTAAGAGTAAATATAAGGGACCTAAGGAAACAAAGAAAGAACCGTAAATAAGTGGGAAGAAGAGGTATTACAACTTTTTGTTAACAGCGTTAGGGATGAATTGCACAACATTGCCCTAAAAGGTCCTTTTTTTAAACACGTGGTTTTCAAGAAGAAATAAAACCCATGTAACTTAATGTTATGGCCAAGAATTTAGCTTCATTTTAGAGATACGGGTTTGTCATTATGTTTTAAAAATGATTTCGGGCAAGTGACCGTCGCGGCTGGCTTAGATAAATTCCAGCCGAAAGGCCCAATTTTCGCCCAGCAATGGGGGTCGTATGTCGTCTCGAGCTTATCTGTGTAGACAAGTGACTTCACATAAGCTAACAAAAAATAGTCCAGCGGTGTTAAATCGGAAGATATGGGAGGTCACGCCGCAGGCCCACGACACGAGATAATGCGCTCATCAAAAGTTTCTTTCAATAAATTTATTGTTTCGTTGGTTGTATGGCACGTAGCGCCGTCTTGTTAGAACCAAAAGTCGTCCACATCAACATCATCCAATTCATGTACGAAAAAGTAATTAATATTAATCATGGCTCTATAGTCTTCCCTATTGACTGTAACATTATATCCGACTTGATTTTTGAAGAAATATGCACCAATGATTTCCTCTGTCCATAAAGCACAAAACAGTGACTCTTTGAGGATCTAACGGCTTGTGGATTATCAACACTCCTAATGCAGCAATTTTGTTTTTTAACATACCCATTCAACCAAAATTGAGCTCATTCACCAAACGTGCGACGCGCTTGATGGTCGTTCGGCTCCAATTCTTGCAAAGGACAAACCAAACTTCGAATAAATCGCGTAACAGCAGCCAAAAAGCCCAACTCCGGAAAAATTATTGCCTCATTGAAAACCAAACATCTAAAAAAACACCCTCTATATGCGTTTTATTTCTCTCTTTGAAAACTACGTGTCTGAAAGGAACACCCTTTACAAGAAATTGAATACATAGCATTTGCAAAAAGTGACGAAAATTAAAGACTGTCAAAAGTATATCGAGTCAAATTAAAAAATAAATTCTGATAAGAATAAGTACACTCAGAAGATAGAAGTAATGGATAAATGAAAAATTTTTGTAGCAAAAAAGAGGCACACGTTTGAAACGATTTATTGAAAGATGAATAAGTAAGTATTTAAAACATGTCGAAAGTATCTTATACATATATATAATTTTAATTTACACTATATAATTTACATAAAAAATATGCCTAGTTCTATTTAACTTTGTTAGTTTGTAAGCAACTGAACTTTAAACATATATCGGCATAGTCAATAGTTTTACGACACCTTGATGGCTTTGACAGTTATCGGACTGAAAGACAAATTGTTGTCAAGTTAGGTGGGGCAGCTAAGATTTTCATCAAAAGCCAAAGTAATGTGAACAACTGATTTGCTTTAAAAGTGCGTTAGTATCTGAATTCGGTTCCAAACTTTGTTCATCGGAAATCAATCGAAAGTTTTCGGGAGTATTTGTATAACATAATGGAAATAGGCAACCATTGTATTTGGTCAAATTGATACGCCCCGTTCAGTTATACACGATGACGGTCTCCGGCTGCTCGCAAGCCAAGAGGCCAAGAGACATATTTTTTCGATTAACGCACCCAATTCTTGATCCAGCAGCAAAAGTTCATATGTGATTAGGCGTTAGTGTTAACCCCATACACTGACGCAGAATATGGAGCGGCGTATACCTCAGGATAGGACAGAAGGCGGCCGTCATCTTGATCAATTACCAAAAGATTCCGGGTGAAGTTTATCCGTGGACTGCGGTCATTTTAACGTTCCCCACAGACGGGTTGTTGCACTTCACAAATCCAACTTCCGTCCTCTTGGAAATCTGTCGGGTCCAATAGGTCAGTAATGAGTATTAAGCTTGGATAAATTTATTTGAAACCATTGCGTTCTGAGGCATAATACCTCATAGTCACGTTTATATAAAGCCATTAGTACAAGGTGGCGCAAAAGTAACCTTCCGAAGTTTTTTGGCTGTAATTTAAAAGAAAAATGAAAAACTTTGATTCTTCTTGTGGATTATTTTTATTTGGTCTTTTAATTTTTTTACATCAAGTCGAGAATATGATGTCATGTAAATGGCCGCCGCCACAGTTGATTGTCATTTGAGCCCTTTTTATGGCATTTTCCATCACTTTGGCCAAAACTTCCGGAGATAGGTCCTCATATTCTTGACGGATATTCTCTTTAAGAGCTGCAAGAGTCTGAAGCTTGTTGACATAAATCCGCGACTTCAAAAAGCCCCACAAAAAGAAGTCTGGAGCGGTCAAATCAGGCGATCTTGCAGGCCAGTGCAAATCGCCAAAACGGGAGATTAGGCGCCCGGGAAATGCATCCTTCAGCATATCGGTTGTGGCACGTGCAGTGTGTGCCGTTGCACCGTCCTGTTGGAACCACATATTTTCCAATCCCAATTCATCAAGTTGTGGCAAAAAGAACTCGTTGATCATTGCTCTGTAGCGCTCACCATTCACAGTAACCGTTTGGCCCGCGACGTCTTCGAAGAAAAAAGGTCCGATGACTCCTCCAGCGAAAACAGCACACCATACAGTGACTTTGAGCGGGTGTAATGGCTCTTCGTGGTTTACACGCGGATTTTCAGTCCCCCAGAAGCGTAAATTTTGCTTATTTACGTACCCGCTAAGATGGAAATGGGCCTCATCACTCATGATTATTTTTAATGAAAAATCATCTTCCTCTTGGTGGTGATTAAGGGTGGCTTGAGCGTATGTTGGACGCGATTGGCGGTCAGCAGCTAACAGCTGATGCACCGTCTGGACTTTGTACGGAAACATCTTCAAATCTTGTACCAAAATTCGCTGTAAAGACCGTCGACTGATACCCATTTGCGTGGCACGTCGTCTGGTCGATGTCGACGGCGCTTCCATGGCATCCTCAGCTACAGCAGCAATATTCTCTGCAGAACGGCTACTTCGGGGTCAGCCACGCCTGGCAGCATCTCGTGTTGTGCCAGTCTCTTCGAGGCGAGCGGCTAAACGTCGCAGTGTTTCACCAGTAGGCGTTGGACGGCCAGGAAATCTGCGACGAAATTCACGTTGTGCCAAAGTCACCGACCGATTATTGGTCAAATAAATAGTCAGCAATATTCCGCGTTCTGGAGCAGTGTAGCGTAACATTGTTTATTAACGTGTATTTCGCATGTGTTTACTACACAAATGTCAAAACAGAACTGACATTAGGGGCCAATCGCAAAATTTATGGCATTTTCTGATAGGAGGATTACTTTAGTGGCGCGATCTTTGATAAATAGTGGCATTCCGAACTGGCTGTGTACGCTCAGAATATCCTTTTTTTTTGCTTATTAGGCAAGGCCCAGGGCCCATGTCGTCGAAGAGGAAATATGACCAAAAAGGGTTATGAGAAAGGAAAAAAGCGGCACACTTTGAATTTCGTCAAATTCATCTACTAATTCTATCATGGCATTAATTTACTTCACGGCGCCGCGTGCGAACTGAATCGTTGCATGTTGCAGTCTTGGCAGAAGTCAGAGCTCTTAAACAGATCTTAGTGTGGCAAACTGATGGGCATTTCATAACCCCGTCTGCTTCGCAAAGACATCTTTGGGAAGCGGAGGTTGAACCTGCTAAATACGATCTGCGTTGTGTTATCCATGCTAGCCTGTTAATCCTCGAAGCTATACAGAGATGGATACCGGCCTCGACTGACGTCCGTTATGTGTCCAATCCGCAGATACTCAGCGTCTCACCCAACAAATATGTTAGAACATATTGTTTAAGGATGCTAGGTTTGATGCTAGCTCTATGTGCGTGAATGGCCGAAGATTCAAACAAACTATTGGCAATGTCGACAGATTATCACGCGGAAGTTTCGAAAATTATAAAGCGATAGCTATTTTCAAAAGCTTAGTTTCAAGGGCCTCTCAACGGCTACAAATAAGACAAAATCTGAATGTGGGTGGAAAATGGGACGAACGGCAAAGCTACATTCCAGCAGCGATATGCTGGTCCGTAAGAAAACTATTCGTTAACCGCCCAATACAAATGCCTTGGCCATAACTAGTAGAACCTCTTGAGCCTCGAGATATATCGAGTCTCAAGGGCGGAGGATGTTTGAGCAGGAGAGTGAGTAAGAAGCTAGTGGGGAATCGAAACGGCCGTGGTGGCGAAAGAGCGGCGGATGTGTTCAATAAAAATATTAATAATTTAATGAGAACAATATTTAGTTATTTTGAATATATTCTTCGAACGTATAATGGAAATAAGGAACGTCGGAAGTTAAAAGATTAAAATCTTCAGAAGGTGACACTATGCGGTTGCACAAACTGGAAAACAATTGTACAACGAAAAACAATTTTGTAGGATCTGCTATATTGCACTCGACAGCTTGTTTACATACTTGTAAATATGCCAACTTTTCATCCATGTACATATTCGACAGAATTTTAGCCTTATGACACGATTCAGTTAATGACACTATCCCGAAATGAGTTTTAAGTTGTATTCCCTAATCAACTATTCGCTTAATAACTGGCTTTACTGAGAGTAATCGCGTATTCAGGCTCATGTAATTTTCAGTGGCTGAAGTCCCTCGTTAACTGCAGAGAAAATTACACCGGAATTAATGTTAGGATTGTATTCTTTAAGTTGAGCTATAACGCCCGTATTAACGCGTTAACAGTTGCAATACCAACCCTGTTTAAAACTTAAATTGTGTTCTTTCAGCGTATTATGAACTGCTACAGCAATACCATTTGCAGTGCAGTTGTTCTACTCCGCGAGTCTTAAAAATGTATTTGCTATAGCTTTACTCCTTGGACCTGTACAAATTAAGAATGCCACTTAAGGAAATTAATCGATTTAAGTATCAAGTCATCGGTAAAGCAAACGCATCACATCAAAGCGCAGAAAGAGAAAAAAAAGATTGGTGTACTATAAACGGCTAATTTAAAAACACTATAAATTGCGACACGACTTTTCCAAAAAGAAATCAGAGCCAAAAAAGCTATGTAGCTCATTTAAAAAAAGCTAAGCTGCTAGCTAATTTTAATTTTCCTTATACAGTCCAAGTACAGTTTATTGTAGAATTGGGTGATGTGCAGATAATTGAATCTGTCCAATCAGCTGGCAGTAGTTAATGATACTACTCTGCTCCCAACAGTATATCTATTTTATCTGGTCGGTTAAAATTTAGATCAGCTAGCACTAGGTTTTTCGGCAGCGACCAGTCATCTGTGTTAATGAATTGGGATGGTGTGGGGAAAAAATGCGAAGTAGGGCAAGTGTGCTTCAAGGCGTGTTGAGAAGCCGTTGATGCGAGAATGTACATAGTACCACGTTCACTCGTTAAAGTGGATGATCTTAGGAACAAACATAGACCTTCTGGGATCCATTGTGATACCACTTTACCAACAGAACGGCAATTATTTGTCATAATTTGCAAAGCGTTGCGTGTTTACAATGAAGCTACAATGAGACTACAGAGCTGGCTAATCTCGATGTGTCTGCCGAAGAGTGGATAACGTGCGATCCCAGATACTTAAGTCTTAATCTCGCGAAGGCAGTGCAGCTGAGTAAAAAGTGTTGAGATGGTTCCACCTCCTCATCCTCTAAATAGCTACCGCAATACCGCATGGATTCCCATTGGACAGTGCCCTGTCACCATCCCCATAATATTTTTTTATTTTATATTAATAAAAAAATTTATTTATTGTGTATAATTGAATTACATAAATAAACCTTAAATCTAGGCAACTAGCAGCAATGGTATTCGGCCTAATTGTAATAAAATGAATATATGATAATATTAAGGCTATTAAGTAGAGTAGTAAATGTTATATTTCTTTAAGAGCGATATAGTGTATTTGATATTATTTGAAGTAATATTCTTTAATAGCTCAGGCAGACAGATTTTATTAAATAAGGTTAATTGCACGTTCTTAACAAAAGTACAATCATAAGTTATGTAAGTGGTTACATGTAAGTGTATCAGCTAAGCATAGGTGACATATTGGGGGTGGCCTGGTTTCCATAAGGTGGCTGTGTGTTCCCCAACCTGAGGCGTATATATTTATTAAGGTCAATCCTTGAGATATCAGTTGGATATTTTGCGGCTACACCATCTAGGTTGATTATTTTGTAATCGTGGTTGTAATTGTTCCAGAATTATTTTGCTATGAGATTATAGTGTTGTTTTACTAATTTTATAATCTCGGATTTATTTGTTACGTGCTTAGAAATAATCGGTGCAGTGGTTGCAAATTTGGCGGCTACATCAGCTAACTCATTGCCCGGAATTCCAACATGGCCCGGGATCCATATTATTTTCAGCTTACGGGGATATTGTATTGGTGCGTTTCTTATTTTCTGAATTGTTTCGTTTTTATGATGAATGTTGATTATAGCTTTCACTACCGAGAGAGAGTCCGAGCATATGAGGTGTTTGCCAGTTGTACCTTTGCAGATGTTAATAGCTTCCAGTAATGCTTCCGCTTCTGCTGTAAAAACAGAGCTGTCTGTGGTGAATCGTGCTAGCTTTGTCAGTTGCAGGTCAGTGGTAATGATTGCATAGGCTGTGACAAGAATAGATTTTGAACCATCTGTATAAACTAAATTCCAATTGCGTTTTTTGAATTCGTCTACCGTATCGTAAAGTGATTAGATAAAAACCTGGTTATTGGTTGATTGATTTTGTAGGTGAATCAGATGGGTATCTATACAATTTGTGTCAAACTGCCAGGGTGGCCTAGTTGGAAAAAAGATCAGATCATATTTATTTTCACCATATACTTAAATATACAAAAAAAAATAACAGCACTAGCTCGAGGCCATCAGCTGGTTTCTTCATAAATTTGTATTTAAAAGCTACAAATTTTATATCTTATAATTAAAATATTCAAAATTGTATAGTACATTAAATTAAATGAGATATGTCACATAATGCCAGAAAGTTAGATATATTAAATATTTATATTGTATTTAATGATGTGTTAGCGAGACGCTCCGATGGGACAGCCGTGCCAAAAAGCATACGCCTTGTATTAGTGGCATGGGGGCATTTATCCAAGATATTTTTGCAAGCCTTGCAAAAGCAGCAGGATGCATCACCAGAATTTAGCAGGTAACCATGTGTGATCTGAGTATGACCTAAACGAAGCCTTGTGTATATCAAAATATGTTCATGTTTAGTTTGAGAAGGAAAGATCGGCTTAATTTTGGTGGGATTTATAAGCGCATAGTGATGAAAGTAATCAATCCACTTCAATAAGGTATTGCTTTATTAGACGTTGCAAGTCAGCTTTTCCAAAATTCAAATTTCAAAATAGAAAGCAGGTTCCACATGAACCCTCTTTGCAGTATAATCAGCGAATTCATTGCTTTGAATGCCACTTTACTTTCTTGTTTGATGAGCAAGTCTCGTGCGTAAGTGACCAACAAGCTGTTATTACTAAAATTTCTAAGGGCATCGATGGCAGATTGACTATCAGTACATATACAGAATTTACCTTCAGCCTTGGAAGCAATTATAGTGGCTTGGTAGATAGCAAAAATTTCGCAGGTGCAAATGGAGCAGTGGTTATCCAGGAGACTTTTTTCAAAACCGACAGGTCTTCTAACAACGGGGTTTTCAATAGGGACGCTACAAATGTAGACCAATAGTGACAGTAAACGACGCCATATTTTTTCCCGCTCATTTGAGATTTCTTTTCAGTAAGGTTTGTCATTTCATCATGGAAAGATATACGATCCAACAACGAGTCGAAATTATTAAAATTTACTACCGAAATTCGGAGTCAATGGCCTCAACTTTAAGATCGCTACGTCCAATTTATGGTCGTCGTCATTTCTGGCTGAATGGCCTCGTCAATAAGCAAAATATGCGTTAGGCAGCAATCCACACGTACTCCATGAGTCAATATTGCATCCCGGAAAAATTACGGTTTGGTGCGGTTTATGGGCCGGCGGCGTCATTGGGCCGTACTTCTTCCGTGATGATCAAGACCGGCACGTTACTGTGAATGGGAATCGCTACCGCTCAATGATAACCGAATATTTTTGGCCCGAATTGAATGATATGGACTTGGCTAATATGTGGTTCCAACAGGACGGCGCCACAAGCCACACAGCGAATGTCACAATCGATTTGTTGAAAACCAAGTTTGGTGAACGTGTTATCTCACGAAATGGCCCAGTCAGTTGGCCGCCTCGGTCGTGCGATTTGACGCCGTTAGAATATTTTCTGTGGGGCTACGCCAAGTCTATGATCTATGTCAACAAGCCAGGGACGATTGATGAACTTCGTACGAATATCGAACGTGAAATTGCAGCAGTATCGGCCGATTTATGCTTGAAAACCGTCGAAAATTGGGTTCAGCGTCTGGACTTCTGCAAGCGTACCCGTGGTGCCCATGCAAAAGAAATCGAGTTCCATACATAATGTCATCGAATGGGCTTTCACAGGAATAAAGAATTTAATTCATATCCCAAACCGTTTTGGTTTAAAAAAACTTTTGTAGCGTTCCTATTGAAAAACCCTGTATAACCGCAAAAGACGTTGAGTAGCTGTTTTTTGAGCCATCGGTAAAAATGAATTTGAAAGATTTTAAGCTTAAAAGTCGTTTGTTCTCCAAAAACATTTGTTGGTACATAAGTGAAAAGTCTTTTCCGTCTGACGGCTTTAAAATGACAAATGACGAGTCCGGTAAAAGCCAAGGCGGGTAGTTACGATAAACTTGACGAATAGGTTTATCCCGGAGATTAATTTTCCTGGCAAGAAGAATAACACGATGTAATGCTGAGAGTCTCTTTGGTATTAGCTTCCGGTTTGCAGCTTTAAGGACATTAGTATGTAGATTATTGTTGTTGCAGTGTAAAACTTTGTATATCAGGCCAGCTCACACTAGGGAGTCCAAATTCTGCTAAAAATGTTGCATATAGGTGTTGTAGGGAATGCACGTAGGCTTTTCCGCAGAGCAGCATGATATGGAACGCAAAGGAGAATTAAATAACTTTTAGCACAGCTTCCATAAATAGGCAGCGCGTAGTCAATAACGGATAACACGAGTGATTTTACAATAAAACAAAGGGTAGAGGTATGTACAAATGAGTTTTTAGATGAAAAGTATTTTACAATATTAAGGCGCTTTGTTAACTTATTTCTAATATAGTTACAATGAAATTTAAAAGTATATTGAGCCGAAGGTCTGTGTCACTAGTGATCCTTTCTTTTTAATGTAAGTTGGTGATTCATCACCTCCTTTCTGTATAATAATAATAATAATAAAAGTATATTTGCTATCAAAGAAAACTCCTAATTTTTTAATTTGGTTAACATTACTTATAGGTATATTACTGTAGCTTAGTTGTGTGTTGGCACAGCACCTCTTCCGACAAATTTGTAGGATATTTCATTTCTTATATAAAATCATCGCTCCCGATTTAAGCGACCATACAGAAATGTCCTCAAGTATTTTAATAAAAATTGTTCTAACCGATACCAAGTTTTCGAGTTTAGTAAATATTACAACGTCATCGGCGTAAATAATGTGGTTAATATTATATTTATTAATAATTTTGCTGATTTCGTCAAAAGCTATTATAAATAAAACCATAGAAAGAGGCGATCCTTGAGGGATTCCATTTTCTAAATTATATTTGCAATCGAAAGCTTTTTCGAAATCAAGTGAAAGTGTTGTAACATGCTTCTTACAAGATATAGCACTTGAAGAGAAATGGTCAAAAGATAAAAGTGCATCAACAGTGCAATGATCTTTTCTAAAGGCAACCTGATTAAAATTTAGGAGTTTCTGTTTGGAAGCAAACCACATCAGTCGATTAGCAATAATCTTTTCCAAAATCTTGCTGATACATGGCAACAGCGATATGGGTGGAAAGTTGGAAGGGTTATCTATTGGTTTGTTAGGCTTACGTATAGGAGATACACAAGCACATTTCCAACTTTGAGGAATGATGCCAGAAAAAAACGCAGTTGTATAAGTTAAATATTCTAGTCTTAATAGAATCAGATATATTTTTTTTCATTACATAGTTAATCCTGTCATGGCCAGGAGAGGTGCCTTTGACTTTATTAACAAAATTTTCGAAATCTCGCCTAATGATGGTGTTGTCAATTTCCCTTGCAGAGCTAATGAGATTCTGCAACGGACAATATCTTTCATTCAAAATTCTAGATTTATGAACAGCAAAGTCATGGGAAAAATTTTTGTCTTCTGAATAACCAGATCAATGTTTTGCAAATGAAGTTGCAATTTCTTTCGCAGAGAAAATGGGTTTATTGTTTATACAAGCTGTGGCATGGTAAAATGACTATAAGAGCCCGATAGTTTTTTTACATTCCTCCATATTTCTTTAGGTAAAGATGATGGATGGGTGGACCTTGTGACACTCATAAAGCTTTCTTTTTTTTTGCAAATAGTTTAAATTTGGCATTTGCTGCTTTATATCGCATGAGGTTTTCACTTGAGCGGAAGCGTTTAAAAGTGTGCCATGCAGTTTGTTTTATTGTACGTAGCTCAGCTATTCCCTTATTCCACCAGGGTAGACATTTTTTAGTAGAGTATGGGTGTGTTTGGGGAATAGATGATGTAGCTGCATTAAGAATTATCTTTTTAAGCGATGCGGCTTCTTTGTTAATGTTGTGACTCGTGGGATGAAGGTGGTTTTGTTCGTCACACAACAATCTATACTTCTCCCAATCAGCTTTATCGTTTTTAAATTTAGGAATATGTATCTTCCTATTGATTTTTTCATAGTTTAGATGAAATACAATAGGGAAGTGGTCACTTCCGCTAAGCTAATCTAAGATTTTCCATGATAGGATTGGGTAAATACTGGTTGACGATGCCGTAATATCTACATGGGTGAATGAGCCATGTGTTGAGAAATGCGTCGGAGATTTATCATTTAGGACGATTAAGTCCTGAGAACAGATAAATTCCTCAATTAGTTTACCCCTTTTATTTTGGACAGAAGAACCCCAAAGAGGGCTCCAACCATTAACATCTCCACAAAAAATGAGAGACTGAGGTAATGAAATCAAAATTGACTTAAACTCACCCAGATCAACATTTTTATTAGGTGGAAAGTTAACGGGTATCATTGTAAAAGTCATATTGGTTTTAATTTCGAATGCAATAATGTTTCAACTAGTTTGAATATGGATTATTTTATAATAAACACCTTTTTTAACGAGTACACCAGTCCCGTGTTTATTCAAATTATTTGTATTATGGAAATAAGCTACGTAAGGAGAAGGAGGGGACGGATTAGAAGGGTAGCCAAGGTGGGTTTCTTGTAAGGCTATAATATCGGGTTTAAATTCAGATATAAGTAAAAGAAGCTCATGATAGTTATTGAAAAAGATATTTATATTCCATTGCAAAAAAGTGAACATCAGTAAATGTTACAATATTAAATTTAAAATAGGAAATTAAGAATTACTGAAATTTATTATTGTGAGCATCATTATTCAGAAGAGTCTGACATATTTGATAACTGAGTGTATGAGAGAACTCTGCTCAATGATGGAAGCGGGGAAAAACTGATATTCGTAAAATTGTCGTCTGTTACAGTTTCAGTGTTTTTAAGAGAATTTGTTGATTTAATATAGTCTATTGCGGATAGCGTTGTGCTATTTATAGTGCTGTTTGATTGGTCAAAAGAAATTTTATCTTCACTAGATTGTTGATAAGCTAAGCAGTTTCTTGGAAAAAGAGGTGTTTGGTCGTTGATGACTTTTAAGTTTGAAGAGTAGCTTTGCTTGGTATTCAAAGATTTTGTGGTGTTGTTTTCATTGTTCATTAATGTATTTGAGATAGAGGTAATTTGCGTAATAGTAGCACGTGGCGATTCAGTTAAAGGAAGAGATGGGCTTGGAAAATTGTTCTGTTTGGTATTTAGTGATTTAATGTTGTTGTCTATATTTATTTTTGTCTTTGGAATAGAAGTACTTTGTGTAGTTGATGTTGTAGTAGCATGAGAAGTGTTTGTTAATGAAAGAGTACGATAAATATTTCTAGCTTCCATCATAGAGCATTTATTTTTGGTTTTTATAGCTAAAATATCTTTAGCTTGTTCAAATTTTTTGCATTCGTTGGATGAAGAAGGATGATGTTCCGAGCGTTTAGCACACATAATGCGACTGCAATCGTCCGGTTGATGTGGCGGGAGTGCACACCCAACACAAATTGGTTGATTTTTACACCATTTTGCGGTATGACCAAGTAATTGGCATATTTTGCATCGCATGGGATTAAGGATAAAACCCCTGACTTTCACGGAATGCCATGATACGTCTATTTTTCTAGGTAGTTTGTAGGAGTCGAAAGACAAAAGAAGGACACCACTTGCGCTGGGCTTACCATCGATAATTTTATTAAATTTATAAATAGAAGTAACACCTTGGCTGCTTAGTTCGCTCACTATTTCTTCGTCTGAAACTCTGTTAAGATAAGGGGCGTAGATTGTTCCTTTGGTTGTGTTAAGTGAGGAATGGAAAGAAAACTTAAAAAAACTTGTCTTTTACTAGCTTTATGAACCGCAAAGCAAGAAAAATCCGAGATTTTTTTATTTTCGTCCCTGCACGCTAGAACCATAAACGTAGGATCTGCCACCGCAACATTTGGTAATTCAGGGAAAATATTTAGGGAAGAACCATTTGTAAGTTGCTTCTTTTTGCGTTAGGTATCGCTTGCAAGTAATGCAAAACGATTCTCCCTATTGTCCGTTGCCCCAGAGAGCATGTTCACTTATCAAAAACTCACTAAATCAGAAATAAAGTACAAATTTCTAATTTAATAAAAAATAAAGCAAAGCTTTGTCACTATGAAGGAAGAGAAACACAGAAAAATGTGACAACAAAAACCGATTTCAAAACAAAAACATGAAAAAACAACTTTCAAAGATTACTTTCTATCTAAAAAAAGATTCGCTTGGAAAAAAGAGTTTGTGCTGCTTAATATCTAAACCGATCTCCTGCGAAATCTTAACCATACGGCTGACCGCTGATGGGTAGCGCAACTCTCTCTTCCTTTTAGTAATAAGTTATACATCTGTTATTAGCTGCTGTTCCGAGTATAAAATCATCTTTGGAATTTCTTTTGCTGTCATCATGCAAACCCTATGTTCAATACCAGGCAGTCCGATTTCCGTTAAAATATTTGTTACAGGTGTGGTACGGAACGCTCCGATGTGATTTCTTTATACTATCTATATGTGAAGACCAGTTATACTTATTATTGAAAGTCAGACCTAATATCTTTAGTGACCTTACATTTTCTATATTTTGGTTAGCTATAACAACATTACTTAAGTTACAGTGTTTTTTGCAGACATGTAAAGTTTTTGTTTTGGAAAAAGAAATGTTTAATTCGGAGTAGTCACACCACTCCAGGATTTTTTGAAACAGCATATTAATTTGGTTCTTAAATTCTATATCCCTCTTAATCTTTCCTAGTAGATACAAATCATCTGCGTAAATGCAGTGGTTGAGGTAACTGCTACTCGTTGTAATCCTGTTGAGGTGTTCCGCCGCAATGTAAAACAATACAACCGAGAGTGGTGACCCTTGCGGTATACCGTTGTCTAATGGGTAAGTCTGGGAATGAACTCCATTAATTTTAACGCGGAATTTCCGATTTGATAGAAAGGAATCAATGTAGCGTAGAATATTCGTACCAATTCGCCACTCCATCAGTTGCTCTAAAATGGCGTGTCATACACTTTTTCAAAGTCAACAGATATTATGGAAATGTGACTCCTTTTAGATAGCGTTGAAGCTATTTGGTGATCAATAAACAAAAGTTCGTCTAGAGTGCTTTTTTAGGACTTATATGCTAACTGATGAGGACTAATTAGCTTACGTTCTGTTAGAAGCCAGCTCAGAAGTTTAGCTATGATTTTTTCGAGAATTTTTGCAGGGCAAGACAGGAGAATATATGTAGGTCGGTAGGCATTTACTTTAGTTTTGAATTTATTAGATTTTTGTAAAGGTATGACTGTGACGGTTTCCATTCCTGTGGAATGATTGCTGACTGGAATATTGCGTTATAGAGATCAACGTAGCTTTACGTAAGAAGACAGATGTTTAAGCATGGGGTGAGATATTTTATCAAACCCTGCTAATTTTCCTTTTGATGTACCCGCCGCTGTGTCAAACTCTAATAACGTAATTGGTGACTCCAATAACATAGCCGTAGGTTCGGCTGTGAAGTTTAATGAAATATGAATGCTAGACTTGTGACTAATGAATGAATTGGAAAAATTTGAGTTATTAGCTTGTGAAGGCCACTCAGAAGCAAAGTAGTTGGCTATATTATATGGAATCGACACTGTTCCCCCGTCATTGTTTTTTAGTAACCATATGTTGTGATAGGTTGAATTACCGTAAAGTTTATTTACTTTTCCCCATAGCTCTCTAGTTCATCTGTTGGGATTTATTGATTCCGTGAATTTAGAAATGGAATTTTTTTTGCTGCTTTACATTCGCGTTTAAAGACTGCTTTTGGTTTTTTATATAATGTCCTATTCGCTACTGTAGGGCTTCTTTTAAACTTTTACCAAGCTAGTGTTTTTAGTTTCCGTAAATTAGCTAAATCTTGAGTCCACCAATGTACATATGTATTTACCCTTACCAAGTTTTGCCTTGTGTGGCATGGATTCATTAGCAGCTTGAACAATTTTTTTTGTGGAATTCAGCTGCTGGTTTGTTTATGTTTGAAGATATAACCAATTTATCAGAAATATTAGTGATACTGATTTGGAATTTGTGCCACTCTGCCTGGTCGGTATTAAAAATTGTGGGTTTGCTAAGGTTTTCATCTGGGAAACTTGCATCCTTTGGTTTGGAAAATTTTATATAAATGCGAAAGTGGTCGCTGCCTTGTAGCTGTGAGTCGACTTCCCAGGAGAAAAAGGGTGAAGTTGTGAAGTTACTAATGAGAGATCAATATGAGTGAAGGTTAGGTTAGGTTAGGTTGGAGTGGCAGCCGCCTACAGCGGCTCACTTAGGCCAATATTAGGCCCATTGTGCATACCAATGCGTTCTTTGTCCTGAAGAATCTGCTTGGTCGTACCTTGCCTTGCAAGTTCATCTGCCATGCAGTTTCCCTCTATGTCCCGGTGACCAGGGACCCAAATGAGGTACAGTCTGTTCTGCTTAGCCATCTCCTGTAGAGATCGGCGGCAGTCCAGCGCGATATTCGAGTTAAACGTGAGAGAGCTCAGAGCTTTGATTGCAGCCTGGCTGTCACTAAAAATGAAGATGTCTCTTCCTATAATCCCGGTCCCTATCTTCTTCACCGCTTCCATGATAGATGAGTGAAGGTTGCTCTACTTGAAATATGGGTGGGAAACCCATTATTTAAAATGGTCAAATTGGAGTTTAACAGTAGATATTCAATAGTCGCTCCGCGTCTATCTGTGTGGGGAGATCCCCAAATAGTGTTGTGGGCGTTAAAGTCCCTCAAGATTAGAAAAGGGTACTGATTATTGTTGCAAAGAGCTTGTAATTCACTGATTGAAAAGTTGTCAGTTGGGTGTATGTAAATAGAGCAGATCACTAAATCAACATCGGCTTTGATAATAGCAGAGACACCACATATGTATGTTTGGATTGAGCGACAAAATAGAGTGTTCGATAGATTTCTTAACCCTCTCATGCCCGAATTAAAATGGGCGTGGCTAAAATTTTTTTGAGTGTACATATAAGCTAGAGTTGACCTCAATATCAACTGACAAAAATTTCAATGTCCTAGGTGTCCTGGTTCAAGAGCTACAGGATGTTGCGTATATGCAACATTGGGCAATGGTGTCATATGTATATTTAAAGTCAAGTTGATTTTTTTTCAAATACCGTTTATTTATATTTATGTATGATAGGACACTAAACCATTTTTTTGGGGATTGGAGCACAAGTGCACATTACATTTGCTGCATTTACAGCCAGGAATCCCAGTGCGCATACTCTACATCTTCCTCTTGTTCCCCATTCCGGCCAATGACTATAACCATCAAGTCGTAGTGATTTTGCTGGATCTGCAACATAAGCTCTTTTATAGGGGTTTGATTCAGAGCCCGTAGAAGGAGCTGGTGATGATGGAGCTGGTGGTGATGGAGCTGGTGATGATGGGGATGAGTTCATTGTTAAAGGGATTGACGATGGACGACCTCTCTTTTTGGCGACAACTGTAGTTTGACTTGCGTTCAAAAGCTCGAAAGCAACATCCAATTGGAAATTTATGAGCGGCATATGCTTCAATTCGCCGTCTGTATGCGTGATGTCTCTGCGGTACAACAACCTGGACGAGGTATAGTTATAAACTTCTTCTCCTGCATAATGTGAAACTAATTGTTCGCTCTTATTATCATACCAACGACAAGCAATCAAGTTGTGCGTTGCTTCATATTTGAAATCGCTTGATCCTCGTCCTGGTTTTTGAAGGTCATTTTCACTGATTATAGCACAATTTTTCAATCGGTTGCTTCTAATTGTACCAACGGCCAATATGCCTTTTTCTTTCAGAGTAATCATCAAGCTTATTGACGAAAACCAATTGGCAAGAAACAGTTGGAAACTTTGGTTTACTGGCAAATTGGATGATAAAAATAGCACGATATCTGATGAAATTCCCAAGCCATAAGTCTTGCACGTCCCTTCTCCAATGTACAGATTAAAATCATATATAATCCCAGATACACCAGCTCTCGTAAACATTTTGAAACCCCAAAAAGTTTCTTCAGCCGAATCATCCCAATCAAAGTTGGCAAATTTTTCAATCTCAGCTTGAGTCAGACCTTTTGGGCGCATCTTAGAATGTGCATACAAAAAAGTTTTATTTTTCGAAAATTACCACAATAGACCAATGTTGCATATACGCAACACGACATTTACAAAATTATTACAGGCAAACTAAATAATATTTTCATGCGGAGTTTTTTTTAAATACTCACTTACCTTTCTTTATTTAGTTGTTGAACTTGGTTTTAGGATGAAGTTATTATTTTATTGTTTTTTTAACACTTTTTTAAAACCACGTTTTTTTGCACAATGAATTTGTCAACTACGTTCTCGGGAGAATAGCTACTAACTGAACGCGTGTGCAGCTGACTACCGAACAATTAGATGTAAGCTCACTCAACACATGCAGCTATATTTCTGCGAAAGGTCCAAAACAAAAAATTTAGAATAACGGTAGTTAGAGGCTCATAAATACAATGTTGCGTATATGCAACATCGGGCATGAGAGGGTTAATAAATAGAGCGGATCCACCTTTTGCATTTGCTTGCGTAGGTGTATTACGAAGAACATAATTATAATTTTTTAGGTTTAGTGTATGCTGAGGTGAGTTTCTTGGAGAGCAATTATGTCAGGTGAGTATTTCTTGATTATAAGTTAGAGCTCATGTAAGTTATTATGGTAGCCATTCAAATTCCACTGGAGAATTTTCAGTACCATCAGAATAAAAGAGAGAGAGAAACTATGAGTACAAACTCAGAGAGTATATGTTAATCAATATATACTCAAGAGATTCTGCTCAAGTTATTCTGTGCCTATGTATGAGTTAAATGAGCTGCTGCTGAAATTGATTTATTTGATTGTATTGTGTATAAGGTATGGCGATGGGGGGGTCTAGAATCTAGATGGTTAAAAAAAAGTGCTTATATTTTCGGCGGGGTGTAATAAGGCCTTTTGAAATAAGGCCTCTGAGCAAATAACTGTTACATTCATATGTATGTATATTGTACGTGTGTATGCTATGCAACTGAACTATTATGTTATTCATATTAAGCACGTGTAATGTGGTGGAAGTCTTTAAATTATCAAACAAAATTAAAAATGCAAAGTGAAGGTGATTTTTTGGAATATAAAATAATTCCACGATTTCGAAAAAATAGTAATTTATTACAAACTGTAAATGAGAATCAATTGTATAAATTTAAAAATTCGCAAAATAATATTAAATATTATAACTGTTACCATGTTGGATGTTCAGTCAATGTTGCAGTCGATATAAACAATGGAATTTATTGCCGAAAAACAAAAAAAAATTCAACATAATCATGCAATTCAAACAGAAACAATAAACAAAATGAATTAAGTTAATGCGATAAAAGCCAAGTGTTCTAATACGATGCCATTGAAGAGGTCAACTGCACGTGAAATATATGATGACCAGTGTAAAAAAGCAAAAAAAGAAACTGCACAATCATTGGAATTTGACAAAATGCGAAGACAACTAATTAATATTAGATCTGAGGGTATCCAAAGGCACCTCGAAACTTTGCAGATATAATACGCATCTATCAAAATATTAATATTTTAAAGAACTTTGCATTTTCAAGATTTGATAACAAATTACCAATGTATAGAAATACGATAATTGAAGCCGAGCTGGGGTATTCCATTTTTGCTTCACCTACAATTTGCAATGATATAATGGCAATGTCTGGAAATGAACCAAGCAATTATTTAATTGATGGTACTTTCAATGTAATACCTAGTTCCGATACATTCAAACAATTGTTAATAATACATTTTGCGCACGCTGGCCATGTTAGTGATTTAAAAACCATTTCATCCTTTTACATACTGTTTGTTGAGAAGTATATATTTATAACATACGTGCATTATAAGTATTTGATAAAACAATATTTGTAATACAATTAATTTTATGTTTTTTAGACGTTTCCATTCATTATGTATTGATGTCCAATAAAAGTTTAAAAGCGTATATCCATGTGTTCCAATACATACAAGCAAATATTTTGGAAATGAAGCCCACTTCAGTAACTACGGATTTTGAACAAGCATTGGAACATATTTACCCACATGCTCGTATGAAAACATGCTGGTTCCATTTCACGCAAGCTGTGAGAAGAAATGCTTCTAAAATTCCGAACTTTCTTACACAATTAAATAAAAATAATGAAGCCAAAAGTTGTTTTCGAAAATTTTTAGTACTGCCATTATTGAAACCATGCGATATAATAACTGCATGTAACATTCTTAAATGTCAGGTTATTAACGGCGAATTCAATAAACTTTTCGAACTATTCCTTGCCTATTTCGAAAGACAATGGCTGATGAAGGTAATCATATTTATTAACCCCTTTGTAAATACACACAAGAATAAACATATATTTATTCTTTTAAATTTTTTGGGAAGGTGCAGAAAAAATATATGTATATATGGAACCTATAAAAACAACAACCTCAGCAGAAGCGTTTAATGGGCAAATGTCAAAGAAACTTGCGAAAAATGGAAATTTTTATAAGTTTCTTGATTTTTTATTGGATACAGATTTCATTAAATCGACAGATTTTAAAGAGTCATTGAATGGAAGCGTTTCAATATATAAAGAACATTCAAATAAGCAAACTAAACGTGAAATACTTATAAAAATAGTTTTAGAAAATTTAGAAAATCGAAAAATATGTGAAAACGATTGTATCAAATAGCTAAGCTATAATATGTTTCAGTTAACTACAATGAAGAATTTACAAGTAATGAAGAAGAAGAAGCAAATAATCGGATAGAGGTTCCTACTCCCAATACATGCGATAATAATAGCTTAACGTGCGTTATATGCTTTGAAAATCAAAGAAATATTTTATTATTGCCATTTCAAAATTTGTAGTGATTGCTTTCAAAAAATGGAAAGTAACCACAAAAGCAATTCCACTCCGCGCGGCGCTCGAAGGAGAGTAATGGCATGTTCAAGATGGCGTTGTAAGTCAAGGTGGTTTAGTAAATTGGTATGGATTATTAGCCTTCTTTGGCCGTTGTCCCCTATACCAGGCAATTGCCAAAAAGTGAAATAAAACCTTTAGGACCTTATTTCACATTTCAAGTGGAATAAGACCTTATTCTTAATAAAGGCTTTATTTCTCAATCGAAAGCGAAATAAGGCCTTAAAGGTCTTATTTCAAAAGGCCCGCCATATTTTCAGTAGAATTGTTTATGTGGACGTTGTCTTTTTCTGGGTTTGGAATTGAGGTAGAGTTGTTTGTTTCAGCATTTGACATTGTGTGTATTATGTGAGGATGGGTAGAGGAAAAGGAATTGTTGTTGGATTTCGTATTTGTTAAATCTGCTGCAGTAACGTTATGAGTGATCTGTCTGCGAGAAGATGTACGTTTTTGTCTTTGTTCAATGGATTTGTCGAGAGTTTCAATCGGAATGTCGTAACTTTTTTGTTGGGATTTTACTTTTTCTATTGCTGTTTTGTAGTCACATTTTGTAATAGTTTTTATTTTAATAGTTTCTGTTCTTTGCTGTATGGCCGGACAATTTTTGTTGTTAGCTCTGTGAGCATGATTGTAATTGATGCATTTTACCTCTTTGCACGTGATAGGGTCGTGGACAGAAGAAGCACATACTTCACACTTTTCCTCGCTTTTGCAGTATTTCTTGGTATGCCCTAGTTTGAAACAATTTTTGCATTGTAATGGAGCTTGTATATATGGCTCGACCTGACAGAAAAGAAAACCGATTTTTAGTTATTTTGGGAGTTCGTATTTATTGAAAGAAATTATTTGGAGAGATGTGTTCACAAGTTCGCCAATTAGGAAATTTTTAATTTTTTGACACCCAGTTACATCTTAATCACCGAGGCCGTCAATGATTTCCGATTCAGATAGATGTCGTAAAGAAGGAGCAAATATTACGCCTTATTATATATTATGGTATTTAATGTGGGATGCAATTCGCTTGTTATCGGACAGACAACTCTATATAAATATACATATGTATATTATTACACAATTAAATACAACTCCTAATTTACATATCCTATTTTCCGCGCCTTACATAATATACTTATGTGCATACATACATTACCGGCTTAATATTTTTCGCCCGGTCAGAAATGTACATACTTTCATACCTACGTTTTCGCTCCCGTCCTTGGTCTCCAAAAGAGTAAACGAACATACTTATGTACAAACATACAAGGTAATAGCAAGCAAACTGCATTGCTCCGTTGCCTCCCATCATTCGCAGGCACTAGCATACATATGTATGTGCATGCATACATATATGTACTTATACACGTACATATACTAATTGGTAATTAGTTATACCCTTCACCACAAAAACGGGTATACCTTAAATTTAGTAATCCAAAATAAAACAGTGCGGTTTTAACACAAATAACATTAATTGGCAAATAATTAAATCAATAAAATAACAAATAGAAATTGCAGTTGCGAGTACAATAAAAGCAACTAGTGAATATTTAAATTAAAAAGAAAAATTGTAAAATAGTTAACTCAAGCGAAGTTTACTCATTCAGCCAACACTGAGAAAAATCCTAAACAAAAGTTGTTTTTTATAAATTCTATCAAACGGAGTTTACTTATTCAATATACACTGAGAAAAATCCTAAACAAAATCTGAGTTCGCATTTAAATACAAGCAGATAATTCCCCCGTAAAAGAACCAAAAACACCTCAATTCTAACAAAGTGGCAGTATAATAAGGTAATGCACTAGATTTGCCTCAGCGCCAATACAAGACAATTCAGAATCAGTTCTGAAACAAAAAACCCAAAGTCTTGACAATTTTTGGACACGGATCCAAACAGCATATGACGCAATCATTGAAACTGATGATTCAGAATTGCCAGATAACTTTAAATCATCGGCTTACGCCAAATATGAAAATTGCTTAGACCAATGGGAAGAAACAAAGGCAATGATTTCCGATAAGCTAAAATTATTAAAGCCTGTTATTGCACCTACTCCACCACCGAGAGGAGTGCTGCCCCAAATGCAAACACAAGAAGCCAGTTCACGCATATATCTAAAAGTGACAGGGTGTGATGCAGAAGTTTTTCATGAACATGTTTACAGCCGTATACATAAACTATCCAAAATTATCTCAAGCGCGGAAACTGTATCATCTCAGATACAAAGCAAATAGTTGAGCAGGCGCTATAGTATAAAAGTTCGCACTTAATGATGACAATTTTAACTTGGCTTGGGAAGGATTACGAAAATGAAAGACCATTGGTAGATACTCAAGTAACGACTCAAATGAACTTGCCAAAAATACAAAGAGAAACAAGTGAAGAGTTTCTAAAATTGCGGACCACTGTTACAAATTGCTTGTCAGTTTTATCGACACAAAATATTCCCACAGATAGCTGGAAGCTTTCTCAACCCCTCTGAATTTACAGCCCTACACCTGGGCATTTTCTTAAAGGTGCTCTACATGTGGCCATACCCGAACCAGATATGCGATCCCTCTCCCTCATAAATCGATGGAAAAGAATTAAAATTCTATCGCCGATGTAAGGAGGAATATTTAAAAAAACTCCATAAAAGATATCGATGGAAAAATGCTAAAAAATGCCAGGGATTGGTGAGTGTGTCCTGATTCACGACAAATGTCTCCCCCCTACAGAATGGCGGCTCGGCCGCATGGAAAACGTACATCGCGGTTCCGACGGTCATATCCGAGTAGTAGATCTACATACGTACCCAAACCGGTATGCTTACTTGACGGCTAGGTAAGTTAATATGTCTAGTTAAGTTCAGATTGCACAACTACCGATAAATAAAACCGTTAAAACAAAAACAGCGTTAATAAATGAAGACGAAACCTAAAACGAAAATAGAATAATGATATCAAAACGTGCTCACTCAAATTCAGCCACGTTGCTTAACCCAAGCTCATACCCGCATACATTCACTTAACTATAGTCCTATTTTCTCCCCTTTAGAATAATATGGACGCAGAAATGGTTGACGCCTCCACCAACAGCATTCGTTCGGCCATCACTGTGCCCCGCACTATGGCAACACCGTCCGCAACTCCTCCCTCTACGCCACGTAGCGTGACGCCACCGGACCTCGCCGCACCACATCTCGACAAGCTGCAGCTCCGACAGCACCAGTACAAGCAGAAGCTCTACAGCCGTTACCAACACACGTTGCGCCTCTGCGCGATCTCTTTGGGGGCACGCAGCCGTCGCGGCGTCAACAGGTAGCACAGGCGCATGGGTATTGCCTGAACTGCCTGGCCCTATCGCACATAACAGCGGCACGCTACTCCCGCGTCAAGTACTAGCTGTGTGATAGACCGCATCACACTCTGCTGCATCGCATACCCAGGCGTGCCGCACCAGCTACACCGGTTCATCGCAATATTGTGCGGCGACACCAGGCAGCCAGCCACACTCCGCGGACAACGACGTTCACAGTCCCGACAGCAGTCTAGACCACGCCACCGTCGCCCCCCTCTATCGTGAACGATCGCTCCAACATCCACCAAACACATGTATTTACAACATACATACATACACACACAAAAATTGCACAATACACGAACACATACATGAATTACACAGAACATTTTGAAAAACACACTGCTACAAAATCAAGCCAACATCTCTCAGCCTGGGGGCCTAGAAAGATACAATTATTTGACCACTAAGAAAACTTACCAACAAGCCGATGAATCACCGTACCTGCCATGCGGCACTTATAAAGGGTCTGACAACAGGGACGCTACAAAAGTAGACCAATAGCGACAGCAAACGACGCCATATTTTTTCCCGCTCATTTGAGATTTCTTTTCAGTAAGGTTTGTCATTTCATCATGGAAAGATATACGATCCAACAACGAGTCGAAATTATTACAATTTACTACCGAAATTCGGAGTCATTGGCCTCAACTTTAAGATCGCTACGTCCAATTTATGGTCGTCGTCATTTCTGGCTGAATGGCTTCGTCAATAAGCAAAATATGCGTTAGGCAGCAATCCACACGTACTCCATGAGTCAATATTGCATCCCGGAAAAATTACGGTTTGGTGCGGTTTATGGGCCGGCGGCGTCATTGGGCCGTACTTCTTCCGTGATGATCAAGACCGGCACGTTACTGTGAATGGGAATCGCTACCGCTCAATGATAACCGAATATTTTTGGCCCGAATTGAATGATATGGACTTGGACAATATGTGGTTCCAACAGGACGGCGCTACTAGCCACCCTGCGAAAACCAAGTTTGGTGAACGTGTTATCTCACAAAATGGCCCAGCCGATTGGCCGCCTGTGGAGCTACGTCAAGTCTATGATCTATGAAAACAAGCCAGCGACGATTGATGAACTTCGTACGAATATCGAGCGTGAAATTGCAGCAGTATCGGCCGATTTATGCTTGAAACCCGTCGAAAATTGGGTTCAGCGTCTGGACTTCTGCAAGCGTGCCCATGCAAAAGAAATCAAGTTCCATACATAATGGCATCGAATATACTTTCACAGGAATAACAAATTTAATTCATATCCCAAACCGTTTTTTTATTTATTTAAAAAAACTTTTGTAGCGTTCCTATTACAAGACCCGATACGTGCATATATTGTGAGCGGCTACTCATTACCCACACTACCATGGCTTTTAAGATCTTACGAAAGTCCCATTAGACCACTTACCCAAAAAGTCAGACCAGTTTAATTTAAAATTCCATATTACAACTGTTTATTTAATTTATGAAATTTCACATACACCTTTATTAGCATTAAATTTTGGTGTAATAAAAGCTGACAAAACTAACATACCTCGTATACTTATATATTATGTGGTTATTGACCTCAGTTGCTCAATTAACATGAAATGAAACCGAGAATTTAGTTCTTAAAATTTGCCTTTGTATCCCTCTCTGAACAAAAAGGAACAAAAGAAAATTCAAATTAGCCAAAAGTTAACGTACATACGTATTTATATACGCATGTAAGCATGTATGTACATACGAGTATGTATGCTCATACGAATACATACATATATACTAATGCCTCAAAGAGAAACAAATAAATCTATATATATACATACATATGTAAGTATGTGAACTGATCCCCACATTTCCTCCGAAAAAAAGAAATATGTAGTTCACGCTTAACTAATCATAGCTTGCATATGTATGTATAAATATGGGCATACTCAAGTCATATTGGAATAAAACAGAATTACGTATTTTAAAAGAATTAAAAACTCACTAACATTTTTTTTCATCGCCGTCCCACGAAGCGAAGAAGGCTTATCTGCCGTGCAAGTAGCAGCTTACATATATGTACATATGTAGGTGTGTATATACTTATATAATATACTAGCAAATTTGTGCGATATCAACGATGTGAGTGATGAAAATAAGCTTGCACTTGATGAAGGTTTGGAAGAATCAAACCTAGACGCAGCCCTTGACGAATATTGACAAAATTTTATTTAAAAATTTCACTGCATATATATGTATGTATATACTTATATCTTTGAATTCACTAATAAAAAATATTGACAAGAATTCATTGCATTTCATTCAACTTACAATCTATAAAACTAAACCAAATTCACAAGGAGTATCACATATATATAAAATTCAATTCAGATTATTTCTTATTCTAATTACAAGTAAAATGAAAACCAAAAGCAAATTTTAAAAAAATCCTGCCTCAGTGGATTTTTTGCAACGTTTTTGATGTAAATTCTTCGTGCTCGTTTTTTATGAAACCCTCCTACATTTTACAGCAAAACGTTACCGGTGTCCATTTGCTCCATATAGGGGCCAAAGCACGGGCTGGCGCCAGTTCTGCTGTTGTTGTCCCGTGCCGCCTTATAGGCCTGGAGAAGACTGCGCACTTCGACTGTCCAAACGTATGTATCTTGAACCTACCGTGATGCCCATGAACTCCATGTCTTCGAACACGTTCTTTTTGGGTGCCAGCAATATTAATGTGGCATGTTTTGTTTTTAGCCATGAGATTGCTAAGAGAGGGAAATCGTACACCGATGGCGAATACATGAAAAAATTGTTTTATTAATGCATATGGAGAGCTATTTCGTGATTTTAAGAACAAAGCAGATATTCTAAAGAGAATTAAAGAGTTACCATTGTCTGCTAAAACCTTTAAAGATAGAACACTTAAAATGTGTTCGAATATAACCACCCAGCAAATCGGAGATCTAAAATTGGTTTCGGCTTTATCAATAGCAGTTGACGAGTCTTGTTACATACATAAATGACTCAGCGCAAGTTTCACTTTTAGGATTATTGGCACTCAAAGGCCAGATGCTTGGAGAAGATATCGCAAATGCTAAAATTGAGTGTATGGATAAACATTCTATTCCCCTCGATAAAATTGTGTCAATTTCAACAAAGAAAGAAACAATTAATCACGAAATAGTCATTCACCAAGAAGCGCTTTGTGTGCAAGCATTTCCGGATGAAATTTGTAAAGTTAAGGACTTAGTGATTACCATTATCAACTGAATTTTAGCTAAGCTCTTAATCATCTCCAATTCAAAGAATTTTTATTTGAAATTGAGAGTGAGTATGCTGATCTTCTGCTTCATAACAAGGTACGGTGGTTATCAAGAGCGAACGTTTTAAAACGTTTCGCGTCCCTTTTTCCGGAAATTAGAGCATTTCTTTTTGAGAAGAGCGTTCACTATCCAGAACTAACAGACGATCAGTGGACCCAAAATTTTTATTTCATGGTAGAGGTTACCTCTCATCGAAATCAGCTTAATCGTAAACTACAAGGGAAAGGAAACCTAATTTTTTCGATGTTAGAGAAAGTAATAACATTCGAAAACAAATTATCCATTTTTGCAGAGCAACCTTAGCATTTGTCAAAAATCCTATTAACGCTACGATTACCGAGTTGAAATTTTCTCCTTTTGAAATTAACATTGATAGTTTTGAAATACATTTCTGGATTTAAAAAACAAGGAGATATGACGCTCAAAATTCGAACGTCTTTGTGTAGAATTGGAAATATTGGAGAAGAAAAAATGTGATCTTAGTTCACAACACAAGTGGTCTGCTTTGAATGGCCTGGAGAAGGAAGACATGATCATTTTTAACGATTGAAGTAGTATTCCTGACTCTTACGAACAGCGTCTGGGGTTCTTTCCCTTTGCGGCTCTACATATATATGCGAACAATCCTTTTCAAGCAAGAACATTATCAAGAGTAAACTGAGAAGTCGTCTTATTGATGAGAACTTGGAATCATGCCTAACATTAAAAACAACCACATACAAACCTGACTTACTTAAACTTTCCAAAAAGATGCAAGCACATTGTACTACTTATTAGTGTAATTAAAGTTTATTTAACAGGCTGATTTGGCTCCCAAATTTTTTAAAATTGTTGTAAGGTTAATATTTGGGTATTTGGCTAAAAAGTTTGGCGACCACTGGGATAGGCAAAAAGGGTGGAGGAGTGACTATATACTGCAAGAGCCACCTAAGGACAAAGTTATTATCTCAGTAATGCTGAGAACTTAAAAAGTTACGTATTCATCTGAGTGATACTTCAGCGTGCTCACTCAACCCCGATGTGTCGTAAATTTTACCTCTCCGTCATATACTCTTGTTTTTTCCGGTCACACTTTTGAGTTTCGTGCAGTGTCTGAATTTGAGGTAGAAAGTATTTATAAAATACGGTCCAATGGCATTGGGAACGACGGCATCCCAATTAAGTTTATAAAAATAATTTTGCCTTGAGTTTTGCCCACCCTAACTCACAAAATAAATCATAGTTTTACAACGTCGTATTTCCCTAATGCGTGGAAAGTTGCTACTGTGCTTCCTGTAGCCAAAAACAGGACTGCTTGTGGCTCCAGTGACTTCCGTCCCAGTAGTATACTGCCTTCTCTGTCAAAAGTCGCTAAATCTCGGATATTTCAGCAAATCAACAACCGTGTTGATAAATTGAATATCTTGTCTCTCTTTCAGTCTGGATTTAGGCCCAAGCACAGTTATTCCACAGCTATGTAAAGGATACTTGACGATATCAGACTTAATTTTGACAAAAATCATTTAACACTTCTCTGTTTGCTGGATTTTTCTAAGGCATTTGATACAGTTGACCACAAACATTTTTGCTCTAAATTAAAAAAGGATTTTGGTTTTGGTCAATCTGCTGTGCAATTGATTTAGAGCTACCTTACAGGCAGCGAGTGAAAGTTGATTTGAACATGTCTAACCTAGGCCCATTGTCGTCTAGCGTATTTTCTGTATGTTAGCAGGCGAGCATTCATGCATACGCGGATGTACTTATTTATTTGTTTCGTTTAAGTGTTCTCTATTGTATTTCATATTGTTGTACTATTTACAAAAGACATTTTTGATCTAATTGTACTAATGTGTTAATCAATAAATGAAATAAATGAAAAAAATAAAAAAAGGACCGACGCGGAACTATTCATACATATATATATATATATATATCGAACTATAACGGCAGAATTTAATATAACGAAAGGCAACCGCGATAATTTATAACACAGTAAAATGCGTACAGAAAGAAAATGTTTGCCTGGCATATTCGGCCACAGCAAAGACAATCAAAAACGATAGGAATCAAAGCGAAGATTGAGATGGTGGGGATTGTGTTCAAAAATGTATCGAAGGTATGCCGGTTACAGACGCAATGCCCTAAAGAGCCAGCCATTATTCCAACGGCGTAGATAATACCAAGAGGCAAAACCACCACCATTGCAGCTATGAAGCAATCGAACCATCGGATTTTGGAAATAATATCCGCACATCTGGCGAAGGTTGGAAACATGTTTTGCGAGAGTTGGGATACATTGAGCAAGCACTGATTGATCGTCAAATGCATAGTGGAATGAAAATTTAGCGACGCTCGGCCTCATGACTACATTGCTGTGCGCATTGAATCTTCGTGATAGCGTGCAACGTATAAAATTGGTATTTAATACAGAACTAATGCATTTAGAAGTGCAATATTTGATAAATAAATTAATGGTTTATTAGCTACAAATGATATATTTGGATTTGGTTTGTGTTTTTCAAATACTGAGAATTAGTTTCTTTAGACCTCGTCTTACATTTTCTGGCATTAAAATCTCTATTAATAAACTGGAAACTTTCCAACTTAAACATTCAATTGTATGGTTGACGTTTTCTGTTAAAATCTACTGCGTGATAAACACTTTATATTGCACATAAATATAAAATATAATGATACTTAATAAATTATAAATTTTTAATTTATTTTTGCCAATATGCTAACACGCTAACTACACGTTAGCAAACTTAAGTAAATTTTGATACATTATTATAAGTACAGCAAACCTGTAGAAATCATAAACCTTCGTTCCCACGACAGTGTCGACGTACCCGAACGACCCGGATTTATAACTGGCCAATGACTGTCGTTTCAGCAATTTATGGGAACAAACAAATCGTAATCCTTAATATTTAATAGATATTGATTAAGAAAGACAATTTTGATCGAAATTTAAATATTTAATAGATGTTGATTATGAAACGAAATTTTGATCGGCCATGGGTCAGTTATAAAATTTTTAATTTTATTTCTCTAATTTTGCACTGTTGACATACATATGGTTTTTAAAATCACTAAAAAACGTTTACTATTTATATACTACTAGCTGGCAACGGTCGCGCTTTCTGTTTATGTATATGTATAAGAAATTACTTACTATTAGTTACTTTGGTTCTGAAATAGTTTGATTTTGCATTTACCTTAATTCCTAAATATACAAACTCATAAAAATAACAATTTTATGTTGCATACAATTGCAATTAAAACTTTTTATTGGACAAACATCAAAAAATTTCTTCGTATACAATATTATGCGTACCTCCCTCTGCAAGGACAAAAATGTTTATTTTCGATGTAGCACGTGATAGGGCTACGTACAGTTGTCCGCGTGAAAAACATGGCTTACTCAAATCCACTCCGGTTACATTAAATGTTTGCCCCTGTGCCGTGTTTATGGTCATTCCAAAACAAACCTTTACCAGAAACTGAAGTATTTTAAATCTAAACGGCAAATCTGTAACTATCATCGGAATTCTCGGTATTAAAGTAGAAAACTCAAATGAGCAAACTCAACGCGTATGAATAAACTCATTCAGTTTGAATATGTGCGCAGCCAGCAGCGCTGCCTCTGTACTGCTGGTGTATATTCATAAACACATAAACAAAACTAATTTTTGTATGGAAGAAAATGCGCAACACCGTAAGCAAAACAATAAAAAACTTTTAAAAATTCAGCTGTAGTTTCTAGTTTCTTGTATGATGACAAAGCATCTGAAAAACAAAAATACATATGTAACAGTGTGGATCAAAGTTATCATTTCGCCTTGCATCGGTTTATCAACGAAGTCAACAGCACAGCTCTTTGCGCATGGCCGAACGAAGTAGAAACGAAGAGCAGTTGATTTACTACCCACACAACTACACATCTTCCCGCTACGACACTGATTTTACATTCGGTTGTAGCAATACTGTACTTAGTGTACAATTTTTTAAAACTTTACACTTAAATATTTCAGAAATGAATAGGCTAATTTTTAATTTAAGTAGCTATCATTGTAGTGCTCACTGCAAGCATTAATTTAAAAAAAGTTGCATCCCAATCAGTTCAGTAGTACCCGAGATTAGCTCTTTCCAAAATTTTAGACTTTGTTTTATAATATGTATAGATAATTAAAATAATAACTTTAAAAATGCTATAAAAAATATTTTATGCAACCTTTGAAGACGTCTGCATTATATGACCGCCACTGCATTTTCGCGAAGGTCACATAGAGCGTAAGCAGGAAAAAATACAAAAAAAAACAAGACTTAAGAATTTGAAGATTGAAGCTAAGTGGGTCTTTCAAATATTATAACTTTAATAACTCTGATTTATTTAAGAGTGAGAGCAAACAAAGAAACTTGATAAAATATGGAACTATTCCATTTTGTTGAATTAGGTTAGTTTTATAGGCTCGCCACGTGTATGTGCATACTCTAACAATGTAAATAGAAGAATGTTAAACACATGAATGCAAACGTAAGCAAACAAATTAATAGAAATGTAATGAAATTAAGTTAAGTTAATTTAACATTGTGGAAATGATTAATGGTAAGTATTAAGGTAAAGATCACGGCAAGTATTACAGTGATGTAAAAAGGTAAGTATTACATATTTTTGATTCAAATTAGCCATAAGTTTCATGGATTTTCTTTTTAAGTTCAATTACTTCATTCTTTAAACTTAGTCTTTAGCGATCACGAATCGCTAGTTGTATCAACGATTAAAGGGAATTGTGAATATCGGTATATAAAAAAATGTACAAATTAAAATTATGAAACCAATAGCGTCGAACAATTTAGGTAAATGCGCAGTCAGTATCTTGCTTTTGTCTTTTTAGATGTCCTTTCGATGGTAAATCCTACGCTTTCCTGTATAGTCGTCCTGTAAATCGTATAAGCAGTTGCCCTTTAGCGCAACGACTTTAACTTTGACAAATTTTGAGGCAAAGTTCGCTCACACTTTCTTGATAGCATCGCTCAAAACAAAGTTTCTTCTATAGACACAGTCTTCTATCTTAAAAGTTTCGACCAAACTACGCAAATTATACCTATTGGCGAACATTCCACCGCCTTTTTAATATTTTCGCCTATCGACTTTCGTATCAACTCAAGCTTGTTGGTTATGTCCAGAATATTGTCATCAAGGCTTCCTTCGGGATGTTCTTTTCTTTTATATACGCGATCGTCCAGTATTTGTATGTCAGGTAGACGGATTTTGATTGATCTGTACGTGGCTCAGTAATTTTCTGTACTCCTCTGACTGAAACTCGCACGATCGTATATCGACTAACGGACGGACTTCTTAATCGTTACTTTTCTCAAAGTTTTGACGCGTTAAGGTATCCGGAACAAAATTCAATGAACCTTTTCCGTGTGGTATGTTAAATCGATATCCCTGCAGTTTTAATTATCAGCGGGATAATCGGATGGAAAGGTCTGTTAGACGCATCAGCACTGAAGACTGGCGTGGTCAATGACAATGACAAAATCTAGCCCTTCAACATAGGCTCTGAACTTTCTTAAGAAGAGAATAGCTGCAAGACATTCCATCTCAGTAACACTGTAGCTGCTTTGAGTCTTGTTAAGCTTTTGCGAAAAATATGTGATTAGGGCTTTCGATTTCATCTTCATTCAAGTTGGTCATAGTTGGGGCTAGGCCATAACATTTGTTTCAATGTGTTAAACGATCTCTTGCTCTTCATTCCAATCGGCCATTCCAATGAAACATCTGAGTTGTTTGACATTGGTTGGTAATGGTAGCCGAAATCCTATCTGGGTCGGCTCCCAAAGTTTAGTTTCCTATAATATATTTCAGGTATAACGGTATAACGGACGATTAAGGACGGTAAAACAAGTTTAATCTAGAGAGTTTTTGGACTTAGGAATTTGCTAAGAGGCTCGGCGCAGATCTAGTGAACTTATATATTTAGCATTTGGTATTCTACTCAATATACCGTCGATAAGTGGGAGGGAATATGCATCCTTAACGATAACGTTTATAGAGTCAAAACACAGACGGACTTTATTTGGCTTTTTCACTAGCACAACCGGACTACACCATGGACTATTGGAATACTCTTCGATTACTCCTAACTTAAGCATTTTGTCAATTCCTGCGTGACCTAATTTTTCTACCGCCGGAGAAATGGGAAAATATCTTCGTTTGATCGGAGGGACATTGAGCTCAAGTTCTATCATGTACTCCGTAAGAGACATTTTTCTGAAGCCTTTCCTCTCAAAACGTGGGAGTATGTTTTTAACTATTGTTAACTGACGTTGTTGCTTACCATTAAATGAAAGGACGTTATCATCAGAATTTAAATCGAGCGCAACTTCGGATATAATGTGCGGCGCGATTCGAAACTTAATCCAAAAAACTACTCCCAGAATAACTTTCTGAGACATGCTTGGAATTACCAAAAATTTGATTGTTTCATTTTTACCTTCAAATGTTACTTCAAGGTTTATAACACCGAAAACAACTTGAATTTTACCATCAGCGGTGCAAACATCTATTTTATGCTCTCTCAATCTGTTTGTAACCTTCTTCGGCAAGCGAATATCATACACAGGAGACTTGTGATCCACTGTTTAGAAGTCTTAAATACTCTGAACCAAGAATTTCAATTTTTGCATACGCTCTCTTGTCAAAAGATTTCTTCGTTATAACACACACGAAGTTTTTAAGGCACTTGCGTTTTAGCTTAATATTTCACTAAAACTCCTTCATACGGACGGACGAGCGACTAACAGGTGGTTGAACTTTGCAGTCTTGGTTAAAAGTTCGATCTCTAATTTCGGTATATTTTTTCAAGGGGACATCATACGGCACAATTTCACGGACAAACAGACTAGTTTTTAAATGTTCGCCAGGGAGTCTGATTGATGTTATGCAATCATTGGATATGTCAGGGTGTATCAGTAGTTCCTTTACTGTTGGTCTTTCCACTCTGCGCGGGGCTTCAACTTCGAAATCTTACTCGCTTTCAAGTTTCCAGAACATATTTCACACTTCGGTCTATGTACATTAGGCTTGCTACAACCGTAACAAAATACGGTCTTATCTTCTAAGCAATCGAAATAGTTATGACCCTCGCCTCTGCCATTCCAGCATACTTCCTAGTATCAATTGATCTTTTCGTCTGTCCAAAGTCTTCCGATATATTTTCCTCGTACCGAACTTCATACGCATATTGACGAAGGAAATGTCGTGCATTTGCTGAGGGCGCAGTCTTATTAATTTCTCTTCCAAAGCTTTCTCCTTTCAAGCAAAACCTTCGAGCGGGTTTTGCTGGGAACATACAGAAATTGCTGTCGAATACGGGGACGCAAATTAAGAAAAAAAAAAATAGAGTATGATGTTCGTCTAGGGATTGCAACCCTAGCAGCTTCCTTTTGGGTTCATAAGGTATAAAGTCGCTAGCCCACTTTATTTTTTTGAATGCATATCTAATTATGGATCGTTGGATGCGTTCGATTATGTCAGAGTGCTTACTGTTCGCGCTCTTTACGTGTGAAGGAGAAGTAAGAATAACAAATCGTATAATTGTGCATTGGGATTGGTATTTGGGAAAAAACACATGATTGTATTGGAATTGTTGGGGAAGTGGCTGGCAGGGCAGTGGACGGCACAAAATCGTGACTGTGTGGGTGAGAGCGCCATGAGAGGGACTATACTTTCATTTGAGTTCAATTACTTAAATTTCTAATTAGTTTTGATTTTAAGCTTGAAATGTAAGTATCTAACTTTAATTTTGACTTAAAACATAAAATAAGCAGTATCTTTAACATTTAGAATTAATTATTAGTGCGTGAATAACGTAAGCATTAAAATTTATTAATAATGCTATTTATTCGTAGACTATATTTAAATAATGGCTTATAACTGATTCATTATATAAATCATTCTTTGGGCACATACATAAGTACAGTACAGGCTATTGATTATAAACTCGCTTCTCATTCATTGCCTACCGACCGGCGAACGGCGAATTTTTCGTCGCGAACGTTCGCTGACAAAAATAGAACACACTGACATATATGAAAATGCACACAACCAAAGCGAACAACAACTTTCGACGAGTCACCATTAAGAAAACATATTTCGTGAATAAGATGTACACTACTGGTTGGATATGAATATTTACTTAAAACAATTTACTAACAACAAGCTTGTGATTTGTGATTTTCACTAGCGCTGTAATACTGTTTTACTTTTTGAAATTATGCTTAAAACAAATTACCGGCGACCAACGAGTTTCGTCCGACAAGTATTCGTTGCGATAGATTTATTTCTATTGTCGTCGCTGGCGGCAGCGGCAAAATATAATCCCTTGTGGCCGGATGTTTAATATACTCAGGGTTTTTTGAATCGACATTTAAAACACTTTTTTATTTTGTATTGAATGTCATTAATTTTGTTATTTGTAAAAAATTTACATTTACATTTGAATTTTTGTAGAAGCAGTTTTCCAACATTTCCTGTTCGTTTCGAACCATCTATTTCACATTATATTCCTTTTGGGTTTTGGTCTGCTGACATATATATGCATGAGTACATACTGTTATCATTGAAGAAAGTAAACATTGTGGCCGTAGTTGTGTTTTACTAGGCGAAATTTTTGGGCGAACGTTACTTACATCGTCGTCGGTATTATCTTTTAAGTATAAGTATGTTTTTAGCAAGTTGAATCAGTAATCGCTATTTAGCTCAAATCCGTATAGGCATGTACATATGTATGCATGCATCAGGAACAGCGTACTCACGTCGTTCAGACACATTTCGCTCGCGTTTGGAGTTCGTGTTTGATCGGCACTGATGTACAGAATTTTTACTTCGCTCGGCGACCAAATGATCCAATGCTTGCATGGCTTTGTATTGTTTTTGTAGTTTTACACCCAAATATTTCAGAAACAAATAGAATTTTCAGCTTTTTTCTTTGGACTAAAACGCGGAGCCCGATAACTATTTCTATACAAAATTTCATGAAAATCGGCTGAGCCATTATCAAAATTAGATGTTACAAAAGAAAGGAACCTCAAAAAATATAATTAGTTTAAGTCAAAGGGAGACCATGATTTTGATAGAACTCGACGAAATAAACACTTTTTCATGAATAAAAAATTTCGATATCTCGCTTCGTTTCCGAGATACAGCGAGTCAAAGTTAGAAAAAAATGTTCCTTGACCTGTTGCTGCAAGGAATACAAAGCGCGACACGGCATTCGGCAATTGGCAGCGGCGCGAAAAAAGTAAAAAAAAAAGTTTACGGTGGCACTACACGGACGCACGTCGCGAGGTACGTGGTGGTGACAGAGAACTTGCAAGAAATGAGAAGGCGCAAATGTTAAAAAAGATTTTTTATCAACAAAATTTGCGGGTGCGACCGAGAGAATTCACCATTGGAATTTAATTCTATCATACCAATAAAAACCATTTTCACCATATTTTGCTATATTTATGTAGAGCAGAGAGGCTATTGCGGAGGCGAGCGGCTGCATTTGTTTAAAAATAAGAAGATAAGTAATAAATCAAAACAAAAACGATAGAAGAAAAATAGGTAAAAAAAAACCGTTTCTGGATCGCGAGGAGCAACTTGAGACGGCAGATGAGTTATGCAACAAGTGTGGATAACAGAAGTGTGGAAAGGGAAAGGGGGAATCGTCAAAATATTATTTCGAGGTTTCGGCAATTTTTGTGACAATCGCCCTCGGCGCGTGCACATGTACGCAAATGAATTGGTGCGCATTTGGACAAAAGATCTAGAATATTCAAGAATATTCTAGAAAAATGCCTACGTTGCCAAAATACACTATTGTCTGATATTGCGATGTTGAAATTTTCAATGACCGTCGAAGGCTTGTAAAATTGAAGATTTTAGCATTTTTGTGTTCGTTGCGAAAAAGATTGTTGAGGGGAAAATTTGCGAGCGCGGGGAGATGAAATGCTTGCGCTTATGAATGACAGCATTTGCTTTCAAAAATACACGCGAGCGTTTATGAATGAATTTTTTGTTGTTGTAGGTATGTATGTAAATATGTAGATATGTATACCTGTATGTACATACATATGTACGTATGTAGTTTCAAATATTTCAGAATATTTGGCGCCAGTGCAGGCACAAGTGCAGCTGCATTTGCGATTGCGCTGTGATATGATTAAGATTTAGCGCAGGTCAAGGTTGAATTTATACACATGTACATTGTATATACATATTTACATACATATTTTATTTAATAAATAACACAAAAAGATTTAGCAGACAAAAACAGCTGCCGCTCTGACTTTTATTAAATTTTAAAATATATAATTTTGTCATGTTTTTATTAAACTTATTTTTGACTTAGAAAATTAGTAAATAAAGATTAGTTGATAGGTGCATATACATATGTATGTATGTAAATATGAAGAAAGAATTAAAATCAAGATTATTAAAATATCTCCATAGTACATACATATGTATGTAATATTACCATAATATCTATCCATATCTAATAATCATAATTTGCGCACTCGCGCTGAAAAAGCAAGCAATTTGCGCTGATGGCGATTGACACAAATATTCTAAATTAATTATATGCATCAATATGCATGCACTCATTAAATAATTCATACGCGCACCAATTCCTTTGCATACATGTGACACAAAAATTGCCGAAAACTCGTAAGAATATTCTTTTGACGATTCCCCCTTTCCCTTTCCACATTTCTGTTATCCACACTTGTTGCATAACTCATCTGGGAAACGGGTTTTTTTGTTTACTTATTTTTCTTCTATCGTTTTTGTTTTGATTTATTACTTATCTTCTTATTTTCGAACACATGCAGCCGCTCGCCTCCCCAATAGCCTCTCTGCTCTACATAAATATAGCAAAATATGGTGAAAATGGTTTTTATTGGTATGGTAGAATTAAATTCCAATGGTGAATTCTCTCGGTCGCACCCGCAAATTTTGTTGATAAAAAAGCTCTTTTAACATTTGCGCCTTCTCATTTCTTACAAGTTCGGTGGTGGCGAAACTGAGCGGGCGATACGAGACGATCATGAAATGTAACCCGGTATATCTCGAAAACGAAGCGATTTGATGACTGTCATAAAGGCGCCCCAGAAATCGTAGTCTCCCCAAATTAAAGTCTGGAATCTTTCCTTTCGATTTCTGAAAAAAATTGCGACCTTGATTTATAAAAAGCTCTTGAAATTCTTTTTAACAGATGGAAAAAGGGCAAATCTTAATCTTATGCAAACTCGATGACACTTATGTATATCTTATTCTTAATTTCTGCTGAAATTGCGTCTCTATGTTGCTTATTGGCCATGTACTTCTTGATTTTGGACACTCCGTCATGAGCGTATTGGAAAAATGGCTGGCTTACTCTATTGAACTCTTTTGGGTGGCATTTGTGTGCTATTGAAAGCAAACTTTTTTGTAAATAACACTTACAGTGCACTGTTATTATTTATTTTAGAAGTAAAAAATCACACAAAATAATAATGAAAAGTCAAACGACGCGCCGCTTTCTACACTCGATGAAAACTGACGAAAATTATACAGCAATTTTTCCTTAAAAAAAAAATTTGTTCAATTCCGAAACCCTTATGTAAGTTATCCACTTCGACCGCGAGGTTGCTAAAAAAACACAATCTGTTTGCTTGGTCTAAACTGAACTTGCTCATTTTATTAAAATTTCCCCTTATATAGTTAAATTTTTGCTTACTTGCTAGTTTGTATATTATTGGCTTACGATAAATTACATTTTTGCTTACTTGCTAGTTTGTATATTATTGGCTTACGATAAATTACATTTTTGCTTACTTGCTAGTTTGTATTTATTGACTTACAATAAATACAATATTATTCCTAGAATTATGTCTGGAAGTGCATTGTGCTTATTAATGCAAAATAGGGTTCAGCAACACTTTCGGCGCGTGCGATATTGTTTCCGCATGTTTTTATTCTTGTTATGTTATTGTTAGTGTAATTTTTGGACAAGTGCGCTTTGTTCTACTTTTTATTGTTTTATTGCTGTTGTGCAGTTTTGGTGTTATTGGTATATTGTTGTTAGTGTAATGTGGAATGAGGTGTGCTAACTCCCCCCTCCTTAAGAATCAGCGTCCCGCTGATAAATTTTCAGACTGAATTATTGCAAAGGGTGGCAAATCAAGTGGTGGAATGTGAAAGGAATTTTTTTGTACCACTGGTCTGTACCAAATATACAACGTTAGAAGTAACGCTAGTCCGAGAAGAATTGCTATGAAACTGCTACTGACAGATAGTACGTTTCTAAATGAGATGTGTTCCAGTTTTTTTACGATTGTTATATGGAGATGGTGGAGATATTGAAGATCTAGTCTAATTTGTTTTTCTGTTAGGTTACCCTGTAATATAGGAGGTAAAATTTGATAGGATGTATATTGCCAATTTGTATAGCTAGCATTGCCTAGAGTAATAGTCTCGTTAACAAAATTAATTATATAAGAGCCATTGAGGTTTTGTGAAGCATTCCCGTAGGTTAATTTATCATTAAAATTGGAAAGAAAAATTGTTCCGTCTGTGATTAGTTCAACTATTGGTTGGCTTTGAAATTGGTAATCGCATAGAGCTTCACCTCCAGTAAGGAGCTGTGTTATGCAATGACCTTGTTCTAGTTTTTGCATTTGATTCCTTTTACAAATTGTTACGTCATCTATGACTATGCAATTCCCTAAGATGCCATAATTTTCAAATTGCGATAAGAATAGGTTGTTGAAGCCGAGATAGATTTTTTTATTATTTTTTACAGTTGATCGGATAAGAATATTGTTGAAGACAATATCATCTGTTTGAGGCAGTGAAATTACGTATAAAAGGAGTGAATCTTTAACTATCATTGAGGGTTCCGCGTACTTAAGCGCTTGTAGTTCGTTGCTGAACGGAAGTGTTTTTGTTCGTGACAAAATGCTAGCAATATCTGCTTTATTTAATAATTGTGAATGGACGATTCCTGTTTTTGCAAGTTGGGTTGCCATAACTATCTGGGTGATTTCGTCTTTTATTAAACCTAGCTTGTTGAATAGGGTCTGTTCGTATGCGTCAGTATCGTTTGTGTTAATTCTGTTGATGATTCTATTGTACCCGTCCAGTATTTCGTTCGTCGTCTTGATTAAGCGTTTGTTAACTGTGTACTGTTTGTTGTTGTTATTTGAAAGATCGTTGGTTTTAGCTAAGATCTCGTCCCAGTCAGTCGCGTCAGGATTCCCCGCCAGCCATTTCCAGGCTGATCCAATCCAGTTTATTGATCTCTTGCTTTTGGTGGGCTTTGCCCGTAATTGGTCCAGCAAATTGTCTATTTTTGAGAGTTGATTCTCTAGTTGTGGCACTAAAGTACCTGTTTTGCTAATTTCATAGCGAATAATTGGTCTGATGTTGTTCACGGTTCGTTCGTAGTCGTCCAAGTTTATAGTGTATATGATTTTGTAGTTCCCGTTGGCTATTTTTCCAAGTCCGTGTTTAACTGTTACTACAGGGCTGTTGTATTCACAAGTATTTACTATGGCGTCTGTTAGGTGCAATGTAAGTCTAAAAAAGGATAAAGGTTGTTAGTTTTTTAAGTGGGATTTGTGTATCTTCCTATTATTAGTCGTGGTTATTGTAACGTTAGTGTTCTTAGCTATAGTTTCCTTCTTAAAAATGGGTTTATTTTTGCTCTTAATTTGTTTGTCTTTTTTAAAGACGGTTTCTCCAGGTTCATAATTTTTTGGTTTAGATCTTTTCTTATTGTGATAATTCAACATCTTATTCTGGTTTCTATTTATTTCATTTCGCAAGTCGATATTAACTATTTCTTTAAAGTCCCTTAGGTTTTGGTAGTTAATTCTTTGTGTTCTTCCGAAAAAAATGTCAGCAGGCTTCCTTTTGATAACGGAGTGAATTGTGTTGTTATACCTGTCGACAGCTATGTTAAGAATTTCCTTAACCCTGCTGTTAGGTTAAAAAAAAACTTACGAATCTTAGGTTAGAGGACCATTTGGTCCATACTGCAGTTTTCATACAAAATAAAAATTTAATCTTAGTCTTTATATTTAGTTTGGTTCAATACTTGCTAAATATTATTATTTTATTATTTACTCAACTCTGGTAAAACCCAGCACCAGTGGCCTGCTCTAAAAATGCTTCTAGTTCAGGAGCTCGAAAGTGAGGAATTTGTAGTTGCTGCAAGTCTAAGTCTGATGTAAAATGCTCCATTTGCAGTGCGTTTATTTGCAAAACCAACCGAAAAACATTTTTTTGCTTATCATGTAGTGCCAAAAAATATCGAACAAACTAATAAATAATTATTTTTGGAAAATTAATGTAAAGAAAATCAAAGAAAATATACTATGGACCAAATGGTCCCTTAACCTAAGATTCGTAATTTTCAATTTATCTTAGTCCAGTTTTAAGTCAGAGAATTAAATTTTCGCACATAATATTGTTTTATAAAAAGACCACCTGAGCTGAAAAATTTAGACAGTATATATCACCGTTCCAAAGTTACAAAGAAAACAAACAAAAAATTGGACCAAATGGTCTTAACCTAACAGCAGGGTTAAGAGAGTAATTGGGATATTCAGTGCGGAGACATCTTACCATTTCAATTATGGTAGAATGAACACGCTCTAATGCCCCGTTAACCTTGCTTTTTTGCGGTGGTGCTAGAAAGATTTCAATTCCCAAGCCTTCCAAATAATTTAGTGTTATTGGGCTTATGAAACTACCTTCGTTATCCATAACCAGTAATCTTGGAGCAGAAAAAAAGTGTATGAGCTTTATCATTTTATCCCGGATATGCAGAACTGATTTGTTCTTTATACGGAAAAATTTTAAAAATTTGGAAAATTTGTCGATGCACGTTATATATTTTTCGCCTGAAATTTCGATGATGTCAATATGTAAAATTTCTGTGGGATACTGAGGGATAGGGGTTGGATCTGTGGTTTTGGAGGATGCCGATCGTATTTGTTGGACTTGCAGACTTCACATGTTTTAGTGTAGTTTTTTATTAGTCTAGTCATTCGAGGAAAATAATACTTTTCCAGGATTTGTTCTCTGTTCTCTAAGCTGTTTCTATGAGCCCTTTTATGTTCTTCTAATATTATTTTGAATTTGTTTTCATCATTTGCAATATCGGTAACAATTCTTTGCGTAATTTTAATTTTAAATTTGGAAAATATTCTTTATAAGTTTCTTGTAGAAGCGCAATATATTTTTCAGGGATTTTGATTCCATTTATAATATTTGGAGTAAGTGCTTTTTTTAATATATCAATTAAATTTTCTCTATTATAACTTTCGCGTCTAACATAATGTCTATGGTACCTCGGATGAGGTTCCTCAAACCCGTTTAATTCTGGTCCTTCAGAAAATATTATTTGGTTTTGAAATACATTCAAAGGTACCTCGCAATGAGGTATGAGGTCAGTACTGTCCTCTTCAGCGCTGTGCTGTGAGTTGTCGTCAGAAGATGTTAGCGTGTTTATTTCTAAAGGCAGTCGCGATAACGCGTCGGCCACTATATTCGTTTTCCCTGGCTTGTATATTAGTTGATAGTTAAATTCTTCTATCCGGGCCTTCCACCTTTTGAGCTTAGCATTATTATTCTTGTTACTAAGTGCGAAGGTTAGGGATTGGTGGTCGGTTAATATTTTGATTTCTTTGGCTCCATACAAGTAAGTCCTAAGCTTATCGAGTGACCATATGATTGCGAGCATTTCCTTCTCAATTGTGCAATAATTCTCCTCTGTTTTACTAAGCGATCTGGAAATATAGGTTATAGGTCTATCTTTACCGATTTCTCCTTGCGACAGAACTGCACCAATTGCTGTGTTGGAAGCGTCTGTCGTTAATATGAATGGCTTAGTAAAATCCGGGAATATTAAAATATCAGAAGACATTAATAATTCCTTTAAGTCGTTGAAGGACTTTAAACTTTCCTTGCCAAGAGAAATGTTTACCTTTTTTGATTGGTTAGCTTTAATTTGAGCATTCTTACCACGTGTAAGATTTGTGAGGGGCTTTGCCACCTTCGCGAAATCTCTAATGAATCTTCTATAGTAAGATGCTAAGCCTAGGAAGCTTTTTAGTTCCTTTAAATTCTTTGGTGGAGGAATTCTTTGTATTGCTGATATTTTTTCGGGGTCAGGCAAAACTCCATTTTGTGTAACGACATGACCCAAGAATTCAACTTGTGTCCTTAGGAATTTAGATTTTTCGAGATTAACTCTTAATTTTGCTTTTTGCAAAAGCGAAAATACATCTTCCAAGTTTTAGAGGTGTTGCTCTCTACTTTCTCCAACGATTATAATATCGTCGATATACACGTAGCAGCTTTTACCTATTAATGGTCTTAAAACGTCATTAATCATCCTCTGAAATATAGAGGGAGCGTTTTTGAGCACAAATGGCAGCCTAGTAAACTCAAATATACCATTTGCTGTTGAAAAAGCTGTTTTTTTAATATCTTTTTCTTTCATCCTGATTTGATGAAACCCAGATGGTAAATCGAGCGTTGTAAAGTACTTATGTACATTTCCCTAAACTGGCTAAGGTATTGTTTATATCCGGGATTGGATATGCGTCGGATACCGTTATGGAGTTTAGTCTTTTAAAATCAATGACTACTCTGTATCTTTTTTCCCCAGAAGGACTTGCTTTTTTTGAGACTATCCACAATGGTGAATTGTAAGGACGCCTGATTATACCATTTTTTAGGAGATCTGCGATTTGATTATCTACCTCAGTTCGGAGATTTGTTGGGTAGGGATATGATTTGGTATAAACTGGCTCTTCCGTTGTAGTTTTAATCTCCGCACGGACACCTGTGTCAACTGTGCCACTATCTGCAACTGGACCAAAAAGTTCAGAGTATTTGTTTGTAATGTTTTGAATATCGTTACTCCTTTTTGAAATTACATCGACATGATTTACTTGTCTCGATCTTTGTGATTTTAATTTAATTTCGACCTTTCCTAATAGATGCAGTAAATCATTTTTCCTATCGATTATTGCTTCTAGCTCTCTAAGTGTATCATCACCAATGATACCATCGAATGACTTTAATTTAGGAAGGATATAAAAATCTAGGTTATTGTTGATTCCTACACTTTTGAAAAATGGACCTCTGACCTTGCGATCAATTTGTAATTGTCCTGCAGCGGACTGAACTATGAATGGATTATTTAGGCTTTTGGAGTTTTCAGATAATTGCTCGGATATGAAGTTTTTGTTGGCACCGGTGTCCACCAAAAACTTTAGAATTTTTCCGTTTTTATCACGGAGCTCTAGGTATGGTATGCCAGAGAGGCGGTTGTCATAAAATTTATATCCTCATATTCCTCCGACCCTTCATTACCCTGGAACTGTTCATGTTCTTGTGTTTCCTCATATTCTTGTGGTTTTTCCTCTGTTCTTATATTGAACAATCTCTGCTGTTTTTTGGGTATATTCGAGGAGTAATTGGACTGTCTAACTATTGGTCCAATATCTGGCCTGTTTATATAATTGACTCGATGAGAACGCAAAGATGGATCAACGTCCATAGGCACTGGTGGTTTTTGAGATGGCCTTGGGGGAGGAGCCGGTTGAGCAACCTGCTTGTATTCAATTTTATTCATAGCGTTATAGATTTGGTTTTTATCGTATGAGGTTAACTGTTTTGGTGGTGGTTTTGTTTCAAGTTGGTTTCTTTTCCTGTACATTTGGTTAATAGGAGATGTGACTGAGTTATTTGAAACTCTGGGGTGAATGGAAAAGTTCCTGAAATTGAGGTTTTGGATTTCCAAACAGGAAGCATAGGCGTCCGGTAAGGTTTGCGGTATCTGGATTACCAGCATCCTTGACAGATCACCGTTTATGACTCGAATGAAAACGTCGAGAGCCCTGTTACGGTAACTCTCTACCAAGGCGTTCACTGTTCCCTGTGAGTGATCTTGTGCCTTAATTTTGTTAATATTTAAAGATAATTGGTGGTTTATTCTGGCGTAGAATTGATCTATACTATAATTCCTTTGAACTAGACTACTCAACTCATGTTCTAATGTTCTTAGGTCACGCTTGTCAGCGTAATGGAGAGAAAGGCATGTTTTGATTTTTGACCAATCTTCATCGAAGATGTTGTAAGAAATTAGGGCAGTATCTGCCGGGCCTCTTATTTTTTGTCGAATGTGCTGTATTATGGCACGGTAAATTGGTTTGTTCCTAACCACTTGATAGTCCCTAAGAATGGATTCTACACTGTGAATCCATGAAATATATTGGACGGGATTTCCGTCAAAGACCTGTAAGTCCCTGACGCAGTCCGGCAATTTCCTAATTTCATTTAGTTCTGTTTCATTTGTAGGAGCAAGAAGAGCTTGATTTCGATTTTCTGGGGGCGCTATCCTCGTTTCCAAACTTGTAATTCTATTGTTAAGGACGTTTACTTGTTCGATTAGTTGTGAAATTGCGGATTGTATTTGCTCCATTTTGAAAAAGTTGCTTTACACGAATATATGAATTTGATATTAATAGATAAGCTTACACTTAAATTTTATTGTTTTAAAATCAATATTTTATATCTGTTCTAAGATTTTAGTAGTAAAGAAAAAATTGTAACGACTTCCTGACGGGTTAAATTTCTTTTTTTTGTATTTGCGTATATTAACAATAATTGGCTTACTTTTACTTGTGTTGTGAACAAGAATAAAAAATTTTTTATTGGAATGTAGATTCAATGAAATTTTACATATATAGTGCGTTTTTTGTTTTTCCTCTTTTTTTTCTTGAAGAAGGAATATTAATTGACTTACAAAACACTATAAAGGTGGGTGAAGAACAGCTTCTGCATTTTTCCGGACGGCCGTTGAATCCTCTTTGGTGGTTTTGCGCACCTACTACTGGTACGGTTGACGTCACTGGTTTCCTCTGGTCTGGCAGATAGATGTGCTCTTTAAGGCTTTTGTATTTTTGAGCTTTAAATTTCCACTTGCTTATTTAGGCTTTTAGTGGTGCACTGTGGACTCTTTGTCTATGTTTGTATTCACTTTAGATATTGACAACTTTGATTTTTGCAGTTTGTTTTATATCTTTAAAAACAATATTTTATTTTTGCTTTAGTTTTTTTGATATATTTTTTCACTAGTTTGAATCACAAGCTATTAGAGTCCTGTAGTTTCTTCTATGGTTTAAGTATACGTTGGGCGCCAGTTATCCACTTCGGCCGCGAGGTTGCTAAAAAAAACACAATCTGTTTGCTTGGTCTAAACTGAACTTGCTCATTTTATTAAAATTTCCCCTTATATAGTTAAATTTTTGTTTACTTGCTAGTTTGTATATTATTGGCTTACGATAAATTACATTTTTGCTTACTTGCTAGTTTGTATATTATTGGCTTACGATAAATTACCTTCTTGCTTACTTGCTAGTTTGTATTTATTGACTTACAATAAATACAATATTATTCCTAGAATTATGTCTGGAAGTGCATTGTGCTTATTAATGCAAAATAGGGTTTAGCAACTCTTTCGGCGCGTGCAATATTGTTTCCGCATGTTTTTATTCTTGTTATGTTATTGTTAGTGTAATTTTTGGACAAGTGCGCTTTGTTTTACTTTTTATTGTTTTATTGCTGTTGTGCAGTTTTGGTGTTATTGGTATATTGTTGTTAGTGTAATGTGGAATGAGGTGTGCTAACTTGTATGGTGAACTTTTGAGTTACCAGAAACTATCGTCATATCTTTTAACATCCGCTCACGTAGCATTCAAAGACAAACGTACATGGCAAAGACAGAGAGAATGTATTGATACTCTTTTCTCTAAACTCTCCCGCAAAAATCCCGACTCTCCATGCACGCATGTAAATAGTACTCCATAAGAGACAAGGTAACCCATGATGCTTTCCATTTCCAGACAACCGGTCAGGTACGAGCATGATTTTTAATTTCGACCAAACTCAAATACATTGTTTGTTGGTCCAAATAATGAGACACGTATTTTTGCTTTTGGCTCGGAAAAATTTTTCGGCCGAATTAAACGCGATTTTGTTTTTCATACAAAAATCGATTATTCAAGTTGACAGTGAGAATTCTTTTTTTTAAATGCCCATAACTTTGTCAAAATTCAATGGATTCTAGCAATGTTTTTACTAAAATGTCAGTTATTCTTGGTACTTTAAGATAGAATGATATAATGATTGATTTCCATTATTTGAAATTTTTTATTTAACAATAAACGAAAAGTGAAAATTTTTTTAACTTTTATTTTCTCAAAAAGTGTATTTTTTTTCTCTGAAACTTTTCCACCGGGAAATAGACACTTTGAACTACAATCAGTATAAATCACCAATAGCAAAGATTGTTTTTTTCGGAGTTATGATTTTTTGTAGATATAATTCGTTTTTGTGTTGCAGTTGCGAGTACAATAAAAGCAACTAGTGAATATTTAAATTAAAAAGAAAAATTTTAAAATAGTTAACTCAAGCGAAGTTTACTCATTCAGCCAACACTGAGAAAAATCCTAAACAAAAGTTGTTTTTTATAAATTCTATCAAACGGAGTTTACTTATTCAATATACACTGAGAAAAATCCTAAACAAAATCTGAGTTCGCATTTAAATACAAGCAGATAATTCCCCCGTAAAAGAACCAAAAACACCTCAATTCTAACAAAGTGGCAGTATAATAAGGTAATGCACTAGATTTGCCTCAGCGCCAATACAAGACAATTCAGAATCAGTTCTGAAACAAAAAACCCAAAGTCTTGACAATTTTTGGACACGGATCCAAACAGCATATGACGCAATCATTGAAACTGATGATTCAGAATTGCCAGATAACTTTAAATCATCGGCGTACGCCAAATATGAAAATTGCTTAGACCAATGGGAAGAAACAAAGGCAATGATTTCCGATAAGCTAAAATTATTAAAGCCTGTTATTGCACCTACTCCACCACCGAGAGGAGTGCTGCCCCAAATGCAAACACAAGAAGCCAGTTCACGCATATATCTAAAACATACGTATACATAAGCTATCCAAAATTATCTCAAGTGCAGAAACTGTATCATCTCAGATACAAAGCAAATAGTTGAGCAGGCGCTATAGTATAAAAGTTCGCACTTAATGATGACAATTTTAACTTGGCTTGGGAAGGATTACGAAAATGAAAGACCATTGGTAGATACTCAAGTAACGACTCAAATGAACTTGCCAAAAATACAAAGAGAAACAAGTGAAGAGTTTCTAAAATTGCGGACCACTGTTACAAATTGCTTGTCAGTTTTATCGACACAAAATATTCCCACAGATAGCTGGAACCTTTCTCAACCCCTCTGAATTTACAGCCCTACACCTGGGCATTTTCTTAAAGGTGCTCTACATGTGGCCATACCCGAACCAGATATGCGATCCCTCTCCCTCATAAATCGGTGGAAAAGAATTAAAATTCTATCGCCGATGTAAGGAGGAATATTTAAAAAATCTCCATAAAAGATATCGATGGAAAAATGCTAAAAAATGCCAGGGATTGGTGAGTGTGTCCTGATTCACGACAAATGTCTCCCCCCTACAGAATGGCGGCTCGGCCGCATGGAAAACGTACATCGCGGTTCCGACGGTCATATCCGAGTAGTAGATCTACATACGTACCCAAACCGGTATGCTTACTCGACGGCTAGGTAAGTTAATATGTCTAGTTAAGTTCAGATTGCACAACTACCGATAAATAAAACCGTTAAAACAAAAACAGCGTTAATAAATGAAGACGAAACCTAAAACGAAAATAGAATAATGATATCAAAACGTGCTCACTCAAATTCAGCCACGTTGCTTAACCCAAGCTCATACCCGCATACATTCACTTAACTATAGTCCTATTTTCTCCCCTTTAGAATAATATGGACGCAGAAATGGTTGACGCCTCCACCAACAGCATTCGTTCGGCCATCACTGTGCCCCGCACTATGGCAACACCGTCCGCAACTCCTCCCTCTACGCCACGTAGCGTGACGCCACCGGACCTCGCCGCACCACATCTCGACAAGCTGCAGCTCCGACAGCACCAGTACAAGCAGAAGCTCTACAGCCGTTACCAACACACGTTGCGCCTCTGCGCGATCTCTTTGGGGGCACGCAGCCGTCGCGGCGTAAACAGGTAGCACAGGCGCATGGGTATTGCCTGAACTGCCTGGCCCTATCGCACATAACAGCGGCACGCTACTCCCGCGTCAAGTACTAGCTGTGTGATAGACCGCATCACACTCTGCTGCATCGCATACCCAGGCGTGCCGCACCAGCTACACCGGTTCATCGCAATATTGTGCGGCGACACCAGGCAGCCAGCCACACTCCGCGGACAACGACGTTCACAGTCCCGACAGCAGTCTAGACCACGCCACCGTCGCCCCCCTCTATCGTGAACGATCGCTCCAACATCCACCAAACACATGTATTTACAACATACATACACACAAAAATTGCACAATACACGAACACATACATGAATTACACAGAACATTTTGAAAAACACACTGCTACAAAATCAAGCCAACATCTCCCAGCCTGGGGGCCTAGAAAGATACAATTATTTGACCACTAAGAAAACTTACCAACAAGCCGATGAATCACCGTACCTGCCATGCGGCACTTATAAAGGGTCTGACAACAGGGACGCTACAAAAGTAGACCAATAGCGACAGCAAACGACGCCATATTTTTTCCCGCTCATTTGAGATTTCTTTTCAGTAAGGTTTGTCATTTCATCATGGAAAGATATACGATCCAACAACGAGTCGAAATTATTACAATTTACTACCGAAATTCGGAGTCAATGGCCTCAACTTTAAGATCGCTACGTCCAATTTATGGTCGTCGTCATTTCTGGCTGAATGGCTTCGTCAATAAGCAAAATATGCGTTAGGCAGCAATCCACACGTACTCCATGAGTCAATATTGCATCCCGGAAAAATTACGGTTTGGTGCGGTTTATGGGCCGGCGGCGTCATTGGGCCGTACTTCTTCCGTGATGATCAAGACCGGCACGTTACTGTGAATGGGAATCGCTACCGCTCAATGATAACCGAATATTTTTGGCCCGAATTGAATGATATGGACTTGGACAATATGTGGTTCCAACAGGACGGCGCTACTAGCCACCCTGCGAAAACCAAGTTTGGTGGACGTGTTATCTCACAAAATGGCCCAGCCGATTGGCCGCCTGTGGAGCTACGTCAAGTCTATGATCTATGAAAACAAGCCAGCGACGATTGATGAACTTCGTACGAATATCGAGCGTGAAATTGCAGCAGTATCGGCCGATTTATGCTTGAAAACCGTCGAAAATTGGGTTCAGCGTCTGGACTTCTGCAAGCGTGCCCATGCAAAAGAAATCGAGTTCCATACATAATGGCATCGAATATACTTTCACAGGAATAACAAATTTAATTCATATCCCAAACCGTTTTTTTATTTATTTAAAAAAACTTTTGTAGCGTTCCTATTACAAGACCCGATACGTGCATATATTGTGAGCGGCTACTCATTACCCACACTACCATGGCTTTTAAGATCTTACGAAAGTCCCATTAGACCACTTACCCAAAACGTCAGACCAGTTTAATTTAAAATTCCATATTACAACTGTTTATTTAATTTATGAAATTTCACATACACTTTTATTAGCATTAAATTTTGGTGTAATAAAAGCTGACAAAACTAACATACCTCGTATACTTATATATTATGTGGTTATTGACCTCAGTTGCTCAATTAACATGAAATGAAACCGAGAATTTAGTTCTTAAAATTTGCCTTTGTATCCCTCTCTGAACAAAAAGGAACAAAAGAAAATTCAAATTAGCCAAAAGTTAACGTACATACGTATTTATATACGCATGTAAGCATGTATGTACATACGAGTATGTATGCTCATACGAATACATACATATATACTAATGCCTCAAAGAGAAACAAATTAATCTATATATATACATACATATGTAAGTATGTGAACTGATCCCCACATTTCCTCCGAAAAAAAGAAATATGTAGTTCACGCTTAACTAATCATAGCTTGCATATGTATGTATAAATATGGGCATACTCAAGTCATATTGGAATAAAACAGAATTACGTATTTTAAAAGAATTAAAAACTCACTAACATTTTTTTTCATCGCCGTCCCACGAAACGAAGAAGGCTTATCTGCCGTGCAAGTAGCAGCTTACATATATGTACATATGTAGGTGTGTATATACTTATATAATATACTAGCAAATTTGTGCGATATCAACGATGTGAGTGATGAAAATAAGCTTGCACTTGATGAAGGTTTGGAAGAATCAAACCTAGACGCAGCCCTTGACGAATATTGACAAAATTTTATTTAAAAATTTCACTGCATATATATGTATGTATATACTTATATCTTTGAATTCACTAATAAAAAATATTGACAAGAATTCATTGCATTTCATTCAACTTACAATCTATAAAACTAAACCAAATTCACAAGGAGTATCACATACATATAAAATTCAATTCAGATTATTTCTTATTCTAATTACAAGTAAAATGAAAACCAAAAGCAAATTTTAAAAAAATCCTGCCTCAGTGAAAACCTTTTAGTGGATTTTTTGCAACGTTTTTGATGTAAATTCTTCGGGCTCGTTTTTTATGAAACCCTCCTACATTTTACAGCAAAACGTTACCGGTGTCCATTTGCTCCATATAGGGGCCAAAGCACGGGCTGGCGCCAGTTCTGCTGTTGTTGTCCCGTGCCGCCTTATAGGCCTGGAGAAGACTGCGCACTTCGACTGTCCAAACGTATATATCTTGAACCTACCGTGATGCCCATGAACTCCATGTCTTCGAACACGTTCTTTTTGGGTGCCAGCAATATTAATATGGCATGTTTTGTTTTTAGCCATGAGATTGCTAAGAGAGGGAAATCGTACACCGATGGCGAATACATGAAAAAATTGTTTTATTAATGCATATGGAGAGCTATTTCGTGATTTTAAGAACAAAGCAGATATTCTAAAGAGAATTAAAGAGTTACCATTGTCTGCTAAAACCTTTAAAGATAGAACACTTAAAATGTGTTCGAATATAACCACCCAGCAAATCGGAGATCTAAAATTGGTTTCGGCTTTATCAATAGCAGTTGACGAGTCTTGTTACATACATAAATGACTCAGCGCAAGTTTCACTTTTAGGATTATTGGCACTCAAAGGCCAGATGCTTGGAGAAGATATCGCAAATGCTAAAATTGAGTGTATGGATAAACATTCTATTCCCCTCGATAAAATTGTGTCAATTTCAACAAAGAAAGAAACAATTAATCACGAAATAGTCATTCACCAAGAAGCGCTTTGTGTGCAAGCATTTCCGGATGAAATTTGTAAAGTTAAGGACTTAGTGATTACCATTATCAACTGAATTTTAGCTAAGCTCTTAATCATCTCCAATTCAAAGAATTTTTATTTGAAATTGAGAGTGAGTATGCTGATCTTCTGCTTCATAACAAGGTACGGTGGTTATCAAGAGCGAACGTTTTAAAACGTTTCGCGTCCCTTTTTCCGGAAATTAGAGCATTTCTTTTTGAGAAGAGCGTTCACTATCCAGAACTAACAGACGATCAGTGGACCCAAAATTTTTATTTCATGGTAGAGGTTACCTCTCATCGAAATCAGCTTAATCGTAAACTACAAGGGAAAGGAAACCTAATTTTTTCGATGTTAGAGGAAGTAATAACATTCGAAAACAAATTATCCATTTTTGCAGAGCAACTTTAGCATTTGTCAAAAATCCTATTAACGCTACGATTACCGAGTTGAAATTTTCTCCTTTTGAAATTAACATTGATAGTTTTGAAATACATTTCTGGATTTAAAAAACAAGGAGATATGACGCTCAAAATTCGAACGTCTTTGTGTAGAATTGGAAATATTGGAGAAGAAAAAATGTGATCTTAGTTCACAACACAAGTGGTCTGCTTTGAATGGCCTGGAGAAGGAAGACATGATGATTTTTAACGATTGAAGTAGTATTCCTGACTCTTACGAACAGCGTCTGGGGTTCTTTCCCTTTGCGGCTCTACATATATATGCGAACAATCCTTTTCAAGCAAGAACATTATCAAGAGTAAACTGAGAAGTCGTCTTATTGATGAGAACTTGGAATCATGCCTAACATTAAAAACAACCACATACAAACCTGACTTACTTAAACTTTCCAAAAAGATGCAAGCACATTGTACTACTTATTAGTGTAATTAAAGTTTATTTAACAGGCTGATTTGGCTCCCAAATTTTTTAAAATTGTTGTAACGTCAATATTTGGGTATTTGGCTAAAAAGTTTGGCGACCACTGGGATAGGCAAAAAGGGTGGAGGAGTGACTATATACTGCAAGAGCCACCTAAGGACAAAGTTATTATCTCAGTAATGCTGAGAACTTAAAAAGTTACGTATTCATCTGAGTGATACTTCAGCGTGCTCACTCAACCCCGATGTGTCGTAAATTTTACCTCTCCGTCATATACTCTTGTTTTTTCCGGTCACACTTTTGAGTTTCGTGCAGTGTCTGAATTTGAGGTAGAAAGTATTTATAAAATACGGTCCAATGGCATTGGGAACGACGGCATCCCAATTAAGTTTATAAAAATAATTTTGCCTTGAGTTTTGCCCACCCTAACTCACAAAATAAATCATAGTTTTACAACGTCGTATTTCCCTAATGCGTGAAAAGTTGCTACTGTGCTTCCTGTAGCCAAAAACAGGACTGCTTGTGGCTCCAGTGACTTCCGTCCCAGTAGTATACTGCCTTCTCTGTCAAAAGTCGCTAAATCTCGGATATTTCAGCAAATCAACAACCGTGTTGATAAATTGAATATCTTGTCTCTCTTTCAGTCTGGATTTAGGCCCAAGCACAGTTGTTCCACAGCTATGTAAAGGATACTTGACGATATCAGACTTAATTTTGACAAAAATCATTTAACACTTCTCTGTTTGCTGGATTTTTCTAAGGCATTTGATACAGTTGACCACAAACATTTTTGCTCTAAATTAAAAAAGGATTTTGGTTTTGGTCAATCTGCTGTGCAATTGATTTAGAGCTACCTTACAGGCAGCGAGTGAAAGTTGATTTGAACATGTCTAACCTAGGCCCATTGTCGTCTAGCGTATTTTCTGTATGTTAGCAGGCGAGCATTCATGCATACGCGGATGTACTTATTTATTTGTTTCGTTTAAGTGTTCTCTATTGTATTTCATATTGTTGTACTATTTACAAAAGACATTTTTGATCTAATTGTACTAATGTGTTAATCAATAAATGAAATAAATGAAAAAAATAAAAAAAGGACCGACGCGGAACTATTCATACATATATATGTATATACATATATATATATATATATATATATATATATATATATATATATCGAACTATAGCGGCAGAATTTAATATAACGAAAGGCAACCGCGATAATTTATAACACAGTAAAATGCGTACAGAAAGAAAATGTTTGCCTGGCATATTCGGCCACAGCAAAGACAATCAAAAACGATAAGAATCAAAGCGAAGATTGAGATGGTGGGGATTGTGTTCAAAAATGTATCGAAGGTATGCCGGTTACAGACGCAATGCCCTAAAGAGCCAGCCATTATTCCAACGGCGTAGATAATACCAAGAGGCAAAACCACCACCATTGCAGCTATGAAGCAATCGAACCATCGGATTTTGGAAATAATATCCGCACATCTGGCGAAGGTTGGAAACATGTTTTGCGAGAGTTGGGATACATTGAGCAAGCACTGATTGATCGTCAAATGCATAGTGGAATGAAAATTTAGCGACGCTCGGCCACATGACTACATTGCTGTGCGCATTGAATCTTCGTGATAGCGTGCAACGTATAAAATTGGTATTTAATACAGAACTAATGCATTTAGAAGTGCAATATTTGATAAATAAATTAATGGTTTATTAGCTACAAATGATATATTTGGATTTGGTTTGTGTTTTTCAAATACTGAGAATTAGTTTCTTTAGACCTCGTCTTACATTTTCTGGCATTAAAATCTCTATTAATAAACTGGAAACTTTCCAACTTAAACATTCAATTGTATGGTTGACGTTTTCTGTTAAAATCTACTGCGTGATAAACACTTTATATTGCACATAAATATAAAATATAATGATACTTAATAAATTATAAATTTTTAATTTATTTTTGCCAGTAGAGTAAAGTCAACTCGCTACGTACGGACGTGTTTCACTCGAGCTCTGTGTTTATTTTTGTTTATTTTGATTCTCGTTTTTGTTCTATGTACTTTATAATTTGTGCAATACTAACATAGTTTTGTGACAATAAATAAAGAACTTAAAGTGGAAATATTACATTTAAATTAAACAAATAAATAAATATAAATACATATACAAATTAAATAAACAATTTGTGCGCTACAAGAATTCATAATCAATTAGGCGCATATTCATATTTTGTCTGTACACCCATATCTCGTATCTTAATTTACACAAACAATATGCCTTGTTTCTGTGGACAAAGAGTTGAACGCGCTCAAAGCAGTACGCAGTGCGAAGAGTGTAAAGAGGTGTTTCACCTGCAGTGTGTTGTTGGCACCTTGGCTGCTGACTCGAACTATTTTAAAAATGCCGATCAAATTTATATTTGTGGCGAGTGTGCTGTCGCTCATCGTGAAGTTGATATGTCTTCACAAAATGCTGTCGCTGAGCAACAACAAAAACAACAGCATGTTAATGATAAAGAGCATGATTGTTTGTTATCATCTATTCTTGCTGAATTGAGAAGTTTGCGAACAGAGCACGCAAGTGCAGTTGCGGATTTACACTCTCTGCAATCTGGCAAAAACAGGTTATTGAGCGAAATGGAGCTTGTGCGCTCAGAGCTTACAAACTTACATAAGCTATATGACGAAGTAGTTGCTGGTGCGCTTACCTCGCTCACATCAGAGGTCAAGGAACTGCTTTGCAGCGCTGGCATGAAAAAGGGAAAGATGGGTAAAGCTAAAAACACCAAGCAAACGGCCGGAAAACTGAATAAAAACCCACAACATCCTATTGAGCTTAGTAATAACAATGCTAAGAATACCGCAGTAACAGCTGTCATTGACTTTGTTGATGAAGATGAAAATGTTAGCATTGATAATAGTAATGATGTCTTGCCTGCAAATGCAGCTGAAGCTCACGGCGCTGCTGATCTCTCTCAAGCCGTTGTCAACACCTCCAGAGAGAGATCTGCTACAAATTTAACAACACCTACGCCATCTTCACAACCGAATGTCGCTGCTACTGCTATGCTACCATCATATGCTAACGTCACTACTGCTTTTGTGCCATTGCCACCGTCACATGATAAAATTGCTCCCGCTGCTCATAGCGACTCTGAAATTGCAGTTGACGTTAATAATGCTGTATATGTTAATAATGCACCCAGTAAGAAACATTCTACTGGTGGACTTTTAGTAATTGGAAGCAATACATCGGATGAACTGGAGGTTGCTAGTCACACTAAATGGATACATTTGTCGTCTTTCAACACATCGGTAACTGCTGAAAATATTATCGCCTACGTAGCCAAGCATGCATCTATTGACCCGAACTTCCTGTTCTGCTTCGCTCTTGTGAAAAAAGGAGTGAATGTCGAGTCGCTAAGACGAGTTAGTTATAAACTCGGAGTGTCGTCGACTTATTACAATAATCTGCTTGATCACTCACTTTGGCCAGCGGGTATCAAGGTGCGATCATTTCAAAATTTTCACTAAACAGGGGAGGTAGCGTAGGCAGTCAAGTGGCGTCCTCCCGAGCTACAAATCTATGCAACGGGCTAACCAGCCCAACGTCACTTAAATCATTTTCAATATACTACCAAAATGCAAGTGGTATACGAACAAAATCAAATAAATTTAATATTGCTTCAGCGTTACATGAATATGATATTGTTGCTATCACCGAAACCTGGCTATGTGAGCAAATTTCCAGCTCTGAGTTCTTTGACAACCATTACACTGTCTATCGCCATGATAGGTGCCCTATTGCTAGTGGCTGCGCTAGAGGTGGAGGAGTGTTATTAGCAGCTAAATCAAGCCTAAATAGCAGTTTAGTAGCTTTGCCCTTTGCTGATAAATTAATCGAACAAGTCTGTATAAATGTATCAACTTCAAATGCCAAACATATTTTCATTTTTATATCTTACATTCCGCCTAACTCTTGCTTTAATGTTTATGAACAGCATATAAATAACATAAAATTTGTCAGTGAATCTGTTGCATTCAATGGGCAGATAATTGTTATGGGTGATTTTAACTTACCTGACATAATTTGGTCATTTGACAACGGCTGGCTACTACCCTTTAATATTAAATCCGATATTGAATCTTCCGTCACTAGTTTTTTCTTATCTAACAATTTTCAACAATTGAACCTGTTTGCAAATTCCAATGACAAAATACTGGATTTGGTATTTGCAACAGAGGATCTCAAGTTAGCATGTGAGTTGAACTTGTCACCCATATCACGAAACACAACTCATCATAAAGCTTTGTCTATTAATTTCGAATTTCTAAGTTATCAGCGTCTTAATAAGAACCCGGAGCCTCTATTATGTTTTAGAAAAGCCAACTTCGATGCTTTGAACACCTTTCTTAACTGTACTAACTGGGATTTTTTAGATTTCATAGAAGATCCAGACTTAATTTATACGAATATTTGCGATATTTTGTCCGATGCTGTCAATAAGTTTGTGCCTTTGAAATCCTCCAAGTCCAAAAATAAACCACCTTGGTTCAACGCGGAATTAAGCCATCTGAAAAACATTAAAAGTAAAGCTCTAAAAAAATACAGAAGATCGAAGTCTCCCGTGGATCTTCAGAACTTCAACCACTATAAAAGCGAATTTGACAGACTTCATAAATATCTCTTTAATCAATATATAACTAAAATTGAAGAAAGCCTGAAACTCAATCCGTCTTCGTTCTGGAAATACGTAAATTCTAGGCGTAAATCTTCCGGCGTACCTGATAGAATGGAATACAAAGGCTGTGTATCCAATGCTACGCAAGAAACTTGCAATCTATTTGCCTCATTTTTTCAAGAAGTTTATGAAAGCTACCAGCCCTCAGACAGTCCTGCAAATTCGAGACAAACAAATCTTAATTTTATTGACGCATTTATTATCACTGAAGATGATGTGGCAGATGCAATCTCTGACCTCAAACCAAGCTTCAACTGCACTAATGGTTTTCCCCCAATATTTTTCATTCGGTGCGTGGATTCCCTTGTTAAACCAATCACCAAACTCTTTATGACATGTTTACGTTTAGGAATATTTTTAGACCGTTGGAAGACATGTTCAATTGAACCCATATTCAAATCTGGAGACAAATGTCTCATCTCCAACTATCGAGCTATTGTGAAGCAGGGGGTCTTTCCTAAAATTTTCGATCACATACTTAACAAAAAGCTACTCGAACATGTTCAGCATGCCTTAACCAGCTGCCAACATGGGTTTTTGCCAGGGAAATCAACAGTAACCAATCTGTCTCTTATTTCAAACCACATTATCACTACAATGGAACAACATTCGCAACTCGATGTCATATATACCGACTTTTCAAAAGCCTTTGATAAAGTTGATCATAGCATTCTTTTACTGAAGCTCAACAAGTTTGGTGTTTCCGGCACTTTATTGAAATTTTTCAGAAGTTTTCTTCTTGGTAGAAAATTATCGGTGATAATAAACTCAATTAGATCCAACACTGAGGTCTATGCCACATCAGGCATTCCTCAAGGAACTCACATTGGCCCTCTGTTGTTTTTACTCTTTATAAATGATTTACCGTCGCATATCATATTGTCCAAGTGCTTAATGTTCGCAGATGATGTCAAAATATTCCTCAATATTAATAATCTTCTTGATTGTCATAAACTCCAGCAAGATTTAAACATATTCTTAAACTGGTGTACTGTCAACAACCTAAGCCTAAACATTAGCAAGTGTTGCGTTGTCTCTTATAGCCACCGCGCATATGTACATACTTTCAACTATTCTCTGGATGGCGTTGATTTATTGCGTAAATCCGAAATTAAGGACCTAGGAATTATCTTTGACACCAAATTAACTTTTTCAAAACATATTGATCTGGTCTCATCTAAAGCGTATTCGATGGTAGGTTTCATAATCAGGAACACCAAAGATTTTAAGGACCCTATGACTCTGAAAACACTCTATGTTGCCTTGGTAAGGAGTATTTTAGAATATGGGGCGATTATATGGAACCCATACTACACAAAGTACTCTGATAAAATAGAGATGATTCAAAGAAAATTTACTAGATTTGCAATGAAAAGAGTGTTTATTGTAAATGAAGTTCCTAGTTACGTATCAAGGAGGAAACTCCTTGGCTTACAATCTCTAGCGGACAGAAGGTCTTATTTGTCGCTGTTATTTGCTTACAACATTTTATCTGGCAATACTGATTGCCCAGAAATATTTGCTCTTTTTCGAGTAAAGGAATCTAATATAAATCTTAGAAATCCCAGAAAGTTTGTTGAGGGTTCACATAAGTCGCTTTACTCTTATAACGAGCCGATAGTCAGAATCATTCGCCTTTGTAACACATTCGCTCCGCAAATTAATTTTAATGATAACCTTTCTAGCTTTAAGTTAAGCCTATTTGTACTGTTTAACTAAATATCATAATATGATCATAGTCTGTAAGAAATTCTGTTTCGATGACTGAAATAAATAAATAAAAAAATATGCTAACACGCTAACTGCACGTTAGCAAACTTAAGTAAATTTTGATACATTATTATAAGTACAGCAAACCTGTAGAAATCATAAACCTTCGTTCCCACGACAGTGTCGACGTACCCGAACGACCCGGATTTATAACTGGCCAATGACTGTCGTTTCAGCAATTTATGGGAACAAACAAATCGTAATCCTTAATATTTAATAGATATTGATTAAGAAAGACAATTTTGATCGAAATTTAAATATTTAATAGATGTTGATTATGAAACGAAATTTTGATCGGCCATGGGTCAGTTATAAAATTTTTAATTTTATTTCTCTAATTTTGCACTGTTGACATACATATGGTTTTTAAAATCACTAAAAAACGTTTACTATTTATATACTACTAGCTGGCAACGGTCGCGCTTTCTGTTTATGTATATGTATAAGAAATTACTTACTATTAGTTACTTTGGTTCTGAAATAGTTTGATTTTGCATTTACCTTAATTCCTAAACATACAAACTCATAAAAATAACAATTTTATGTTGCATACAATTGCAATTAAAACTTTTTATTGGACAAACATCAAAAAATTTCTTCGTATACAATATTATGCGTACCTCCCTCTGCAAGGACAAAAATGTTTATTTTCGATGTAGCACGTGATAGGGCTACGTACAGTTGTCCGCGTGAAAAACATGGCTTACTCAAATCCACTCCGGTTACATTAAATGTTTGCCCCTGTGCCGTGTTTATGGTCATTCCAAAACAAACCTTTACCAGAAACTGAAGTATTTTAAATCTAAACGGCAAATCTGTAACTATCATCGGAATTCTCGGTATTAACCCTTCGGAGGTGTGGTGGGGTATGTCATACCCCAGCACATGTATTTCCTTAAATATATATATGTTTTTGTTTAAGGAATACGTTATCGCTCCCAATAGCTTTCATTAACATTCAAATACAGGAGATCTGCCACGTTTTACATACCCCAGATATTTCTGTTCCATGGGACAGCCTTTCAAAGTGGGCTGGGGTATCATATTCGATCGCCATAACTTTTTATGTAATTAATGCATTACAGTGAATTTTCTTTCCTTTAAATAAATGTTATTTTTACTTTTGAAATGTAAAAACAGTTTTGAAATTGTTTAAATACAAAAAAAATTATGTTTCAGAAAACTGGAACCTCACTTTTTGGAATAATTTATATTGTCTTTTTTTTATGGCTATAATATTGAATACGAAGGAAAAATTGTTATGTTTTCAAATTAACACTTTTTAAAAATTAGTTAAAGAATAATAAATCACCACAAAATATTGCTATTATTGGAATTTGGTATTTATTTGAAATTGATAGGCATGGGGTATCTCATACCCCACCACACCACTCAAGGAACTTTTAGTCACCACACCAACGAAGGGTTAAAGTAGAAAACTCAAATGAGCAAACTCAACGCGTATGAATAAACTCATTCAGTTTGAATATGTGCGCAGCCAGCAGCGCTGCCTCTGTACTGCTGATGTATATTCATAAACACATAAACAAAACTAATTTTTGTATGGAAGAAAATGCGCAACACCGTAAACAAAACAATAAAAAACTTTTAAAAATTCAGCTGTAGTTTCTAGTTTCTTGTATGATGACAAAGCATCTGAAAAACAAAAATACATATGTAACAGTGTGGATCAAAGTTATCATTTCGCCTTGCATCGGTTTATCAACGAAGTCAACAGCACAGCTCTCTGTGCATGGCCGAACGAAGTAGAAACGAAGAGCAGTTGATTTACTACCCACACAACTACACATCTTCCCGCTACGACACTGATTTTACATTCGGTTGTAGCAATACTGTACTTAGTGTACAATTTTTTAAAACTTTACACTTAAATATTTCAGAAATGAATAGGCTAATTTTTAATTTAAGTAGCTATCATTGTAGTGCTCACTGCAAGCATTAATTTAAAAAAAGTTGCATCCCAATCAGTTCAGTAGTACCCGAGATTAGCTCTTTCCAAAATTTTAGACTTTGTTTTATAATATGTATAGATAATTAAAATAATAACTTTGAAGACGTCTGCATTATATGACCGCCACTGCATTTTCGCGAAGGTCACATAGAGCGTAAGCAGGAAAAAATACAAAAAAAAACAAGACTTAAGAATTTGAAGATTGAAGCTAAGTGGGTCTTTCAAATATTATAACTTTAATAACTCTGATTTATTTGAGAGTGAGAGCAAACAAAGAAACTTGATAAAATATGGAACTATTCCATTTTGTTGAATTAGGTTAGTTTTATAGGCTCGCCACGTGTATGTGCATACTCTAACAATGTAAATAGAAGAATGTTAAGCACATGAATGCAAACGTAAGCAAACAAATTAATAGAAATGTAATGAAATTAAGTTAAGTTAATTTAACATTGTGGAAATGATTAATGGTAAGTATTAAGGTAAAGATCACGGCAAGTATTACAGTGATGTAAAAAGGTAAGTATTACATATTTTTGATTCAAATTAGCCATAAGTTTCATGGATTTTCTTTTTAAGTTCAATTACTTCATTCTTTAAACTTAGTCTTTAGCGATCACGAATCGCTAGTTGTATCAACGATTAAAGGGAATTGTGAATATCGGTATATAAAAAAATGTACAAATTAAAATTATGAAACCAATAGCGTCGAACAATTTAGGTAAATGCGCAGTCAGTATCTTGCTTTTGTCTTTTTAGATGTCCTTTCGATGGTAAATCCTACGCTTTCCTGTATAGTCGTCCTGTAAATCGTATAAGCAGTTGCCCTTTAGCGCAACGACTTTAACTTTGACAAATTTTGAGGCAAAGTTCGCACACACTTTCTTGGTAGCATCGCTCAAAACAAAGTTTCTTCTATAGACATAGTCTTCTATCTTAAAAGTTTCGACCAAACTACGCAAATTATACCTTTTGGCGAACATTCAACCGCCTTTTTAATATTTTCGCCTATCGACTTTCGTATCAACTCAAGCTTGTTGGTTATGTCCAGAATATTGTCATCAAGGCTTCCTTCGGGATGTTCTTTTCTTTTATATACGCGATCGTCCAGTATTTGTATGTCAGGTAGACGGATTTTGATTGATCTGTACGTGGCTCAGTAATTTTCTGTACTCCTCTGACTGAAACTCGCACGATCGTATATCGACTAACGGACGGACTTCTTAATCGTTACTTTTCTCAAAGTTTTGACGCGTTAAGGTATCCGGAACAAAATTCAATGAACCTTTTCCGTGTGGTATGTTAAATCGATATCCCTGCAGTTTTAATTATCAGCGGGATAATCGGATGGAAAGGTCTGTTAGACGCATCAGCACTGAAGACTGGCGGGGTCAATGACAATGGCAAAATCTAGCCCTTCAAAATAGGCTCTGAACTTTCTTAAGAAGAGAATAGCTGCAAGACATTCCATCTCAGTAACACTGTAGCTGCTTTGAGTCTTGTTAAGCTTTTGCGAAAAATATGTGATTAGGGCTTTCGATTTCATCTTCATTCAAGTTGGTCATAGTTGGGGCTAGGCCATAACATTTGTTTCAATGTGTTAAACGATCTCTTGCTCTTCATTCCAATCGGCCATTCCAATGAAACATCTGAGTTGTTTGACATTGGTTGGTAATGGTAGCCGAAATCCTATCTGGGTCGGCTCGCAAAGTTTAGTTTCCTATAATATATTTCAGGTATAACGGTATAACGGACGATTAAGGACGGTAAAACAAGTTTAATCTAGAGAGTTTTTGGACTGAGGAATTTGCTAAGAGGCTCGACGCAGATCTAGTGAACTTATATATTTAGCATTTGGTATTCTACTCAATATACCGTCGAAATGTGGGAGGGAATATGCATCCTTAACGATAACGTTTATAGAGTCAAAACACAGACGGACTTTATTTGGCTTTTTCACTAGCACAACCGGACTACACCATGGACTATTGGAATACTCTTCGATTACTCCTAACTTAAGCATTTTGTCAATTCCTGCGTGACCTAATTTTTCTACCGCCGGAGAAATGGGAAAATATCTTCGTTTGATCGGAGGGACATTGAGCTCAAGTTCTATCATGTACTCCGTAAGAGACATTTTTCTGAAGCCTTTCCTCTCAAAACGTGGGAGTATGTTTTTAACTATTGTTAACTGACGTTGTTGCTTACCATTAAATGAAAGGACGTTATCATCAGAATTTAAATCGAGCGCAACTTCGGATATAATGTGCGGCGCGATTCGAAACTTAATCCAAAAAACTACTCCCAGAATAACTTTCTGAGACATGATTTTACCTTCAAATGTTACTTCAAGGTTTATAACAACGAAAACAACTTGAATTTTACCATCAGCGGTGCAAACATCTATTTTATGCTCTCTCAATCTGTTTGTAACCTTCTTCGGCAAGCGAAGATCATACACAGGAGACTTGTGCTCCACTGTTTAGAAGTCTTAAATACTCTGAACCAAGAATTTCAATTTTTGCATACGCTCTCTTGTCAAAAGATTTCTTCGTTATAACACACACGAAGTTTTTAAGGCACTTGCGCTTTAGCTTAATATTTCACCAAAACTCCTCCATACGGACGGACGAGCGACTAACTGGTGGTTGAACTTTGCAGTCTTGGTTAAAAGTTCGATCTCTAATTTCGGTATATTTTTTCAAGGGGACATCATACGGCACAATTTCTCGGACAAACAGACTAGTTTTTAAATGTTCGCCAGGGAGTCTAATTGATGTTATGCAATCATTGGATATGTCAGGGTGTATCAGTAGCTCCTTTACTGTTGGTCTTTCCACTCTGCGCGGGGCTTCAACTTCGAAATCTTACTCGCTTTCAAGTTTCCAGAACATATTTCACACTTCGGTCTATGTACATTAGGCTTGCTACAACCGTAACAAAATACGGTCTTATCTTCTAAGCAATCGAAATATCTATGACCCTCGCCTCTGCCATTCCAGCATACTTCCTAGTATCCATTGATCTTTTCGTCTGTCCAAAGTCTTCCGATATATTTTCCTCGTACCGAACTTCATACGCATATTGACGAATGAAATGTCGTGCATTTGCTGAGGGCGCAGTCTTATTAATTTCTCTTCCAAAGCTTTCTCCTTTCAAGCAAAACCTTCGAGCGAGTTTTGCTGGAAACATACAGAAATTGCTGTCGAATACGGGGACGCAAATTAAGAAAAAAAAAATAGAGTATGATGTTCGTCTAGGAATTGCAACCCTAGCAGCTTCCTTTTGGGTTCATAAGGTATAAAGTCGCTAGCCCACTTTATTTTTTTGAATGCATACCTAATTATGGATCGTTGGATGCGTTCGATTATGTCAGAGTGCTTACTGTTCGCGCTCTTAACGTGTGAAGGAGAAGTAAGAATAACAAATCGTATAATTGTGCATTGGGATTGGTATTTGGGAAAAAACACATGATTGTATTGGAATTGTTGGGGAAGTGGCTGGCAGGGCAGTGGACGGCACAAAATCGTGACTGTGTGGGTGAGAGCGCCATGAGAGGGACTATACTTTCATTTGAGTTCAATTACTTAAATTTCTAATTAGTTTTGATTTTAAGCTTGAAATGTAAGTATCTAACTTTAATTTTGACTTAAAACATAAAATAAGCAGTATCTTTAACATTTAGAATTAATTATTAGTGCGTGAATAACGTAAGCATTAAAATTTATTAATAATGCTATTTATTCGTAGAATATATTTAAATAATGGCTTATAACTGATTCATTATATAAATCATTCTTTGGGCACATACATAAGTACAGTACAGGCTATTGATTATAAACTCGCTTCTCATCCATTGCCTACCGACCGGCGAACGGCGAATTTTTCGTCGCGAACGTTCGCTGACAAAAATAGAACACACTGACATATATGAAAATGCACACAACCAAAGCGAACAACAACTTTCGACGAGTCACCATTAAGAAAACATAGTTCGTGAATAAGATGTACACTACTGGTTGGATATGAATATTTACTTAACCCTGCTGTTAGGTTAAGACCATTTGGTCCAATTTTTTTTTTGTTTTCTTTGTAACTTTGGAACGGTGATATATACTGTCTAAATTTTTCAGCTGAGGTGGTCTTTTTATAAAACAATATTATGTGCGAAAATTTAATTCTCTGACTTAAAACTGGACTAAGATAAATTGAAAATTACGAATCTTAGGTTAAGGGACCATTTGGTCCATAGTATATTTTCTTTGATTTTCTTTACATTAATTTTCCAAAAATAAGTATTTATTAGTTTGTTCGAGATTTTTTGGCACTACATGATGAGCAAAAAAATGTTTTTCGGTTGGTTTTGCAAATAAACGCACTGCAAATGGAGCATTTTACATCAGACTTAGACTTGCAGCAACTACAAATTCCTCGCTTTCGAGCTCCTGAACTAGAAGCATTTTTAGAGCAGGCCACTGGTGCTGGGTTTTACCAGAGTTGAGTAAATAATAAAATAATAATATTTAGCAAGTATTGAACCAAACTAAATATAAAGACTAAGATTAAATTGTTATTTTGTATGAAAACTGCAGTATGGACCAAATGGTCCTCTAACCTAAGATTCGTAAGTTTTTTTTAACCTAACAGCAGGGTTAAAACAATTTACTAACAACAAGCTTGTGATTTGTGATTTTCACTAGCGCTGTAATACTGTTTTACTTTTTGAAATTATGCTTAAAACAAATTACCGGCGACCAACGAGTTTCGTCCGACAAGTATTCGTTGCGATAGATTTATTTCTATTGTCGTCGCTGGCGGCAGCGGCAAAATATAATCCATTGTGGCCGGATGTTTTTTGAATCGAAATTTAAAACACTTTTTTATTTTGTATTGAATGTCATTAATTTTTTTATTTGTAAAAAATTTACATTTACATTTGAATTTTTGTAGAAGCGGTTTTCCAACATTTCCTGTTCGTTTCGAACCATCTATTTCACATTATATTCCTTTTGGGTTTTGGTCTGCTGACATATATATGCATGAGTACATACTGTTATCATTGAAGAAAGTAAACATTGTGGCCGTAGTTGTGTTTTACTAGGCGAAATTTTTGGGCGAACGTTACTTACATCGTCGTCGGTATTATCTTTTAAGTATTAGTATGTTTTTAGCAAGTTGAATCAGTAATCGCTATTTAGCTCAAATCCGTATAGGCATGTACATATGTATGCATGCATCAGGAACAGCGTACTCACGTCGTTCAGACACATTTCGCTCGCGTTTGGAGTTCGTGTTTGATCGGCACTGATGTACAGAATTTTTACTTCGCTCGGCGACCAAATGATTCAATGCTTGCATGGCTTTGTATTTTAGCGTTGAATGACGCTATACGGTAGGGTTTTCAGGCAAAATTGAAACCAGAGAGAAATTTGTAAAAAAAGTGAGGGTAAAGAGATAGATGCGGGTATGCTGAAGTAAAAAAGTGAGGAACAGAAGTGTAGTGAGGTTGGGGGCATTTCTGGGGCAGCTGTTTGCTCAATGTTTGCTACTCACTTATTCTCAGCGACGACCAATATAATAGTGGTCGTGCTTGTGAGCGAACTTTTCTATTATCTTGCTTGTAGAGAATAAAATTTGCACTAGTTGCTTTAATGCATACATACATACTGACAGAGCGCTCAGTGACCACATTCATTAACGCCAGTGATAGCTATGTATGTATGTATCATGTCAGCTGGTTGCTCAATGTTTGCTACTCACTTATTCTCAGCGACGACCAATACAATAGTGGTCGTGCTTGTGAGCGAACTTTTTCAAATAGAACGTCATTCAACGTTCAACGTTACGATACCTCGAAATAACACGACAGCCCGTGCGTGGCCGTAGGCCTCGCACAATACCGCACTGACTTTTTTATTTTTTTTGTAGTTTTACACCCAAATATTTCAGAAACAAATAGAATTTTCAGCTTTTTTGATTGGCCTAAAACGCGGAGCCCGATAACTATTTCTATACAAAATTTCATGAAAATCGGCTGAGCCATTATCAAAATTAGATGTTACAAAAGAAAGGAACCTCAAAATATATAATTAGTTTAAGTTAAAGGGAGACCACGATTTTGATAGAACTCGACGAATTAAACACTTTTTCATGAATAAAAAATTTCGATATCTCGCTTCGTTTCCGAGATACAGCGAGTCAAAGTTAGAAAAAAATGTTCCTTGACCTGTTGCTGCAAGGAATACAAAGCGCGACACAGCATTCGGCAATTGGCAGCGGCGCGAAAAAAGTAAAAAAAAAAGTTTACGGTGGCACTACACGGACGCACGTCGCGAGGTACGTGGTGGTGACAGAGAACTTGTAAGAAATGAGAAGGCGCAAATGTTAAAAAAGATTTTTTATCAACAAAATTTGCGGGTGCGACCGAGAGAATTCACCATTGGAATTTAATTCTATCATACCAATAAAAACCATTTTCACCATATTTTGCTATATTTATGTAGAGCAGAGAGGCTATTGCGGAGGCGATCGGCTGCATTTGTTCAAAAATAAGAAGATAAGTAATAAATCAAAACAAAAACGATAGAAGAAAAATAAGTTAAAAAAACCCGTTTCTGGATCGCGAGGAGCAACTTGAGACGGCAGATGAGTTATGCAACAAGTGTGGATAACAGAAGTGTGGAAAGGGAAAGGGGGAATCGTCAAAATATTATTTCGAGTTTTCGGCAATTTGTGTGACAATCGCCCTCGGCGCGTGCACATGTACGCAAATGAATTGGTGCGCATTTGGACAAAAGATCTAGAATATTCAAGAATATTCTAGAAAAATGCCTACGTTGCCAAAATACGCTATTGTCTGATATTGCGATGTTCAAATTTTCAATGACCGTCGAAGGCTTGTAAAATTGAAGATTTTAGCATTTTTGAGTTCGTTGCGAAAAAGATTGTTTAGGGGAAAATTTGCGAGCGCGGGGAGATGAAATGCTTGCGCTATGAATGACAGCATTTGCGAGCGTTTATGAATGAATTTTTTGTTGTTGTAGGTATGTATGTAAATATGTAGATATGTATACCTGTATGTATGTACGTATGTAGTTTCAAATATTTCAGAATATTTGGCGCCAGTGCAGGCACAAGTGCAGCTGCGGTTGCGATTGCGCTGTGATATGATTAAGATTTAGCGTAGGTCAAGGTTGAATTTATACACATGCACATTGTATGTAAGTTAAATAAAACAAAGAGTTTTATTTTATTGCGGGTGCTGGGGAAAGCAGCACGACCGCGTTTATTGCGAGATTCTTACAAAAAGAACTGTGGTTTACAATATTTTACAGTTTTTATACTAAATCTAAGCCTGCGCTGCAACTGCATTTTGTCGTATGCTTGCTGTGGCAGTTCTGCTTGCGCAACTTGTGTGTGGTCGCCGCATGCTATAGTGCTGCGCTGGTTTTCCTCTAGTTGCTGACCTACCCCATTGCGTTCCACTTTACGCAGACGTCTGACAGGACACTTGTTCAGTGCAGTTGAATTATGATGGGTCATCATATTTCGGGCGGCACATGCGCTGTCGCAATATTTTCGGCAACATGTGCAGTATCGGCTTCGTTTGGGTTGACGTTTTGGTATTTAACTGTGTGTCAACTAATTTATGATTGGTAATCATATTTCGGACGATATGTGCGCTGTTGGATCTTCCGGGAATGTTTTGTTCTTAGCGACGTGTGCGATATCGGCTTTGCTTGAGTTGACTTTTTGGTATTTAAATGTGTGTCAACTAATTTATGATTGGTAATCATATTTCGGGCGATATGTGCGCTGTTGAGTCTTCCGGGATTGTTTAGTTTTTAGCGACGTGTGCGGTATCGGCTTTGCTTGAGTTGACTCTTTGATATTCGAATATGTGTCAACTCAATGCGGCTAATTTATGGTGCTTTCTTAAGTGCTTCCCTTTTGGTTTGTTGGGAATGGTCTATTTCTTGTGGATGCTTCTATTTCAGTTGACTTGGGTGGTATTGAACAAGTGGTTAATTTATTGGTGGATGGTCGGTCGTGTTACGGGCGACCTGGGTGGTGCTGGCTCGGCCTGGGTGGTATTGACTTATCCTAAGTTAAATTGTACATATTTACATACATATTTTATTTAATAAATAACACAAAAAGATTTAGCAGACAAAAACAGCTGCCGCTCTGACTTTTATTAAATTTTAAAATATATAATTTTGTCATGTTTTTATTAAACTTATTTTTGACTTAGAAATTTAGTAAATAAAGATTAGTTGATAGGTGCATATACATATGTATGTATGTAAATATGAATAAAGAATTAAAATCAAGATTATTAAAATATCTCCATAGTACATACATATGTAATAGGCTCGTTCTTTTGTAACCTAGTTGCAAAAAAACACTAGGTAGGATAAAAAATAGCATGTAAAACAACAACACTAACTCGGAAAAATATGCGAGTTGAGCCAACTTGGTTATATGATATCCGACCTGAGATGTAGTGTTGTGAAGCAAAAAACCCGCTCTATTGTGAATGGGCTCTGGAAAAATACTTGGGAAACTTCATTCAACTGTCAAATCTTGTTTGTTTTATGGATACATAAACAAAACAAATAAAAATGGAACAAGGGTAAGAAAAATTTGCGCTTCGTATATTTCACATAAAATTATGAATTTAAACATGTTTGTTATTTCAGAATGCAAGAAAAAAGGCGCAAGAGATGGTCATGTGAGAAGACCAAGCGGAGTTGGAGCACCCAAAAAGAAAGAGGTTGGCCTACGCGAACGTGTTGGAAGACATGGTGTCAATGGCGATAACGGTAGGTTCAAGAAATAAGTATATGTTTGAACAAATTATATTTATTAATCCACTTCCAGGACTTTGAAAGAATGCCGCTGTGCTTGGACAACAACAGCAGAACTGACGCCAGCCCGTGCTTTGCCCCCTATATGGAGGAATTCATGTGGGTTACAGACCGTTTGAAACACTTTCGGCAAATGTGCTGTCTGGAAAAAATAGCTAACAGAAATTACTCTGTCTAGCAACAGCTTTTTAAAACGTAACAGTGAGTTTCAGTAAAAACCTTGTAGTGAATTTTTTGCAATGTTTTTGATGTAAATTCTTTGCGCTCGTTTTTATAAAACCCGTGTACATGCGAAAGAGCATCAACTTTACAATTTTTCAAAATACATCGGTAACATTTTGCTGTACAATGTAATGGTTTTATAAAAGCGAGCACGAAGCATTTACATCAAAAACATTGCAAAAACTTCACTGAAATGTTTTCACTGAAACTGGATTTTTTTTTTAAATTGGTTTGTTATTTTATTTGTAATTAGAATAAAAAGTGATCTGAATTGAATTTTATATGTGATATTGTTAATTTGTTTTAGTTTTATAGATTTTAAGTTGAATGAAATGCAATGAACTCTTGTAAATATTTTTATTAGTGAATTCAAAGATATAAATAAATATGTATGTGCAGTGAAATTTTTAAATAATATTTTGTTGTCTTAAATAATTAAAAAGGGTTTGCCTTCTGTCAAGCGCTGCGTCTTGGTTTCATTTTTCAAAACCTTCATCAAGTGCAAACGTATTTTCATCACTCACATTGTTGATATCGCACAAATTTGCTAGTTGCCTAAATTCCACTGTATTGCTTACATACCAAATGTACATATACACGGATTTTTTGTGGTAATATGCGCGTTCTACCCCCATCAGATGTGGCAGGTACGCAGTTAAGACTCCGAATACTTCACTGAAAATAAAATAGCATTAAGTTTATGCATTTCTTTTGCACACATTTTGTTATTACTTGTTAGATATTCCACCGTTTGGCGTCTTAGCCTCATGTGCATTTTGAAATCTGCCTCACTAATTGCATCGAGTGTACCTTCAAAATTGGAGCACTTCTCATATGCCTTGTTTTTCACTCTACGAGTCTTTAGAAGAGTTGGAGCTTGCATACATCGTTTCCAATACTTCTAGTACTTCTTGCATCTCTCTATTGCGACGTGATTCGCAATGCTCACTCGTGTCCAAAGACACCATCTACAAAAGTAAAAGGTTATTTAATGCATTTATTTAATGCTTTTAAATAAATTTAATAACTTACCACAGAATCCTCAGAATTGCTCATTTTGTTTTGCTTCTTTAAAATTTCACTAAACAAATCATATGTTTAATGACAGATATTGCCAGTGTTGTGAAGTAACTAAAAGGAAATTTTATCCGAGTTGAAGTGTTTTTTTGCAACTAGGTTACAAAAGAACGAGCCTAATATTACCATAATATCTATCCATATCTAATAATCATAATTTGCGCACTCGCGCTGAAAAAGCAAGCAATTTGCGCTGATGGCGATTGACACAAATATTCTAAATTAATAATATGCATCAATATGCATGCACTCATTAAATAATTCATACGCGCACCAATTCCTTTGCATACATGTGACACAAAAATTGCCGAAAACTCGAAAGAATATTCTTTTGACGATTCCCCCTTTCCCTTTCCACACTTCTGTTATCCACACTTGTTGCATAACTCATCTGGGAAACGGGTTTTTTTGTTTACTTATTTTTCTTCCATCGTTTGTGTTTTGATTTATTACTTATCTTCTTATTTTTGAACAAATGCAGCCGCTCGCCTCCGCAATAGCCTCTCCGCTCTACATAAATATAGCAAAATATGGTGAAAATGGTTTTTATTGGTATGGTAGAATGGAAAAAGGGCAAATCTTAATCTTATGCAAACTCGATGACACTTATGTATATCTTATTCTTAATTTCTGCTGAAATTGCTTATGAAGCACAATTTCACAAAAATTGTTAAAAATTTCACTTTGAAGATTGAAGCTAAGTGGGTCTTTCAAATATCAAAACTTTAATAATTCTGAATTATTTGAGAGTGAGAGCAAACAAAGAAACTTGATAAAATATGGAACTATTCCATTTTGTTGAATTAGGTTAGTTTTATAGGCTCGCCACGTGTATGTGCATACTCTAACAATGTAAACAGAAGAATGTTAAGCACATGAATGCAAACGTAAGCAAACAAATTAATAGAAATGTAATGAAATTAAGTTAAGTTAATTTAACATTGTGGAAATGATTAATGGTAAGTATTAAGGTAAAGATCACGGTAAGTATTACAGTGATGTAAAAAGGTAAGTATTACATATTTTTGATTCAAATTAGCCATAAGTTTCATGGATTTTCTTTTTAAGTTCAATTACTTCATTCTTTAAACTTAGTCTTTAGCGATCACGAATCGCTAGTTGTATCAACGATTAAAGGGGATTGTGAATATCGGTACCTAAAAAAATTAAAATTATGAAACCAATAGCGTCGAACAATTTAGGTAAATGCGCAGTCAGTATCTTGCCTTTGTCTTTTTAGATGTCCTTTCGATGGTAAATCCTACGCTTTCCTGTATAGTCGTCCTGTAAATCTTATAAGCAGTTGCCCTTTAGCGCAACGACTTTAACTTTGACAAATTTTGAGGCAAAGTTCGCACACACTTTCTTGGTAGCATCGCTCAAAACAAAGTTTCTTCTATAGACATAGTCTTCTATCTTAAAAGTTTCGACCGAACTACGCAAATTATACCTTTTGGCGAACATTCAACCGCCTTTTTAATATTTTCGCCTATCGACTTTCGTATCAACTCAAGCTTGTTGTCATCAAGGCTTCCTTCGGGATGTTCTTTTCTTTTATATACGCGATCGTCCAGTATTTGTATGTCAGGTAGACGGATTTTGATTGATCTGTACGTGGCTCAGTAATTTTCTGTACTCCTCTGACTGAAACTCGCACGATCGTATATCGACTAACACGGACGGACTTCTTAATCGTTACTTTTCTCAAAGTTTTGATGCGGTAAGGTATCCGGAACAAAATTCAATGAACCTTTTCCGTGTGGTATGCTAAATCGATATCCCTGCAGTTTTAATTATCAGCGGGATAATCGGATGGAGAGGTCTGTTAGACGCATCAGCACTGAAGACTGGCGTGGTCAATGACAATGGCAAAATCTAGCCCTTCAACATAGGCTCTGAAATTTCTTAAGAAGAGAATAGCTGCAAGACATTCCATCTCAGTAACACTGTAGCTGCTTTGAGTCTTGTTAAGCTTTTGCGAAAAATATGCGATTAGGGCTTCGATTTCATCTTCATTCAAGTTGGTCATAGTTGGGGCTAGGCCATAACATTTGTTTCAATGTGTTAAACGTTCTCTTGATCTTCATTCCAATCGACCATTCCAATGAAACATCTGAGTTGTTTGACATTGGTTGGTAATGGTAGCCGAAATCCTATCTGGGTCGGCTCGCAAAGTTTAGTTTCCTATAATATATTTCAGGTATAACGGTATAACGGACGATTAAGGACTGTAAAACAAGTTTAATCTAGAGAGTTTTTGGACTGAGGAATTTGCTAAGAGGCTCGACGCAGATCTAGTGAACTTATATATTTAGCATTTGGTATTCTACTCAATATACCGTCGAAATGTGGGAGGGAATATGCATCCTTAACGATAACGTTTATAGAGTCAAAACACAGACGGACTTTATTTGGCTTTTTCACTAGCACAACCGGACTACACCATGGACTATTGGAAGACTCTTCGATTACTCCTAACTTAAGCATTTTGTCAATTCCTGCGTGAACTAATTTTTATACCGCCGGAGAAATGGGAAAATATCTTTGTTTGATCGGAGGGACATTGAGCTCAAGTTCTATCATGTACTCCGTAAGAGACGTTTTTCTGAAGCCTTTCCTCTCAAAACGTGCGAGTATGTTTTTTACTATTGTTAGCTGACGTTGTTGCTTACCATTAAATGAAAGGACGTTATCATCAGAATTTAAATCGAGCGCAACTTCGGATATAATGTGCGGCGCGATTCGAAATTTAATCCAAAAAACTACTCCCAGAATAACTTTCTGAGACATGATTTTACCTTCAAATGTTACTTCAAGGCTTATAACACCGAAAACAACTTGAATTTTACCATCAGCGGTGCAAACATCTATTTTATGCTCTCTCAATCTGTTTGTAACCTTCTTCGGCAAGCGAAGATCATACACAGGAGACTTGTGCTCCACTGTTTAGAAGTCTTAAATACTCTGAACCAAGAATTTCAATTTTTGCATACGCTCTCTTGTCAAAAGATTTCTTCGTTATAACACACACGAAGTTTTTAAGGCACTTGCGTTTTAGCTTAATATTTCACCAAAACTCCTTCATACGGACGGACGAGCGACTAACAGGTGGTTGAACTTTGCAGTCTTGGTTAAAAGTTCGATCTTTAATTTCGGTATATTTTTTCAAGGGGACATCATACGGCACAATTTCACGGACAAACGGACTAGTTTTTAAATGTTCGCCAGGGAGTCTGATTGATGTTATGCAATCATTGGATATGTCAGGGTGTATCAGTAGTTCCTTTACTGTTGGTCTTTCCACTCTGCGCGGGGCTTCAACTTCGAAATCTTACTCGCTTTCAAGTTTCCAGAACATATTTCACACTTCGGTCTATGTACATTAGGCTTGCTACAACCGTAAATACGGTCTTATCTTCTAAGCAATCGAAATAGTTATGACCCTCGCCTCTGCCATTCCAGCATACTTCCTAGTATCAATTGATCTTTTCGTCTGTCCAAAGTCTTCCGATATACATATTTTCCTCGTACCGAACTTCATAAGCATATCGACGAAGGAAATGTCGTGCATTTGCTGAGGGCGAAGTCTTATTAATTTCTCTTCCAAAGCTTTCTCCTTTCAAGCAAAACCTTCGAGCGGGTTGATGGGGTAGGTCGATCTAAACAGGGTTAGATCGCCGAAACAACAGTCCTTGGCCGGGTGAAACCCGGGTCATTCCGGTACGTAGAACCGACTGTCCATAGAGACACAGTCACTACCATCATTGACTTCCGCCAGGCAAATGCAGTAATTGGAGCCCAACCACCACCTGTAGCAGATAAGGAGTCCCTGCTGTCCCGTGAGTCCCGCGTCACTCTGGCACAATTACGATCTGGATACTGTAGCAGGCTCAGCTCCTACCTGTCCAGAATCAACCCCGACATACCCAACACATGTCCGGCATGTGGAGATTCTACGCACGACACCAACCACCTATTCACATGCCCTCTCAAACCCACTCATCTAACCCCCCTCTCCCTCTGGTCCAACCCTGTCGAAACTGCACGTTTCCTGGGCCTCCCCCTAGATGAGTTCGACGATAACGACCATGGGTGAATCCGCTCTTTACGGGGCGCGACTAGCCGCTACAACAACAACAACAGCGGATTGATGGAAACATACAGAAATTGATGTCGAATACGGGGACGCAAATTAAGAAAAAAAAATAGAGTATGATGTTCGTCTAGGGATTGCAACCCTAGCAGCTTCCTTTTGGCTTAGGTTAGGTTAGATTGGAGTGGCAGCCGCCTACAGCGGCTCACTTAGGCCAATATTAGGCCCATTGTGTTACCACAAAGAAAAGTTTTGTACCATCCCAAAAAGAAAAATTACCCCTTACTAAACCAGTTTGCCTCATTGATAAACTTCAACAGACAATTTACCTCGGTGCTTGAAACCTTACTAAAGTCATCCAGAAACGGTGATCCCAGATGTCGCATCCTGCTTTTACACAGTGTAGGGCACTTACACAGTAAATGCAAGATCGTTTCCTCCTCCTCGTCATTCTTGCAGCTCCTACAGCATCTTCGGAAGGGCACTCCCAACCTTTCAGCATGTATACCTATCAGACAGTGCCCTGTTAGAGCCCCGATCACATTCGAAATGTTTTCCCTTCTTAGAGAGAGAACGCTGCGCGACCGTTTCCGATCTCATTTAGGCCATGTCTGCCTTGAGGTTCGACAGGCCGTATTTTGCCTCCATCTGCTTGGTCGTACCTTGTCTTGCAAGTTCATCTGCCATGCAGTTTCCCTCTATGTCCCGGTGACCAGGGACCCAAATGAGGTACAGTCTGTTCTGCTTAGCCATCTCCTGTAGAGATCGGCGGCAGTCCAGCGCGATATTCGAGTTAAACGTGAGAGAGCTCAGAGCTTTGATTGCAGCCTGGCTGTCACTAAAAATGAAGATGTCTCTTCCTATAATCCCGGTCCCTATCTTCTTCACCGCTTCCATGATAGCTGAGACCTCAGCCTGGAAGACGCTGCAGTGATCTGGTAACCTAAAGGAAATTTGCATTAGAGGGTTTCGTGAGAAAACGCCTTCTCCTACCTGATTATCGAGTTTCGAGCCATCTGTATAGATGACAATACTCTCAGGTGGAGTGTAAAACTCAGGTTTCCACTCTTCCCTGCTTGGAATTCGTGTAGTAAAGTTACTTTCATTTACCGATGTCCAAGCACACCGGTCCGTGCTGCTCGGAATAGAGCAGAACTTGTTCAAAATACTTGAGTGCCCTTGGCATTCAGGGTGCCACTGGGATGTCTCTCTTAGTCTCAAAGCAGTCATCGCTGCCGTCTGTTGTCCGACCAAATCTAAAGGAAGGAGGTCTAAAATGGCGTTCAAAGCCTCATTTGGCGTGGTTCTGAGCGCCCCACTTATGCAGATCATACTAGATCTTTGCACCTTGGTGAGTAACCAGAGGTTAACCTCTTGGTCTAAAGCAGGCCACCATACGATCACCCCATATAGGAGAATTGGTCTGACGACCGCTGTGAAACTCCACCGACAGATCTGGGGATTAAGACCCCATTTCCTGCCTATGGCTCTCTTACAAGTGTAGAGGGCTATGGAAGCCTTTTCATGACGTTGAACCAGGTTCTCTTTCCAGTTCAGCTTCCTATCTAAAACAACGCCTAAAAATTTGGCACTTGAAGAAATACTTAACCGGGTACCATTTAGTACCGGTGGGGTCAACGAAGGCACTTTATACCTTCTCGTGAAGAGTACGAGTTCCACTTTACTTGAGCTGACCCTGAGCCCGCAGTAGGTGGACCACTTGGATACCTCCCGAAGCGCTCGTTGCATCAGCTCGCATAGTGTCTGCGGAAACTTTCCCCTGAGTGCGATCGCGACGTCATCAGCGTACGCGACAACTTTTGCGCCACCCCATACCGTATCTCGCAGTAGCGTATTAACGGTGAGGTTCCACAGAAGTGGGGATAGGGCACCTCCTTGTGGCGTCCCCCTCGACACGTGCCGCGACAATTCGCTCGCACCCAGATTAGCCCTTACTACTCTGCAACTGAGTAGCTGGCCTATAAACTCAACCAGTGAGCATTCAGCTCCTAGATCCCTAACGGCGCCAGTTATGGCTTTTGAAAGCACATTATTGAAGGCGCCTTCAATGTCCAGGAAGGCTACAAGACAGAACTCCTTGACGCTGAGAGACTTTTCAATATAGCCGACCAAGCTATGGAGTGCAGTCTCAGTAGATTTGCCTTTGCGGTAGGCATGCTGGTCATTAGACAGTAGTCGACTGTCGATGGTATCGGACAGGTGGCAACTAACAATCCTTTCAAGTGCCTTAAGAGCAAATGATGATAGACTGATAGGCCTAAGATCCTTTGGATTAGTATATGAGGCCTTACCAGCTTTAGGAATAAAAACAGCCGTGACATTTCTCCATGCCAACGGTATATGATTAAGTTTGAAACAGGCTCTAAAAATAGTAGAGAGCCTTTTTGCAGACACCTCCAGTGTCTTAATTAGCTGAGCAGGTATTATCCCATCCGGCCCTGCAGATTTGTATGGCTTAAAGCTTTGGATAGCCCATTTAACCTTTTCTTCCGAAACCGGTATGCTGACGGGGTTGGAAGAAATAATCGGAGGAGTTCTTTCCTCCGCAGTTGTGTTCCCAGGGAAGTGAGTATCTAGTAGCAGTTCAAGGGTTTCCTTTCCCGTAGAGGTCCAGGAACCGTCTTGCCTCTGCAAGAAACCTATCGGGTTAGAGGATCCTGAGAGAACCTTCCTTAGCCTGGCTGTCTCGGAAACACCCTCGATGCCGCCGCAGAAGTTTCTCCACGAAGATCTCTTTGCCGCCCTTAAAGCTTTTTTATAGGTCTGGAGAGACTTTTTGTACTCCTGCCATACCAGTTCGAGATTAAGTATTTTGGATTTGTTGAAATTTTTCCTACAAGATTTTCGTAGTGAGTCCAACTTACGTGACCACCAATGGGTTTTACGTTTGCCCCATTGTTTAGATTCAGGGCAAGCCTGATCTAGGGCATTTGAGCAGGTCATCGTAAAAACGTTCACCATGTTCTCTAGATCCCCGATGCAGTTAGGTTCAATAAGAGGTTCGCTGGTCAGCCTGTCCTCAAATAACCTTTTATAAGAGCGCCAATCTGTGTTTTTTAGGTTTTTGCGCACTTTTGGGCTGGTAAAAGAAAAGTTCAATACGATTTCAATATAACGATGATCAGAGAAGGAGTGTTCGTCTAGAACCCGCCAACTCTCGATCAGTTCAGATAGATTAACACTACATAGAGTTATATCTAAAACTTCTTTACGATTCCTAGTAATGAAGGTGGGATCCCTACCTTTGTTGCATATAAGTAGGTTAGTAGTTAGAAGGTAGTTGAAAAGTAACTCACCTCGATCATTAATGTCCGTGCTCCCCCAGTTGACATGGTGAGCATTAGCGTCGCTGCCGACCAACATGTGTCCGCTCTCATACCTGGACACCAAGTTCCGAACCATAGAGGGAGGAGGGTATTCGGCTTCGTACGCCATGTAGGCCGATGCCAGCACAATCGACATACCCCCTATCTCCGCGAGAATTGCCGTGACGTCGCCATCACTGTAATTAGGTAAAAGAAAGATATTTAAATCTGCTTTAGCCAGAATACAGTCTCTAATTTTACCTTTACCACGCTCCACGAAGAGCTTAAAACCGGTGGCACTCAACCCACATACCCTTGAGTTGCAAGCCCAAGGTTCCTGAATGAGTACCACCGTAATGTCGCCTTTGCTTAGGCGACCCAGGGGAGCAGCTGAAGCTGCTTTAGAATGATGGAGGTTTATTTGCAGCACCCTCATGCGAGACAGCCGCTTCCTCCCCTCCAGCTACAACGGTGACGTCAGCTTCACCCTCCCCGTCACTGAGAAGCAACTCCTCCTCCGCAAACATCCTATGCATTGTTGGTGCAAGGTTCGTCTGGGAGGAGACGCTGCCTTCAGCGTCGGAGAGTTCCGGTTCCGGCTCCGGTTCGGGTGCCTCAATGTCAACGTCCATTGCTTCACCCGACCCGGAGGCACGCTGAGCGTCCCCGCGGTACACTTTGATAATGACCTCATCGAGGCCATACGAAACGCGGCCTTGCCCCTTCTCCAGAAGCCCAATAGACTCCTTATTAAGGGACAATACCACTTGTCTGGAAGGGCCTTCCGCGTCCTCGACACGGACGACCCTCCAATCACTTGTCGGGAGGGATGGGTCATCACCTGGAGCATCTTAAAGATGCTTTCCGGTGCCGATGGTGTCACCGGAACCCATACCCTCGCCCGTGGTCTGACTGGAATGTCCTTCCAGTCCACCACCTCCAACTTAGCCCCTGGGTAGACAGGGCCCACCTTTGCAACGGCGGCCTTATACAGCGCCACCGATCTCTGGTCCTCACAGGCTACCACTTTAATATGGCCCTGGTACCAGCCAGCGTCCTTACAGGCCGGGGGGGTTCCGGGGTTTTCCAGCAGAACGTCAAAGATGACGTTCGCCAGAGCTGTCTTCACCCACCTCCACTGGTCTTTTGGTAAGGACCCGAGCTCGTTGCCTCGGTCCAGGACCCCAATAAGGATCCTGTCCTTCGCAACCTCGGCAAAGCTAGGCCTGCCCACCCAGGAGTGCGGCCGGATTCTTTTCGTCGCCGGAGTTCGGTCCTCCGCCGATCTTTGTCGTTTAGACGAAGGCACCCGGTTTTCCACTGAAGCCCCAGTGACCCAGAAATTAGGCAGCAGGGCTTTCGCCCTTTCCACCGCTTCCTTCGCGCTCTGGGGCAGCGTTTCCAACGGGACCCCGTCGTATCTCCTTAGCGTCTTCGCGGCCTTTCGCTTGTCAGCGAATTTGAGCCGCTCCGACTAAAACTTCAGAGGGGCGTGACTCGTAGTTTCCATCCTTTTGGCTTCATAAGGTATAAAGTCGCTAGCCCACTTTATTTTTTTGAATGCATATCTAATTATGGATCGTTGGATGCGTTCGATTATGTCAGAGTGCTTACTGTTCGCGCTCTTAACGTGTGAAGGAGAAGTAAGAATAACAAATCCTATAATTGTGCATTGGGATTGGTATTTGGGAAAAAACACATGACTGTATTGGAATTGTTGGGGAAGTGGCTGGAGGGGCAGTGGACGGCACAAAATCGTGACTGTGTGGGTGAGAGCGACATGAGAGCATTCGTTGCTTTAACCAGCGGGCATGATAGGGACTATACTTTCATTTGAGTTCAATTACTTAAATTTCTAATTAGTTTTGATTTTAAGCTTGAAATGTAAGTATCTTACTTTAATTTTGACTTAAAACATAAAATAAGCAGTATCTTTAACATTTAGAATTAATTATTAGTCCGTGAATAACGTAAGCATTAAAATTTGTTAATAATGCTGTTTATTCGTAGAATATATTTAAATAATGGCTTATAACTGATTCATTATATAAATCATTCTTTGGACACATACATAAGTACAGTACAAGCTATTGATTATAAACTCGCTTCTCATCCATTGCCTACCGACCGGCGAACGGCGAATTTTTCGTCGCGAACATTCGCTGACAAAAATAGAACACACTGACATATATGAAAATGCACACAACCAAAGCGAACAACAACTTTCGACCATTAAGAAAACATAGTTCGTGAATAAGATGTACACTACTGGTTGGATATGAATATTTACTTAAAACAATTTACTAACAACAAGCTTGTGATTTGTGATTTTCACTAGCGTTGTAATACTGTTTTACTTTTTGAAACATTATGCTTAAAACACATTACCGGCGACCAGCGAGTTTCGTCCGACAAGTATGCGTTGCGATAGATTTATTTCTATTGTCGTCGCTGGCGGCAGCGGCAAAATATAATCCATTGTGGCCGGATGTTTAATATACTCAGGGGTTTTTAAATCGAAATTTAAAACACTTTTTTATTTTGTATTGAATGTCATTAATTTTGTTATTTGTAAAAAATTTACATTTACATTTTAATTTTTGTAGAAGCGGTTTTCCAACATTTCCTGTTCGTTTCGAACCATCTATTTCACATTATATTCCTTTTGGGTTTTGGTCTGCTGACATACATACATATATATGCATGAGTACATACTGTTATCATTGAAGAAAGTAAACATTGTGGCCGTAGTTGTGTTTTACTAGGCGAAATTTTTGGGCGAACGTTGCTTACATCGTCGTCGGTATTATCTTTTAAGTATTAGTATGTTTTTAGCAAGTTGAATCAGTATTCGCTATTTAGCTCAAATCCGTATAGGCATGTATGTATGCATGCATCAGGAACAGCGTACTCACGTCGTTCAGACACATTTCGCTCGCGTTTGGAGTTCGTGTTTGATCGGCACTGATGTACAGAATTTTTACTTCGCTCGGCGACCAAATGGTCCAATGCTTGCATGGCTTTGTATTTTTTTTGTAGTTTTACACCCAAATATTTCAGAAACAAATAGGATTTTCAGCTTTTTTGTTTGGCCTAAAACGCGGAGCCCGAAAACTATTTCTATACAAAATTTCATGAAAATCGGCTGAGCCATTATCAAAATTAGATGTTACAAAAGAAAGGAACCTCAAAATATATAATTAGTTTAAATTAAAGGGAACTCGACGAAATAAACACTTTTTCATGAATAAAAAATTTCGATATCTCGCTTCGTTTCCGAGATACAGCGAGTCAAAGTTAGAAAAAAATGTTCCTTGACCTGTTGCTGCAAGGAATACAAAGCGCGACTCGGCATTCGGCAATTGGCAGCGGCGCGAAAAAAGTAAAAAAAAGTTTACGGTGGCACTACACGGACGCACGTCGCGAGGTACGTGGTGGTGACAGAGAACTTGTAAGAAATGAGAAGGCGCAAATGTTAAAAAAGATTTTTTTTCAACAAAATTTGCGGGTGCGACCGAGAGAATTCACCATTGGAATTTAATTCTACCATACCAGTAAAAACCATTTTCACCATATTTTGCTATATTTATGTAGAGCAGAGAGGCTATTGCGGACGCGAGCGGCTGCATGTGTTCAAAAATAAGAAGATAAGTAATAAATCAAAACAAAAACGATAGAAGAAAAATAAGTAAAAAAACCCGTTTCTGTATCGCGAGGAGCAACTTGAGACGGCAGATGAGTTATGCAACAAGTGTGGATAACAGAAGTGTGGAAAGGGAAAGGGGGAATCGTCAAAAGAATATTATTTCGAGTTCTCGGCAATTTTTGTGACAATCGCCCTCGGCGCGTGCGCATGTACGCAAATGAATTGGTGCGCATTTGGACAAAAGATCTAAAATAAATAAATGCTTACGTTGCCAAAATACACTATTGTCTGATATTGCGATGTTGAAATTTTCAATGACCGTCGAAGGCTTGTAAAATTGAAGATTTTAGCATTTTTGTGCTCGTTGCGAAAAAGATTGTTGAGTGGAAAATTTGTGAGCGCGGGGAGATGAAATGCTTGCGCTTATGAATGACAGCATTTGCTTTCAAAAATACACGCGAGCGTTTATGAATGAATTTTTTGTTGTTGTAGGTATGTATGTAAATATGTAGATATGTATACCTGTATGTACATACATATGTACGTATGTAGTTTCAAATATTTCAGAATATTTGGCGCCAGTGCAGGCACAAGTGCAGCTGCATTTGCGATTGCGCTGTGATATGATTAAGATTTAGCGCAGGTCAAGGTTGAATTTATACACATGTACATTGTATATACATATTTACATACATATTTTATTTAATAAATAACACAAAAAGATTTAGCAGACAAAAACAGCTGCCGCTCTGACTTTTATTAAATTTTAAAATATATAATTTTGTCATGTTTTTATTAAACTTATTTTTGACTTAGAAAATTAGTAAATAAAGATTAGTTGATAGGTGCATATACATATGTATGTATGTAAATATGAATAAAGAATTAAAATCAAGATTATTAAAATATCTCCATAGTACATACATATGTATGTAATATTACCATAATATCTATCCATATCTAATAATCATAATTTGCGCACTCGCGCTGAAAAAGCAAGCAATTTGCGCTGATGGCGATTGACACAAATATTCTAAATTAATTATATGCATCAATATGCATGCACTCATTAAATAATTCATACGCGCACCAATTCCTTTGCATACATGTGACACAAAAATTGCCGAAAACTCGAAAGAATATTCTTTTGACGATTCCCCCTTTCCCTTTCCACACTTCTGTTATCCACACTTGATGCATAACTCATCTGGGAAACGGGTTTTTTTGTTTACTTATTTTTCTTCTATCGTTTTTGTTTTGATTTATTACTTATCTTCTTATTTTCGAACACATGCAGCCGCTCGCCTCCCCAATAGCCTCTCTGCTCTACATAAATATAGCAAAATATGGTGAAAATGGTTTTTATTGGTATGGTAGAATTAAATTCCAATGGTGAATTCTCTCGGTCGCACCCGCAAATTTTGTTGATAAAAAAGCTCTTTTAACATTTGCGCCTTCTCATTTCTTACAAGTTCGCTGGTGGTGAAATTGAGCGGGCGATACGAGACGATCATGAAATGTAACCCGGTATATCTCGAAAACGAAGCGATTTGATGACTGTCATAAAGGCGCCCCAGAAATCGTAGTCTCCCCAAATTAAAGTCTGGAATCTTTCCTTTCGATTTCTGAAAAAAATTGCGACCTTGATTTATAAAAAGCTCTTGAAATTCTTTTTAACAGATGGAAAAAGGGCAATCTTAATCTTATGCAAACTCGATGACACTTATGTATATCTTATTCTTAATTTCTGCTGAAATTGCGTCTCTATGTTGCTTATTGGCCATGTACTTCTTGATTTTGGACACTCCGTCATGAGCGTATTGGAAAAATGGCTGGCTTACTCTATTGAACTCTTTTGGGTGGCATTTGTGTGCTATTGAAAGCAAACTTTTTTGTAAATAACACTTACAGTGCACTGTTATTATTTATTTTAGAAGTAAAAAATCACACAAAATAATAATGAAAAGTCAAACGACGCGCCGCTTTCTACACTCGATGAAAACTGACGAAAATTATACAGCAATTTTTCCTTAAAAAAAACATTTGTTCAATTCCGAAACCCTTATGTAAGTTATCCACTTCGACCGCGAGGTTGCTAAAAAAACACAATCTGTTTGCTTGGTCTAAACTGAACTTGCTCATTTTATTAAAATTTCCCCTTATATAGTTAAATTTTTGCTTACTTGCTAGTTTGTATATTATTGGCTTACGATAAATTACATTTTTGCTTACTTGCTAGTTTGTATATTATTGGCTTACGATAAATTACATTTTTGCTTACTTGCTAGTTTGTATTTATTGACTTACAATAAATACAATATTATTCCTAGAATTATGTCTGGAAGTGCATTGTGCTTATTAATGCAAAATAGGGTTCAGCAACACTTTCGGCGCGTGCGATATTGTTTCCGCATGTTTTTATTCTTGTTATGTTATTGTTAGTGTAATTTTTGGACAAGTGCGCTTTGTTCTACTTTTTATTGTTTTATTGCTGTTGTGCAGTTTTGGTGTTATTGGTATATTGTTGTTAGTGTAATGTGGAATGAGGTGTGCTAACTCCCCCCCTCCTTAAGAATCAGCGTCCCGCTGATAAATTTTCAGACTGAATTATTGCAAAGGGTGGCAAATCAAGTGGTGGAATGTGAAAGGAATTTTTTTGTACCACTGGTCTGTACCAAATATACAACGTTAGAAGTAACGCTAGTCCGAGAAGAATTGCTATGAAACTGCTACTGACAGATAGTACGTTTCTAAATGAGATGTGTTCCAGTTTTTTTACGTTTGTTATATGGAGATGGTGGAGATATTGAAGATCTAGTCTAATTTGTTTTTCTGTTAGGTTACCCTGTAATATAGGAGGTAAAATTTGATAGGATGTATATTGCCAATTTGTATAGCTAGCATTGCCTAGAGTAATAGTCTCGTTAACAAAATTAATTATATAAGAGCCATTGAGGTTTTGTGAAGCATTCCCGTAGGTTAATTTATCATTAAAATTGGAAAGAAAAATTGTTCCGTCTGTGATTAGTTCAACTATTGGTTGGCTTAGAAATTGGTAATCGCATAGAGCTTCACCTCCAGTAAGGAGCTGTGTTATGCAATGACCTTGTTCTAGTTTTTGCATTTGATTCCTTTTACAAATTGTTACGTCATCTATGACTATGCAATTCCCTAAGATGCCATAATTTTCAAATTGCGATAAGAATAGGTTGTTGAAGCCGAGATAGATTTTTTTATTATTTTTTACAGTTGATCGGATAAGAATATTGTTGAAGACAATATCATCTGTTTGAGGCAGTGAAATTACGTATAAAAGGAGTGAATCTTTAACTATCATTGAGGGTTCCGCGTACTTAAGCGCTTGTAGTTCGTTGCTGAACGGAAGTGTTTTTGTTCGTGACAAAATGCTAGCAATATCTGCTTTATTTAATAATTGTGAATGGACGATTCCTGTTTTTGCAAGTTGGGTTGCCATAACTACCTGGGTGATTCCGTCTTTTATTAAACCTAGCTTGTTGAATAGGGTCTGTTCGTATGCGTCAGTATCGTTTGTGTTAATTCTGTTGATGATTCTATTGTACCCGTCCAGTATTTCGTTCGTCGTCTTGATTAAGCGTTTGTTAACTGTGTACTGTTTGTTGTTGTTATTTGAAAGGTCGTTGGTTTTAGCTAAGATCTCGTCCCAGTCAGTCGCGTCAGGATTCCCCGCCAGCCATTTCCAGGCTGATCCAATCCAGTTTATTGATCTCTTGCTTTTGGTGGGCTTTGCCCGTAATTGGTCCAGCAAATTGTCTATTTTTGAGAGTTGATTCTCTAGTTGTGGCACTAAAGTACCTGTTTTGCTAATTTCATAGCGAATAATTGGTCTGATGTTGTTCACGGTTCGTTCGTAGTCGTCCAAGTTTATAGTGTATATGATTTTGTAGTTCCCGTTGGCTATTTTTCCAAGTCCGTGTTTAACTGTTACTACAGGGCTGTTGTATTCGCAAGTATTTACTATGGCGTCTGTTAGGTGCAATGTAAGTCTAAAAAAGGATAAAGGTTGTTAGTTTTTTAAGTGGGATTTGTGTATCTTCCTATTATTAGTCGTGGTTATTGTAACGTTAGTGTTCTTAGCTATAGTTTCCTTCTTAAAAATGGGTTTATTTTTGCTCTTAATTTGTTTGTCTTTTTTAAAGACGGTTTCTCCAGGTTCATAATTTTTTGGTTTAGATCTTTTCTTATTGTGGTAATTCAACATCTTATTCTGGTTTCTATTTATTTCATTTCGCAAGTCGATATTAACTATTTCTTTAAAGTCCCTTAGGTTTTGGTAGTTAATTCTTTGTGTTCTTCCGAAAAAAATGTCAGCAGGCTTCCTTTTGATAACGGAGTGAATTGTGTTGTTATACCTGTCGACAGCTATGTTAACAATTTCCTTAACCCTGCTGTTAGGTTAAAAAAAAACTTACGAATCTTAGGTTAGAGGACCATTTGGTCCATACTGCAGTTTTCATACAAAATAAAAATTTAATCTTAGTCTTTATATTTAGTTTGGTTCAATACTTGCTAAATATTATTATTTTATTATTTACTCAACTCTGGTAAAACCCAGCACCAGTGGCCTGCTCTAAAAATGCTTCTAGTTCAGGAGCTCGAAAGTGAGGAACTTGTAGTTGCTGCAAGTCTGAGTCTGATGTAAAATGCTCCATTTGCAGTGCGTTTATTTGCAAAACCAACTGAAAAACATTTTTTTGCTTATCATGTAGTGCCAAAAAATATCGAACAAACTAATAAATACTTATTTTTGGAAAATTAATGTAAAGAAAATCAAAGAAAATATACTATGGACCAAATGGTCCCTTAACCTAAGATTCGTAATTTTCAATTTATCTTAGTCCAGTTTTAAGTCAGAGAATTGAATTTTCGCACATAATATTGTTTTATAAAAAGACCATCTGAGCTGAAAAATTTAGACAGTATCCGTTCCAAAGTTACAAAGAAAACAAACAAAAAATTGGACCAAATGGTCTTAACCTAACAGCAGGGTTAAGAGAGTAATTGGGATATTCAGTGCGGAGACATCTTACCGTTTCAATTATGGTAGAATGAACACGCTCTAATGCCCCGTTAACCTCGCTTTTTTGCGGTGGTGCTAGATAGATTTCAATTCCCAAGCCTTCCAAATAATTTAGTGTTATTGGGCTTATGAAACTACCTTCGTTATCCATAACCAGTAATCTCGGAGCAGAAAAAAAGTGTATGAGCTTTATCATTTTATCCCGGATATGCAGAACTGATTTGTTCTTTATACGGAAAAATTTTAAAAATTTGGAAAATTTGTCGATGCACGTTATATATTTTTCGCCTGAAATTTCGATGATGTCAATATGTAAAATTTCTGTGGGATATTGAGGGGTAGGGGTTGGATCTCTGGTTTTGGAGGATGCCGATCGTATTTGTTTTACTTGCAGACTTCACATGTTTTAGTGTAGTTTTTTATTAGTCTAGTCATTCGAGGAAAATAATACTTTTCCAGGATTTGTTCTCTGTTCTCTAAGCTGTTTCTATGAGCCCTTTTATGTTCTTCTAATATTATTTTGAATTTGTTTTCATCATTTGCAATATCGGTAACAATTCTTTCCGTAATTTTAATTTTAAATTTGGAAAACATTCTTTATAAGTTTCTTGTAGAAGCGCAATATATTTTTCAGGGATTTTGATTCCATTTATAATATTTGGATTAAGTGCTTTTTTTAATATATCAATTAAATTTTCTCTATTATAACTTTCGCGTCTAACATAATGTCTATGGTACCTCGGATGAGGTTCCTCAAACCCGTTTAATTCTGGTCCTTCAGAAAATATTATTTGGTTTTGAAATACATTCAAAGGTACCTCGCAATGAGGTATGAGGTCAGTACTGTCCTCTTCAGCGCTGTGCTGTGAGTTGTCGTCAGAAGATGTTAGCGTGTTTATTTCTAAAGGCAGTCGCGATAACGCGTCGGCCACTATATTCGTTTTCCCTGGCTTGTATATTAGTTGATAGTTAAATTCTTCTATCCGGGCCTTCCACCTTTTGAGCTTAGCATTATTATTCTTGTTACTAAGTGCGAAGGTTAGGGATTGGTGGTCGGTTAATATTTTGATTTCTTTGGCTCCATACAAGTAAGTCCTAAGCTTATCGAGTGACCATATGATTGCGAGCATTTCCTTCTCAATTGTGCAATAATTCTCCTCTGTTTTAGTAAGCGATCTGGAAATATAGGTTATAGGTCTATCTTTACCGATTTCTCCTTGCGACAGAACTGCACCAATTGCTGTGTTGGAAGCGTCTGTCGTTAATATGAATGGCTTAGTAAAATCCGGGAATATTAAAATATCAGAAGACATTAATAATTCCTTTAAGTCGTTGAAGGACTTTAAACTTTCCTTGCCAAGAGAAATGTTTACCTTTTTTGATTGGTTAGCTTTAATTTGAGCATTCTTACCACGTGTAAGATTTGTGAGGGGCTTTGCCACCTTCGCGAAATCTCTAATGAATCTTCTATAGTAAGATGCTAAGCCTAGGAAGCTTTTTAGTTCCTTTAAATTCTTTGGTGGAGGAATTCTTTGTATTGCTGATATTTTTTCGGGGTCAGGCAAAATTCCATTTTGTGTAACGACATGACCCAAGAATTCAACTTGTGTCCTTAGGAATTTAGATTTATCGAGATTAACTCTTAATTTTGCTTTTTGCAAAAGCGAAAATACATCTTCCAAGTTTTAGAGGTGTTGCTCTCTACTTTCTCCAACGATTATAATATCGTCGATATACACGTAGCAGCTTTTACCTATTAATGGTCTTAAAACGTCAATAATCATCCTCTGAAATATAGAGGGAGCGTTTTTGAGCACAAATGGCAGCCTAGTAAACTCAAATTTACCATTTACTGTTGAAAAAGCTGTTTTTTTAATATCTTTTTCTTTCATCCTGATTTGATGAAACCCAGATGGTAAATCGAGCGTTGTAAAGTACTTACATTTCCCTAAACTGGCTAAGGTATTGTTTATATCCGGGATTGGATATGCGTCGGATACCGTTATGGAGTTTAGTCTTTTAAAATCAATGACTACTCTGTATCTTTTTTCCCCAGAAGGACTTGCTTTTTTTGAGACTATCCACAATGGTGAATTGTAAGGACGCCTGATTATACCATTTTTTAGGAGATCTGCGATTTGATTATCTACCTCAGTTCGGAGATTTGTTGGGTAGGGATATGATATTGGTATAAACTGGCTCTTCCGTTGTAGTTTTAATCTCCGCACGGACACTTGTGTCAACTGTGCCACTATCTGCAACTGGACCAAAAAGTTCAGAGTATTTGTTTGTAATGTTTTGAATATCGTTACTCCTTTTTGAAATTACATCGACATGATTTACTTGTCTCGATCTTTGTGATTTTAATTTAATTTCGACCTTTCCTAATAGATGCAGTAAATCGTTTTTCCTATCGATTATTGCTTCTAGCTCTCTAAGTGTATCATCACCAATGATACCATCGAATGACTTTAATTTAGGAAGGATATAAAAATCTAGGTTATTGTTGATTCCTACACTTTTGAAAAATGGACCTCTGACCTTGCGATCAATTTGTAATTGTCCTGCAGCGGACTGAACTATGAATGGATTATTTAGGCTTTTGGAGTTTTCAGATAATTGCTCGGATATGAAGTTTTTGTTGGCACCGGTGTCCACCAAAAACTTTAGAATTTTTCCGTTTTTATCACGGAGCTCTAGGTATGGTATGCCAGAGAGGCGGTTGTCATAAAATTTATATCCTCATATTCCTCCGACCCTTCATTACCCTCGAACTGTTCATGTTCTTGTGTTTCCTCATATTCTTGTGGTTTTTCCTCTGTCCTTATATTGAACAATCTCTGCTGTTTTTTGTGTATATTCGAGGAGTAATTGGACTGTCTAACTATTGGTCCAATATCTGGCCTGTTTATATAATTGACTCGATGAGAACGCAAAGATGGATCAACGTCCATAGGCACTGGTGGTTTTTGAGATGGCCTTGGGGGAGGAGCCGGTTGAGCAACCTGCTTGTATTCAATTTTATTCATAGCGTTATAGATTTGGTTTTTATCGTATGAGGTTAACTGTTTTGGTGGTGGTTTTGTTTCAAGTTGGTTTCTTTTCCTGTACATTTGGTTAATAGGAGATGTGACTGAGTTATTTGAAACTCTGGGGTGAATGGAAAAGTTCCTGAAATTGAGGTTTTGGATTTCCAAACAGGAAGCATAGGCGTCCGGTAAGGTTTGCGGTATCTGGATTACCAGCATCGTTGACAGATCACCCTTTATGACTCGAATGAAAACGTCGAGAGCCCTGTTACGGTAACTCTCTACCAAGGCGTTCACTGTTCCCTGTGAGTGATCTTGTGCCTTAATTTTGTTAATATTTAAAGATAATTGGTGGTTTATTCTGGCGTAGAATTGATCTATACTATAATTCCTTTGAACTAGACTACTCAACTCATGTTCTAATGTTCTTAGGTCACGCTTGTCAGCGTAATGGAGAGAAAGGCATGTTTTGATTTTTGACCAATCTTCATCGAAGATGTTGTAAGAAATTAGGGCAGTATCTGCCGGGCCTCTTATTTTTTGTCGAATGTGCTGTATTATGGCACGGTAAATTGGATTGTTCCTAACCACTTGATAGTCCCTAAGAATGGATTCTACACTGTGAATCCATGAAATATATTGGACGGGATTTCCGTCAAAGACCTGTAAGTCCCTGACGCAGTCCGGCAATTTCCTAATTTCATTTAGTTCCGTTTCATTTGTAGGAGCAGGAGGAGCTTGATTTCGATTTTCTGGGGGCGCTATCCTCGTTTCCAAACTTGTAATTCTATTGTTAAGGACGTTTACTTGTTCGATTAGTTGTGAAATTGCGGATTGTATTTGCTCCATTTTGAAAAAGTTGCTTTACACGAATATATGAATTTGATATTAATAGATAAGCTTACACTTAAATTTTATTGTTTTAAAATCAATATTTTATATCTGTTCTAAGATTTTAGTAGTAAAGAAAAAATTGTAACGACTTCCTGACGGGTTAAATTTCTTTTTTTTGTATTTGCGTATATTAACAGTAATTGGCTTACTTTTACTTGTGTTGTGAACAAGAAAAAACAATTTTTTATTGGAATGTAGATTCAATGAAATTTTACATATATAGTGCGTTTTTTGTTTTTCCTCTTTTTTTTTCTTGAAGAAGGAATATTAATTGACTTACAAAACACTATAAAGGTGGGTGAAGAACAGCTTCTGCATTTTTCCGGACGGCCGTTGAATCCTCTTTGGTGGTTTTGCGCACCTACTACTGGTACGGTTGACGTCACTGGTTTCCTCTGGTCTGGCAGATAGATGTGCTCTTTAAGGCTTTTGTATTTTTGAGCTTTAAATTTCCACTTGCTTATTTAGGCTTTTAGTGGTGCACTGTGGACTCTTTGTCTATGTTTGTATTCACTTTAGATATTGACAACTTTGATTTTTGCAGTTTGTTTTATATCTTTAAAAACAATATTTTATTTTTGCTTTAGTTTTTTTGATATATTTTTTCACTAGTTTGAATCACAAGCTATTAGAGTCCTGTAGTTTCTTCTATGGTTTAAGTATACGTTGGGCGCCAGTTATCCACTTCGACCGCGAAGTTGCTAAAAAAAACACAATCTGTTTGCTTGGTCTAAACTGAACTTGCTCATTTTATTAAAATTTCCCCTTATATAGTTAAATTTTTGCTTACTTGCTAGTTTGTATATTATTGGCTTACGATAAATTACATTTTTGCTTACTTGCTAGTTTGTATATTATTGGCTTACGATAAATTACCTTTTTGCTTACTTGCTAGTTTGTATTTATTGACTTACATACAATAAATACAATATTATTCCTAGAATTATGTCTGGAAGTGCATTGTGCTTATTAATGCAAAATAGGGTTTAGCAACTCTTTCGGCGCGTGCAATATTGTTTCCGCATGTTTTTATTCTTGTTATGTTATTGTTAGTGTAATTTTTGGACAAGTGCGCTTTGTTTTACTTTTTATTGTTTTATTGCTGTTGTGCAGTTTTGGTGTTATTGGTATATTGTTGTTAGTGTAATGTGGAATGAGGTGTGCTAACTTGTATGGTGAACTTTTGAGTTACCAGAAACTATCGTCATATCTTTTAACATCCGCTCACGTAGCATTCAAAGACAAACGTACGTGGCAAAGACAAAGAGAATGTATTGATACTCTTTTCTCTAAACTCTCCCGCAAAAATCCCGACTCTCCATGCACGCATGTAAATAGTACTCCATAAGAGACAAGGTAACCCATGATGCTTTCCATTCCCAGACAACCGGTCAGGTACGAGCATGATTTTTAATTTCGACCAAACTCAAATACATTGTTTGTTGGTCCAAATAATGAGACACGTATTTTTGCTTTTGGCTCGGAAAAATTTTTCGCCCGAATTAAACGCGATTTTGTTTTTCATACAAAAATCGATTATTCAAGTTGACAGTGAGAATTATTTTTTTTAAATGCCCATAACTTTGTCAAAATTCAATGGATTCTAGCAATGTTTTTACTAAAATGTCAGTTATTCTTGGTACTTTAAGATAGAATGATATAATGATTTATTTCCATTATTTGAAATTTTTTATTTAACAATAAACGAAAAGTGAAAATTTTTTTAACTTTTATTTTCTCAAAAAGTGTATTTTTTTTCTCTGAAACTTTTCCACCGGGAAATAGACACTTTGAACTACAATCAGTATAAATCACCAATAGCAAAGATTGTTTTTTTCGGAGTTATGATTTTTTGTAGATATAATTCGTTTTTGTGGTACATACTGTAATATTCTTATATACATTTGTTGAAGTGCGCGCAGAAGCATCAAAAACAATACACAATTTTGTAGTTGTGCTTTGCGGTCGAAGAATACAATGTGTACTGTGAGTTAGTAAGGTCGACATTATTGATTGCCTTCCTGAAAGCATTTGAAAAATACCTCTGTGCTAAGTAAAACTTCAATGCGTTGGTGTTTTTAAAACGATAGATCAGCTGGCTGAATTTCGTCGGGAATGTTCAATCGCTTGATATCTGTCGTTTCATATAGTTGTTGTGTAATTTAGAATAATTTAGATAATTCTAACCATAGCGAAAAGTTTCCAACATGCGACATTATATCAGAAACTTCCCTGGTTAATGAGTACTGTTTAAGCTGCAAAAGTTTGTACATACGTTTCCATAAGATTAATTTCGGAGCCTGAATGGAGTAAAGCGCAAGTTGTCTTCGATGTTAATAACCGCAGAACGAGCAGGAGTAAAACGCCAGAATTGATTATAATCAATAACTAATTATTGATAGTTGAGACGTATTTGGCGAAATAGTTGGAGACGATGACGGTCTTCTTTCTGATTCTCGAGGTGGTGGAGCTGATTTCTCCGAAAAAGCTGAAGCACTGTTGAAATGCAAATGTGTATGGTGAGTGTGGTGATGTATCCGACAAGGAGATATGGACTCAATACGTAATCAGTAGACCCAAAACGTAAAGTAAATTATTATATCAAAAGTTTTAAACAAGTGAATCGCACAAAATTTTTGTTAAAATTGAGCAATTTATCTTATAAGTTATGAAAATTAAATGAAAGAGAAACGCTTACTTAACATAATCGAAGTTTAAAACAGTGAAGTAAATTTAAAATAAATCAAAATAAAAATGGAGAAATATTAGAACTAAACTCGTGAAATTTATAACACGTAAATTTAAAATATTGCAAATTTATTTATTATGGTTGTGAAAAATATTTAATTAATAATACATATGTAGGTAATTTCCTTTTTGTGCTAATTACTAATTAATTAAACAAGCAAGTTTAATAGAAATACACAATAAATTATAATATAACTATATCACATAAAATACGCCTTGTACAGCCCATAAAAATACAAAAATCGTTCAGTTAAACAATGTTAAACTTCTCGATTCCATACCCAACTCAGCAGATGACCGGAACCTCTAGAGTAAAAAAATCCCATTTCCTAGAAGAGAAAACATAAAAACATCTTATATAAATACCATAAAAATAATATACAATTTTCCAAATGGGTAATCAAAATAATTTAATTAAGCCACCAGTGCTAGGGAACATTGCCAACAGCAGCTGCCGGTTCTTCTAACCAAATTTTGCTGGATTGGCACACCTAAGTGGGACTATGGTAGCTCAAGGCATAGAAACGAATGAACCCAATTTGTTTCAAAGCGTCATTAATATGAAAACAAATCCTATGATAACAGATCAGACCATAGACGAATAGTTTCAGAACAATATGAGCGAGCGAATACCAGACGTAGTTCGCTCACTACAAGAATTCGCAGGAATCGCTTCGGAGTTTACCTCCTGGAAGAAAAGTGTAGAGCGCATTTTGAGAATATACGAGCCCTCAAAAGGGACGCCTCGCTATTTCGGTATTTGAAATGTAATATGAAATAAGAAAAGCAGACATAACACTAGAATCATACAATACACCTTAGGATTGGACGACAATTTCTCTGACCACCAACTACGCTGACAAAATGGACATTGGTACACTAGAATATCAAATGGCGTGTCTCGTATAAGGTAGATTAACTATTAATGAATTTCACCAATGGGTATACGCATATTTATCATTCATACTGAACAAAATAGGCTGCCTCGATACCTGTATCAGAGGACTTTCTAGTGGCCTTCCTAGTCCTCTTGGTATAAAAGAACCACAAAGCCTACCCGAGGCCCTACACCTGTGCATGGAACTCGAAAATCAAAATTTTAGAGCCCAAAACGCCGCAAACCAAACCTTTTACGCACCGTCAAACTCTCGATAACAAGGTTTTACCAAAAATATTTGCGACAACAAGTTGCCCAACCACGATATCCTCAACTATTCCAACAATCTCCAAACATGGCATTCCACCCCGAACTGGCTCATCTTCCTCAACGAAACCATAACCCAACTAATATTCAGCAATGCACAAAACAAATTCCAAACAAACAATATATGTACATAGGTACCAAACCCCGAATCCTTTCAACAGGGCCGGAACTTGCGATGAAGTGTCCTCGGGGCAGAACAAAATGTGGAAATGGATCCCTTTGTCGACAATTTTTTCAAAGATTTTAAATCAGGAAAAATGTTTTTAATGAGCGAGTACTCATATTTATTTATGATGTACAGTTTATAGAATACAATTAATACCATTTTAAATACACCTATAAATATGAAAAATACTATTCATTAATTGTTTCTTATACAATAGAGATGCGTGCTCTCTGATTTTCAATGGATAATAGTGACGAGATGATGAGCATTTCTTGTCCCATCGTGCTTCGCAGGTAATTTTTGATCAATTTTAATTTTGAAAAATTTCGCTCAGATTTATTGGTAGTGACGGGAATTGTGAGAAACATAAGAAAAGTCGTGCAAACATCTGCATAACTCGGAGACAATGACACATTCTGAATAATCAAAAACTTAGTCAACTCAGCAGATTTTTTGGTTTTTAATATTATCTGGCTTAAACATTTGACAACATCGCAAAACATATGTTTCAAAGCAAGAACCGCGTCGTACCTTCCACCCAGGCGAGTTGGATTCAAGGCTCAGACTCCCAACTTTGCGCATTTCTCGCAAACGCTTTGCAGTTGATCCCAACGAGTTATACTGTTACCAGATGTACACAGATTGAACAGTTTGGAAGAATTCTTCAATTTCTCTATTGTACGATATAGCGTCTTTTAAAACCAGGTTCAAGTTATGACTTGCGCAATGAACAAAATGTGCATGAAAAACGTAATCTTTTATTCTCTGTTATAAACCTGTATAAGCGCCACTTACGACTGCTGCACCGTCGTATGCTTGACCTCGACATTTTTGAAAATCAATACCCTTTTTCTGTATAGAATCGATCACAAGTTTTTCGAGGCCTGAAGCAGATTTATCTTTTACAGCAGTAAAAGAAGGAAATACTTTGTTGATTTGTATATCAACTGGCTCCCATTTATCATTGTATGTAAATGATACTCACTCAAAACCTGACTAAATTGATCAATTTTGCTGGTGTCTTGAGTTGTATCCAAAATAAATGAAAAAACGGAGCATCTTTCAGGTCGCGAATATTTTCATGAACTTCAGGCCCCGAGAGACAAATGAATTCATTCTGTAGTTGAGGACTTAAATATTTAACATAACTTATAGGTTTTGCTAACAATTCGCTTAAAACCGTGCCATATTTGGCCAACATAGCGGTGGCTAAAAGAAAATTACCCTTATTTGAATTCTCGATAGTTCTTTCAAACCTCGGAAAGAGATACTACACGTTGCCAGCAACATGGTCTCATCTAAGATCCGTTAGAGAGCTTTTCGCCAAAAATTATGTTCCTCACTTCTGAGAAGCCATGTCGAGGTTTTGCTTTTCCGGGACAGGTCTTAAATTGTGGAAGATTCTACATGACATCAAGATGTTTCGTGAGATTTCATGCCCTCAGATAGGGGTTTTCAATCTCTGACGCCAGTGGTACTCCACGGATTTTCAGACGATTCCTTTTGAGGAAATAGCCAACAAGGCAGACAGTAAACAACGTATTTCTTAACAGAATATGAAAACCAGTTCCTTCGGATCCCTAGACCTGATCTAGTCACCACAGAATAATATTTCTGTGAGAAACTGTGATTATTCTGCTGTAGATCTTTTGGATTAGGTCATTGTGGTTGAAAAAGTTCGGAAACAATCAAATTTATTTTTACTGATGAATTATTTCATCTTGTTCTAAAAGGATGATTTCATTAGAGTCTGAGTTATCCACATTCTTAGGAGTTTTACCTGGTTCCAAGTTTGCGGTGCAATTTTCTTCCTGGACACGTATTATATCTTGAAGTTCTACATTTTCTCCATCAACATCTGAGTTTTTCTTCTCTTCTAGTGTTTCAGAATAGAAATCACAGATTATATTGGAAGGTGCTATTAAGAAACACGACTGTGATTGAAATTTCGTATCAAGAACTGTACAAATGTCCAGACGCACGGTTGGATATTTGAAAATAGAAATTAAAAAGATTGTGTTTAGTTTTGAATGTAATTGAAATTTATTCAAAGGTATATATGGAGATATACATGAATGTTGCTTTACCTGTTGTGTGAATCCGTGGTAGACCTGTGTCGCTCTTGAAATCCTGTGATCGAGTGCAAGTATGAAAAAACGTACGGTTGCCGTCAACCGCAGTTTTATTGGAAAGCAATTAATGGAAATGTTAGCAAAAGGAATTGTCCGGCGGGAAATACGGAGTAATTCGCAGTTGCATGTGTATGCGTACATACACGCGTATTAGGGCGGTTAGAAAATATTTACGCTGCGGCGTAAACATGCCGGCCCCCTTGCGGTAAGCAAAAATCCTGAGCGTTGACAACAGTCTACTACCAGTTCACACCACATCACATATTTGATTAAAAAATATTATTTTATTTGTTTGTTTGTTGAGCCGCTTGCTTGTTGTTTCCTTGAGCCGCTCCGTGTTCCTCCGTCATCGTCTCCTGTTCTCTACTAGGAAGGACCGTAATAAAAAAATATTAAGCTGAACATACGTGTGTTGTCGCGCTAGTTGGGGTAATTATATGGGGCGTTTCGTCGTAGTGATCGGGAAGGACGTGCTCCCGAGTCAACTCGCCGCCAATTCTTTTGGATATCAGATGGTCGGGAAGAACGTGTTCCCGAGCCATCCGTTCGCTGATGCTGAGCTGGTCGGGAAGGACGAGTTCCCACGCCAGTCGCTCGTCGTTTCTTTTTCCTGAGCAGACGGTCTGAAAGGACTGGTTTCCGAGCCGCGCCTTCGCCGTTCATGCTGCAGTGACAGTCGGAAAGTACAGGTTTCCGAGCCGCCACCCGTTGAAAGTGGTCGTAATATTGGGTGGCAAGTGATATGGAACAAAATAACCAAAGAAAAAAAAAAGATTTTATTTTATGAAATTATGGCATGACAAAAATTGTATGCATATATATATATGTATTTTATTGTAAATTTTATGTATATGTATTTATGTATTTATTATGTATTTGGTGCATTTATGCGCCAAGTGTCCAAAAACTTTCATCACCCACTGTAAAAATGGTATTTGGGTGTGATCGCATCGGTACACTTGCGCTCCCCATCGGTAGATGGTGCCTAACTCCAGTTGCTCTTGAGGGTGGTGGACTTGGCTATGTTCCACTGTTGCGAACGATATGCAAATATATCGTAAAAACACCTGATTGCATATGATGTTTTTAATATTAAAAAGAAATAAAAAATTGATATGAACTACCTATTCCTGTATATCGGTAATCGCGGAAAGTGCCCCCCACCATGAAATGGCTCAACATTCTGTTTTTTGTGTGGTTTATGTATGTACATTAGATATTTGATTGTGGTGAGGTAGGTCAGCAATCTGGCATCCAGCAATCTGGCCTACCACCCACAAACAGTTTGTATGCCACTGTGCTTAATTTGCTGACCACAGTGGCTGTTCCAAAAAAAATTATTTAAACGTGAATTTTGACGCGAGTGGTAGTGAAAATTTGTAAATTGAATAAAAAATGTGTTAATATAAAAAATTAGTAAGAAAAATCCTTGTCGTGTCCGGACTTGACGTTGCTCTACTCAAAGCAAAAAAGTTTTCGTGCAGAAATACAGATTGAGTGTTAAAAAATCCATTCCAAAAGTGTTACAAGATTTTGTTAGCATTTCCATTTTGCTTGCGAATAAAATTTTTAAATGGAAATGGCTGGAGGCAAAGCAGGCCAGGATTCTGGCACAGCAAAGGCGAAGGCAGTATCTTGTTCAGCACGAGCGGGGCTTCAGTTCCCAGTTGGTCGTCATTTTTGAGGTTGGCGTACATGTCGCCATGTGCTGCTGGCCAACAGTGCCTGCCGTACATATGCATACATCGCATTCATGGCGATGGTGGACGCATGCATGTGTACGGCGGCGATGATCAGGTAAGTGGTAATTTCTATATTTATACTAATAATAATATAATAATTTTTTGTACATAAATTTTTGAGTTTTTTACGTACATAAGTAGGAACATGTGCATGTATGTATGTATATCGATATATATCTACATGCACATGGTGGCGTGATGCGTTCGATTGTGAGGGCACAGTCGGAGGGAGGAGGGGTATGCCATGCGAAGATGGCGATGACCGGAAGAACAAAAAAGGAGTTTGTAAAGTATTAATGTGGATCGAAATTTCTTTTTTTTTGTTTTTAATCAATTTTGTACACTGAACTAATTTGTTTTCTTTCCCAACAGGTGAACAATTAAATGATTTTCACGGTGTGTGGAGCACGACACATAACCAACAAGTAACTGTTTTGTTTTTATACGTATATGTATATATACATATATTTAAAATTTTTATGTGTATAGGGTAAACACTAGTACTTACATAGATGTTTCCAAAAAAAATTTTTTTTTTTTTAACGGATAAATTGGAAAGATCTAAGTACTAGCAAGAATTTGCAAGTTGGATAAAAAATGATTGGAAATTTTTGAGTTGATCCAAAAAATATAAAGTTATGATAAAAGTTATTAAAATTTGAAAAATGATAAAATATTTAAATATACAAAATGTTTAAATACTATATCAAAATATTTAAAATACATATATAAAAAAAACTTGCAACTTCTCATTAGTTTTACGTTCTCTCCGCTTCTTGCGTCTTTACGTTTTCCAAATTTTCTTTACGCTCTGAAATTTAGTTAGTGGATAGGGTTTTTAGGGTTTAGGGTTTTCACCACTTATGTTAGGGTTGAACCGGGCTGATTTTTGACAATCGGTCATAAATTCCGGAAAATTAACTCGAGCTATTGGTTAGTTGTCGGTTAATTTCGAAATAGTTTCGGATATCAAAATGACCACTTTTCAAAGTAAACTCAAAACTATTGTTTAGTTTGTCAGTTAATTTTGTACGGGTATCGGGTACCAAATAACCACTACTTGATGTATGTAAAAAACATGATTTCGCAGATTTATTTATTTCTGTACGCCATCGTCGTAGGTAATCCATCGGAACATGTTCAAGTTAAGTACTTATATTATTAGAAACAATGGCAGTGCAGATTTCTTTATTTTCTTGTACTTCACGTACTGTTTATGAAATTTTTTTTTTTTTTTTTGTTTTTTTTTTAAGTACTTATCCTTGGGTAACGGAAGTAGCGGTACTTTCGATGGAGGGCAGCAAAACCAATTTCGTTATTGGTCTGCTGGTTTGTCCCTTCGTAGTATAGATGTCGACGACGCGTACCCGGTTATCCGAGCCTGGGTGTAGGTTGATGACTCTTCCCAGTCTCCACATATTAGGCGGTAGATTATCTTCTTTTATAACCACAAGATCTCCTGTTTTGATGTTAGTTTGTGGATGTTTCCACTTTGTGCGTTTCTGCATTTCCAGCAGATATTCAGCCTTCCAACTTTTACAAAATGTTTGATGTAGGGCTTTAAGTTTTTGCCATCGGTTTACGATCGAGGCAGGGCTTTCGTTGACTTCTAGTTCAGGTGGAGCTAATAGGTGTCCACCTACTAGGAAGTGACCGGGAGTAAGAGGCTCCAAGTCGGAAGGCTCATTCGAAGAGGGGCTTAACGGACGTGAGTTAAGGCATGACTCGATTCGGCATAAAAGAGTTCTGAACTCTTCGAATGTATAACTGAAGCCGGAAGCAATCTTTTTAAAATGGGTTTTAAAACTTTTTACCCCTGCTTCCCACAATCCGCCCATATGAGGCGCTGCAGTGGGTAAGAAATGCCATGTGATTATCTGATGGCTATATTTAATCATTGTATTATTTCGCGCTTCAGTTATAAATGCTTTGAATTCTGATCGTAGAGATCGCGGAGCTCCGACAAAGTTGGTGCCATTGTCGGAGTAAACATTTTTTGGGCATCCTCTCCTGGCTGTGAACCTAGCAAAAGCTGCCAAAAAAGATGCAGTGCTAAGGTCATTGGTGGCTTCCAAGTGTATAGTGGCGAAACACACAAACAGGCAGACGTAACCTTTTGAGATGCGACAACCTCTGCCGCGGAAGTTTTTGATATCGAAAGGTCCTGCGAAATCTACACCCGTGTTTGTAAATGCACGCGAATAGGAGGTGCGTTCCTGAGGGAGCACTCCCATAAGCTGCGTTTGGGTTTGTTTTCTGTGGATTGTGCAGACCTTACAATTATGGATGTCAGCCTTTACCATATTTTTGACTCGGGGAATCCAGTATTGAGTTCTAATGAGATGCAGCATTAATTGATTCTCGCCATGCAGGGAGATTTTATGGATAAATTGGACAACAAGACGGACCAATCGGCACTTATAAGGAAGGATTATTGGGTGACGCTCGTTGTACGCTAAGTCCAGCGATGCGCCAAGACGACCTCCAGTCCTCATAATCCCATTTTTATCTAAGAAAGGGTTAAGGGGTAGCACTTCGCTTTTTCTATCGATGGGGTTCTTTGACTCTAGGTTCGAATATTCATCACTGTAGTATTGCTTCTGATAAAGGATTATTAAGCGTTGTGTCGTTGCCTTAATTTCATCGGATGAAATTAAACAAGACTCTGCTCGAAAGGAAGCTTTTTTGTTCGGATGAGTGCTTTGGTAGAATCTCATGATATATGACAAGATTCTCAAAGCTCTCGGTAAATCTGAAAACCTATCGAGAATGTCATCAAAATTTTTTATTGTTATGGTTGCACATAAATGCACCCTTTTTACTTCGATGTTGGTGTTATAGTTTGTCTCTTGTCTTGGCCAATTTTCCTTGTCTTCTTGCAACCAAGAAGGGCCATGCCACCACAGAGTGTTATCGACTAATTCGTAGGCGAGAACTCCTCTGCTTGCCATAGATATCTGCTGGATTTGATGCCGACTCCACATGAAGCCAGTCAGTATTTCCGACTTTGTCGACAATTTTGGTTATACGATGTGCTACGAACGTTGACCACGAACATGGAGGTTTACGTATCCATGCAAGCACAATTGTGGAATCTGTCCATAAGTGTACTTGTACCTGTCCTAATGGTAGGTTGCCAAGTACCGACTCAATGCTTTCGGCGAGCAATACCGCGCCGCAGAGTTCTAGTCGAGGCAGGGAAATAGTTTTAACTGGAGCATCTTTTGTTTTTGCTACCAGCAGATTCACTAGAACTTCACTACCCTGCTTAACCCGTAAGTATACCGTAGCTGCATACGCTTTTTCTGAAGCATCGCAGAAGCCATGTACTTCGACGTCTTGGGCGGGAGAAAAATAGACCCAACGCGGTATCTTAATCCTCTCTATCTCGCGGTAGTGTTTGGTGAAATTTTGCCATTTTTCCAAAGTAGTTGAAGACACAGGTTCATCCCACTCTGTGCCTTCCAGCCAAATGTTTTGCATCAATTATTTGGCTACTATTACAATGGGCGCAAGCCATCCTAGCGGATCGAACAGCTTGGCGATGGAAGACAATATCGACCTTTTAGTGATTGTGTCACTATGCTCCATTGGTCTTGTTAGGAAGTAAAAATAATCCGAATGGGCGTTCCATCTTATTCCAAGAGCCTTAACTGTGCTGGTGTCTTCGAATTCCAAAAAATCTTCGCTTAGTAGATCCTTCTTTGGAATGTCTGCTATTACATCCTCGCAGTTGGCCGTCCATTTTCGTAAGGGAAAACCTGCTGACCGCAGTACCGTAGAAATTTCGTCCCTTGCCTTGATGGTAGATTCGATGCTATGTCCTCCTGCAAGTACGTCATCTACGTACATGCATTTTCGCAGAATATTAGCTGCTATTGGATGCGAGCTTTCTACGTCATCGGCCAACTGCAACAGTGTTCTTATCGCCAGGTAAGGAGCACAGTTTATTCCAAACGTAACCGTCTTTAATTCATATAGGCTCGTTGATTCGTTCGGGTTTGCCCGAAAGACGATGCGCTGATATTTCGACTGGTTATCGTTTATCCAGATTTGTCGGTACATTTTCTCAACGTCACTGTTGAAAACATATCGGTATAAGCTCCAGCGTAGAATCAGTATCGGAAGATCTGATTGCAGTACGGGACCTGGTAGGAGGACGTCATTTAAGCTTTTTCCATTAGCGGTTGCACTTGAGGCATTGAAAACCACGCGAACTTTAGTTGAGGTACTCTCTGCCTTTGTAACGGCGTGATGAGGCAGGAAGTAATTTTCACATGAGTCCGCTGAAATGTTACTATTTATTCTCGTCATGTGTCCTAGTGTCTCATACTCTGCTAACACCCTATTATACTCTTTTTGTAGGACGGAATCCTTGGCTATCCGTGTCTCATTCCGGAAGAATTGAGAGCAGGCTTTTTTAAGAGAAGGGCCTAGTTGTATGGTTACTGGAAATTCCTGTCGGAATGGTAACGAGACTATGTATTTTCCCTCATTAGTTCTGATAGTGGTCTTTTTATAAAGCTCTTCGCAATATTTATCATCTTCATTGAGGCTTTTGGTTTTGGGTAAATCTTCTAACTCCCAGAATGCCGTAAGTTGCTTATCCAGCGAAACTTCGCTGAAGCACGAAATTATATTTCTGTGGGTCTTTGTAGTATCCGTACTACCGGTTATAATCCAACCGAATACGGTTTCTTGGGCTAGAAGTGTCCTCAAGACGTTTTTCTTTATCCCACTTAATATGATTTATGGATAAATGTCCCCACCAAGAATAAGGTATATTTGTTCATTTACAAAAAACCTTTTATCCGCTAATACCAGGTCCGGAAATTCTTGCCTCGTTGTCGCGCTTATATTTGTTGTAGGCAGATTTCCGGTTAGTTGTGGTAAAACCAGGACAGTTGCAGTCAAGCTAAACAATGGGCCGACGGGGGACCGCAATTGTATGTTACATGCTTCTTTAACCTGGGCATTTACCGAGTTTGTGATGCCCGAAACTTGGGCATGCATCTTTTTTGCAGATAGATTGATTCTGCGTTTGAGCCTCTCTGTTATAAAGGAACACTCAGAACCAGAATCAATCAGTGCTCGTGCAGCAAAATCTGTGCCATTGAGACGTATATTTACGCGAGCTGTTCCTAATAGCACACCTGTACTTGAATTCGCAAAGCAGGACTTAAAATTTATGTTTGCGTTTTCTGTTGCTTTATCGGAATCACGTTGTGCTTGCGCCTGCCTAGATGTCGATGGAGAATCATCGGCAGGCGTTGAAGACGTCCAACGCGTCATTGCCTTTGGCTGAATTGCATTTAGATGCAGGAGCGTGTGATGTCGCGAGTGGCACGTATTGCAATTGTAAGCACTAGTGCATCTTGACACAGTATGTCCGGAACTAAGGCAATTCAGGCAACAATTATTTTCCTTTAAAAAGTTCAGTCTGTTTGTAGGTGTTAGCTGTAGGAATCGGGAACAGCTGCGCAATTTGTGCTCGTTTGTATGGCACATTTTACAAGTAAAATTGGTCACGCTTACTTGGAAGGTGCCAACTCTTTTTGTTGGGGTTTCGAAAGGATGACGTGTGATTTGTGGCGGCTTTGGCACTCTCACAGCTCTACCATCCTTCAACCCTGACAATGTCTCAAGGGTTTGAAAACGATTGGACAGGAACTTGTCCATATCGTCCCACTTGGGTATGTCGTTTTTATGGTCTATGGTTTGTTCCCATAGAGCCAATGTACTGTCAGGCAGCTTCGTCGAGCAGAGATAAACGACAATTGCGTCCCAGTTCGATATGTCAATTTGATGACTCTTCAGGGCTGATAAGCAATTGTTTATCTCCCGCTGCAAACTTTTTATTGAGCTACCACACTCAAATTCTATTGCCTTTAGGTTAAACAATAGTTTTAGTTGCGTGTTGACTAGAATACGCTTGTTTTCATAGCGTTCGCACAGGTTTTTCCACGCTGTAGTAAAGCCTTCATTCGTTAGGGGGCACTTTCTTACTATTTCTTTGGCCTCCCCTTGTGTCTTATGGTTGAGATGAAAAAGTTTCTCAACGGGGGTGAGGCGCTTATTGAGGATGTAGATGGCCGTGAACATATCACGGAATGTGGGCCATGAAAGATAGTCGCCCTTGAACACGTCTGTATCGCACGGTGGAAAGTGGATATTGTGTTCGCGGACGGACTGCTCCGCTACATCCTTTTGCAAGTTATTTAATGCTTCTGCTTGAGTAGCCATAGCAGACATGCATTTCACATATGTCGAAAAACATATTCTATATTTCTTTTTTATCGCCCTAACATCTCCCTTACTTAAACCTTCTGAGCTCGTTAGCGTATCGTACGCTACCTTCGTCTTCTCCCATAACACTTTTAATTCGTCTTGCTGGATAGCAAGACCGTGCTTATTTTGTTCGGAGGCGGGAGTGCTGTTGAAGTCAGCATCGAACTCTGCGACAGATTCTGCTAAACGGAAGTATGAATCAATAGTGAAAGCTAAGAAGGATTTACTTTAGTAACCTAAATCTGATATTGTTAAAAAAGTCCCACAAAATGACAATCACCAGTAAATCTTTATATGTCTGTATCTTTATTTAATTATTTTCTTTTAATTTCAGTCAAGTGGTTAGTTTTTTTTTTTTTAAATGTGTGTGCCACCCTAATGTGTGAAAATGGCACTTGATGCAAAAGAAAAAAAACACTTGCCACCCAAAATGTGTCGACGTATATATATAACTGTGTTTTAACAAGTAAAGTGGGTACTTAATTATGTACCAGTGTTATTGTTGATTTACTTGTTAGTTATGTATATAAGTTAATCATGTCCAACAACCACCAACCACTGGGTTGGACACGGACATCTGCTGACCTAGCTAGGTAACTGTGTCCAACTGCCACCAACAACTGGGTTGGACACGGACGTCTGCTGACCTAGCATAACGTGACTTGAGACCTGCTTTGGAATTCGCACTGAGCTACCCACGTCCACTGACTTTGTCAACAAGTAAGACATCCGACACTTATGTGTGGAATTCACTGCACATCAACAACTATATCTCACACGTAAGTTATGTGTGTGCGTGTGTCGGTGCACATCAATCTATGAGTACTACTTGTGTGCGTGTGTCGGTGTATACCAACCAACATGTAGCTAGCGACGAGTGACCGTTGTGGAATATGAGGTTCCTACTCAAGGCCAACGTTGCAGCGACAGCGAGCTGACTTTTGGTTAGGGTAGAGTTAAGTAAAGAATGTTTTGGTTAGTTCAGTTCGCCCTAGACGTTACTCAAGGAAAGGTCCAGTCACTCTTGTGTTTAATAAAAGTTCAATTAGCAGTAACCCATCGGTGTTATTATTGACCACTAAGAGTGAACTCATAACTGGCGCCCAACAAGGGGCTTACAAGCAGATCAGCGGCATCAGCACCAGCTTTAGCCTCAACAATACCACAAAATAATTGACAGCGGCGAGGGAGCAGGACTGAAGATTGATTAGAATTAAACAGCCAGCAACAGACATGTAAGTGAGTTGTTTAGCCAAAATTTTTTTAAGTGCAAAAAATTGTGCCAGAATTTTTATCTACACGTAAAATGCGAAATTTCGAATAAAAGCGACCACTCAGTGTTAATTTCAGTTTGTGAAGTAAATTGGTATTTTCTTTTCTTGTTACTGCTGCGCTGCAGCTGGGTAAATTCATATACGCCGAAAGCTGGCAGTGGCAATAAATCGCGTTCAACAGTGCTCCTAATAGTTCTGATCCTTGCCAATTTGAAATTGTAAGTAGAAATTAAGACTCCCACAACAGGGTAGGACGTTGATGTCAGAAATAGACGACGACTTGTTGAATTTTTTTGAAAAGCTAAAAGTTAACGACGAACCAAACGTAGAAGCAAACATGCAGGTTGCAGAAATTCAGGAGATAGTAAGCGCAGCAGTGAGCAATGCACTGGCGCAAAGGGAAACCCAGATAGTTGGCAGAGAAGCAGCATGGAACAGCATGCTCGCTAGCCATAGGCAGGAGATGGACAAGAAGTTAGAGGAAATGACTAGGCAGCTAAAGAAGACTACCATTTCCATCCCTGAAGTAGAGGTCTTCCAAGAAATAGGCCTTAACGGCACAGTATGCAGTGAATCTTTAGATGCGGTAAAATCGTTACCGGAATTCAGTGGTGCCCAGGAGAACTATGTGCCATGGCGGCAGGCAGCACACGCTGCTTACAAAATTTTTGAAGCTTTCGATGGTAGTTCGCGACACCACCAGGCCGTATCGATCATAAGGAATAAAGTTCGAGGGTCGGCCGACGCGGTTTTATCTTCGTTCAACACCGTGTTAAACTTTCGGGCGATAATAAGTAGACTAGACTTCACGTATGCGGATAAGAGGCCAATCCATCTTATCGAACAGGAATTAGGGTGCCTCAGGCAAGGGAACTTGACTATACTTCAATACTACGACGAGGTAGAGAAAAAATTGACATTGTTAACAAACAAATCGATAATGACGTACGACAGACACATGGCAGCTTGCATGAACACCAAGTACCGGAACGACGCACTACGTGTGTTCATTTCCGGCCTGAGGAGGAATTTAACAGATGTGTTGTTCGCGGCTAAACCGCAAGACTTACCGTCAGCCTTAGCGTTAGCTCAGGAGGTCGAGGCCAATCACGAACGTTATACGTTCGCAGCAAACTACGCCAGATCTGTGGAAGAAAAAGTTTACAGGCCCGATCCGCAACGGTCGCTAAACCGACATCAGAATAGGACAAGTGAACAAAAGATAGTGCAGACTAGAGTAGTGAACAAAAATCCATATTTTACCCGAGGGCAAGGGAAACCAAAAGAGACGGGGGGCCAAGATAGGGTCGAACCAATGGAGGTAGATCCTTCCTCATCAAAGTTTAGACAGTCAAGGGAGTCACAAAGAACTCCAAATCTAAATAGCCGCGGAAACAAAGGACCGAACTCTTCAGAACGAGTATCAGGTCGGCAACGCCAAAGAGTGAACAATATAACCCAGCAGGGTAGTGAACCAACTAAACCGGACTACCATAAAGCGGCGGCCGAAGCCGTAGCAGAAGTAGATGATGAAAATGAACCTGGGTACGAAAGTGACTGTGTGAATTTTTTAGGCAACGGTCCCGGTTACCGTTTGTCGAGCGGACATTGTTAGGGAAAAATCTAAAATTTTTAATCGACACTGGGGCGGCCAAGAATTACATTAAGCCCGTAAAGGAGCTTAAAGGTGTGACTCCGGTCGGAACCCCTTTTACTGTGAGCTCCATCCACGGCTCCAACAAAATAAACGAAAAGTGTTTTATAAATATATTCGGAAAAACGTCACCGTTCTTCCTATTAGAAACCTTGTCATTGTTCGACGGGATTATAGGCTTTGATCTCTTAACAGAGGTAGGCGCGGCCCTGGACTTAAAGGCGAATAATAATGTATAGCTCCATGTCTGAGAGCATCCAGTACTATAGGTGTGATGATGTCAATTTCACTAAGGCTGAAGACATTGCAGTACCAAGTTCAATTAAACACCAGTTCGTAAATATGATAAAGAAAAGAATGAAAGCATTCACCGACGCCGGTGAAATACTACCGTTTAACACTTCAGTCGTAGCAACAATACGCACTGAAGACAATAACCCAATTTATTCAAAACTTTACCCACATCCAATGGGTGTGTCTGACTTCGTGAACAACGAGGTAAAAGAATTGTTGAAAAATGGCATAATCCGCCCATCAAGGTCCCCGTATAATAATCCCACTTGGGTTGTCGACAAAAAGGGGCTAGATGAGTCGGGTAATAGGAAAAACGGCTGGTAATTGACTTTAGGAAACTAAATGAAAAAACAGTCCCGGACAGGTATCCGATGCCAAACATTGACTTAATATTAGCAAACCTGGGAAAAGCCAAGTATTTCACAACGCTTGACTTGAAATCAGGTTACTATCAAATTTACCTTGCGGAACAATGGGGGAAAGTACGAATTTTGCCGGCTGCCCTTCGGCTTAAAGAATGCGGGAAGCATATTGCAACGGGCGATAGATGATGTCCTGCGCGAACAGGTTGGCAAGACATGTTATATCTACGTTGATGACGTGATCATCTTCTCCGAAAATGAGTCGGATCACGTCAATCACATAGACTGGGTTCTCAAAAAACTGTGCGAGGCGAACATGAAGGTCTCCAGAGAGAAAACAAAATTTTTCAAAGAAAGCGTAGAGTTCCTTGGATTCATTATAACCCAAAGTGGAACTCAAACAGACCCAGAGAAGGTTAAGTCTATCCAAGACTACATAGAGCCAAAAAATTTGTTTGCCCTCAGGTCCTTTCTGGGGCTAGCCAGTTACTATCGGCGCTTCATTAAGGACCTCGCAGCAATAGCCAAACCTCTCACGGATATGCTAAAGGGGAACAACGGCTTGGTGACCAAACACATGTCGAGGAAGGTGCCTGTCGTGTTTGACGAAAATCAACGAGATGCATTTGAAAGACTGAAAAACATCTTGGCCTCAGAGGACGTTACTCTGAGATACCCCGATTTTAGAAAACCATTCGACTTAACGACGGACGCCTCCGCAGATGGTATTGGGGCGGTTCTGTCACAAAGTGGCAGGCCAATTACAATGATTTCCAGGACCCTGAAGGAGTGCGAGAGGCATTACGCAACAAACGAGAGGGAATTATTAGCTATAGTTTGGGCCCTGGGCAAACTCAGGCAATACCTCTATGGCACCAGAGACATAAATATCTACACGGACCACCAACCATTGACATTTGCCGTTTCGGACAGAAACCCGAACGAAAAAATAAAACGATGGAAAGCTTTTATTGATGAGCACAATGCCAAAGTTTACTACAAACCTGGTAAAGAAAACCTGGTAGCCGACGCATTATCCAGACAAAAGGTGAACGCACTGCAGAACGAACCAGAATCTGACGTCGCCACAATCCACAGTGAAGCATCATTAACATACACAATTCAATCTAGCGAGAAACCCAATAACTGTTATGGGAACCAAATTGTCTTGGAGGAAGCTCGATTCCCACTAAAACGATACTTTGTGCTATTCTCAAAAAAGACGCGCCATATAATCCACTTTGTTAACAGCAATAGCCTGATTGAGGAGTTGAAATCAGCTGTAAAACTAAAGGCGGTAAACGCAATTCATTGTGAGCTCCCTATTCTGGCAGCCACCCAGCACGAGCTAGTAAAATCCTTCCCGACAACAAAGTTTTGGCACTGTAAAAAAATGGTGCCGGACATTTTCGATAAAGGGGACCAAAAGGAAATTGTAGTCACCGAACATAACCGCGCACACAGAGCCGCCCAAAAGAATGTGAAGCAAAACTTGACCGAGTATTACTTCCCAAAAATGACTAAACTAGCTAATGAGGTGGTGACAAACTGTAAAATCTGCACCAAGGCCAAATACGATCGCCACCCAAAAAAGCAAGAAATTGGGGTAACCCCAGTACCGTCATATGCAGGAGAAATGCTCCACATAGACATATTCTCAACAGACAAAAAACACTTCCTCACGTGTATCGACAAATTTTCTAAATTTGCGGTGGTCCAACCGCTACCATCTAGGACGATAAATGACGTAAAGCCCCGCATCATACAATTGATGAACATATTTTCCAAGACGAAAATAATATATAGCGACAACGAGGCATCTTTCAATTCAGAAACGATCACGACATTAATGAAGAACCAGTTTGGCGTAGACATAGTCAATGCGCCACCGCTTCACAGCACATCTAACGAGCAAGTAGAGCGCTTTCACAACACCCTCTCAGAATTTGCCAGATGCTTAAAGCTCGAGAAAAATATCGATGACACGGTCGACCTGATTTTGCAGGCGACAATAGAATATAATCGAACCATTCACACGGTTACTAATGAAAAACCAATGGATGTAATTCAGGCGGCCCCCGATGAGTTCAGGAAAGTCATTAGAAGCAGAATAGAAAAGGCGCAACAGGTGCAACTAGAAAGGAATAACCCTGCCAGACAAAATAGAGTATTTGACGTAGGGGAACAGGTATTAGTAAAATCAAATAGGAGACTTGGCAACAAGATTACGCCTTTGTATACAGAGGAAAAGGTAGAGGCAGACCTGGGATCCACGGTCCTCATTAGGGGGAGGGTGGTCCACAAGGACAACTTGAGGTAGCCATCGGATGAAGCCGTCCTCATGAAAGAATTTTAGTACAATTTTCTATCAGCGCTCACCTTATCTATTCAATTACTAAATTCATATTTGCTTTTAGGGTACCCCCCAGATATATCCTTGGGATAATTTCCATACTAGCGACCGTAAGTGCGAAACTAACCGACTATTCCCACTCGGAATACATCCCTATAAAAGACGAAGACTTAGAGCGGACGAAGTTTACAGAAATACAATTAATACAATCAAAAAATAGACAGATAATTATAAACACCCAGACACGAAATCAAATAAATAACCTAACAGAAACAGTAAACAAGATTTTAGAAAATACCAAGAGGGAGCACGTCGACACGGCCCATCTATATGAGGTACTATTGGCAAGGAACAGAATTATTATAAACGAAATCCAAAATGTGATGCTATCACTTACCTTGGCTAAGAATAACATAATAAATACAATAATTTTTGATGACGTAGATTTAAAGACAATTTTGGCTGAGCAAATCACAGGGACTAGTATAAGTGAACTAATTGAAATGTCTAGCGTTAAGGCCTTACAAAATGACAATGTAATACACTTCATTATTAAATACCCTATTCCAAAAAGAGTCTGCAGCAAGGTCACCGTCTTACCTGTTGTCCACAACGGTACCGTCCTACAGCTGAAAGATAATATCATAGCAGAGTGCGTAACTGGGGTTATCGCCGTCACCGAGTGCAAGAAGGCGACAGCATCGACGTTTTGCAAGGAGGCACTGGGCTCTACATGCGCTCAAGGGTTACATGCCGGAGGAGTAGCCCACTGTATCACGCAGCCCAGTCAACTGGAGGCGATAGAGCTGGTGGACGACGGAATCTTAGTCATCAACGACTGCACAGCGAGAGTTAGCATAGACGACGGTGCTGCAAGGATAGTAACCGGGACATATTTGCAGACGTTCCAGAATGTCGCTTATGTAAACAACACCAAGTACTTAAACCAAAACAGCGTAGTGCAGCGCTCAGTGGGGATCGTGTCCATGCTAACCATTAACATCACAGAAAATAGAGCACTTCTAAGCTTACCATTTCTACACCGGCTGAGCGAGACGAACCTCCACTATATCGAAGAGATGAGGAGCGAGTTGGGAGCATGGCCCGGTGTAACCATGGGACTCGGCTTCAGTTTATGCGCAGTGTTAGTTTGCGCCGTCGGCTTTTGGCGTCATAGACGAAATAAACAAAACCTGGCGATCCTTCGAAGGGCACTGGCCGATTTGAACAGGAACGAGGACGCCCCTGATTTAAAAGGGGGAGTAGTTAATCATGTCCAACTGCCACCAACCACTGGGTTGGACACGGACATCTGCTGACCTAGCTAGGTAACTGTGTCCAACTGCCACCAACAACTGGGTTGGACACGGACGTCTGCTGACCTAGCATAACGTGACTTGAGACCTGCTTTGGAATTCGCACTGAGCTACCCACGTCCACTGACTTTGTCAACAAGTAAGACATCCGACACTTATGTGTGGAATTCACTGCACATCAACAACTATATCTCACACGTAAGTTATGTGTGTGCGTGTGTCGGTGCACATCAACCTATGAGTACTACTTGTGTGCGTGTGTCGGTGTATACCAACCAACATGTAGCTAGCGACGAGTGACCGTTGTGGAATATGAGGTTCCTACTCAAGGCCAACGTTGCAGCGACAGTGAGCTGACTTTTGGTTAGGGTAGAGTTAAGTAAAGAATGTTTTGGTTAGTTCAGTTCGCCCTAGACGTTACTCAAGGAAAGGTCCAGTCACTCTTGTGTTTAATAAAAGTTCAATTAGGAGTGAACTCATAACTTATATACGTCGACACATTTTGGGTGGCAAGTGTTTTTTCTTTAAATACCAAAAGGTTATAATATTTGACTGGGCAAAAAGGGTTTGAGGAGAGGTAATGTAAGTTCGTTCTGCAAACCTTGTTTTTCGATGCTACTTTGTTCAGCTTTTGATAACCACGAAGTAATTCATTAGTTGTTTTTGGCTGAATCCTCAGTTTAATATATGTTTTCTCGCCTTTTCTCTGCACCACTTGGATAAGCACGTTTCTACTTGAGATTTCTAATTATATCAACGCATATATTAATTACAATTATCACACAATGTTATTCTCTAAGACACGAACACATACTAAAATCTAGAAAAGCTGATAATATTTTAATTTGTCTAATCTAATCTAAATAATACAAAAATCTCTTCAAACCCGATAATGTTTTGTTTTGTTGTTGGCACATGTGCGCGCCAGTTCGATGCGAGTTTAGAAATGTGAGAAAACTATTTGAAATGAAAGCAGTTTTCTCACTTTTTCCCGTAAGTAAATATATCTGCCTGAACGGGGTTTCTCAATTAATAAAATCGGGAGTTTTTTATATAGTCCGACCAACTGAAATTAATTTTCATCTAGGAAAATTCAGCATAATATTAGGTTTTTGAAAAATTACGTGTTCGACTTACTGTATTTACGTAGACCATTCCCGATTTTCGAGTTTCGACAAATTGAAAAAAGTTGGGCGTAATATTTGATTGAATACGCAAATAAATTACACGTTCGTTACAAACTCTCGGAAAAAAACAAATCACTAACTCACCTCCACCTTAAGACCAATCAATTGGAGGCCAAGACTACGAAGATCAATACAACTTGATCCAGGTACAACATACAATGACGAATCTCTTGACCTGACCGACATAAATTTTTTAGACTTACATCTAAAATAGGAAAACGAAGAGCGGCGAAATTTTAAATATTATGGTGGAGAAGGCCAAAGAAAACAACAATATTTTTTACCTTCAGCAGGTGGTAAAATCAAAATTACACACCTTCCTTTTTTAAATCTTTTCAAACTAAGATAACTATAAACTAAAAATCTTCTTGCTACCAACACTTCATGCCTAAAAGAGCTTTTAGCAGTAATACACATCAAAGAAAATATCTTGGTCTAGCAAACGTAATAAAAATCCACCCAAGGCAGTATTGGGTACAGAACGTCAACAAAACACAAATCCATGATGAACACATCATGAAATGAAATAAGAGAGTTAGCGCAGAAATACCACAACTTATTTTCAGGACCCCGATGAAAAACTAACATACACAACAAAGGTAGTAGCAGAAGTTAGAACAAATTTCGACCCGCCCATGTATTCCAAATCCTACCCATATCCCGTTAATTTTAAACAAGAAGTTGAGGAACAAATAAACAAGTTACTAAAAGATGGAATAATAAGGAAGTCAAGATCAGCCTGCAACTCACCTGTCTGGGTTCACCAGACTTCCCTTTGGCTTGAAGAATGCCCAGCTATATTCCAACGGTCATTAGACGACATTTTGAGACCATATATAAGAAAAATATGTTATGTATACATAGACGAAGTATGTAATTATATTCAGCAAGGACGAAAAATCCGGCTAAGAACACATCGACACAATTTTCAACACATTAAACGAAGCAAATGGATAAATGCGAATTTTCTAAAACACAAGTGCAGTTCCTACGATTCGTTCTTTCTTCCAAAGGAGTTTCTACCAACCCACCCAAAGTACAATCACAAATTTTCTTACTCTCAAAGACTTGCCATCAATCTTAGGTTTATCTGGATAGTATAGAAGGTTTACTAAAGATTATGCCAAATTAGCATCCCTACATCTAGGCAAAGAAGGCAGGATGTTGAAAAATGTTTAAAAAACTCACATTCATTTAAACGAGGAAACCAAGGCAGCATTTAATAAAATCAAAACCACCTTGACATCAAAGGACGTAGTTTTGCAATACGCTGACTACAGAAAAGACTTCGACTTAACTACAGATGCCTCCAAATATACCATAGGCGCCGTTCTAGAACCAATTGACAAACCAGTAACCATCATATCAAGAACACTGAGCAAAGCCGAGGAAAATTACGCAGTAAACGAAAAGGAAATGCTTGCCATAATTTGGACACTAAATTCCATTAGAAATTATCTGCACGGCACGGCAAAAGTAATAATCCATACAGATCACCAACCCTTCACGTACGCCTTAAGCAACAAAAATAACAACTACAAATTAAAGCGATGAAAAGCAATACTCGAAGAGTACAATTATGAAATAAGATACAAGCCAGGCGAACCCAATATAGTCGCAGATACACTATCCATACCATTTGAAGTAAATTCTTTATCAATGGTCATATATTCAGACGAAAGCTCGTCACACAACCTAATCCATGCCGTAGAAGCACCCATAAATACCTTCAAAAACCAACTGTGGATCTCATTTGGACACGAATACAGTTATAAGTTTCAAATACTGTTCCAAACATAGGCACATAATCACAAAACCAAACTTCTTGCTGGAAAATCTAATTTCACTTTTAAAACGTTACCTAAATCCCTCGATAATAAATTGCATATTTAGCTCTGAAGATGTAAGAGAAGAAACTCACAGTTAGGTATAAAAAAAAGTTTGTGAAGGAGGACAAATCCAGTGTAGTAATCACTGAAAAAGGACGAACAGTAAATTAAAGCAACATAAGGACCTAGTCATGTATATTTATTTTTATATTCTGACCATTTTTCTTTCAGATTTTTTGTATATCTGGTGTTCGCAGATTTCAAACTCATAGATTACACGGACTCTTAATTAGCGACGTTTATTACAGGACTAACAAAAATTCAAAACTGGGACATACAAAGTAATTCATAAAGAAGATTTTGACGCTTGCCAGAGTACCCCTTCTACACATGTGTATTAACGAATTAAACCTTACATAAACTTACCTAAATAGGCTTAATCCAAAGAGATTTAAAAAATCCACATTAGGGACAGTCTGGAAATGGATCGCAGGAAACCAAATAATTTTGGAAAATCAACAAATAAACAACATAATTGAAAACAATAATAAACAAGTAATTATCAATAATTTGTGATAGAATTGACAATATAACCACAGTATCAAAAACAATCTCAAAAGCAATGCAACCGAACGAAGACATACACATAATTTTGCAATTGAAATAAAACACAAACAAAAAATATTGAAGAAGATATAATTAATATAGCCTAGGCAATACATTCGGCTAAAACCGGAATAGTAAATTCATATATTTTAGCAAATGATGCACTTAAATAAATAAAAAGCCTATTTGTAAAGAGTAACTGTACATTATATAGTATAGAAGAATCTTTAGAACTTGCAAACATAAAAAATTGCATCTAACGACACAATGTTATTTTACAAAGTGGAAATACCCCTAACCAACGAAGAAATTTGTGACTCTATTTTAAATAAAATAAAATAAAACAATAAAAACTTAAAGGAATATTAGTCAAATTCCCCATGAGGATATAGTCACTTGTAGCGGCAATACATTTTTTGGCGTTAAAAGCAAACCAGCAGAATATACCCTGAGAAGCAATCAATCGGCGGAGAACATTTTACCCGAATTGGATGATATGGACTTGGACAATATGTGGTTCCAACAGGACGGCGCCACAAGCCACACAGCGAATGTCACAATCGATTTATTGAAAACCAAGTTTGGTGAACGTGTTATCTCACGAAATGGCCCAGTCAATTGGCCGCCTCGGTTGTGCGATTTGACGCCGTTAGACTGTTTCCTGTGTTTCAAGTCTATGGTCTATGCCAACAAGCCAGCGACAATTGATGAACTTCGTACGAATATCGAACGTGAAATTGCAGCAGTATCGGCCGATTTATGCTTGAAATTCGTCGAAAATTGGGTTCAGCGTCTGGACTTCTGCAAGCGTGGCCGTGGTGCCCATGCAAAAGAAATCGAGTTCCATACATAATGGCATCGAATGTACTTTCACAGGAATAAAGAATTTAATTCAGATCCCAAACCGTTTTTGTTTTATTTAAAAAAAACTTTTGTAGCGTTCCTATAGCAAGACCTGATACAATGATCCAGTAGAACAAAAGAGGACGTTTGTTTTTGGCGGCGGAGGAGTTAACACCAGCAATATTCCAAATAGTAATCGAAACCTACAACACATGGCTCGCCAACAATAAGTTAGTTAGTAAAAGCCGGCATAATGCCATTTACCTAATAATATTGCCAATATCAGCCGATGTCATCAGAATAGCAGTCACCAATAGGAAATGACACAGACACCGGATCAGCGCAATATCGATAATTGGAAACAACATCCGCCACGCGCCGCTTAGTGCAACGTTCGAGGAATGCTGACGCAAGTAGTTTTAGATTATATTAACAGTAGATTTAACTTTAGTCTTAATAATTAACTTGACAAATAAAGGTCTGTTGGCCAAAAAATATTTTTTTCAGCGTTTAAAATAACAAGACGATAATTTATGTGCGTAGCCAAGCAAAGCACGGACTTGAGGGTCGTCGGTTGATGTTCTTATTGTATGTATGTATGTAATACCTACAGATGTATATTGCGCACATGGGTTTAGATAAAAAGAAGAGTAAAATAAACACAAGTCTAGTATAGTCCATTTTTACTCCTTTTAACTCATTTCGATTGTTATTTTTTTAAATTAAATAATTTTACTTGTACCCTTAATTGTGGGAATCCTTTCCGAATGATGGCTTACAAGTGTTGGAAAGTCAAAAGTGATAGAGTGATAGTTTTAAAACAAGGCTTGTACTTCCGCATGAAAAACGTTTCGAAACTGCGGTTCAGCAAGACCTGACGGTTTAAAACATAAGTTTAGCTCTGCCGTAACCACGGGGCACTCCAGGATATAAAAGCTCCTCTTCCTAGAAGAGGTCAAATGATTAAAAGAAGTTTCCGAGAAACATATAAGGTTCAATTAACTATTAATAAAAACTAAATTATGTTACGACCTGTGACCCCGAAAGAACCTTGGCGTAAGCTACAAATTACTATGCCGACATCCTGTGAGTCCTTGGCGACTGATACAGGAATAACAATATTATATGTAGTCCTATGACCCCGAAGAACCACTGGTACATAAATAAAATAAATGAATTATAATAAAAGAGAAACCCCTATCGAAAACAAAAAAAAAGTGGAAAAAAGGGTATAAGAAAGTGAAAACCGTGCCGCATTCACAATAACAAAGCTGGATATCCTTGGGAGGTCACATTGGCTGGGTGAAACCCGGTCTCTGTACTCCTAGGCCAGAGTTCATTACCCAAAAAAGACAATTGGTTAACGTATTTTGAGGTCCTTCAATAGCCGCCAATTTGGTACGCCCTTTTCGGGTGCTTCCTGCCGTTCTTATAAGAACATGGCAACCATTCCTTGACTTCAGGGGTACTTATTGGGTACACATCAGAACAAACTAGAAATTGCAATAGGTCCAACACAACGTTGTGAAGTAAGTTGTGCCTTGGGAAGTTGCTTTCAATCTGCTTGTTGACGACTAAAACGACACTGCCTTCGTGACCAAAACCCTATTTTTAAGACTAATATGCCGTGAAACGCCAACCGGGCACATGTCGCCGTACACATAAGACCACGGTAAAAGTTTAACTAACCTACTTACAGTTCCTTTATTGTTGTTTTACAGATTCCTGCTCAAGCATACGGAACTATAATCAACTATAAAGATATAAGTGTGTATCCCGTGCCTTGATTCTTCAAACAATATTAAAAAGATAGAATCTAGGAGCACGATTCTAGATCAAAGTTTGGGAAGGATTGATGGACGGTTGAGTAGTGTTGAACAGGTAAACATGGGTACACCACCGCGAACCTACCGGCGATGGTGAGAACACCATTATCGGAACAAGACCTTAGGGACCTTAGGAAATAGGTGGCAAAAGAAAAGACTTCATGCACGATGGCAGGCAAAAAATTCGGGGCAAAGCTGATGCGGCTCTGATTGCGTATAACGATTGGATGGAAATTAGAAAAGTCATATATCTTCATTATGCCGATTAGAGGGACATTCGAACGCTCGTACATCAGCAAACCAACTAACTCAAAGGATTTCCAAGGTTGACGAATTTTATGCGACAGTCAACCATCAAATGTCGCTAACTGTTAACAAAACAAAATTTGATGATTACTTACAAAGGAAGGTTTCTGTTCTCGTAGAGACGTATCAAAACAAATAGGGTAATGGCTCCGACAAATAATTTAAGGGAAAGAACGTAAAGGCCAACCCCTCCGCCACGTGCACGCATTAATTATAACTGGGCCAACAGGAACTTAACTCCAGGATACCAAAGAACTTCTTACGATAGGCCCCAGTTCAGCTAAGGTGCGAGTTCATCGCCTCCAGGCAGACCTACGGCACCTAAACCCGTGAAAAAAATGTAAGTTGAAGGTAGTACCCAAACGAGGTAGGTGAATTACATGTACCGACCCTCAAACACAAGCCCCTTTAAAAGAGGACCTACATCGTCAAGAGGGACCTTTACAATGCACCAATAGTTGTATAATATAGAAACCTAAGGCCTTGAGGGAAGACATGCCTCATTAAATCAGTGTGAACCTACAGTAAATGAAACGCATGAAGTAAATTTTTTGACGGGCGGGGAATCAGCCTATTTCATATGGAAAGTGATTCATCATTTTCAAGCGTACCTTATCTAACTTGTCTGACCAACAGTAATATTGCCTTAAAATATCTTATAAATAGACACAGGAGCAAACAAAAACTTCGTAAAACCCACTCTATCTACTCACTAAATACCAACTTTTGCGGTACAAACGGCGGCAGGAAGAATCGTTAGAAACAGAAAAATTTGTCGGAAGCTCTTTCGTAATGTAGGGAACTACAATTTACATTTTTTACGCATTACCAGGGTTATATTCTTTTGAGGGCGAAACATTCGAATTACACTAAAACATTCGAATTACACTAAAACATAACGGTTAGCGGCATAAACATTTCTGAAGCACCAGATATCCCTGAGGTGGCACTACCTGGCTTAAAGTCTCTTGTAGAAAGATACTCTCATTTATTCTAATCACTACGGTATCCCACGGACCGTACACTTGCTCACGTTGCCATGCAGGTGACCGCTACTCGGTTACGCAACTTGCATTCACACGGGCAGAACTTTCGCTGACATGACGCACGCGCATCCGGCGCTACATTTCAAAATGTGGGAACCGCTACATCAGCAAGTTGGAGCCATGGAAGTTATTGTTGGGACTGCTAGGCTAAGAACTTACCTTTTAAGTAAATTTGAATTGCAGAGTTAGTTCTGTTAGAGTGCGCAAGGTGCACGGAAGTAAAATTGTAATATCATTTAAAACTTGTGTTTAATTTCAAAAGTCGGCGAACAAGTTGGTTCGCTGCAACCTTTTTTTTTTACTACTCTCCTTCGACGAGAGTTAACTGGCCCCTGAGCGGGTTGCAAAAGTGATTTGTTTCAAGTGAAAGTATTTTTTTTTTTAAAGAAAAGTGACTCGACTTAAAGAACAAAAAGCGCTAACACCCGAATGAAGTTCTGGTTTATGTAAGTTAATATTAAAAAAAAAAATTGTTTTCGTCTTATATTTTCAGAAACCACAATGATGAATACGGAGGAGATGAAAAGGTCCGTAACGGAAATGAGCGGCGCCGTAAATGCCGTTCTACAGCAGTTAAAAGTTGCCGAAGCCCGTCTACAGTCCGTAGATGCTAGAGACAGTTCAGAGTCCTTGCTAGGACTCAGTGGAAACTTAAAAAAGTTAGAGGATAGGTTAGATGAAGTGCGTATGCAATCCCCAGACACTGATCCGCGGGAGGCGTATGGGCCCCTTATCAGTCCTCAAACGGAGACAGAACTAAACGAATTTGCTAGGTTACCAGATAGTGTAAAGAAGCTACAGGTTTTTGAGAGAAATAAGGAGCAATATTCTTCCTGGATTTACAGTGCGAAAGAAATAATTAATGATTATAATATAGTAAGGCATAAGCCTATATATAGGGCTATCTTACGCCATATAAGGCAGATGCCGCATTAGTTGCGCACAATATTCTAGATGGCGATTGGCACCAGATAAAAGAAATTCTTTCTCTGCATTATGCAGAAATTAGTGATGCGGAAACGTTAGAGCAGCAATTAATTCAGATGACTCAGGGCGGTTAAAAAGTGTCCGACTTTTATGCACAGATAAATAGGCATTTATCACTCATGATCAACACTATAAATAGCGAAAAATACGATCATGCGGAAACGGTCATGGCATTGGCGGAGAAACATCGAAGAAGGGCACTAGACGTATTCATAGGGGGATTGAACGAGGACATTCCGACCCTGCTTTTGGTTCAAAAACCCAAATCTCTGCCCGAGGCCTACTCGGCGTGTTTGGCATTCATGAACGTAGACCGAAAAAATGCCATACATCGCCCGCTTCGCGCAGCAAACCCACATGACAGATTTTTCACTTCTCGATGTCCTAACAATAGTTATTCTGGCACAGGCAAACCTTATTCAGGCCAAAGCCAACAAGGACTAAATCAAGGTTTTCCAAGTAAGGTTCAAAGCCGAGCCGGGGCAAACTGGGATTACCCCAGCTCAAATCAAACAAGAAACACTGACCAAACCATGCGAAGTTGGCGCAGTAATTTTAATCCTTCAGGAGTTTCGGGAAAATTTTCGGGGCAGACAAATATAAATTCGAACAAGCAACAAAAGCTTTTCCATTTATTACCGGTGATTGAAACAGAAAACAAGGACTCAACAATAGTATGCAATCAGGAGCAAAGCGAGGGGATGAAATAAATTTTACAATGGGCGCCTCGTGTCCGGCGTCCCATATTTAGAATATGCTACGCTAAGTCTAGGTACTCTAGAGTTTTTGCATTAGCGAACGCGTAGCGCAAAAAGCTATGCCGGTAGAGCAACCTTTTCACGTAACCTCAGCAGGGGGGAAAATTAAGGTAGAGAAGAAAGTTTGTGGAATTTTTTTAAAGTTTGTTGGAACTGATATCCCAACAACATTTTTTGTCCTTCCTGGACTTAATTTCTTCGACGGCATCCTGGGGGACGACACACTTACGGAAGTCAAAGCAGTTCTAGATAGGGAATTAAACCTTCTTATATTAAAACCAGATGTTGTAGTGCCCCTTAAGCGGAAAAAGGCACAACAAGTCAATAGCATCACAGCGGACCTTCGTCTTGATCATTGCATTGCCCAGCCCACAAAGGAAGAACTTAACAGAATACTGGACAAGTACGAACAGCTTTCTGGCCCAGTCGACCGTAGTACAGAAATCGACACCAACGTTCAGGCGGAAATAAGAGCAACAACCGATGATCCTATTTATACCAAAAGCTACCCTTATCCTGTCAATATGCGTGAAGAAGTTGATAGGCAGATCCAGGAACTTCTTTCGGAAGACATTATTCGGCCCGCAAAAAGCCCATACAATTCTTCCATCTGGATCGTTCCAAAAAAATCCCAGCCGGACGGAGAGAAAAAGTATCGAATGGTCAACGATTTTAAAAGGCTAAACGCTGTAACTATCCCAGACACGTGCCCAATTCCAGATATTAATGACACTATTGCCAGTCTCAGAAACGCAAAATATTTCACCACGCTTTATTTAACTTCGGGATTCCACCAAATCCCCATGAAAGAATGCGACAATGTGGCAAATATGAGTTTATGCGGCTTCCTTTTGGCCTTAAAAACGCGCCCTCTATCTTTTAGCGCATGATCGACGATGTCCTCAAGGAATACATAGGCCGCATATGTTTCGTCTATATTGACGACATAATTATTTTTAGTAAAGACGAGGCCACCCATTTACGGGATATTGAGACGATCCTTTGCGGACTCTCGCCCAAAGGCCTTAAAGTCAACCAACAAAAAACGCAGTTTTTAAAACAAAGCGTTGAATTTCTTGGCTATGTGGTGACTTCCGAGGGAATTCTGCCAGATCCCCAAAGGGTAAACTCAATAAAAAATATGCTGCCACCATCAAACTTAAAAGAGCTCAAAAGCTTCCTAGGACTAACCTCTTATTATAGGAAGTTTATTCGCGACTATGCAAAAATCGCCAAACCCCTTACCAATCTCACAAGAGGAGAGCACGCTCAGGTACAGTCAACTCAATCTAGGAAAGTTGCAATTACACTGAATAAAGAAGCCCTTAAGACATTTGAGGACCTTAAAGAGGGTTTGACAACTACGGAGGTCCTGACTTTCCTCAATTTCGAAAAAGCCTTCAACTTAACGATGGACGCTTCCGACTTCGCCATTGGTGCCGTATTGTCTCAGGACTATGACACTAAGGACAAGCCAATGGCGTTCATATCAAGAAGTTTAACACCACAGAAGAAGGGTGTGCGACCAATGAGAAGGAGATGCTAGCGATCGTTTGGGCGCTAGACAATCTCCGAAATTATCTTTATGGCGCGAAGAAGATACGTATATTTGCAGATCACCAACCGCTAACTTTTTCGCTCAACAATCGTAACTACAACTCCAAGCTCAAACGCTGGAAATCTAGAATAGAAGAGTATAACTACGAACTTATCTATAAACCTGGTAAGTCCAACGTCGTAGCCGATGCCCTTCCCGCCTAAAAACTCAGGTAAATCAACTAACGGAGTCAACCGTGTCAGCTTCAGAGGTTTCCAGCCAAAGAGCAACCGCAGGATCAACGACAAACACTGCGAGTGAATGCGAGACAGTTCACAGCGCGGAACAGGATAACTCCGACCTGATTCCATCCGTCGAAGTGCCGCTGAATGTCTTCAGAAACTAAATTGTATTCGGCGGTAGGCTTCACATCCTCGAGGAACCTCACCCAGGATATTCAAGGCACTATGTAGGAATAGAGGGTATGGGCGAAAGCGAACTTCTTAGCAAACTTAAGGAAAAATTAAGACCCAACGTTATTAACGGAGTAAAAATGCTTGAAAGCCATTTGGGCTTACTTCAAAAGGTATACTTAGAACATTTCTCCAATTACAAGATTCGCGTAGCTCAAACGCTCGTGCAGGATTTGCGAAATCCCGACGTGGTGTGCCAGGTAATAATGAAAGAACATAAAAGGGCACACCGCAATGCTAAAGAGAATAGGCAGCATATTTTAGAGCATTACTACTTTCCGAGAATGAGCAGCCAGATTAGGAAGTATGTACTGGCATGTCTAATGAATACGACAGACACCCAAACAGGCCAGAACTTCAGAGTACACCCGTCCCCTCACGACCACGTGAGATAATTCAAGTGAATATTTTCGAAATTCAAGGACACAAATTTTTAAGCTGCATAGATAAATTCACAAAATTTGTAAAACTCTTTCACATAAGAAACAAATCGAGTTTGCACCTTAAAGACAAAGTGATCAAACTATTGCACTATTTTACGATTCCAAAGGCCCTAGTAACTGATAATGAGCGCTGGCTGATTAGCCCACTAATTAGGAATCTGTTAGAATCCATGGGAATCCGACTTTACCGCACACCATCGCAAAGAAGCGAAGTGAATGGTCAAGTTGAACGATTTCATTCCACTTTAATCGAAATATTTAAATGCCTAAAGGCAGAAAACCCTGATTTCAGGACCAAGGAACTCGTTAATATTGCAGTAGATCGCTACAACAATTCAATTCACTCAGTTATAAACAGAAAACCGACTGATATTTTCTTCAATCGCTCAGAAGCTTCTAACTATCAGGAACTTCTTGAAAAAAGGCGGAAGGTTTACAAGTATTTGAAGACAATATTAGAAGAAAAACAAATGTCTCAGATCAGAAGACACAATAAGAAAAAAACCTTACCGGAGCGTTATGATAAAAATGAGGTCATATACGTGAAGGATAAGCAAATAAAAGGAAAACAGAGACCGATTTACAAAAAAGAAATTGTTGCTAAAGATAATAAAGTTACAGTAACCACACTTTTTTTTTTTTTTTTATTTAAACATAGATTTATTTATTGAATCGCTTAAATACTAAAGCCTAACAACAAGTTTTCGAATCTTAAACTAATATTATCTGCTTGTTAGCCCTTCTATAGGGCTCCGATAGTTCCGTGAATCTTCATCAAAAGGCTGGACGATTGTTCGTTTTCAGGCGTGATTTGTAAGTTCTATGTGCTAGAGCATTTGCAAGCGGGGTCGGGTGCGATTGCAGTTTATCGAGGTATTTTGCTCTGCTGCTATTGATTTCATCTTTGACTGTGGGTATTTCAAGATCTTTATGAATATTCGAGTTCTTTATGTACCAAGGTGCTGCTGTTATCATTCTTAGGATTTTTGATTGTGACTTCTGTATAATATCGATACTACTAGCATACATCCATATAGGCTTTAGGATTGAATTATACAAAAGAACCTTATAGTCTAGGTTTAATGCAGACTTTCGATGCAACAGCCAATGTAGTTCGGATCTTTTCAAATTTATTTGTATCTTTTTAGCGATAATATGATTTTTCCAAGTGAGGCGCCGGTCTAGGTGCATACCAAGATATGTAACATTTTTATCCTGGGGAATTATGACTTTGTTTAATGTTATAGATGGGCACGTTTTTGGCTTAAGTGTGAAGGTCACATGCTTCGATTTTTGTTCATTTACTTTAATACGCCACATCTCTAACCACTCCTCGATATGTTTTAGGTGGTTTTGTAAGAGTTTTGAAGCTTCTACTGGACATTTGTTTCTGCATATTATGGCAGTATCATCCGCGAAGGTTGAAGTTAGCAATGAACTGCTAGTAGGGATATCAGATATGAATATAAGATATAATGTTGGACCAAGGACGCTGCCCTGAGGAACGCCAGCCTTTATTGGAAACTCTTCTGATATATAATCATTCATTTTTATTGTAAACCATCTGTTAGAGAGGTACGAATTAAGAATGCTATGGAAGCTTGGTGGCAGTAGCTTTGTAATTTTATGTATAAGCCCTTCATGCCAAACTTTATCGAATGCTTGGGATACATCCAGAAAAATTGCGGAACAATATTCTCTGTGTTCAAATGCCGTTCTTATCTCATTGGTAATACGGTTTACTTGTTCTATTGTACCATGCTTCTCTCGAAAGCCAAATTGGTGAGTAGGTATGATATTATGGTTTTTGAGAACAGGAGTAATTTTACGTAGTAATATTTTTTCAAACAGCTTTGAGATACAGGGCAGTAAGCTAATTGGTCTGTATGACGATGGCAGAGTTGCGTTTTTGCCGGGTTTAAGAATCATACTGATTTGAGACCTTTTCTATGCTTTCGGAAAGTATCCAAGTTTAAATATCGAGTTGAAAATAATGGATATGTAGGTGATAGCACTACTAGGCAATTCCATTAACATTTTTGGAGTGATTCGGTCATAGCCAGGAGATTTTTTTGGGTCTAGAGTTTGTCTTATTTCTTCGATTTCAGAGATTGTTGTAAAAATTGGGTTTGTACTTATACTACTACATTGAGGTGTGAGTGGAGAACTTGTTGAAACCGAGTTAGGATGAAATACCTTTTCAAGATGTTGCGCGAAGCATTTAGCCTTTTCTTCTGAGCTACGCGCCCAAGAGCCATTTTCTTTTCTAAGTGGCATTTCAGGCTTCACTGGCGGCTTGATATTTTTGTTCGCACTCCATAATGATTTTTTTTGGAGACCATTGGGGGTTAGCTTTTTAATGAAAACATTAATATTTTGCTCCTCTTCATGTTTAAGGGCTTGTTTCAGTATTTTCTCCGCTCTTTTGAGTTTAAGTTTTGCTGTAGGCGATCTAGAATTCTGCCACTCTCTTCGGAGTTTTCGTTTTTCTATAACAAGGTGTTCGATTCGACTGTTCGTTTTTTTGTGGGAAAAACTTGTATCAGATACAGACTTTGGAGTAGCTACTGTGGCAGCTGTTATAAGCAAGGAGTTCAGAACGTTAATACTGTCATCAATATCCTCCCCATTCTTAATTTTGAAATTTGTTTGAACATGGCTACTGATAAATTTTTTATATTTCAGCCAATTTGTTTTATGCGTTGTCAATTGGGAAAAATTTTCGATTTTATATGGCTGTTCATATAATGTGATCATAACTGGTGAGTGATCCGAAGACAGATCAGGCCAGGTTTCGGCAGTTATCATACTTCTATCAATATTCTTAATGACTGCAAAATCAATTAAGTCAGGCATTTTCTTAACATCTGTTGGCCAATAAGTTGGCTGTCTAGGTGACACAAAGTCAAGACGTGTTCGCAATTTACTGCCGACCTTTCGGGTTCACAAGGCGTGAACCCCAGTAAGGATGTTTGGCGTTATAATCTCCACCTGCCAAGAACCGATCACCCAATGTGTTAAAAAATTCTTTGAATTGTTTGTCTGTAATTGAGAAGCGCGGCGGGCAGTAAATTGCTGAAATTTTCAGATCAGTGCCACGATTTATAAGGCATATTGAAGTGGCTTGCATATAATTCGTACTAAAAGGTTCTAATGAATGATGCTTTAGCCTGCTTCTTATAAGCACTGCTGTTCCACCATGAGCTTTACCATCTGGGTGGTTTGTGTTATAAAATGTGTATCCAGGTATATTAAAGCCACACTTAGTAGCAAAAAAATTTACAAATTGCATATAAAAAATGTAAAGCGCTAAAGAAATAATACTACGAAACAATACAAAAACAAGTTGATACGTAAAGGATGCTTAACTACAAGAGCGGGCCTGTAAGTAGGACAAATCGTGCCTTAGTAGGTTGCGACGCCATCGAATTTGACAAATGGCTACGTCGCTCCCAAAACGGACATCACGATCCCCCATGGCTGGTTCGAGAAATGTTAGCATCTCTGGTCCAATACAAATAAAAAATAAAATATTTTTGCGCCTAATCCGCAAAACAAACAGAAATAAGAGATCTTTGCGCCTAATCCGCAAAGCAAAAGAAATAAAATAGTTTTGCGCCTAATCCGCAAAACCGATAAGAAATAAAAGATCTTTGCGCCTAATCCGGAAAGCAAAAGAAATAAAAGATTTTTGCACCTAATCCGCAAAACAAATAAGAAATAAAAGATTTTTGCACCTAATCCGCAAAACAAATAAGAAATAAAAGATTTTTGCGCCTAATCTGCAAACCAAATAAAAAATAAAAGATTTTTGCGCCTAATCCGCAAAACAAATAAAAATAAAAGATCTTTGCGCCTAATCTGCAAAGCAAAAGAAATAAAATATTTTTGCGCCTAATCCGCAAAACAAATAGAAATAAAAGATCTTTGCGCCTAATCCGCAAGGCAAAAGCAATAAAAGATTTTTGCACTTAATCCGCAAAGCAAAACCAAAAACAAAACAGTATTTGTGCTTAAGCCACAAATAGTATAATATGATAATTATTTCAAATTCTTTTTTTTTTTTTTACAAAAATAAAAGAAAAAGTTCTAAGCAACTAGTAGTAGTAGATTTTGCAAACGCTTCAATTCATGTGCGAAGTAACACAGCTCTAAAAGTTATAGTTTACCAGCAAGCATAAAAATTTTATTAAAAAACCTAAAGACTTTTTGCCCATTACGTAAAAAAAAAGCTTTTTAGAAAATTCAAATACAATTTTATCAATAGCTAATAAAATTTGTAGCTTTAGCTGTACTAACCCATTAGAAAAATAAAAACAAAAAAAATCAACATGTAAAAATTAAAACAAAGCTCTTTGACTTAGAACAATACTTAGAATTTTACAAAATTTGTTAAGGATTACTAACCCACTAACAGTCAGTAAAAATAACACAAATCTTCATTACTAACCAACTAACAACATTAGATTTAGAGGTAACATTTTGCATTACAGACTGCCACTGCTGGCGTCAGCCATTAGTGGTCTCAATATTTTCCATTACAAGGCACCGATGGTAACGATCCAGAATGGAAGCGGCTGGATTATCAGCGGAACATTTAAATTAATCAACGTCATCAACCTTCAAGAATACGCCACGACTATGTTGCAAATGAGAGATTTGGCGAGCCGCTTGGTCAAACAGTCTGATGACAGGCTCCTGGCAGAGCTCTATAGTAACCAGACGATGGAGCGCCTCGAAGAGCTAATGGGAGGTAGAGGCAAAGCCAGAAATATCCGATCTATCGACTTTATAGGGTCAGCATGAAAATGGCTGGCAAGATCTCCAGACGCAACCGACTGGCATAACATTCCCCACATCCAAGACCAGATCATCGAAAACAATAATCACCAATACAAGGTTAATGAGAAATTATTCACCGAGACTCAAGAGGTTTTGAAGAAAATCAACGAAGTAGTGGACCGCGTGAACTCTGTGGCGAAGGAAGCTGGAGCAGAAACGTTTGAGAGAAGCGCACTTCACAGCTTCGTCCTTCTTCGAGAAGAGATAAACGAAGCGGTCTGGGCATGCCAACTGGCAAAGCGCGGAATAATTACACCAACCTACTCGACACCGACGAAGTCAATCAGATCCTGTCGGAAATGGAAACACTTCCATACCAGAACATAACTGAAACAATCGAATACGGCACGCCATCGGTATACACTAATGGAACACTGCTTCTCTACATTCTATCCATGCCGATGGTGAAAACCGATAATTTTAACTTATTGGTGACTCGCGCTGGTATCTACGACGGGAAAGAACCAGACCTACCATTCAGCAGGATGCTGGTGAGAGCACAGTTTTTGTTTCAAACTTCCAAGGTGAAGTTAAGAGTAGTAACGCCACCTATGCCATCAATGGTACTTATGTGATCCAATTCACCAATGAGACCATCACGATTGGGGATCAGGTTTTTTATAGTAGAGAGGTTACTTCAGCGCAAGCTTTACTAGCGGCGCTATCGAATGTAAGAAACAGCACGATGAGAGTCAACCTGGAATACGTCCACGATATCACTACGGCGAACGTCAAGTACCTAGGCATTTTCAATATGCGCAATAATCCTGCTATGGATGAGCCCATATACACAAAAAGTTACCCGTACCCCGCAAACATGAGGGAAGAAGTGGAGAAACAAATCACCGAATTGCGTAATGAAGGAATCATAAGACCATAAAAGCCAGACTAGGGAAGGTTATGTGCTTCACAGCCATTGATCTCACCTCAGACTTTCATCAAATTGCGATGAACGGTCGGCCATACCTAAACAGCATTTCCAATCATGAATGGAAAGTACGAATTTCTAAGACTACCATTTGGGTTGAAAAATGCACCAGCTATATTTCAACAAATGATTGATGATGTCCTCAAGGGATACATTGGGAGGATATGGCTCTGTGTATATCGGCGGCATTATTGTCTTTGGCAAAAATGCTGAGGATCACCTAAAAAACGTGGAAATAGTGTTCGGAAGACTCGCAGACGCTAATGTGAGGGTTTATCAGGAAAAAAATTAAATTTATGAAGACGGATGTAGAATTTCTAGGCTATGTTATTACATCTGATGGGATAAAACCGGTCCCTTCCAAGATGCAATCTATAGAGAATATTTCGCCACCGCAAATACTTCGAGAGCGAAAACGCACAAATTAAGGCTAACCATTCGAGGGGAGAGTACCCGTTGATCTGAGTTCCGATGCTCTTTAAGCCCTTGATAATTTGGAGAAACTAATCGTCTCCTCAGACATTCTTTCTTTCCCTGATTTCAAAAAACCATTTAACCTATCTACCAACGATTCAATCTATGCCATTGGTGGGGTGCTATCTGAGGGAGAACCAGGAAAAGATCGACCCATTGCCTATATATCACGGTCTCTTAGTAGAACAGGAGAAAACTATGCCACAACTGAGAAAGAAATGTTGGAAATAGTTTGTACTCTAGATAATTTGCAATCTTACTTTTTGGAGCGAAAAAAATTAGGATTTTTACCGACCACCAGCCTACGTTCGCGTTGGGAAATAGGAATTACATTGCAAAGTTCAAGAGGTGGAAGACTAGAATAGAGGAGAACAACCCAGAATTGGTTTATACTCCTGGTAAATCAAATGTTGTGATATATGCTTGTTCAAGAATCCCATGTCAGGCAAACCATTTATTTAACAGTGCCTTTAGAACTCAATGAAAACCCTGCAGAAACTAGGAGTGAGGTATGAACTATCCACAGTGCAGATCAGGACAGAGCGGACCTTATTCCTGATGTGGAAAGCCGTTAAATGTTTTCCGAAGCAGAATAATCTTTACGGAAGGCAACTTCACTCGTCAATATGCGAGGTTAGGTAACATCGAAAAGGAAAATCTAACCGCCCCTTATAAACAGAATAAAAATTCCAGATAACTGTATACAGCTTTTACAGGAGGTATATTTGGAGCATTTTCTTTTGTACAAAATTAGGATAACGAAGAGGGTAATCGAAGACGTTGCCATTGAAGATAGAATTCACAAAATTATTGAGAACGAGCATAAGAGGGCCTATCGGAATTCCAGGGAAAACCACGAACAAATTCTGGTAAAATACTATTTTCCCAAAATGGCGAGTGGAATAAGGAAATCCGCTGCCATCTGCGAAACTTGTCTCGCGAATAAGTATGATAGACACCCTCCAGTGCCCCAATGAAGGACACTCCAGCCCCAAAATATCCATGTGAAATAGCGCATGTAGACATTTTTGAAATCCAATGCGACAAGTTTTTATGCTGCATAGATAAATTTTCCAAATTTACAAAACTTTCCCATAAAAAACACCGAGCATCCGTCACCCTTCGCTCTAAGCTGGATAAACTTATCCATTTTTCACAACTCCTAAAATGATAGTAACGGACAATGAGAGAGGATTCATGACTCTTTTGGTATGTAGCTATATAAGAGGTCTGGGCATTGAACTTTATGAGACCCCAGAAGTGGGGTAAATGGCCAGATCGAAATATTCCTCTCGAGCATTGTTGAGATTTATCGATACCTCCAGAAAGAAATTAGTAACAATACCCCAAAGGAATTAGTGTATGTCGCAGCCGATCGTTACAACACAACAACCCATAACAAAAAACAAAACCCAGCGACATTTTTTTCAACAGCACGGAAAGAATTAACTATCAAGGATTAACTGACTTCAAAAGCAGAGTTCGCAGAGAAATTAGAGAACAGATAAAAAGAAACCAATAGCTGAGAAGTCTACGTTTGAATAAGAAACGGAAAGCACCCAAGAAATTTAAGCCAGGTAATAAAATTTATGTTAGGGATAAGCAGATAAAAGGGAAACAGAAAGCACTGTATAACAAGAAATTGTTGGGAAGGATAATAGAGCGACTTTGGTAACAGACACTTGTAGGAACACTTGTAGGAAAATTCATAAGGCCAAGTCAAAACTACTTCCAAGTAACAAAAAAATTTAATAAAGTTGAAAATAAAATTAGATAAGGAGATATAAATAAACGAAAAGAGAAACAAAGGAAAAAAGAAAACAGAAAGAAATTAATCAAGCACACCACGAGAATGGCAATGAAAAGAATTCTCCAAATATAAGAGGGCAAAGAAAAAAATATACTAGTACAGACGAACAAAAGGCAAAATAGGCGAAATCTGCCCACAACAAATCGCTTTAAAATCGAAGCAAGAAATAATAGAGTAACGCTTAACAAATAGGCAAATGTTACTCAACAAAAAATGCTACAATTAAGAAACATAACCAAAATGCTGGAGGACAGTAGCAGACATGCTTAAAAGAGGCCAAAACACAAAAAACTATAATTAACAAACAAAAAAATATAACTAAAATGCTGAAAATTGTATTCATTCAAGAAAACTATTTTCTAGGAAAAACACATATATTTTTGGCTGTTATGTCCTCTGGATTCCGCAAAATATAACGAACAAATTTTTTCCCCACTTGACTAACGCCTAGTAATTAGGCCAAGTAAAGAATAAAAAAACGTTCATGGAAAAGAATACTAATTTTAAAATTGCAGCATTTCCATATTATGGTGTATGGCTGCTTTCGTAAACGCAATATGCAAAGCTTACATGCATTGCATACTATTCGTAAACGCCACTGCAATAATTTAGACAAAGTATTGAATTCATAAATGAATGACAACCCTATTTCATGCGCATGAGTTGTCATAATGTGCATGACTTTTGTTTTACATGCAAAGCAGGGTTGTAATGCGGAGTGCAATGGGGTGTGGTAACTCTTCTGGGTCTGCAGTTACAGATGAGTGGCTACACTCAATCCCTACTCTTGCGTCCTCGTCGCGCACTCTGGGCAACGTGAGCAACCCTTGTGTGAGATATGGTAACCAACCCGTGTGGAGCCTTGGGTCACGGCAGAAAGAGAGGGAGCTTCAGTGGGGCCACTCCGACATATTCGGTTTAAGGGCTCACTGAAGTCAGCAGCGTCTGTTCACCAGGAGGTGCGGCTGCAAGCGGGCGTCTGACTTGGAGCAAGCGGCTCGCTATATAAATGTGTCTTCAAAAACAAAACAACCCTCCAGTATTTGGTTGTGCTGGGCTTGGGACCCGCCACGTAAAAAACTATACCCAATGAAAAATTTCAATGTGCCTCGGATGAGATCTCCCTTTTTTGATGACGACCACAAGCAATGTTTTAAGGACTACGATTTAAAGGCATGCACCTGGAATGTCCGAACCCTTAATGGGGAAGGTGCCGCGGCCCGGCTGGCTGATGTCCTCGTAAGAGTAAGGGCTGACATCACCGCCATCCAAGAAATGAAATGGACGGGGCAAGGCAAGAAAACCGTTGGGCCTTGCGACATCTACTACAGCTGCCATGTAAAGGAGCGCAAGTTCGGTGTTGGATTTGTGGTGGGAGAGAGGCTTCGTCGCCAAGTACTGTCGTTCACTCCAGTGGACGAGCGTCTCGCCACGATTCGCATCAAAGCGAGATTTTTCAACATCTCGCTGATTTGTGCCCACGCACCGACAGAAGAGAAGGACGATGTGATCAAGGATCACTTCTACGAGCGCTTAGAACGCACTTACGAGCGCTGCCCCCGTCACGATATCAAAATCGTGCTTGGTGACTTCAATGCCAGGGTGGGAAAGGAAGGGATATTTGGTCACACTGTCGGAAAATTCAGTCTCCACGACGAAACCTCCGCCAACGGACTGAGACTGATCGACTTTGCCGGGGCCCGAAACATGGTGGTTTGTAGCACCAGGTTTCAGCATAAAAAAAAAAAAACGCGAAACCAAATCGATCATATTGCGATAGACGGAAGGCATGCCTCCAGTATATTAGACGTACGTGCACTCCGAGGACCGAACATCGACTCGGATCATTATCTTGTCGCAGCCAAGATGCGCATACGCCTCTGTGCATCAAAAAACGTGCGTGTAAATACACAGCGAAAGCTTGACGTCGGAAAGCTGCAATCGCAACAGACAGCTGCAAACTTCACCACTCGACTCTCACACCTGCTCACTGAGAGCACTTCTCAAGAAACCGGAATTTGCGAGCACTGGGAGCACATTTCTCGATCACTGCGTACCGCCGCTGAAGAAGTCGTTGGCTTTCAGCGAACCCGAAAAAATGACTGGTATGATGAAGAATGCCGCGCCGCCTCGGAAAATAAAGATGCTGCCTACAGGGCCACGCTGCGATCGGGCGCAACGCGAGCTGTATGGGAACGCTACCGGGAGTTGAGAAAGGAAGAGAGACGTATCGTCCGTAGAAAGAAGAGAGAGGCCGAAATACGTGAGTGTGAAGAGCTTGAGATGCTAGCCGACATGAAAAGCGCCCAAAAATTTTACCAAAAGGTGCGGCGACTTACGGAAGGTTTTAAGATCGGGGCGAATTCCTGTAAGAACAAGAACGGCGAGCTGGTGACTGATGTCCAAAGTGCACTTAGATTGTGGAGGGAACACTTCTCCACTCTGCTAAATGGTGACAGCGAAAGCGTCGCCGGAGAAGATGAAGATCCCGAACCCCAAATCGCTGATGACGGCATTAACATCCCGTCACCCGACCTCGATGAAGTTCGAATAGCAATTATGCGGCTACGGAACAACAAAGCCGCTGGAGCTGATGGGTTACCAGCTGAGCTATTCAAGCATGGTGGCGAGGAGCTGGTAAGGTGCATGCACCAGCTTATTTGCAGAATATGGTCGGACGAATGCATGCCCGCCGATTGGAATTTAAGTGTACTATGCCCAATCCACAAGAAGGGAAATCCTGCAATATGCGCCAACTACCGCGGGATCAGCCTTCTTAACATTTCGTATAAGGTTCTATCGAGTGTATTGTGTGAAAGACTAAAGCCAACCGTCAACGAACTGATTGGACCTTATCAGTGTGGCTTTAGACCGGGTAAATCTACCATCGACCAGATATTCACGATACGCCAAATATTGGAAAAGACCCGTGAGAAGAGGATCGACACACACCATCTATTTGTCGACTTTAAATCAGCTTTCGACAGCACGAGAAGAAGTTGCCTATATGCCGCGATGTCTGACTTTGGTATCCCTGCAAAACTAATACGGCTATGTAAAATGACACTGAGCAACACCACCAGCTCAGTCAGAGTTGGGAAGGACCTCTCCGAGCCGTTTGATACCAAACGAGGTTTCAGACAGGGTGACTCCCTATCGTGTGACTTCTTTAACATTATGCTAGAAAAAATAATTCGAGCTGCAGAATTAAACCGGTCAGGTACCATCTTTTATAAGAGTGTGCAACTGCTGGCGTATGCCGATGACATCGATATCATTGGCCTCAACAACCGCGCCGTTAGTTCTGCCTTTTTAAAGCTGGACAAGGAAGCGAAGCGAATGGGTCTGGAGGTGAACGAGGACAAAACGAACTACCTCCTGTCAACAAATAAACAGTCAGCGCATTCGCGCCTTGGCTCCCGCATCACTGTTGACAGTTACAATTTTGACAAAGTAGAGGACTTTGTTTATCTTGGAACCAGCATCAACACCAACAATAATGTCAGCCTTGAAGTCCAACGAAGAATCTCTCTTGCCAACAAGTGCTACTTTGGGCTGAGTAGGCAAATGAACAGTAAAGCCCTCTCTCGACGAACGAAAACCACGCTCTATAAGTCCTCATCATGCCCGTGCTAATGTATGGCGCAGAAGCATGGACCCTATCAACATCGGATGAGATGGCGCTTGGAGTGTTCGAGAGAAAGATTCTCCGAAAGATTTTTGGTCCTTTACGTCTTTGCGATGGCGAATACCGCAGACGATGGAACGATGAGTTGTATGAGCTGTACCGCGACATAGACATAGTTCAGCGAATTAAGATTCAGCGGCTACGCTGGCTAGGTCATGTGGTACGTATGGAAGAAAATGCTCCAGCCCTGAAAGTATTCGACGCGGTACCCGCTGGTGGTAGCAGAGGAAGAGGAAGGCCTCCTCTACGTTGGAAAGACCAGGTGGAGAAGGACTTGACTACACTTGGGATATCTAACTGGCGCCAGGCAGCAAAGCAGAGGAGCGGCTGGCGTGCAATATTGAAATCGGCCAAAATCGCCTAGGCGGTTATAGCGCCAATTAAGAAGAAGAAGAAGGGTTGTAATGCATAAATGCATGGCAAGGCATGGGCATCTGTTTTAAAAATGCTTTGCATATTGCGTTTACGAAAGCAGCCTATATCTTAAACAAAATATTTACTAGTAGCAATATAATTAACTTAATTAAAATATTTCAATAAGTATTTAGAAAACGAAAATAATGTAACAGGATTAATGTATTGCAGACCGTCTATTGTCTATCCCTGAAAATAAACAAAGACTTGCCGAATAAATATCGAGATTAGCCAACACAAGTTGTAATAAATAGGCGATCGTTTTTAATAACTATTACAAACAGTTTTCTGTTCATATCCGGCGGTTGTGGCTTCAACATTTACAGTTATGACTCCCCTCTGGTGACTATCGAACACGGCCATGGCTGGATCTTGAATGGACGTTTTAGTTTAGTCCATGTGATCGATCTAAACTATTTTAACGTGGCGTAAGAAAAACTAAGCGAGTCAACAATGCACGAGGTAGCGTTGCGATTCCACCTAAGGCAAACTGAATTACGCCTTGATGAATTGCAGACAACAAAGCGAAGAAAGACACGGTCTATTGACTGGAGCGGCTCAGCATGGAAGTGGGTTGCTGGTTCCTCAGATGCTGCCGATTAGAATTACATTCTACGAAGCTTCAACATAAATGCAGTCAACTAAAATATTAGCGAAGTAAATTTTGAGCTCCTACACCTGAGCAAAGTTCTCATCCTTAAAGAACAAGTCTCGGAGGTTGTACAGGCATGCCAAATGGCAAAAAGCGGCATCATAAATACAAATTTACTTGATCGAGAAGAGATCCAAAGGCTCATACTTAAAGATTTCTCCTTTCCATACCAAAACATAATAGAGCTATCGAATTCGGAACGGCATCTGTATTCTCGAACGGAACACTCATTTTGTACGTCCTCTCAATGCCTAAAGTGAAACCCGATAGCTTCCGACTGCTAATAACACGAGCTGCTATTATAATGGGACAACATGTTGTACTGGAGCATGAAAAAATGCTAGTAAACCAAGAAGAAACGTTCGGCCTAAATAAGGATTGCGCCTTGATCGGCAACTATTCAATTTCTTCACCAAAATCCTTGACAAAACTACGCGAAGACGGATGAATAGCGAGGCGGAGATCCTAAATGCAAATGAACCAGCTAGCAACAGTATTGCCCAAATGATATATGAAACATCGCTATTTTCAACAAACTTCTATGGTCAAATTCAGGGAACAACATTGGCAGAAAAAGGTTTATACAACTATCACTTTTCCCAGACTCAACCACCTCGTAGACCAAAACCAGCAAGCCCCACTACGCTAAGGATCTAAAACAAGAACCATTTTATTCCCATGTGAATATGCTGACGATGCACTACACGCACACGCCAATGCACGTGATCGAACTGCTAATCGTGGGAAGCGCAGCGTCAGCAAATAACTAACGCCCAAACCATGCGGTTAGCCAGTAAGACTTAGCTTTAAGAATTTCATTGTGTTTATTCTAATTTCGCAGTTTACGCGAGCAGTTCTGCTTATAGTACTATAGAATAACTTCCTAATCAAACTTGTGTACTTTATTTATTTTACAGGATGGTGAGGGGCCAGTTGGCGGCCCCAACTATAATTTTTTGAGTACACATCCGTGCTATCGTTAAGTTATATACATATGTGCATATATTTTGTGTGTGGACTAGTCACTTTTTATATTGTATATACATGTGTAAGTATATGTACACATGTATTTGTTGTTGAAAAAAAAAATATTTAGCATTGATAGTACATAGGATAAAATAAAATTGTGCTTTATTTAAATCCGGCCTTGAGATCAATAATATAGTAATAATACATATATAAGTAAACAATTGAAGGTCATAAACAACAACTTATTTTATTTAGTTTTATTTAAATTGTTTGTTTTTAAGTGCGAGGGAGCGTGGATTTTTCCGCATTAGTCCCTTCACACTCACATAACTCTCTTATCTTTTAGGAAAACAAAAACTTTATCCTTTTACATTTTTTTTTTAAATATATATTATAACCGTAATTCTTTGCTATCTTCACAAATTTATAAGATGCACAATCTTCAATTAATATTTTGGACGAGTGCGCGGCTTCTGGCTGTCTTGCCAGGTTAGGCAATTCTCCCCAGGCGGTCGTTTCGCCTTGACTGGGATGGCCGTGCGCGCTCGGTGTTACAGTTCGGAGTAGTCTCCACGCTGCGTCCAGGCCGGTTGCATATTGCTAAGCGGCGGCGGATTAAGCTAGCTGTTTTCTTGAATATTTTGTTCGCAGCCGCTTAAATTATGTTAGATTAAGCGAAATTATCTGGCCAACGATGGAAATCGATCCCGCCGCGGTTGACGATCTGTTCGCCGGTATTGTGCGTGAGCTATAATGTTTGTTCTGCTGCTGCCGATAATAATGCTTGTTAACTATTGCCTCTTGAGAACAGAGTATTTTTATGCTTTTACTCACTACTTTGAATGTCGCACCGCTAGCGCCACTACTGATGCTCTTTCTGCTGCTGCTCTTCTCTGTTCCGCTGCTTTTACTACTACTTTTTCTGGGTTCTCTACTCAAATGACGTAGATTACAAAAGAGTTTCATCATTTTGCTGATTGATGTTACAAGCTGATTAGATTCAATTGATTTCTATGTGTAATGAATTGCACGAGAGTTCTTGCCACAGGAAACGAAACACCATGCAACTTCTTTTTAATCTACGTTATTTGCTCTACTTCGGCATCGATTTTCAGCGTTCGTCGGATAATTTTCTTTACTTTAACACAATTGAAACAGCAGCGAACGAAATACTCAAAACACATTCGATTGTGCCGCTTCTATCCGCAACGAAAGTTATGAGTGATCGTGATATATTGTTTGACTTTAAACTAGACTTAACATATAATGTAGATATTATTTTTAAATAACAATGAAATAGATTGCAATTTATTTTATTTAGAAACTTTGAAATAACTAGGCAATGCAGTCACTCTGATTTGACTTCACCGTAGCCGCTGGCGTCGGCGATGGAAATAAATCTATCTCCGCGAATGGTCGTCGGACGAAATTCGCATATATGTCGGTGTGTTATATTTTTGACCACGGATATTCGCCATTCGCCGATCTTGTGCGTAAGTTAAAATTCTGCTGTTACTCCAATTAACCCACCAGCTCTTACTATTAATATCGTTGCTGCACGTACCACTACCTAATCGACTCTTGCTCTTAGTGATGTACCAACTGTTCAAAATAAGAGATTTAATGTTTCTCATGAACTTGATGTTATTGACAAAAATATGTGACTACATATCTCTTCTTTTAGTAGGGTTACCGTCTCTTGCTTTAAATAAGTCAAAAAAGATGCTGTTCTTATTGAGTTGAACTCGTTATTTCTCCTGCTTTTTATAGTGAACTGTTAGATGCAAATTTAAGACCATTTGGAATCAATGTGAGGTCGTTTCGTATTTTTCCGAAGGAGTAACTTATGATTTGAAAATCTCACGCGTGCAATCAGTTCAAATGTTTTTAATAACGCGGTGCTACAAACCGAAAAAAGGTCACACACTTTCAAAATGACCAAGTATACGTCGTAGATCTGGTCGAGTAGTTCACAAAAATGTGTTTGAAAAATTCCAAACACCCACAAATTCTCAACTTATTCATAAAAACCCAATTTGGCCTGACCTCGCCTACAAAACAAACTTTATTTCTTTTAATCTTCTAGCTATTTAAGGGTTTGATATATCTTTCAAAAGAAACATGTTAGCACGTTTTTGTGAGAAGTTTTTTCATGGCAGAAATACACTCGGAGGCTTGCCATTACAATACTACTACATTGTGGAGCTCAACAGCTAATAGCGGTATTAAGACTGAATTATGGGGTTATCAGTATACGAGCATTAGCAAGGTCTTTAACTAAGAGTTGCAAAATGTGCGAAATTCTGAGGGCAAAAATGGGGGAACAAGTGATGGGAAATTTGCTAGCTTGCTGAGTACGTCCAGCGCGCCCATTTCTGCATGTAGGACCCATAAGGTGCGTACAGATCGCCGAAGAGGAAACCTGGTTCGAAAGGGTTATTTAGCTGTATTCGTGTGTATAGTATCCAAGGCTGTATACCTAGAATTCATCAGCTTTGTCTACCAATGCCTTCCTTATAATGTAACTATTTTTGTAGGTGCTTAGCGAGAGCTGGGTTGAATGTTACAGACTTTACAAACCTCACACCTCTTCGGCCAGCTGTCAGCGCGACAAAATGAGTGGTATTTCATTTCTCCACGGGGGGAAACTGCCTTTAAAGCGGTCAAACATCATATGCATCGGGTCATGGGCGCACGACTATTGGCCATAAAAGCCGTACAGATATTGTTGGCAGAGATGGAGGTGGTTCCTGCATTGCATCCAGGCAGCGACGGATTAGTTCGCAATGTAACCCTTTGGACTGGCCATAACACTATTAGTCGTCCGGTACAGAAGTTTTGCATCTTACCAATTGGAACCTGTTGAGTCTCGAGAGGTATCGAGTCTCAAGGCTAGAGGATGTTCGAGCGAGATGAGGGCAGTAGCGATTGGAAAATAGAGCGAAACGGTTGTGTAGAGAGAGCATTTTTGGAGCGATAATAAAATTACTTAAATAATAGGCAATCGTGTTTTATTTATAAAGGTGGAAAAAACACGTTGTGCAATTAGCTGCGCAGTCCGACTGAGTGGTTGATTTTAGCAAATACGCCGCACAGTGTAACTTTTATCATTTTTAGGATGTAGCCGTAGTTGAGTGTGTAGCCTGTGCGCGGTTCATTCGGTGGTCACTGGCGGGGCATGTAACATCTAAGATTATAGATCCTGTCTTTTTTATATGGCTCAAAAATTATTTGTACCTCAATTTGTGTTACAGTATTAAGACGCACCCTCCAAATTGTAGGATAAATTCGGCCAAACCTCGAGAATAATGTAAAAACCAAATTATTATTATTGAAATTTTGCAAAAATAATTAAGTGATTAAGCATTATCTTTCAGCAAAAAAGTGGACGTTTACCAACATCTTTTTCGCCTAACCCCCATATAAGGTACAATTTAAGAGACTTTGATTTTCAATTTGACAGCAGGAATAAACAAAAGCAGTTTTTAATATGTACTTTTAATGTAGTGCACATCTTCTTGTGAAGGTTGTTTGTAACAGCAAAAAGCGACCGAAGTAGATATAGACATATTTATATCAAAATTCTTAGAATTCATAGCGAAAATTATTAAGCCAAGTCTGTCTGTCGTCCGTCGGGTCGTGCAATGAATAATTTGAGTAAATATTGAGCTATCTCAATGAAACTTGGCGTAAACATTGCCCTGGGCTCAAGGAGATTGGTCTTGCAAATGGGCGAATCGGATAATAACTCCGCAAACATAACGGTGTTTTGCGAAAATCAAAAGAATGCGATATTTCAGTAGCCAGTAAACGTACTGAAATTTGACACATAAGATTGTGTTCGGGAAATGAATGTGTGTGCCAACTTTTTTATTAAAAATGGAAGTTGCCCCGCTTACTTTAGTGAAAAAATCTGTATCTCTGAAACTAACCAAACTTTACCAAATTTACGTACCAAATTGTTAATTGTAATTATATTTCAAGGCAGTAAGCAAATTTCTTAAAACTAAAAAAATTGGACAAAAACTACGCCCACTTTTCATATAACAGTAACAGTAACAGTAACAGTTCCCACAATCAAAATATATGTAAGTCCGTATTAAGGCTAATTTACTCAGATTTAGTGTGCGAGATGCGGTTAAACTAACAAATACACGAAATCAAACATTTGTGGAAATAGGCGTAGCACCGTACAGATTAGAGCAAGTCTTCGAAGCTATTTACCAAATTCTTACTTTTCAAGTCAATAAGCAAAAATTTTAAAATTTAAAAAATGTATAACCTACCTAACGGTGATTAACAAATATAAAAAAATCCGATATATCTGTTACTTATAATTTTCTCAAATTGTATTTGCAGGATGGGGTTGGACGACGACATATGTACATATATGGAGATAAAAACTTTTGGAGCTAAAAAGCCATGCCCACTTCTTATAAAATTAACAACAAATTATAAAAATGTAATATTTCAGTAACAGTAAAAGGAAGGTTACTCAAATTGAATATACGCGATGGGTTTGGAGAGCACCAGAAGTACATTACAAAAGTTGTGGGAATGGGCGTGGCGCCACTCACTTTAAATCAAATAGGTATACTTCTTAAAGTACCTGAGCAATCTGTACCAATTTTAGTTTATATCTGCACATAGATTTCAATTTAAAAGCATAATATTAAAATTGATTAAAACTGGACCACCCAAATTAATAAATTCGATATTTCAGTAACTATAAAAGGTAATAGGCTGCAATACATACTCAGTAAGATTGTTTTTGAAAATTACATAAGTCGGACAAAACCTCGACCTTCTGTTATATAACTATACAATATAATATGCTCACATTTGATGTACAAGATTGGGTTTGGGAAGGAAATACATGAAATCAAAAATGTTGGGAATAATTTTTATAATTGGTTTGATCTGAATTCGTACAACGTGAAAAAAATTGTCCCGCTGGGGTTTTCTTCCCGTGTTTTCCCGCCAGAAAATATGTTTAGAGTTAATTTCAGTGAAACCCGTACAGTGCGTTTTTTTCAATATTTTCACAATTTTTCTGCTCTTTTTAAGGAAATCTTTTTCAGAAATATGGTTCGGGGCAAAACAAAAACATATAAGCCAAAGAAATAATATTTTTTACAAAAAAAGTTTTGACCTTTTTAACCAAAATTTTTGGAGACTTTTTGGTATGCAGTTTTGTAGGCCACTCAAGTTCTGATCAATTCTGAAAAAAATTCCAGCAAAACTGATTTTCCTAAGTTTGGATTAATTTGGAGCATGTGTTTATAAACAATTACCAAAAAGTAATTAGTAAGAAAGTTTTTTAAAATAATCGAATTCATTGTATACTAAAAAAAACTACGACCATCGAAATATGAGTGGATCATTTGACAGATTTTTTACCTAAACACTCTTGAAATGTGCAGGTTGCATTTCTCCATATATGTAAATCTTGACCGACTACCAATACAATACACAATGATTTTTGTTATGTTGCATGCTTTGACAAGTTAACTTTTAACTGTACTTTCTAAAGGGTTCATTATGCTGCAACTCTGCATGTAGTTGTTATACGAAAGCAAAGTACAGTTGAGGACCCTCTCGACCCCTTACCAGAAATTGCGTCCAGCCACTCCACAATTCGATTAATCGCCGACAAGGTCCATTGTGATGTCATATGCAAACTATGTGCCCTTACGATTTAGCGCCGCTCACCCAGTATCGATCCATTTCGTTAACGTAATGAACTTTGAAACCGCTTTTAATTCGATTTCCACTATTTCCGCACGATTTTGCCGAAATGGTTTTCCGAGCGAATGCATTCGTCTTCTGCTAAGTTCTGGGCAGTAGAAAATGAGGTGCTCTACACTCTTTGCATTTACAGCTGCCGCAGTAGTCTGCCGCGCTTACTCTCAGCCAAAGCGAGACAGGGTACCAAGGTACAGGACCTGTAAGAATTTTTGTGAGAAAAAAACTTCCTTCCAATTTAACCTCAGAATTGCGGGCATGCGCCTGTTATGATAAGAGGACCAAGTGAGCCTAGGTGTTTCACTACTAGGGAAGGTTTCTACAGCGTACGTCTGCCACTTGCATGCTGCAGAGTTTCGTCCACCCGCAGGTCCACCAAGGTTGAGGTGATCTCAAATGGGACGACATTGTTGAAGGGCCCTGCTATGCTCAGGAATGCCTCTCCCGCAAATTCGTTTGCTTCTGAGGATGGTTCAGTCCTCAATGAATAGCTATCTCGGTGGATTTTGCTTTCTGTAATTCAATGTGGAGAATTAAGCATATTATCAGTGTATTCTAAGAAGTGGTGATCTATGAGTAGTAGGAACTAGAGTCAGTTCACGATCAATCTTCCTTTTGACAATAGCTGGATATTGTTGAAGATTTCACGAGTATCTTTCGGAGTCTCGAAGCTTTGGTTCTAGCCTCTATCCCGCTACAAAAATCAATTCACGTAGTCCGCTTCGTTCGTCTAATGGCATTCTTATGGCCACTAAGGATAGATTTATAAAGTATACAGGATGAATCTGCGGCGTCTCCCTAGCAGTATTGAAAGCTTTTCTACATTGATTAAAGTTTGTTTAGATGCGAGGACCTCTAAGGAGACCTATGTGCCTCCCTTGTTCTTTGCTTTGGTTAGTGCTGCAAGATAGGTGTTAACATTGGCTTTCTGATATTTTGTATCTATTTAGTAACGGGGAACAAATCTAGTATACTAAGTTCCATGATCCTGTGGTACAAAAAATTGTGTGTTGGTATGCTGGGATTGAATTCCTGCAGCATTTCGAGGATTTCCGCTGGTTCTGATTGCGTTACTAAAACCTAGGCTCTAGTTCCCACAACAAGCTCACCTGACGTTGTTCGCTGAGTGGCGAGCCTGCTGCAGGAGGACACAGGATGACAGCCGTACAGGCCTAACTGGCAATGCTGCTTTTGTGAGCAGTACTGGCCTTCGGACTTCTCGGACCTTAATCCAAGTAGTGGCTGGTGCGGGTGCACTTGAATGTAAATCAAGTACACATAATTTGAAAATTTTCTGCGTAGTAGTAGACAACAAAAATTTAGATGTAAATCATTTAACTCCCATCATTTTAAAACGAGCAACGTTTCAATTGCTGTCTTAATCAAAATAAAGAGGCACTTGCGAAATTTGAATACAATTATAGTTTCCCAGTATATAGTTTCCCATTAAAATTCAATCACTCATAGTTTTTTTTTCTGACAAGCGTCGTTAAACATTTACTATATTTTTAAATCATCCATATGTTTAAATAGAGAAAACAGCTGATTTCAATTCATTGCATTCATTGTTTTTGTATTGTGCCTGCGGTGCTACAAAATTTGACTTCCCGTCTTTTACTGTGGCATAGTACGAGTATGTGTTGTCAATCTACCCTTCGCCATACAAATGCAGCTCAGGTGCATGAATATTAAGATACAAGATTGCGCTGATTGATGTGAAACTCGCAAAAGTAACTTGGCTGTGACGTAACATTAGGGGTATTCAGAAAGTTGGGCAATTAGTCTGGCAGAAGGGTAAAAGAGCAGATTTGCTTAAAACAAAAACAAAATACATTTGGTGTAGATTAGCTATACGTTAGCTCTTTTGCTACACCGAAACCCTTGAGTAGATTTCAGTAGCTAATTTACCACGGCGAAATGCAACTGTGTATCATATGTTTGCCTTCTTTACAATTTTAAAAAGTGAAATGGAACCGCAGGCCAAAAAGAGAAAAATTGAAAAACCATTAAAAAAGTGGTCCGATAAAGATGTCACAATTATATTGGAGCATATTATGCAAGAAGGAACCCTTGAAGTATGTGTAACATCATATAAGTAAATTTATTAACAAATTTCCTAACATTATTCGTGTCAAAGAAACCAACAGCGCAGATCTTTTACACAAAATTGCTGAAATCAACCAATATTGATGCCAGTTGGGATTTAGTAAAATGAAAAGTCCGAAATTTGAAGCGATCGTTCCAAAAATCTTTGAACTGGAAGAATTCAACAGGCGCTGGCTTAATGGATGATGACGACTCTTCAAGTATAAAAAGTAGGTATTAATTATGTGCACTTCTAAAAACTTAGCGTAACGAATTTGTTATATTTTAGAAAAAGTACTCAAAATGTGTCCACATTTCGAAATGCTATCCCAAATTTTTGGTGCGAAAAGTACCACGGACCTCTTTCAACCTCTGGAGTCTGTGGATGTAACAACATCGGATAATTCGAACTCTTTCCTTTGTTATAATAATGAATATCTAAATGTTTCTGTCGATAATGAATCCACTGCAACGTTAGCAAAAAGTGTAGAAGCAGCATTACCTTTGACTGAACCTATTTTAGATTCAGCTTTGGTTCTTCAATTTGCTCCCGCGAGTTCGACAAATGTAGAAGCATCAAATACGTCATCTACTTTTTCACCAACACTTCCGTCAACACCGCCTGTGAATGTACCTATAACTTCAGCATCTTCAAAGTCAGCTGTACAAATACGGCAGGAAGCGCTAGATCTTGCAAGCAAGATGAAGAAAAGTGTGCCTAAGTCGTCAATCCAGTAATTAAGTGCTCTTCAAGAGCAAATAATGGCTCATTACGACAAGAAGTTAGAACTAGAAAAACGCAGGCTAGAATTTGAAGAACGTAAAGCAGAGAGTGAGCTAAAACTCAAAGAGGAAAAGCTAAAGCAAGATTTAGAAATAAGGAAACTTGAACTGGAAAAAGAAGAGAGAATAGCTAGGTATAAAATTGAAATGAAGTTTAAAATGCAAAAGTAATTTACTGCTCACACTGAATACCAAAGCCAGTAAACATAAGAGCAATTGAAATGCAATTTACTTTTTATTTATGTAAAAAGATTAAATGTATTAAATTTAATTTTCAAATATTAAATGAAATATTCCTTGTCTTTTTAGTTTATATTGGTTGTTTGTTAAAAAGTCATCAGAAGGGTCGTCATTATTATCTTCGGCAGCTTGTTGCAATATGTGTTCGGGAATATTTTCAACTTCCTTGCTGCTCAAAAGAATGTTATGCAAAATGCAACACACTAAGACCCACTCGCAGCTGTGCTTGTGACTCTCCATATTTTCAATTCGCATACGGAGTTCTTTAAGGCTTTCAAATTTTTCTTTGAGGAGGCCAAAGCAATGTTCTATTCGAACCCTAAATTTTCTGTGTCTCAAATTAAACATCTTTCGTTTTGAGTCAGTCAGCTGTTTGGAGTTGCTTCGATATGGAGTAATGACTGTGTCTGACAACTGATAGGCAGAGTCGCCTGCTATCCATTCATGTCCAGAAAATAATTCTTTTTTGTTTTTATTAAGCGAACTATTTTTAAAGATTTTGGCGTCATGACAACTGCCGGGATTTCCAACTACAACATGTCGAATTTCCATTTTGTAATCACAAACAGCTTGTGCTTTTATTGAGTAAATGTGGCACCTCGAAAAAAATGTCTCATGATGAATAACAGGTGCCTCTGCCAGCTTTATTTCGGTTCCATCGACGTACCCTATGCACAGTGGTAATTCGGTATGGCACAGTGTTATAAGGCCATCGGCAATAACGCCATATGGCTTTATTTCGCATCACATGGAGAAATAAGGCCATATGGCTTTATTTCCATTGGAAGAGTGAAATAAAGCCATAACCGAAAATTGTGCATATGAAAAATAAAGCCATACAATCTTTTTTCAACACAAAAAGTAAATTTTGTCTCTTTGGTGGCGGTCGCGCGTTGGCACGCCACCACGCGACGTGCTCGCGCTCCGAACCACCGCGTGCCGACGCGCCCCAACGCTACGAAATGAATATCGTAATCTTTTTATAAAAGGGAAATTTTATAACATACATACATATGTATATAGTAAATTGTACATGATAACCTTTTTGTAAAAGGAAAATTTCCCTTTTACGGAATTTTTATATATACATAAATATATATAAAAAAAAAATTTGGAAATCAAATGAAAATCAAAAAATTCTTTGTGTTATATGTTGCGAAGAAGAAAGGCAATTACTGTTTGAACCATGCAAACATTTTAAAGTTTGTCAATCATGTTACCAACAGATTAAAGAAAAAGCTGAGGGCCAAGGAACGCAAACACTGTGCCCAATTTGTTGTGGCATTATCAATAAGGGCACACTTATATATTGTTAACTAAAAATCGGTCAACAATTATTTTGTTAATACTTGCATAATTTATTGTATATATTGAATAAATATTTTTTGTTTCGTTTTGTATTATTAAAATAATACGGCAGATTATAAGAATGACAAGAGTTACTTTTTATATGCACACCATCTCTGCACTAGATAAGGATTGTATAGAAAATTTTCAAAGGTGAAATAACGCCATAATGGCTTTATTTCACTTTCACAGTGAGAAACAAGCCCATACGCAAAATTATGGCCTTATTTCTCAATGTGATGTGAAATAAAGCCATATGGCGTTATTGCCGATGGCCTTACAACACTGCGCCATTCGGTATATGTAGCAGCAACAATTTGCGACCTTTCTTCACGAGTTGGCCAACAAATATATCGTGGCATTAGCTTCATAAATACACGAAACACCCTTTTTGTGATAATATCCAAAGTGCCACCATCACCGATTCCAAACAGTGTAGCAATTTTTCGTACCGCGGCGTTTCCTCCATATGAACCTAAACGATATAGCACTACGGCAAGCTGCAACTCGAACGAATACTGTTTACTGGAATGGGATTTCTTAAATTCAATATCCTCACGAATAAGAGATGTCAAATGTTCGAACTGCATGCGTTCTATTCGAAGCATTTGCAGGAAACGTTCATTGTTCATATTTGCCAAAATATTTTCACGCCATTCTATAGACTTAGGCACACTTGAAACATCTATTCCACGGCGACAGGACAATACAATCAAAAGCTTTTCATTTAATTCTTCAAGTATTTCTATGATTTTGTCTTCCTCTTTAATGCTTTCCATTTCTGTAAATATTTATAGGTACATACATTACAAAGAATTTGGTTTCTACTTTATCTTTTGGTTGTTACCGTCAATACATACATATAATGCTGCTGGCTTCATCTTCAATTAGAAATTCAATTATTTCGCTTTGTGTGCTTTTCCGTGGCATTTTTATTAAATTATCGCTCACTTGCTTAAATTGTTTTGATTTGCGATTTAGCAAATCAGCTGTTTTGGTAGCTCTTTAGGAAAGATGCCACATAATTGAAGTTCAGTATGTGACTTGCTACTCTGCTATTCAGGGCTCGAATCGTCACAGTTGATATCGTTTTACTCGTCACGTAAAAAGGCGTTTTTCGGAGCATGACATAAGTGAACGCACTCTTTATATCGTAATTCGGTACGATAACAAAAGTGAACGAGCGAGTGGACGTATTCGTTGTTGTGAACTGTCATACGATCACCAACAAGCAAACGAGTCGGTTGAATTTAAACGAAAATGTAAGTAAATTATAAAAATATGTAATTAAATAAAAGTCTTAGCTAATATTTTAATTTTAGGTCTAATTATAATAAACTAAACCCAAAGCAGAAGGAAGTCATGGCGGAGTTTATGGGAAGTCACCCCGATTTGGCAAAAAACAACCTGCCAAATTTTGCGCAAGGTAGAGTGACTTCAAATAGACTGTGGGATGAGCTATCGAAGCGTCTAAATGCTGTTATACCTCCCCTTAAGGATGCTAAAATGTGGAGGAAGGTATGCGGATCTATATTTTTCATTTAGTTTTTATTATTTTAAGTAATATTTGTGGTTTGCTATAGGCTTTTGCTGATCAAAAATATCAGGCGAAGAAAAAGCTTTCCTTCAACAAAGCGTCTAAGCAGCGGACAGGTGGAGGGCCATACATGGAAAAAATTATAACTCCCGCTGAAGAGCTTATAATTGAGGCATCAGGACTAGAGGCTTGTGTAGAGGGGAACAAGAATGTCCCAGCTTTCGGCAGTTTAGCGGCCTCAACAAGCGTCAGTGGGAGTGATGATAGGGACAAAGAAGCGAGCTCCTCTCACAGTTCTTTGCCAGGGACATCCACCAAAACCTTCACTCCTGGTCGGGGTACAACTCCTACCCAGTGTAGAACTCCGCGGAGAACAAATAGCGGGAACGAAGTGTTAATGCTGCTCCAGAAGAATTTAAAATCTGCGTCAGATTTCCAACGCGGAATAGATGGCAAATTTGATAGGTTGCTGGAGATGCAAGAGAGGTTGGTGTTGGTGCAGGAGCGGTCGGTGTTGGTGCAGGAGAGTATGCTTCAAATTAAAGAGGAGAAGCATCACAGTACCCAGGAGTCACGCCAACTAGACCTAGAAATAAAAAGACTTGAGCTGGAAACTCTGCAAATTAATTTAAGAAGACCGAGGAATACTTGAGTACCTGGATTTTTAATTTAGCTTTAAGAACTCTGAATGAATTTTTTATTTTTGTACATATCTAAATAGAGTACCTGGATTTTTAATTTAGCTTTAAGAACTCTGAATGAATTTTTTATTTTTGTACATATCTAAATAGAGTACCTGGATTTTTAATTTAGCTTTAAGAACTCTGAATGAATTTTTTATTTTTGTACATATCTAAATAGAGTACCTGAATTTTTAATTTAGTTTTAAGAAGTATAAATTGAATTGTTATAGTTTTGTATGTAAATAGAGTACCCGAAGTTTTTATTTAGTTTTAAGAAATAATAAATGAATTTTAATATTTTTATATGAATTTTAGATTTACTTTCATGAAATATTTTATTAATTTTGTGATTCCATCTTAGTTTTTATTAATGCCGAAAGCATTTGCATTTTGTCCCTATAAATGGAAAATCTTATTTTATTTCCATTTTTAACCTCTAGTGTTTAAGTCTTTAACCAAACAAATTAAATGAAATTTAAATAAATCAAATTAAATAAAACTCAAAGCATTAATTCGCATACGAAAAACAAAGCTTATTTCATTATATTTTGCTACAAATATTTCAGTTTTTTTACAGCATTTTCTAAAACCCTTTACAGAATTTTTAATGTTCATTATTAAGTAATATTTACAAGTGAATATTTGATTTGATCTCTTATTGTTTGACCAATAGCAGTAAGTTGATTTGATTCGCCGGAGTCAATTTCAGATATCTGGCCAGAGTCATAGTTTTGAGGATCATAATTGATTTTAAACTGTATACAGACGTTGTGTAATGCAGCGCACACGTTAGTAAACCTTGCCACTTTTGTGGGATGATATCTTCCTCTTTTACCATACCCTAAAATTCCCCAGCGGCCCTTTAAAATGCCTATTGTTCGCTCAACGATACATCTGGCCTTGGAATGAGTTTCGTTAAGTATCCCTTCAGTTGAACCATCCGATGGGTTTCTATAAGGCGTTATGCACCATGGCTCCAGGGGATAATATTAAAATATTGATAGTTTTCATTGCACTGACACAAAGATTTGACAAATGACAAGCGTACCTAAAAACCATGAATTCTCCTGCCTATGTAGGTGAAATCGATCTTCCAAAACCCGCCTCTGATCCGAATGCTTCCAAATGAATGAATCGTGAGCTGCACCACCGTACTGGCAGTTGATTGCCAAAATTTTGCATTGGTGGTCACATATCTGTGAAATATATCCATATTGTTAAAATTTAAAGTTATTTAAATAATTTAATGGTAACTCACTATCATAGCGTTTATACTGTGGTACCCTTTTCTATTAAAGTACATGTGTTCTTCCACGGTGGGTTTTTGTAAGACTGCAAATAAATTAACTAAAATTTAATAATTTCACAAACTAAATCAAAGCTTTTACCTCCAGGTATTTTATATTTTTCCACAAACCATTCTTTGCAGCTGGAAGAATGTTCAGGCGCAAACTTTATAAACCGTGGGCACAACTTCCTTTCCATTTCGAGAAGGACGTGTGATGTTAACTTTGAAACAGTGCTTTGGCACATTCCCACTAAATAGTCGCTGCCGATGTTGTGCTGGTAGCCACCACTAGCCAAAAGTGAAAGAGTGGCTGCTAATTGAAGCACTGGAGGCACCGCTTTGGTGTCCGAATGTTTTAAACTTATATTCTGCAGGACATAATCAAAAGCCTCTTTGGTCAGACGGAATCGTTTTAAGAAACTGAAAGAAAACATTTGTAAATAAGCTTGAATAATTAACTAATAATATGCTTACGCTGTGTTCGGCAAGGCCAAAGGATTACTCCGATCTCTTATCTGCCTCCGCACTAATTTTTCATTGCCATCACTTTCCGTAAAGCTCAAATAAAAAAGCAAAGTTGCATCCATCTTTATATTTTTACTTATTGTTTATGATTTTTGAAACATTTTGACAGTTCCACATCTACTGTGACTTAAAAAATAAGATCCAACTTATTGTGGATCTTTAAAACTATTGTGAATAGAAAAAACATTACGTTCCGTTTGCTTTCGTATATCATAAACCCATTCAGCTTATACGATTGACGTATCACGTAATTTTCTTTCGTATGGTTTTTGATTCGTACGCGGATGTAACGATTCACCCCCAGCTCATATGCCATACCAGCTGCTCTAATTAATGAATACCATTATTGGATTTACGGGTGGAGAGCACTGAGAAAAACTAAGTTGCCATACATGTTAGAATGAATTAAGATTAGTATTGTTATTCGCGTTAGAAACAAAAATAAGTCAAAAGCTCACAAAAATACTCACAAAATCGTTGTTGGGTCGAATTCAAGTGCAAAATTTGACGTAGCGTATAGAAGAAATGATTACACTATGAGAACTGCCAAAAGTTAATAGAAATGCACGAAAGTTGGCCAAAAGGCTTTCTTCCAGAGCTTGAAGCGTTTGAAAGTTTGGTATAGCGCAAAACTATTCGATAGCGCTGAAATAAACCATCTGATCTCTCTCATTCCCACGACAGTCGGTTCTACGTACCGGAATGTCCCGGGTTTCACCCGGCCAAGGACTGTTGTTTCGGCGATCTAACTCTGTTTAGATCGGCCTACCCCATCTGATCTCTCTAAGGTCACAACGACACTGCTTTCATTTGAGGATTGTCTAGGGTTAAAATAAACACTACTTTGGTTTAAATCGGGTTTAGCAGGTTTTCAGATTAATTCTCACTCATCAAAAAATCGCATTCAAAATTTTATATAGGCTTTTTATAATTGTATGAATTGCAATTATACACACGGTTTCGATTATATATGTACATCTACAGCTGTGTGTTTCTTATCGAAGGCAGAAGTGCTCTTCAACCCTTAATAGCCCTGCCACTTAGAGTACGTTGCGTGCATTCCGACGAAACATTCGACTGACAGCTGAGTAAATTATGTGTATCTGTATGCAGATCGCCACATTCGCAACGCATGCAATACCGCAACGTACGACATTCGCTCTACTCTCTACTTTTGGCGCATTCAAATCCGTCGCTAAAGACAGCTGATTGTTTTATTTTGTTTGTGGCAACATTGTCTTTGGTGGCGACAACGCGTCAGTGGTAAACATATTTAAAAGGAATAAACAAAATAATAAATATCAAAATTAACAAAATACGATTACTTTGTACAGAAAGAAAAATTTCCCGCCAATACAAAACAGCTGATTTGTTTGCTTGCGAAAACGTTTCATTATGGCTTGCCTTTACGCTGCGTACGCCCTGTCAGTCGCATGCTTCGCCGGAATGCACGCAACGTACTCTAAGTGGCAGGGCTATAAGTCCATTACACACGCCAACGATGTTTGTTTAAATGGTATTTAGATATCCTGTGCATAATTAATGAAGCGTACTCTCACGTCGGACAAGGAGCGATGGATGCTATCGATGCCTCGGTTGAAGACTGCTTCGTCCGGTCTTTGGCAGCTGTGTTGCGAGTTACAACAGCCCGTGGTGTGGGGCAGGCAATTGAGACAGCAGCCATGCGCGGCGCCATATACCGATCCCCAGGATTCATAACCTGAAAGCCCTTGCAGCACCATAAGGCATTCTGGCGGTGACAAATTTGGCAGCGAGTGACCTCGGCTTCAGAAATGCTAGCTGTAACTAGAGAGGAATTTAGTATACATATAGTGACATGTCGAAAGGCCTAGTAGTTATGAAATGATGAAGATGTATCAGTTATAAAGACGACAAAACACACAACTTTACAATTAGGCGGGTTAGTACATCTGATTTCCTGCGGACATCCGGGGCTCGAACATGGCTATCAGATCCGCGATGAAGTTTGATTTAAGAGGATCCATCTTAGTTACCTTTCATTTTGGAGGTAGCAGCTCAACCTTGATGGCCACCATTTGATCTTCCTCTAGCTTCTTCTGCTGATGTTGCCAGTTATGTCGCTTATGGAATTCCTTCAGATATTCATCCATCCATCTCCGGCTAAACTAATGATACGTGGAGAACTCTTCGCAAATAAATTTGGGATTGCCGGCTTTTTTCCAAATGAATAAAATGTCTTTTGAGGGTTTCTTCGAAAACTGCAACCCAAACATCAGCATTTTTCTGCATGCAGCACAAGTTGGTAGAGGAAAGTTATAACTGTGTGCGGGTTTGGAAATCGCCGTTAACTTTTAGGATATCTATTTTATCGAAAAAGAGTCGAGACCTTAAAGAAAGCTTTTCTGCGGGTAAATTTTCCTAGCGGAAAGCGCGCTTACTTCCTGTGGTTATGTGCTAATGACAGAAGCCTCGTTTTGACCAATTGAATTTCGTCTTGAGAAGGAAAATTTCTTCTAGTCGCGAGTCTATTACCGAGAAACCGAAATACACCCGTCCATGTGCGTCGCCACGCAGTGCAATTTGTCATTTCCGAAGCGCCACAAATTCCGTGAAGGTAGAGCCGGTTTGTGGGTGATAAGTTTACTCATCGAGATATTTCGAACGTAAATCTTCGAGGAAGTGGTTTCATTTCAATAATTACCCTGGCTTTAAATTTTTATCCCAATCGGTACTTTCTAGCCATAACGATTGGAGAAGTAACTTGGCTTGAGTCGTAATGCCCGAGAGCCCTCCTGCCGAACAGTTTAGCGGCTGTCGATAAGATTTGCCGTTTCGTGGTTATCTTTATGATCTCATTTTGGAAATCTGAATCAGGGAGGTCTGACATTGGAATTTATTCCAGAATTTTTTGGTTATTCGCCGTTAGTTTGCGGAGCTGTGGAGTGTCTTAACGACTTCGGATAGTTTACACACATCATCTTCGTATGATTCTCATAGAAGCACTTATTCGTCGCATGAAGCCTCATTCAGTTGGTAAAGTGTTCGTATAGCAAATGGAGCACAGTCTACTCCGAAAGGTAACCATTTTAACTTAAAATCTTGAATATTTCGTCATCTTAATGGACAAGGATTTTTCGGTACATCTTTTCAATACCTCCCTTAAAGATGAATTGATACAAGCGCCATCGTAAGATCAGGGACACAAGATCGGGCTGGTGACTATGGCCAACATATGGGACATCGTTTAGGGAATTCCCGGTGCTTGTATTTCCTAATCCATTATCATCGGGTCTGACTACGATGTGTAATGGCAAATAAAATGAGAAATATTTGTTATCAGAAGGGATTTCTTGAGATCTCGTTGGTTCCGAATTTTGAGTGTTAGATATTCTTCCAAAACCTTGTCGTACATGGCTTTGAGATTGCCTTTTCGTGCGAGAGTTTTTTCCATGCTCACCATCTGACTATAGGCGTAGGTGCGGCCTAACGCTTGCAAGTTAGGGAGGCTTCATTAGAATAGGAGCCCAAAATCATAGCTACCATCTGGCCTATGGAAACTGGTACTTTGGTAGTAATTCTCGCACATTTGATTCTCTTCTGGATTTGGCACATGTTGGTTTAATTTTTCCTACTCCCAGATTTGTTTAAGTTGGGTGCTAAGGAGTTCATTTGAAATTTCTTCCACGTGTGTGGAGAATACTGACACTTCATTTATGATCAACCCAAAGATGGTATTTTGCCCGAGAAAGCGTACACCAATATTGTGATGAATGCCACTGAGCATGGTTTGAGGGATCAAATCACTCCCGATAATCATATCGATTTGGGCTTAGGTAAAGCAGTAAGTCCAACATGGCGAATCATTCCAATCGGTGGTTTTAATGGGAAAGGTGGGAAGGGTTTAGTCTATTGTGGGAGGACAATTGAATGGAAATGGATTTTTTATTTTTCGGCGAAACTAGCTTCGCAGAACATATGTGGCTGGAATTGTTAATTATTTTTCCACCCATCCGAGGAATTACGAAGTGCACATTTTGCGTGGTTAGCCTAAGCCTTGCCAAGCTTAGACTTTCGAGGAGATGACAGTCTTGTTTGGAAACTTGGGCGATTAGAGCTCGAACCATATGCGGATGATCGGGAGTTATCCGCCGCGTGTGTGGCTCTTTGGTGCACGTCTAGATTTCCTTGAGCTATCGAATTTCGTGCTCCTTTCGCTGTTTGAGGTTTGGATCTTAGCGTTTGGAGAGATGGTTTTGTGAGATACGGTCCTTCTTTGTTTGATTTGATTCTTTTGAGTGGCCACATGAAGCAAGTTTTGCTTTCCGTGCACAAGTTTTGAGTTCTACTGTGACGTCGATTCTGAACAAAACCGGGCTTCTTTTGTTTCACGCGTTGAAGTCGCTCTAGTACCACGTAACGTTTAGTTAAAAATTTACTCATTTGCTCCCAAGTCGAGAGGTCCTTGTGGGAACTTATCGACTGTTCCCTTCGCGATAAAGTTACTTGGAGTATTTTTGACGAGCCTATGTACACCAGGATTTTGTCCCAATCCTTTGATGAGTCTCCTTGGGAACGTAATGTTTTCGAGAGCTGTTTATGTCACTCTCAATCTGTATATGTAATGCTTCGCTATTCTCAAACCATTTTTGGGACAGAGTGAGGAGAATGCTAATTTCTTATCGACCAAGATTCGTTTATTTTCATATCGGCACCTGCGGACATTCCATGCCAGCGGAAATTTTTCACCACAAATACAGTATTGTTTTACCAGGCCTAGGTCAGGGTCACAGGCTGGGATGCTCAGACACATATAATTATTTTCTTGATCTATGCTTAGAAAAGGGGATTTTTCTGGTATGGTTTCGCTGATCTAAGCTCTTTGTACGTCTGAAAGGTTCGAAATTTGCCCATTGGTGCTGTGTGCCCGCACCTGACAAAGTCCAATCTTATTCCGTACGACTAGTTTGAACCTAGAGGGTAGTTCATCATCTGCGGACAACGATACATAACGATAGGTTTGTTTCACCTCCGCGTAGTAGTGGTCCTCTCGGTGAGATATTAGCAAAGGAACTGTCAACTCGTCATAGGAGTGTAGAACATTTGGTATGGATATGCACAAAGTTAGTGGTCTGAGTAGCGGCTTGGTATTGATACAGAAATCAAGACAAGTAAAATAACGAGTTATTGCGTTTAACGTTAAAACTTTGCGCCAAAAAATTTCCTACTGGGTATCGTAGTTCTTTTGCCAAATTTTTCCTATTGGCTAATTTGTATATAACAGATAACATTATCGCCATGTATACATGCCCTGACCTATTGACTGGGAAATGAATCGTGCTATAGGCTTGTAAAGAAGAAAGTGTCTGTTGATTCGCTAAAGCTAGTGAACTTCAAACTAGGAGTTTCCTCCAATTACTACGACAGCTTATTCAATTCACAAATTTGCCCAACTGATGTAAAAGTACGGCCCTTCAAGTTTTTTTTTAGAGCGGGTATACATAAAAGTAACTATGTACTTAAGAACCATACCATGCAAATTAGTATACTTCTTGTTGAGTTTAAATAAAAGCTTTATTATAGCGAAGAATGACGATGTTCAGTCGCTCGCAACTATCAAACTGATTGTACATTTTTTACATATTCTTAAGCTACCGAAAAGCGAAACATAAAGTTTCGCAATTCGTTTCATAGCGGCCACGCAAATATGCTGTGTTTGCCGTCTATGTAACGACGTCCGGTCCAATGCTTATTCAGCAGTTGTGACTGGAGCCGTATGCTGGTCAACAACCTAGCAGTCGTTGACTTTAGTTAACTAATCCCATTTTAAGTTTGAGGCCGCCCTCGGCCAACCCAAGTTCAGCAATCACCTCCCTTACTTGGGCCGCAGATTTCCTTCCCTTGGCAATCCGCCAAACTACAAGTCCCACGCAGAAGATTGCGCAGCATAATGCTCCGACGATAAATGCTAGACGATACAAGCGGTCAATATCGATCTCTTCCTTAAACTGTTGGATTGCCTCCAGATTACGATCATTTAAACGATGAAGGTATGGGAGACTGAGAACATCGTGGCTGGCCGTGATGTTTAACAGAGGAGAGTTAGCGATTCCGGGAACTCTGTTCTGTATGTTATTGTGGTTGATGAACAGAGTCCCATTTATTATGGCTTGTTTATTAAAAGTGATCAGGTGTGTACCACACACCCACGTTTTTGAGCTGTTGCCCACCTGAACCTTCGCTGGCCGGTCGTTGATTATGAGTATACCGTCACCTACCAGCGTGACTGGGCCCAGATGGCTTGGCTGTATTTCGCAGTGAGCCACACCACCAGTATGGAGTTCTCCAGCGCACGAGCTTTCCAACGATAATTGATAAAATACAGCTCCCGGAGAAGCGATGCAATCCCTGAGGGTGTGTGTCTTTCCTTCACACTCCGCTATGATGTTGTTACGCATCCGTAAGATGAAGTACTCGTGAGCGACGGATTTCTGGCCAATAATGTTTCATACAAACGGCCTGTGTCTATTTGCGTACCCTTAGCCGCTTTGAGAAACTGATTGACGGTAGAGGTTAGTTGATTTATCTCTATCTGTCTATTGTTTGAATTTATTAGCTGAGTCTCTGTAATTTTAATATTCTCCAAATCGTTAGAGTCTGGTGTACCCGCTACCACCTTTAACATGGTCCCTAGGAAATCCAAGCTCCTGGCCATCCTGTGGTGTGCGCCTAGTGCTTCCACTAAGTCCCGCATATGAGCAGTATCCACGCTCAACAACTTTCTCATGTGTGATTGCGGGAACATGTCGAACAGCTTAACCGTTTCTTCTCCTACACGCATGTATTCCGAGAGATTTGCCGAATGCTTGACGTAGGCAAACTCCTCCCACACCAGGACCCGACCATCCACAATAGGAATGTACTTGGCGTGCGAATAGTCAGTGATGTGCGCACGGGCCAAAGACAAAGATAAGAGGAAAATGATTCCAGACCTGTGAAAGGAATATTTACTCACCTTTTTCGTTAAAAGGCATCCCACTACCGTAATATAAACTTATGGAAGGTATGACGCAGAGGCCTCTTATGATTAATTAAACCTATGCCAAGTGGCTGAAAGTTATATCTAATAAAAATGTGCCAAAGGGCTAAAAAAAATCAAAATGTTGTTACCTAGGGTTGTCCTTATGGACTATCTTCACTTAAATGAGGACCGTAGTCCCCAGGTCCGCTTCCACAGCTCTCTCCTCACATAAAGGCGTGAGCTTGTTGGCAAGCCTTCTTTTGGACCTAACCAAAACTTTTTCGCCAACATCAAAGACTCGATTCTGCCTGGAAGCAGTTTCCCTTGCCCTGAGTGCAGTCTGGGGCTGTCTGATCCTGTCGTGGATTTCTTTACCATCCTGAAATTGATCAGAGCTTACTTGTACTGGTCTTTTGTCGATGATCGAGTGTATTGATTTGTTGTACTCAACAGTGGCCAACAATATGAATTCCACAGTGTCGCTTATGCCCTTGTCTATTTTTAGACACCTGGCGAGTTCTAGTTGAGTGCTATGAAAGCGTTCTACCTGCCCACTAGAGACACTATGCAGAGAAGGTGCGTTTGTAATACTGACACCGAAATTGTTTGTTAGCATGGTCTTGATAGTGTGGGAATTCAGTGACGGCTAATTGTCACAATAGACCGATTTTGCCTTCGGGAAGAAATTCATAATCTGAAGCAAGGCCGGCTTTAAGTCTTCAATAGTTCTTAAAGCAACGGGTTGTACGACAGCAAACTTAGAAAACTTGTCATTGCATGTCAGAAAGAACTTCCTATCAGTAGAAAAAATGTCAATGTGCAGCATTTCTCCTACACAAGAAGGGATTGGTGTTTCACTAATTTCCTGTTTTTATGGGTGTCTGACGTACTTAACCCTAGCGCATGTCTTGCAGTTTTGGGCAATTTCATTTGCCAATTTCGTCATTTTCGGGAAATAGTACTCCGAAAGTACCTGCTTCACATTTTCTTGAACAGACCTGTGGGCTCTATTGTGTTCAGCAGTGAAGATCTCAGTCCTCTCCCCAGCCGCGAATATGTCCACCACTCGATTTTTGCAGTGCCAAAACTTTGTTGCTGGGAATCTCCGAACTACTTCGTCTTGTATCATTGCTAGTGTGTGTAAATCACAGTGAAAGGCGCTTACTCCTTTAGATATAATTATATCCACCAGCTCGTCTAACAGGGAGTCCCTGGAGGTGATGCTAATTGAATGCCGTCTCTGATTTCCAAATAATATGAAACTGCGTTTCAATGGGAATCGCGCTTCTTCTAGTACTATCTGGTTTTGAAAACAATTTAAAGGCTTGTCCGTTGTTTCAATAGTGTGCGTGAGTGACAGCTCACTGTGAATTGTTGCGGCACAGGACTCGGCTTCTTGCTTTTCAAGAGCGTTAAGCTGCTGTCTGGACAAGGCATCTGCAACCAGATTCTCTTTGCCCGGTTTAGAGAAGATTCGTGCATTAGACTCGTCAATAGGCGCTTTCCATCTTTTAATCTTAGCATTGAGATTCGATTCCGCTAATGCAAAGGTTAAAGGCTAGTGATAAAGATATTTATATCTTTGACCCCATATAGGTAATGAAGTAGTTTAGCCAGTGCCCATATGATAGCCAATAGTTTCCTTTCATTGGTAGCATAATTGACTTCTCTGTCCTTCAATGATCTTGATATCATTGTGATTGGGCGGCCTTCTTGGGACAGGACTGCCCCTATACCATAGGCTGAAGCGTCGGTCGTTAGATCGAACGGCTTCTTAAAGTCAGGGTAACTGAGCATGACGTCCTCAGACGCCAAAATATTGCGGAGCTTTTGAAAAGCTTGTCGTTGAGTTTCAGAGAATTGTACTGACATATTTCGCGATCTGTGTCTACTAACAGTACCAATATCCCCTTTTAGTATTTCTGAGATGGGTCTCGCTATTGTCGCAAAATCCTTGATGAAGCATCTATAGTAACTTGCGAGGCCCAGAAATGACCTAACTTCGAATACGGTTTTAGGTTCTGGAAATTCTTGTATGGCCTTGACTTTGTCCGGATCCGTTGTTGCACCAGAGCTATGAATCCTAGAAAGTTCACGATTTTCTTAAAAAAAAAACGTGATTTTTCTGCGGACACCCTCATATTTGCTTCGTACAGGTTCCTTAGAACCCAGTCTACATGCTTGACATGTGACTCTTCGCTTTCGGAGAATATGATTACGCCATCAACGTAAACATAGCAAAACTTGCCGATCTGTTCTCTAAGGATATCGTCAATAGTCCTCTGCAAGATGCTGGCTACGTTTTTAAGGCCAAACGGGAGTCTTCGAAATTCATACTTCCCTCCGTTCACTGAAAAGGAAGTTTTCTCTCGATCACGCTCTGCTAGTATGATTTGATGGTACCCAGACTTAAGGTCTAGCGTTGAGAAATACTTGGCCTTACCAAGGTTACCCAATATCATTGAAACATTTGGCATGGGGTACTTATCAGGAACTGTGCGCTCGTTTAACTTGCGAAAGTCGATAACTAGGCGCTTATTCCGATTACCTGCTTCGTCGGTGCCTTTCTTATCGACAACCCATAATGGGTTGTTATAAGGAGAGACTGACTTTTGGATTATGCCATTTTTAAGAAGATTTTGAATCTCTTTATTGACGAAATCAGCTGCTCCCATGGAATATGGGTTACTGTTCGGATTGTTGCTACAACCGAGGTGTTGTAGGGTAGGGCTTCGTTGGGGCTTGCGAAGACTTTCTTCCTGCCCGTGGGCATTTTTAAAAAGGTGCTCTTTATTGCAGGGGGTGCATCCGAGCAAACTACGTTAGTGAAATTGACATCTGCACAAGCGTGGAAAGAAATTTTTTCAATTCTCGAGCCCCATTTCAGATGGCCAGTTGGTAAACAAAGTTATACCCCTGCCTGTGTCAACAGGTCGAGGCCTATTATGCCGCCGAACGTTGACAGATCTGACAGAATGAAGAATGTGGCTTTCTTATTGAACATTGACACAAAGCATTTCTTTGTGATTCTAGTTGTGCCATGAATTGAATGAATGGAAAATGGGGATTCTACTGATCGGACGCCTTTTAACCCCTTATACAGTCGGATGAAGTTCTTAGGCGCGCCCGTATCAATTAGGAATTTCATTATTGTCCCCGCTACTTTTGGTCTGATGACCGGCAGCAGGGACTTGCCCCTAAAAAATTGATGGCGTCAGAGCCATCACTACCGATATCGTCATCGATTTGCGCTACTGCAGCAGCCGCAGCACTAGCGTAATCATTTCCCCTTTGGCCAGCATCCTGAGTGGCATGGTTCACCACTTGCTGTTTATTCTGCCCGCCTGTGCGATCAGATGTGGTTGTCCTCTTATTCCTGTAGGCTGGGGTTTGGTTGGTTAAACGGAACTTTGAAGTTGAAGAATCAACTTCCATGTGGACCTGCATGTTGCTGGTGTTTTGCTGCTTGTCGCTACGCTGGTCGAACTGGCCCTGCTGCTTGCTAAAGTGTGGATTTTTCACACCACCCATTTGTGCATCGGGTTGTGGACTTCTCTTGCTGTCGGCCTTGAACTTTGGGGTTTGGCCTACGTTCCCCCTCTTCCTGGCTTTTTGCAAAATTGGCGGCGAAAGTGTACCTCTCATGGTTAGCTTCAACTTCCTGCGCAAGGACGAGAGCTAAAGGCAAGTCTTTGGGCTTTGCCGCGAATAGTATATCAGTAAGGCTACGCTTAAGGCCTGAAATAAACACTCGGAAAGCGTCATCTCGAAACTTTGCGCATAGGCCTTTGGCCATTGCTGGTTCATATGACATGTTGACTTTGTTAGTCAACAATGTGAGTTTTTGTTCAACTTCATCATAGTATTGTAATAAAGGCAGGGTACCTTACCTTAGGATTCCCAATTCTTGTTCGATGACATGAATGGGGCGTTTGACACTGTAAGTGAAATCAAGACGGCTTATGATTGCGTCAAAGTTCAGTACAGTACCAAACGACGCAAGCACGGCATCCGCTGGACCCCTAATTTTACTTCTTATAATTATCACTGCCTGGTAGTGGCGTGAGCTGCCATTGTGGGGTTTAAAAATGTGATATGCCAATGCTGCTTGCCTCTAAGAGACGTAAGATTCTTGTGCGCCTAGGAGCTCAGGCAAATATTTGACGGCATCAAGTGGCTCGTCACAACGAATATCATTTCTTATTTCTATTGCGGCGTACACTTGCACTTCTGGAGTGGCGATGTGTGTTGACATAATGTGTTCAGACAATTCGTTTATTTTCTTGGTTATATCCGCCTGCACTATCACTCTAAGTTGTTCGGCATCCATTCTAGTGGCTGCGTGGGTAGTTACAAGTGCACCTTTCGGTGCTGGTATTCGATGTCGACTATCGGAGTCTGACTCTGAACCACTAGAATGACGGCGAGGGGCTCTATACCGTAAGAACGGGTTGCACATGAGCTATTGACAGCGAACACAAAAACAAATTCGAGCGCTAACAAAAACAATATCGTCTAAAAACTCGGCCGATCGTATTACACCTCAGCGCTGAACGGCAACACAAAATAAGGGACAAACGTAAAATAAACAATAAACTCAAGCGCAAAAGTTATGTGTGCGTGATATGAATATAGCCGTCTAATGCTACTGTTTAGATTAACCTAGTGTCAACTATGATTCTCAAAGACAACATTAAAAAAAACGTTCAGTTGCTTTTTATTATTATTTTTGATAACGATTGCAGATTGCAACGCTCGCTAAGGTATGCGAAACAAAAAAAAAACTGTTATGTACCAACACTTGAAATTCGTTTGTAGTAAAGAAATGCCCACTTACATGATTTGTAAATGTGTGTTTTCCTACACTATCCCGCGCTGCAGTTATTTGGTGCTCCAACGTCGCAGTCTCCGCTGTCCAAATCAAGCTACATACGGTAGATGTGTTAAAATTGTTTAGTGCTTTTGTTTTCCGACTGAAAAGTTATTTGCCGCACTGCACAGCTCTGTTGCGTGGCTGTGTTCAAACTATATTTGTACTTAAAAAAACAGCTCTACTCCCACTGGGCTAGAACCACATATTGGGCGCCAATTAGTTTACTTCTTGTTGAGTTTAAATAAAAGCTTTATTATAGCGAAGAATGATTATGTTTAGTCGCTCGCAATTATCAAACTGATTTTATATTTTTACATTATGATACAAAAAGTGGCGCAGATTCTGGTACCACCAAAACTCTTGAACATTTTGACTAAATCAGATGTGCTTTCTTTCCAATGTGTGGAAGAACATTCATGGGCATTCCTTCTCACATACATATACCCTTTTTCTCCTCAACTTTTCTACCGGTAAATCAGTTTTTATGTCACAGCCGAATTACTCTCTCGATTTTCACATCAGTCAACGCAGTCTTGTGTTCTATCAATCGTGTTGTTTGTTCATTCGTTTTCTTAGAATTCACAGCGCATCACTGAAGTCAGCGCACATCAAGTCGTGATTAATGCGTGGTTGTTGCACTATTGTTCCCCTTTAATATGGGGATAATGCTAATACAGTACTGATTTCCGAGTCATGTGTAGTTGAATACTTGTTCAATCCTTTTTTATACTTCACATAAATATGAAAAGGAAGAAGTAGACCCACGAGCATGTCGACAAGCTGACTGCTAGTCTCTCAGTTTCAGAGATATCTGACTGAAATTTCGTAAGCAGATGTATTTGTATACTCTTGCGCACAAGTGCCAAGGGTATAACTCTATTAACCTAACCGTTGTATGTAACGGTATAAAGGAGCCGAGTTAAATATAGGGATATATATGTACATATGTATACCGAAATTCTTAGAATTAACAGCGAAAATGTATTAGCAACGCGTGTCCCCGCACACTTTAGTGAATAAAACTATCAATACCACAATTTACCAAATTTGGTACATACGTTGTATTTCAAGTCAGTAACTTCCCAAATTAAAATAAAACGCGATAATCAAGATGGGATGGCCCTAGAAAATGCGCGGAACCTCAAATTTGAAAATGTGCCACTTTTAGAGCAAATATGTATATCTCCGAAACCATGTTTGCATACTTTACCACATTTGGTATACAGATTTTAAGTGAATAAGCATAATTCGGAAAATTACAAAATCGGACGATAACTCACCCCTCATATAACGATAATTTACAAAAATCAAAAAAATCGATATTTCTGTGGTCATTCTTTGTAAGTAGAAAAACCTGAATTCCAGAAAAATAGAATATATACATTTGGATTGTAATGGTAGCCTTATGAAGAAACCAAAATATTTTTGTTCACAACTTGCTAAACAGGCCAGCGAGATGTATATTTTACATACATACCTACACATGCAATAGTACTTGCAGAATACTATGGCATACACAACCCTATTTTATCTTAAGTCGACTTAAGCGTTTAATGTTTGTGACCACAGATTTAAGTAAGTATTAAAGAGAGTTCGCTCGTATGTTACTAAACTCACCAAGATTTGGTACATACATACATACATTGAATTTCAAGCCAATACGCAAAAGTTTTATAATTATAAAAATCAGACATAACCATGCCCAACTAACGGTAATTTACAAAAATAAATGCCATATCTCAGTACGTTAAAGATAATTTTCTCAAATTGCATATGCAAATGGTATAAATAAAGTTTTGGAAATAAAAAACTCCGCCAACTTATAGAATTTACAAAAATCATAAAAATGTGATATTTCAGTAACGGAAAACGGAGATTTACTCAAATTGGATACACAATAGAGTGTGAAGAGCACTATACTTGCTTTTACCGAAGTTCTGTTAATGGGTGTGGTACCGTCCACTTTAAAACAAATACTTATATTTCTGGAAGTACCTGAGTATGCTCTTTTAGCAAATTTATTAAAATCGGACAAACAAAGCTCATAAATTTGATATTTCAGTAACTATGACATGTAATATCCTCAAATACACAGAAATTGGTTGGGGAGAGGAAGACGAGGGTTGAACAAAATTGTGTTAAGTGGTCGTGGCCAAAATCACACACTGCTCTTATATAACGATAAATTACAAAAATTTAAAAAACCCGATATATTAGTAACTATACAAGGTAATTTTCTGATATTTGATGTACAAGATAGGGTTTGAGAATTAAATATATGAATCAAAAATGTTGCGAATAGGCGTTGATTTTTTCAAAGATGGATGGAAAATGGATGTGGTACATCTAAAGCACAGTAATTCTTTTGTTTTTATTTATATCGATAAAATTCATAAAATTTGTGTTTTGCCAGCCGAGGTCAAGAAGGTGTTGGGTGTTAGCAAAAGCAAAAGATTTACTTGTTCTCCAATACATTTCGGTTACACTGCGGTAACCGTGTTCAGGGCAACCGATAAAATATAAAACATAAAAAGTAACAACAATTTCACATGTGTACATAAAATTTTGCAATAAATGCATACATGATTTACACGTCCGCACTGCTTTGTACTACTTATTTTATGTTAGCAAGTGTCTATACAAGTGAACACAATTGTCATTGTCCGTTTTGTAGTTCAGTCTTATGTTTTTCGGTGTGTTTGTTATGTGTAGCATTTCTAAAGTAAAGCGTTTATTGCAAGAATGATAGAAAACCAGATTACGACAACACCGGCAGCGTACACGTCACAGCGGTCCCTGCCACAGGAATAGCGAGAAGAAAAGGAAAGTGATAACTGCACTTGGGGTTTTTATTTTCGCTGCAACTCCTACAACACAAAGCTGGGCACTTCTCATTGATTATTCTGTGTTTAACTTTTTGTAAAAATCAGCCAAAACTCAACAAAAGTAACTTTTTAAGACGTCAATCGTTCAACGAGGCAAGAACCAAGTAATGGAAGTGCTTTTGTCGGCACCTTCTTTTCTCTGCATCGTGCGTTTATTGAAGCGTTGCTCTTGTTGGAGAATCGTTGCTTTGTCGAAATGCGGCGAGTGACCGCTGCTTGCACAGCGGGGCATGAGTGCTGGTTTTTGGAAGTCTCTATTATGGCATTGTTTTAAAGTCCAATTTATGTTGTGCTAGTCTAGTTTTTAATTTATTTTGTTGTCCGAATGTATAGGCTGTCACATGACTCGTTACTTTTACCGTAGCAAGAAAATTGATAAATGACATTACTTTTTTCCATTGGAGATATTATTGATGTTGTATTGAAAATGTTCTTTAACGTGCTTGTAGGTTTATGGGCTATTTTTATTTCATCTTTATTATAGCAGTCCGATCTCATTAGATATTTCGATAAATGAGGTGCATATGTAGGTATCTGTGTTTCCGGTCCATTTTCATGGTTTGGTGATCCTGATTTTTTAATTAAACTTTTAATTATATGTTCAGGAAAATCATTGTTTTTTAAGGTCGATCTTAATTTCTTCTCTGCCTCCTTGTGGTACGTTTATTCCGATATCTGTAACATTCGTCGTATACACCCCATTGCTATATTCAGGATCACCGTCTTTGGGCGCTTAGAACACAACTTGATGATTCGTCCTGATGACATTGGTTTTATATACTACTTTAACTTTAATTGGTTTCCTCGTTTATTTATAATAGAGTCCAGGAAAGGTATTTTTTCCCTTTCTCCTAGCCCTATTGTGAACTTTATATTTTTGTGGAAAGAGTTTAGTTTGTCAAATGTGTTTTGTGCCTCGTTCTCGGTTTTCGTTCTAATTTATTAATTGTATTGTCCAACAGTTTTTTAAATCTTATATTCGCAATGACCGGGGAGGCAGGGGATTTCATCGGCATGCCTTTTAATTGCGTGTATAACGTGTCATTAAATTTGAAATATCTGTTTTCTTGTATACAAAATTTTCCTATGTCTACAAAAATTTATTTTAGGATCATTGTTTGTCTTTTTATTATTGTCCATTTTTCTATAGTATTGTGTCAAATGCTAGCTGTATTGGTTTGCTTGGAAAAAGTGAGATCACGTCAAAAGAAATAAGTCTTTCATCGTCACAAATTTAAATGTTGTTTTTCCTTTCCTTGAAGTCCAGTGTATTCTTGATATTGTATTCTAAGTTGGTCGTGATGTTCCTTAAATTATTAACAATATATCTACATAGACCATGATGGTGACCCAATGGAGAGCATAGCGGTCTCAGTGGTGTTCCTTCGTTGTGTATTTTTGGGAGTCCATAAATCCTTAGTGTTAATGCCGTGAATAAAGTGGACTTGCTTTTATCGGCTTTTGTAATACTTCCCATTTTAAACAGTTTATCTACTAAACTATTATCTTTAGTTTGTAATCTCGATGTAGGATCTTCTCATTTTATTATTATAGTCGTTTATTTCCATTGCTACGGTTTTATTTCCTTTATCAGATGCTAAAATTCCAATTTTATCCAATGGAAAAAAGTCATGTCATTTACTAACATTATAAAATTCGAAAATAAAATGTATTAATAAAAAAATAGGAAGAAAATATTCTGATTTATAAACAATTGCAAGTTTTTAACTTTTTTGGCAACACGAAAATTTCCATTTATGTATAGTGGAATATTGTGTTGGTTTTTGAGAATACTTGCCAATTGACATACATAAAAAACTTTGACGAAATGGTTTTCACAGCACGGCCGAATGCTATGTTCGTACGCTACATGAAGTAGTATACGTGTGACGGCTGCGAATTGTTTATGTATGTACATATTTCTGTTTTGTTTCATTAAAAAAGAATTAGCTTTGAAAAAATTTTCATGTCTGTTCCATTTAGTTTTTTTCTCAAATTCTACACAAGCTAGTGTTCCTTAATCAGATCACAAGAAAAAGATACGATCACGAACAATTTGTTTCATAATATTTATTTTAAATATTCATATGTATATACGATTATTTGAAATGGATGAGCACACCAAACGTAACAATTTCTAACAATAATAAAAACTAAATAGATTTTGTGTTACCCAACAACAATTAATCACACATAATTAAAAGTGGTAAAAAACAACAGCAGATCACAAGCCGACTGTGGTCCATTGGCTACGCACATGCCCAGCAATTCGTAGGTTGCGGGTTCGAATGCCGGTGGAGTCATGAAAGAAATCTGATGAGGAGATGTGGTCATCTCCGAAATAGTAATAATTTCTATAACTCTTGACTGTTGTTGTCTTTTTTCCAATACACTTTTCCTTATACTGGACTTGAGTTCAAAAAATTAATATTGTCGTTTAATTTTTATTTTATTTACAGTGTGAATAGTAACATACCTCTTTCGCTCTCTCAGGCACGCACACAAGTATGCTTGTTTATGTATAGTGTTGAGCAGCATGCCACCAACGAGCCTTTAAAAACCTCGAGAGAACGTGGGCTTCGTTAACTTCAAAACCGGCTAAAAAAGAGATACTTTTATGAAGACGCTGTGGAAATTTTAGCCCTGTTCCCCTTGCGCATGTGATCAGGCAGCAATATCGCACGCGTTAAGTTCCGCCATAAAGAAAAACCTGTAGCTAATCTATAATTTCCCTCTCTAGCCTGCGCAGGTTATGGTTTAAAAATATTTTTAGATTCTTAAACCAAAGCATATACGTTTTAAATCCTCTATTTTCCAAAAATTTTAATTTACATACATTTGTACTACTCGTAAAACTAACTATAATTTAAATTACAAACAAGTATTTATAAAATTGGTATTGTATTAGTAATAAGAGTATAAATTATTTAAAGTTAATATTTCACTTAACACTTCTTTACGCTATACGCTTATTGGTGTCTGCTTTTTTCAACTGTCTGTCTTTAACTACCTTCGATCCCGGTTCTTATATTGATCGCTCACCGCATTTCATTTAGTATTCAAGGCAAATTCATATAAGGTGGGTGGATGTCAAGGTGAATTCATAACGCACACACACGCAATTTTCAATTAAAGGATGTCTCGATAAAAGGGAAAAGAGGAAGGGACGCCGTTAGTTTTTGTTTTTATGATATCATGGGTAAAGGGAAAATACAAATATGGTGGAAAAAGAAGATATCAGCTGCCTTAATAACTTCACCTTATGCGAATTCGCTTTGTCTTAGGCTAAGTAGATTGTTTTACGTGAGTTGCCATCTGTAAGTCACCACACCTACAACTGCATATACATATATATATATACGCATATATATCTAAAAATACTGATGTTTCTCAATTTCATTGAATTATATCTAGAGCACCACAAATCTGCAACAAAAAAAAATTTATATATATAGAAGTTACATAATAAAGTAATTATTATAATTTTCGAAACGACATTTCTCTCAAACTTTGCAAAATTTTAAAATTTTCTCCCTACCTCCATTTGCATATTTTGAAAAGTCGCCGCCTGTCTAAACGGTTTCCTTTATTGAATTAACTATCTGCAGCATTCTTACCTCAAGTATCGGTTGCTTCCAATTTACACATTCTGTCAAAAGAAATAGAATATAAGCAATAAGATGAATAAATTCAGCCTTTTTATTGCAATTTTGTGAACTTACTAATTCGAGCGTATTTTCGGGAAACTTCACATATAGAAAGTCAGAATTTTCCTTTTTTGCTTTATTTACCATTTTCGAGATTTTTTAATTAATACGCATATTGAAATCTCCGCCAGCGCAGAACCAATTCATATAAAAGCATCGCAGATGATTGCAGTTAGTTCAGTCTGCTTTAGATTAGGAGCCGATGCCTTTAGGTGTACTAATGTAGTGTGCGATGACGGGAACGGTGGTATTCAGTGATATTTCTTATGAGTGTGCTTAGTTTCCGTAGGTTTCCACGCACCACTGGTGATGAGAGCCACCCGTCTTTTTACTAAGGCACCCACCGCTGACTGTAGAAGCGATCACTAATATCGACGATATTTCCAGGTTCTCTGCTCTCTCTCTACCCAGAAGATATTTTCCTTCGGTACGGAAAGCTGCAGATCTACGAGTATACCAAGCTGTGTGCGGGTATGGTCGCATTTAATACTTCGAAATATAGGGTTTGCGTAGTGGAGGAAGTGGGACCTTCGCTCGACCTTGGCTGACTAAGTGTTACCTCAGCCCACACAGCAGATCTAACCAAACGTAGTTTCTCGATGAGCAAGATGTCTAGAAAATTGGAACAACTACACTGGATATGCTGAAGAATATTATCGTTTTCTACTTTCAGCCATTTTTGAATTAGTATTTAGAGGAGCTTGTTTTAAGAATTATGTATCACACAGAACTAATGTCCAAGATAAAAAACGTAATTCCAACAAAATATGCCGAACTTAATGGAGATGCATTGGACCAAAGCGTGGATGTCTCTCGGGAAGTATAGCCGAATATAAGAGGTAAAATTGGTCATGAAGATCTGAAAGAGTTAATAACAATTGATATGCATTTGTATCATATCAAATTTTTTTTCTGGTTTCAAGTTTTGTTCAAATATTCCTTCAATGGAACTAGCGTTTGCGATAGGCAAGTTTATGAACACGTACACCGATTTTTGTAGATTGGTGCTACGCAGCCAGTTGCAGTTGCATCGCACTAACGATCGTTCTCAAGTTTTGGAAGTTTGAAAACCTATCTGCGCAACAGGACTGGAGAAGAGTGATTGAAAGGATTGGCGCTACTCAATATTCGTAGAAATATGAAAGTCAGCAGTGGAAGGAATATTCTGGCAAAGAAAAGAAAGAAAAAAGACATTACTCTTTAAATTGCCATTTATTAAATTTTAATTTTGTTTATGTAAATATAATAAAATAAATAACTTAAAACTGAAAAGTATTCTTGCAAACGCCAATTTCAAGTACTTCAAATCAAATTACGTTATTCTTAATTGTGTTATATCATAAATTTTTCATTTGCAATGCTTTTTTCATGAATTCTAGAGGCTTTTGAGTGGAAAGTTTAATACCTTTATAGTATAAAATATCGTACCAATTAATGTCATACTTTCTGTTTTTTTTTTAATTATTAATATTAATTAAATGTGTTTACGCTAACACTGGACTAATAAATGAGAAGAGAGGTGGTTTTTTTTATTCATGAGAGGTACTCTATTTGTTTCTTTGTTTCCTTTCCCACTATTCAATTGTTAAAGAAGTTGTTTGTTATTATGCAACAACAAATATGAAGAAAATATGTAAAAGGAGGCATGAAGCAGCTTGCAATTGTATACCGTCTATATGTAATAATTTGTATGGACTAATAAATGAGAAGAGAGGTGGGTTTTTTTATTCATGAGAGGTACTCTATTTGTTTCTTTGTTTAGTTTCCCACTATTCAATTGTTAAAGAAGTTGTTTGTTATTGTGCAACAACAAATATGAAGAAAATATGTAAAAGGAGGCATGAAGCAGCTTGCAATTGTATACCGTCTATATGTAATAATTTGCATGGTTACCTCGAATCACTGGGAATCGGGTTTTCATAATGAGCTCCAAGATTTCCTGGCTACTTCTCGTCCAGTTTCCATCTTCCTTAATTAGATGGGATCCTTATAAAGGTTTTTGAGTAAACGGCTAGTCTCAAGGTTATTTTTAATCGAGTGACAGAAGATTTCCTATTAACAACGTTTAACACCTCTGACTGCATATTTGAAACTCCGTTGGTAGTCTTCGTATTCACTTCTACAATTTGGAAAAATCAACATCGGACTTAGGATGTCCGATACCGCGTGCAGTTGGAAAGACATAATGGCCCATTTTACCTTATTTAGGTCGATAATTCCTTCAGAGGTATACGAGGACCTACCTGAGCGTGCTATTTTACCAGGCATGTTGGAACAACCCGAAAAGTGTACACGCATTAGTATATCTAGTATTTTGCGCCGAATGATGTCTATTCCCCATTCGGTTTTTGGATATATAGTGGTAGAGTGGAACGTTTTCCGAGAACCTTTCTTGGGCGATTTGCCTCCGAGTGTTCTTCTAAATTAGTTTTTGTTTTTGTGATATCATGGGTAAAGGGAAAATACAAATATGGTGGAAACAGAAGATATCAGCTGCCTTAATAACTTCACCTTATGCGAATTTGCTTTGTCTTAGGCTAAGTAGATTATTTTACGTGAGTTGCCATCTGTAAGTCACCACACCTACAACTGCATATATATATATATACGCATATATATCTAAAAATACTGATGTTTCTCAATTTCATTGAATTATATCTAGAGCACCACAAATCTGCAACAAAAAAAAGTTTATATATATAGAAGTTACATAATAAAGTAAATATTATAATTTTCGAAATGACATTTCTCTCAAACTTTGCAAAATTTTAAAATTTTCTTATTAAATCTATTTGCATATTTTGAAAAGTCGCCGCCAGTCTAAACGGTTTCCTTTATTGAATTAACTATCTGCAGCATTCTTACCTCAAGTATCGGTTGCTTCCAATTTACACATTCTGTCAAAAGAAATAGAATATAAGCAATAAGATGAATAAATTCAGCCTTTTTATTGCAATTTTGTGAACTTACTAATTCGAGCGTATTTTCGGGAAACTTCACATATAGAAAGTCAGAATTTTCCTTTTTTGCTTTATTTACCATTTTCGAGATTTTTTAATTAATACGCATAATGAAATCTCCGCCAGCGCAGAACCAATTCACATAAAAGCATAGCAGATGTTTGCAGTTAGTTCAGTCTGCTTTAGATTAGGAGCCGCTGCCTTTAGGTGTACTAATGTAGTGTGCGATGACGGGAACGGTGGTATTCAGTGATGTTTCTTATGAGTGTGCTTAGTTTCCGTAGGTTTCCACGCACCACTGGTGATGAGAGCCACCCGTCTTTTTACTAAGGCACCCACCGCTGACTGTAGAAGCGATCACTAATATCGACGATATTTCCAGGTTCTCTGCTCTCTCTCTACCCAGAAGATATTTTCCTTCGGTACGGAAAGCTGCAGATCTACGAGTATACCAAGCTGTGTGCGGGTATGGTCGCTTTTAATACTTCGAAATATAGGGTTTGCGTAGTGGAGGAAGTGGGACCTTCGCTCGACCTTGGCTGACTAAGTGTTACCTCAGCCCACACAGCAGATCTAACCAAAAGTAGTTTCTCGATGAGCAAGATGTCAAGAAAATTGGAACAACTATACTGGATATGCTGAAGAATATTATCGTTTTCCACTTTCAGCCATTTTTGAATTAGTATTTAGAGGAGCTTGTTTTAAGAATTATGTATCACACAGAACTAATGTCCAAGATAAAAAACGTAATTCCAACAAAATATGCCGAACTCAATGGAGATGCATTGGACCTAAGCGTGGATGTCTCTCGGGAAGTATAGCCGAATATAAGAGGTAAAATTGGTCATGAAGATCTGAAAGAGTTAATAACAATTGATATCCATTTGTATCATATCAAATTTTTTTTCTGGTTTCGAGTTTTGTTCAAATATTCCTTCAATGGAACTAACGTTTGCGATAGGCAAGTTTATGAACACGTACACCGATTTTTGTAGATTGGTGCTACGCAGCCAGTTGCAGTTGCATCGCACGAACGATCGTTCTCAAATTTTGGAAGTTTGAAAACCTATCTACGAATCAGGACTGGAGAAGAGTGAGTGAAAGGATTGGCGCTACTCAATATTCGTAGAAATATGAAAGTCAGCAGTGGAAGGAATATTCTGGCAAAGAAAAGAAAGAAAAAAAACATAACTCTTTAAATTGCCATTTATTCAATTTTAATTTTGTTTATGTAAACATAATAAAATAAATAACTTAAAACTAAAAAGTATTCTGGCAAATGCCAATTTCAAGTAATTCATATCAAATTACGTTATTCTTAATTGTGTTATATCATAAATTTTTCATTTGCAATGCTTTTTTCATGAATTCTAGAGGCTTTTGAGTGGAAAGTTTAATACCTTTATAGTATAAAATATCCTACCAATTAATGTCATACTTTCTGTTTTTTTTTTTAATTATTAATATTAATTAAATGTGTTTACGCTAACACTGGACTAATAAATGAGAAGAGAGGTGGTTTTTTTTATTCATGAGAGGTACTCTATTTGTTTCTTTGTTTCGTTTCCCACTATTCAATTGTTAAAGAAGTTGTTTGTTATTATGCAACAACAAATATGAAGAAAATATGTAAAAGGAGGCATGAAGCAGCTTGCAATTGTATACCGTCTATATGTAATAATTTGTATGGACTAATAAATGAGAAGAGAGGTGGGTTTTTTTATTCATGAGAGGTACTCTATTTGTTTCTTTGTTTAGTTTCCCACTATTCAATTGTTAAAGAAGTTGTTTGTTATTGTGCAACAACAAATATGAAGAAAATATGTAAAAGGAGGCATGAAGCAGCTTGCAATTGTATACCGTCTATATGTAATAATTTGCATGGTTACCTCGAATCACTGGGAATCGGGTTTTCATAATGAGCTCCAAGATTTCCTGGCTACTTCTCGTCCAGTTTCCATCTTCCTTAATTAGATGGGATCCTTATAAAGGTTTTTGAGTAAACGGCTAGTCTCAAGGTTATTTTTAATCGAGTGACAGAAGATTTCCTATTAACAACGTTTATAACCTCTGACTGCATATTTGAAACTCCGTTGGTAGTCTTCGTATTCACTTCTACAATTTGGAAAAATCAACATCGGACTTAGGATGTCCGATACCGCGTGCAGTTGGAAAGACATAATGGCCCATTTTACCTTATTTAGGTCGATAATTCCTTCAGAGGTATACGAGGACCTACCTGAGCGTGCTATTTTACCAGGCATGTTGGAACAACCCGAAAAGTGTACACCCATTAGTATATCTAGTATTTTGCGCCGAATGATGTCTATTCCCCATTCGGTTTTTGGATATATAGTGGTAGAGTGGAACGTTTTCCGAGAACCTTTCTTGGGCGATTTGCCTCCGAGTGTTCTTCTAAATTAGTTTTTGATTTTATGATATCATGGGTAAAGGGAAAATACAAATATGGTGGAAAAAGAAGATATCAGCTGCCTTAATAACTTCACCTTATGCGAATTCGCTTTGTCTTAGGCTAAGTAGATTGTTTTACGTGAGTTGCCATCTGTAAGTCACCACACCTACAACTGCATATACATATATATATATACGCATATATATCTAAAAATACTGATGTTTCTCAATTTCATTGAATTATATCTAGAGCACCACAAATCTGCAACAAAAAAAAATTTATATATATAGAAGTTACATAATAAAGTAAATATTATAATTTTCGAAACGACATTTCTCTCAAACTTTGCAAAATTTTAAAATTTTCTTATTAAATCTATTTGCATATTTTGAAAAGTCGCCGCCAGTCTAAACGGTTTCCTTTATTGAATTAACTATCTGCAGCATTCTTACCTCAAGTATCGATTGCTTCCAATTTACACATTCTGTCAAAAGAAATAGAATATAAGCAATAAGATGAATAAATTCAGCCTTTTTATTGCAATTTTGTGAACTTACTAATTCGAGCGTATTTTCGGGAAACTTCACATATAGAAAGTCAGAATTTTCCTTTTTTGCTTTATTTACCATTTTCGAGATTTTTTAATTAATACGCATAATGAAATCTCCGCCAGCGCAGAGCCAATTCATATAAAAGCATCGCAGATGTTTGCAGTTAGTTCAGTCTGCTTTAGATTAGGAGCCGCTGCCTTTAGGTGTACTAATGTAGTGTGCGATGACGGGAACGGTGGTATTCAGTGATGTTTCTTATGAGTGTGCTTAGTTTCCGTAGGTTTCCACGCACCACTGGTGATGAGAGCCACCCGCCTTTTTACTAAGACACCCACCGCTGACTGTAGAAGCGATCACTAATATCGACGATATTTCCAGGTTCTCTGCTCTCTCTCTACCCAGCAGATCTAACCAAAAGTAGTTTCTCGATGAGCAAGATGTCTAGAAAATTGGAACAACTACACTGGATATGCTGAAGAATATTGCCGTTTTCCACTTTCAGCCATTTTTGAATTAGTATTTAGAGGAGCTTGTTTTAAGAATTATGTATCACACAGAACTAATGTCCAAGATAAAAAACGTAATTCCAACAAAATATGCCGAACTTAATGGAGATGCATTGGACCAAAGCGTGGATGTCTCTCGGGAAGTATAGCCGAATATAAGAGGTAAAATTGGTCATGAAGATCTGAAAGAGTTAATAACAATTGATATGCATTTGTATCATATCAAATTTTTTTTCTGGTTTCAAGTTTTGTTCAAATATTCCTTCAATGGAACTAACGTTTGCGATAGGCAAGTTTATGAACACGTACACCGATTTTTGTAGATTGGTGCTACGCAGCCAGTTGCAGTTGCATCGCACGAACGATCGTTCTCAAGTTTTGGAAGTTTGAAAACCTATCTACGCAACAGGACTGGAGAAGAGTGATTGAAAGGATTGGCGCTACTCAATATTCGTAGAAATATGAAAGTCAGCAGTGGAAGGAATATTCTGGCAAAGAAAAGAAAGAAAAAAACATAACTCTTTAAATTGCCATTTATTCAATTTTAATTTTGTTTATGTAAACATAATAAAATAAATAACTTAAAACTAAAAAGTATTCTTGCAAATGCCAATTTCAAGTAATTCAAATCAAATTACGTTATTCTTAATTGTGTTATATCATAAATTTTTCATTTGCAATGCTTTTTTCATGAATTCTAGAGGCTTTTGAGTGGAAAGTTTAATACCTTTATAGTATAAAATATCGTACCAATTAATGTCATACTTTCTGTTTTTTTTTAATTATTAATATTAATTAAATGTGTTTACGCTAACACTTGACTAATAAATGAGAAGAGAGGTGGTTTTTTTATTCATGAGAGGCACTCTATTTGTTTCTTTGTTTCCTTTCCCACTATTCAATTGTTAAAGAAGTTGTTTGTTATTATGCACCAACAAATATGAAGAAAATATGTAATGGGAGGCATGAAGCAGCTTGCAGTTGTATACCGTCTATATGTAATAATTTGTATGGTTAGAAACCTCGAATCACTGGGAATCGGGTTTTCATAAGGAGCTCCAAGATTTCCTGGCTACTTCTCGTCCAGTTTCCATCTTCCTTAATTAGATGGGATCCTTATAAAGGTTTTTGAGTAAACGGCTAGTCTCAAGGTTATTTTTAATCGAGTGACAGAAGATTTCCTATTAACAACGTTTAACACCTCTGACTGCATATTTGAAACTCCGTTGGTAGTCTTCGTATTCACTTCTACAATTTGGAAAAATCAACATCGGACTTAGGATGTCCGATACCGCGTGCAGTTGGAAAGACATAATGGCCCATTTTACCTTATTTAGGTCGATAATTCCTTCAGAGGTATACGAGGACCTACCTGAGCGTGCTATTTTACCAGGCATGTTGGAACAACCCGAAAAGTGTACACCCATTAGTATATCTAGTATTTTGCGCCGAATGATGTCTATTTCCCATTCGGTTTTTGGATATATAGTGGTAGAGTCGAACTTTTTCCGAGAACCTTTCTTGGGCGATTTGCCTCCGAGTGTTCTTCTAAATTAATACAAAAAATTTTCCACGAATTGTTCTGAGCCTTCTTTACTGCTTTTTTGAAGTGTCTTAGAGCTTCCTTATAGGCGTCCCTAGAAACATTTCGATTTGCTTTGTTAAAAAGCCTTCTGCTCTCTTTCCTTAGGGAAGATATTTCTTTGTTCCACCAGTGTGACTTCTTTCTCCCTTTAGGAAGTATGGCCTGGAAGGAGGAGAGAAATGCCGCGTAGCAGGCTTTGGTAATGCTGATTACAGCTTCATCAATTTTTTCGATGAGTTCAGCTCACCGAGAGAAGCGTACCTGTAATTTGGTGTGTACGCTTCAGTAGGTCTCGACAATAAGCTAAGCTTACTGAGACAAGCATTTTTGGAGAGAGATGACACTAGCACGTCATTGTATTGGGGCCAGTTGGTACGTCTACTGTTCCCGTAAGTAGCTGGAGAGCTAGTGTATACGCCGATCTCAAAACTAATGTACATATGATCGGAGAAAGAATGGTCAACCGTGAAGCTTTCTAAAAAGGGTAGGGATGTATCCGTTACATCAAGTACTTCTTTTCTATTTACCGCGACGAAAGTGGGTCTATTCCCAATATTACATATTGCTAGGTTATGGGTAAGAACAAAATCATATAGAGACTCACCCCTCGAGTTGATGTCCGTAGATCCCCACAGCGAAGGGTGCACATTTGCATCGGTGAATTGGTGTTATCTGATATGATCAGGTACTTTCTGATATAGTGATGCGAAACAAATTGAATAACCGATTAATCGGTAAGTGATTAATCGAAAGCATTCGCTGATTAATTGCAATTAATCGTAAGAAATTAAGCGATTAGCCGGTCGTTCGATTAAAAAAAAATTAAAGTAATTTGGTATGTTATAAAAAACTGGCTCTATTATTATTCTGGGGGTGGAAAGCTTATTCTCGGTTTGCTAGCATTTTCTCATGCTGTCCCTTTATAACAACGGATCGTATTATTAACAGTCGGTCGGATTAACTTTAACCATTGATAGAACATACGAAAGAAGTGTCTCGTTCGAGTACACGGATGTTGCTCCGTATTCGTATTCGATAGCTTCAATTATATTTTGCTATGACAAACAGTCTTCTACAAGTATACGCCGCAATGCCCGTTTGCGAGTCATAACTGTATATGTTGCAGCCACAAATACTGATTAGGAACAGTAAACTGTTTACAATGGTCATTAAAGAAATCGCATAATTATTAGAACCAGTGCTAGCAGAAAATATTTAATATAATCCTTTAATACTTAAACCACCGAAAAAAGAGCTAAATAATATTCACAATAATTGGCAAAATTAATAGCTAACTTCTTCAAAACTTAACGTTTCTTTACTTAAATATTTTTATCCATTTTCTGCAACATAAATAAAAGAAGGTATAAAGTTAAGTATAAGCAATAAATTTTAAAAACCGAAGAAGGTGAATTCATTGCTAAGGCAATTGTAAAACTTATACAAGTATGTTTATAAACTAGGCCAAGAGCAAATAATCTTAAAGTAATTTACTGTATGGAAATCTTCGCTCTCAAGAATTGGAAATTACCATTTAGTATATCTACAAAACGAACTGATTTGAACTTCTGCAATCGATTTTATTTGACACTTCCGCTTTGCTTTGTTTTCATTTCCTTAAATTTAAACTCCCTGTGTTTTCAGTTAAACACAGCTAAATTAAACCTTCCTTCAAGATATCTCCTCGATCATATGATATTAGATATTAAATACCCAAAGTACTAATTTGGCAACCCTTTCGAATCGGTTAGGATCAAATTCGGCCAAATTGGCGCAGACAACAAGCGAAATTAACTGAACATGAAAATCTAATTTTGTGAAAGTGTTAATGTGCATTATTTCTTTGGATAGCAACGTTAAAACCAACATGTTAACAGTGGTAAGAGTTCGAAAGTTTTTTTTCGTCATACAACTGCATCCAAGTCCTTACATAACATGAGTCGTTTTAGGAATATGCAAGTCGTGAGCTAAGAAATACTATACAGAAAAGGTGCCCTTCTGTGACTCGGGGCGAGACTTCATCCTATGCGATCACATGCAACTGAAAATCAACAGCCTATCCATCCATATTAATCGCCGCCTTCTATCAATCTATCAAATTATATATTGGCTGGCGATAGAGCCACTACGGACGAAAAAAACAGAATTTTAGACTGCTAGGTGACCTACATAATCGAAGAATAGTCAAAACAAACAAACAAACAAAGAATAATATATGTTTATATACATAAAACAAAAAATGGAAAAAAGTTACTTCTGAAGCCGTAAATCGGAAATAAGTTCGTGAATTAGTTAGGAGCGGAACGTAATTAACATCAATATTGGAATCAATTCCTTGTTTTTTATATAAAATACAAACTTCGTATACATATATGCGATCGTGGTGGATCCACATACTGCCAAAAACTAACTTAACTCAACAACAGAATCATTTTTTTATTTACTTTTTTTGTATTTTTCCTATTTAATCACTCTGGAGTTCGTGAGTGCTTGATCTAGTTCAGTCCTTTAGCCATGTTTTGCTTTATTTGCATTCAGAGCTCAAAATTGCGTTTCTTATGTTTTTATACTATTATAACTTTGTTCACATAACGGTTGTTTTTAACAGCATAAAGCAACCGAGATAGATATAGCCATATATATATACCAAAAATTCATAGAATCAATAACGAATTTGATTAAGCCTTGTCTGTCTGTCTGTCCGTCAACAATTATACCGAATCAAAGAAATTTGGAAATGGGCGTGGCACCGCCCACTTTAGAGCAAATAAATGTATATCGGAAACCATACTACCCAACTCTACCTAATTTGAAACACATATTGCATTTCAAGTCATTAAGCAAACTTTCGAAAATTTTTAAAATCGGGCAAAAACCACGCCCACCTCTCATGCAACGGTAATTTTCAAAAATCAAAAAAGAAAAAACAGAACGATATTTAAGTCAGCGAGAAAAGAATGGCGCTACACTAACAAATACACCGAATCATAAAAGTTTGTAACTGAACGAGGCAGCGCCCATTTTAGACCAAATAAATATACATATCTCCCAGACCGTTCCACCCAACCCTACCAAATTTAGTACACATATTACACTTCCAGTCATTAATAAAATTCCAAAAACGGTACAAATCGGACAAAAAAAATTCGATATTTATTAATTATACAAGGTAATTTGCTAAAATTTAATAGTCAAGATTGGGGTTGGGAATGAAATACATGGAATCATAAATGTTGGGAATGGCCATGGTATCGCCCACCTTAGAGCCAATTGGTATATCTCCTTTTGCAAATTCTACTAAAATACGTACACATTTGAAATTTTTTTTCAAAAAATTTCGAAATTGCCGAAAATAGTAGAAATCAGATTGAACCACGCTTATCTTTCATAAAACGGTAATTTGCAACAAATCAAAATATTCAATATCTTACTAAATCATGGCGTGAAGTCTTTAAAATTTGGTATAAAGAGTTTAATTGGGAAGATAAATAATTAAAAAATCAAAATTTTGGGAATATGAGTGTGGTACTTTAAAATCATACTGATTTCCGTTTGTTTTTATTTAAATCAATAAACGTCGTTTAAATGTCGTTAATGATGTAGTACTAGCACACCGGCAAGGGCGTAGCCAGGTCCGCACGTAGGGTGGGGCTGAAAAAAAATTTTAATTCCAGTGATTTTTTTAATATTATTTTTATACCTTTCATGCTAATAAAAGTTTTCTTGGATTCGCTGAAAACCCCTCCAGAATTTTCGTTTCCATTTCCGCTTGATTCTCTTTGACTAAAGCCCGGTGGGTGCTAAGCATGCACAATCCTGAAAAAATAAAATTTATGTACTAAATTATTTATAAAAAATGTTTGCTTTTATTACCATTCAACCGATTCTCTCCCATTGTTGTTCTCAGCCATGTCTTTACTCTTCTGAGAGTGCTGAACGACCGTTCAACAGTGGCAGTTGTGCAGGGAATTGCGAACAGAATTTCAAGTCCCTCCTTTATCCTCGGATAAAAATCTGAGCTATTGTAAGCACATACATATTAAATCTAACTCACCTCCTTCCTTATCTTTCCAATATTTGTAATAAAGTTCAAGCTCATTTTCAATATCTTTTATATTGTAAAAAGAGCTTGCACGCAAAACTTTTTCATTGAATTCGCTTAGAGAGATAGTTTTCATATGCAGTGGACTTAAGGCTGCGAGATCAAAAGTTGGAGTGTTTTCTTTAGGAAATCGTTCTCTAATAGATGTTATTAAAGAGTCCAAAGATGGAATGAAAATTGCCCGGCGGTAATACTCTGCTGTTGTCGTGAATGAAGGATTTGATCTTTTTGTTTGCTTCTCGACGACTCTGGGCACACTTATATTGAGCGATGCATTCTCAGCTAACTTTTCACAGTCTCTAAAAATCTTTTCAAATTCGCTGGCAGATGTCTCTCGATGTTCCTCAAATAAATTTAAAATGTTATTGATGTGATCTCTACATTTAATCACATCATTGTTCTTGGCTTGCAATATATTCACTACTGGTTGGAGAATGCTGTAATATTTGGCAATAATGAACATACAAATAAGAAAAACGCTTTTAGTTGCAGCACTGTGAAGTTGGAATGCAAATTTTCTCGTGCCAGCGTTTCCTTCTGTGCTTAGTTTTTCCAATCCATCTATTATATCACAATAGAAATTTTTAAAATCAGCGATGCTTTTGTACTTCTCCGACCAGCGTGTTTCACAAAAAGAATGTACATTCGGAGCGTATCTTCTGCAAAGGGGTGACTCTTTGAAAAAATTTATTACATCCTTTATGGTGGAAATGGTGTTACGTATTTCAGAGACTGAATTCAGGTCATTAACCACCAAATTGAGGCGATGACTGGCGCAATGAATATAACAACTTTTTTGGAATGTACCTCTTAATATTTTTTGCACCCCACTAGTATTGCCAGCTGGATCTAAGTCTAAACCTTCCACAAATCCTTTGATGTTTCGAATTCCTATCGAAAGTTGTTCCTTTCCAGCCATGCCTGCTGTCTCGTCTGCTAAGATGCTGTACGCTGACGCTTTTTTAACATCTGTGCAGATGTAATTTTTAATTACTTTCGCCGAAATGTCCAAAATTTCATTTTGGATTTGTGGACTAGTATACTTTGCGTTTTGTTTGCCATCCTCCAAATTGTTTTTTAATGCCTCATCACCAACTGATATTCTCATCATAAGCAGATCATATAGAACACCTTTGAAAAAGTGAAATAATGAAATATAGTTTTTAACTTTTATAAATCTGTTAGATTTACCTTCATCATTCGTTTTGCCACGAAGAGGAAGATCATGCGTTCCACAAAACAAAATTGTATTTATAATGGATTTAATAATTTTTTTATTTTGTTCAATTTTTTTTGAATGACCCCGTTGCATTTGCAAATCGACAGGAGTTTCATTTAAAAATGACATTGCTGATTGCGTAGCTTCTTTATGCAAACTGCTTGATGCATGAGCTTTGCAGTACTCATGCACATTTTTAAATTTTGTAAAAGGGCGTACAACAAACGAGGAAGTTACGCCAACCATGGTTTGTATAAATCTAACCATGACCAATTGAATTTTCTCTTCAAGTGTGTTGCATCAGCTGAAAAATTAAAATTTTGGTCGGGCTTCCAACAACTAACCAACAGTTCTTTTTTCTGCTCCTCACTCATCGTACCGACTAAAGCCACCCATTTGCCAATATCGTTGGCATGTCAATCATCCGCCGTCATATCTGCCGCGCGGCTCTCTTCACTTGAGCTGCTATCATTTAAGCTCAGCCTCCTCTTCAATCTCGCTGCAATAAGAACATATGTATCATTAAAAAGTGTAATGCAATAACTTAAGTCAACTATTACGTACTTGTAGTATTATTAAAAAAGTTTCTAATGTCCATTTTTATTATATTATTATCAGTTATACTTCTTAAGCGACACTTTTTTTTTAACCAACACTAATCACTTTTGACACTTTTTCTTCTTTTAATTGCCTGAATGACAGCTGTCTCTCAAATATGATAGTGATGACAAACTATTAAAAAAGCTATTGATGGTAAACGTACGATCGATAAATTATTTAACTTCATTGCATTCATTGCAACTTTACAAACAAAAAATCACCAATGGGACGAACGGTAGGGGGGGGGGGGGGGGGGCAGCTGCCCTATGCATATCATACATACATAAATATCAGTTCAGTATTTTGGACACCTATAAAGGACTCACATTCATTTTCATATATAAGATTAACTTTGAAATAAAAAACATGCACCGGGTATTTATAGTTCGGTTGCATCCGAACTTAGACCCTTTCTTACTTTTTGTACCCTACACTAGAGGTGCCCAGGAGGTTTCATAACTTTACTCACTTAACGGTTTTTTGTAACAGCGTAAACCAAACCAGACAGATAAAGACATAGGCACGCTTTGCATTTCAATTTAGTAAGCACAATTTTGAATATTATATAAGTCAAACAAAAACTACGCCTAAATCTCATATAACTGTAAATTACACTTTGAATACTTTGAAATTGCAGGTTTTATTGTATTAAGCGAGTTAAGAGCAGGAATAAAAGAGGTATTTCTATATATGCAAAGCCTGAAATTGCTTCTTGAATTGAGCTTTGTAGAATGGAAAAAATATATTCTGGGTGAGCATTTTTAGAAACTATTCTATTTAAACACAATAACATTTATGTGCTGGCGCCCTATAGGAATTCAGCTTTCTCTATCGTAAATCTGGAAGCAGAGCTGCGCTAGCTATTGTTAGGTCAGGCGAGCTGCTGCAACTACCCATAATCCTAGTGGAGGCGTCGTCGTACATTGTGCAGAATGTCGAATCGCTTATCTACACTCTGCCAATTCATTCCCCCACTAATCCGCCAGCAGGCTTGAATGCCAGAGATCGTGGTGCGCCTTAACGATGCCTACTACCATGTGGATTTCACCTTTGATCAGTGCACCTAGGTCAGTGGGATATCCTGGTGGGCAGCAGGTGATATGCAGTAAATAAACATTAAATATTTTCTGACCAGATAGTGCTGTCCTGACATTCAACAGCCGATGTCTTCTTCGATAAAACGATACTGCAATGTGGTATGTGTACTTCACTATTATATCGCACGTGATACTAACGATGCACATTGTAGCCGTTGCAACGTTGCTGTGCAGTTTCATATCTTGGATCGCAACTATTAAGGGAATGTGCCGGCTTATGAAGTCGGCTATCTCTGCGATCTTACTTCGGTCGACTCGCGGTCGCGTAGCTCTGCAGCACGAGGTACGATAGTCATCCGCCCACCCGAGTTTCACCTAACTGGCGTGGGTGTGTGAGTTGGGCCCTATTTGGCACAGGCGATGGAGACGCAAGCAACACAAGGCCACATACTTTGTGGTCCACTCCCTATGAATTCAAGGGAGTCAAACGATTATTATTATTTATTTAAATTTTTCTGGCATACCTTTTAAATGCAACCGTTCAAGTGCTTGCAATACTGTAAGAATGAATTGGTAAAAAGAAGAAGATTTTTAAAACAAGAAGTTTTCCGTACTTCGTGGCGTACAGAAGCGTTTTGCCTTGTGTGCAAAAAACCATTTTAATGTTATAAAATTTTGCCATCCTGTCGTTTTAAGTGATTTCGGTGCAACTCTGGAGACAGTTTCAGTTGTTTGCAGACGCGTCGGAAGGTTAACGCTCTCGCTTGCACATTTGTTTTGCATTAGTGTGGGTGGAGAAATTTGAATGCGGTTAGTTGGAATTAGCGATCGTTTCAATTGGGCTAACGCATATGTTATGACTAAATTGTGCAGAAAATAATCATGAGAAAATAAAAGCAAACGTGCTAGTACTCTAAACGATTAATTTAAAACAATTTGCTGTACGATTTCTTTAAAAAGAAAGCTCATAGACTGAAAAGTTGAAATAAATTGTATACGATTAAAAAAACGAAAACTTATGTGAAAGTTAACAAATTTCGGTGTTTGATTACGTGATGAGTATCGCAGATTTAGATGTTTAACCGGTGACAATAAGAATGAGTTAATCAAGCTTTAAAGACGTGAGAAAAGCACTCGGAAATTTTACCAAAAGTTGCGGTGACTTACGAAAGGTTTTATGGACGGGAAAATTCCGGTAAGAACACGAACGACGACATAGTATGTAACTGATGTCCAAAACACACTTAAATTGTAGAAGGAACGAAGATGGAGATCCTGAAACCCAAAATGCTGATGGCAGCATTAATATACCGTCACTCCACCTCAATGAAGTTCTAAGAGCAATAATGCGGCTACGGAACAACACTTCCAGAATATGGTCGGACGAGTGCATACCCGCTGATTGGAATTTAAGTGTGATCCACCCACTCCACAAGAAGGGTTATCTTTAACATCCTTAAGATTTCGTATAATGTTATACCAGAATATATCAGAAGATTTATTAATTTATCTATTTGTAATCTTGAAAGTGAGATATGAAGAGGATCGATGATACAGGAGATAGGTTTTTTGAAGGCTCTCAATCCTCTTAATATGGGATGTGTAGTAAAGCCACCAGTTAAATAGTGCATGTTTGAATTTAGAGCGTTCAAGAGAAGTAAAAAGTGTCTTAAGCAAATAGGGATTTCTAAAGTCCGATCTGATACTCTGAACAAAGGCTAAAAAAGGGTATGCTTTAGTTAGCGTGTAATTAAGGTGACTATGAATTGAAAATGTTGAATCCAATACAACTCCAAGATCCGTAACTTCACTAACAGTTTCCAATTGAGATGAACCAATATTATACAGGGTAGAAATAAGGGAGTATGATTTAGAATATGATATATGGAAAAACTTAAAAGGATAGTCGATATTAAATTAAATACTCGGAATTACTATTTAACAATTTAATAATAGTTTGATGCGTTTATTCATGTTAATTGTACAAAGTAAAGTATGAAACGATTATAAACGAATACGTTACTTTACGCTGCACGACGGTTCGTGCGCAACTCTTTCGCTACTTCTCGTATACTTCTATCCGTTCTTAAAAAGAGTTGGCATTGTCTAACACACTTTTTTGCGTTCAGTTCTTATTATTTTTAAGACCCCAAGTGACAACGTTATCTATGTCTTTTTGAACTTTCAAATCACAGCATACAAAATAAACTTAGAAACTTTAAAACAGCTGGATATAATAATTACAATAATAATTTGGCGATTACACCATGGCTTGATATTTGGCCGGACTTTTCCTACGAAGGTACCTAGAGTTTTACGCCGACTCCGAGCGGCCGCCTACAGCTGGATGTTTCATTAAAATCACCAACAGAAGTGAACACTTGAGGAAGCACTTGAGACAAAATGCTACATCATCCACTACAACCACAACATTTCGATAAGAGAGGTACGACCTAATCCACTTAAAAAATATAGAATGTAAAGCTAAGGCACATAGCTTCGAGAGTAAAGGAGAAATCTTGACAAAGGCTTAAGAATAGACGGAGAAGCGACTTGTACATGGTCATTAAAAGCTGATATGCAGTACTCAGAGTACTCGTTAGTAGTTGTAAGCCTTCCCGCCATGAAATCATGCCGATCTATAGAGGTCAGGCAACTAACAGAAAAATAAAGTTTTTGGGGGACAATGTACTCTAAATGTTATGAAACCGTCGATATTTTAGATACGGGCCTGTAGTTACCAATATTATTCTTGTTTCCGCTTTTAAATATTGGGTTTATGAAAACAACCTTCCAATTATAAATGAATACACCCGGTTCATAAGAAATTTATAAAAAAAAACATCGGTTTGAATATATGAGTTAATTTGCCGGATTGTATCTAGTACACATCAAAGGTTAGCTTTTTTATTATTATAAAAAAACTGCACAAGGGACGCTTGATATCTGCACCAAATTTAAGAATATATTAACCCCATGAAGAGGGGAATTTGAAAGTTTAAACTTTTTATAAAACTTGTTCTTTAGTAGTTTTAGTTCCCCAGTATACCACGGAACTCTAAACAATACTGTTTGATTGTTGGTACACAATTTCTACAGATTTCACTTAACTTGTTCTTTAAGATATTAAAATATTTAGCAAATACATCTATTAAAACACCAAAATCATAGTTTCTAAAACAGGAGCCAAATTGGAAATACCAACTGATGCCAAGTTTTTTTCCACTTGGTCTTTCCAAGGCAGAAGCCACCCTCTCTCTCTGCCACCGTGTTTTAATTGGTTGTGCTCTATCTATGCCGATTTAAAGCTCATACAGCTCTTCCTTCCATTGTCTGCGTCGTCGCAAAGACGTAGAGGTCCAAACATCTTTCGGATAATCTTTCCTTCAAAGACTCCAAGAGCTATCTTGTATTGGCAGTGTCCTTGCTTCAGCGCCATAGAATAGCATGGGTCTGATGAGAGACTTAAAGAGTGTGGTTTTGGTTCGTCGAGAGAGGGCTTTACTGCGCTATTGCCTACTCAGCCCAAAGAAGCACGTGTTGACAAGAGAGATAAACAAAGACATTCACATTTTTGAAATTGTAATTGTCAACTGTGATTCAGTAGCTAAGACGCGACTGTGCTGACTTTTTATTTGATGAAAGGAGGTACTTCGTTTTACTCTCGTTCAATTCCAGACCCATTCACTTCGCTTTTTTTCTAGTTTAGAATGTAAGGGCTCGGTTGTGTTGCGGATGATATCGATATCATCAGTACACCCCACGCTCTTATAAGATACGGAACTGTTTAATTCTGCAGCTCGAATTATCTTTTCTAATATAAGGTTAAAGAAGTCGTACGAAAGAGAGTTACCCTGTTTGTAACCTCGTTTGGTTTCAGAGAGGTCCTTCCCGATTCTGACGCAGCTGGTGGTGTTGCTCTACGCCATTTTTCATATCCATATAAATTTTGTTGGGATACTAAATTTAGACATTGAGGCAATTAGGTAATTCTCAGACTGATCCCGCGGTAGTTGGCGCCAATTGCAGGATCGCCCTTTTGTGGATTAGGCAGAGTACACTCAAATTCCAATCAGCCTGTATGTGTTCGTCCGGCCTTATTTTGCAAACAAGTTTGTGCATACACTTTTCCAGCACATCGCCAGCGTACTTGAATAGCTCTGCTGGAAGTCCGTCAGCACCAGCAGCCTTTTTGTTCTTTAGCCGCGCTACTGTCGTTCTAGATTAGTCCAAGTCTGGTAACGGTACTTCGACTCCGTCTTCATTGATTGGGAGTTCGGGTTTATGCTCTACGACGTATTCCGTGCTGCCATTGAGTAGCGTGGAGGAGACATCCCTCTCTATTTTGAGTATACTATATCTGTCATCATTCGCCGGTTTCATTCTTACATTCTTACAGGAAATAGCCACGGTCTAGAGACTTTCTGTAAGCCGCCATACCCTCCGATAGAATTTGAGAGCGTTTATCCTACCACAGTCCGTTATACGTTGCATGAGGTCGTCATCATCCCAGGTTTTTTCGTTGAGCGCTGTTTTTACGTGGCGGGCACATTTCTATAGCGAACACCCTGCTCCAAGTCAGACGCTCATTCGCAGCTGTACCTATTGATGAACAGATGCTGCAAAACCCTGGCGAGCCTTTAATCCGAAAACGTCAGAGTGACCCCACCAAGTTCGCCTTCTCACAAATTTTCAGCAAAAATTTCATTGTCATAGAAATTTAAAATCAACTATGTCCCAACAAAGACAAAAACGTCATAATCCAAATGGGAGCTGAATTAGATCCGGTGCAATAGAAAATATTGTTTATTGTTTAGTATTAAGAGAAATATACAAAGTATTATTAAACCTAATCTTATATATACAAGAGTACGAGCTACTGAGGCCATCGACTCTCATAAAAAAGTTAAGATAATGTGATAAATTTATATTGTTATATTTTGTTTTGTAAATTACATTCTGCTAGATAGTTATAAATGGTCTCTATATGCTAGGCATGTGATTATGCTCCTTGATGGAATATTGAGTTGCGAAGGAAAAGCAGTTTTTGTTTGGCAGATTTAGGAAGGTTTGCAAGCATTGGGTAGGATATCCCCTATATGCCTGGAGTTTTACCTTTGACGTGTTGTAGAGCGGACTCTAATTCGCAGAAAGTGATTTCACCCTCTAAATTTTTTGCCGATACGGATAGATTTGCCATGGTGTAGTTAGTAGATATCCAGTGTTGTTTTTTCGTGATATATTCTGCAGAAAAATTACTATCTTCGGAATATGGAGACCAAAGTTGTGCGAAAGAAGTGTCTGTCTGTCTGTCCGTCAACAAATATACCGAATCAAAGAAATTTGGAAATTGGCGTGGCACCGCCCACTTTAGAGCAAATAAGTGTATATCGCAAACCATACTACCCAACTCTACCTAATTTGAAACACATATTGCATTTCAAGTCATTAAGCAAACTTTCGAAAATTTTAAAATCGGGCAAAAACCACGCCCACCTCTCGTGCAACGGTAATTTTCAAAAATCAAAAAAGAAAAAACAGAACGATATTTAAGTCAGCGAGAAAAGAATGGCGCTACACTAACAAATACACCGAATCATAAAAGTTTGTAACTGAACGAGGCAGCGCCCATTTTAGACCAAATAAATATACATATCTCCCAGACCGTTCCACCCAACCCTACTAAATTTGGTACACATATTACACTTCCAGTCATTAACAAAATTCCAAAAACGGTACAAATCGGACAAAAAAAATTCGATATTTATTAATTATACAAGGTAATTTGCTCAAATTTAATAGTCAAGATTGGGGTTGGGAATGAAATACATGGAATCATAAATGTTGGGAATGGCCATGGTATCGCCCACCTTAGAGCCAATTGGTATATCTCCTTTTGCAAATTCTACTAAAATACGTACACATTTTAAATTTTTTTTCAAAAAATTTCGAAATTGCCGAAAATAGTAGAAATCAGATTGAACCACGCTTATCTTTCATAAAACGGTAATTTGCAACAAATCAAAATATTTAATATCTTACTAAATCATGGCGTGAAGTCTTTAAAATTTGGTATAAAGAGTTTAATTGGGAAGATAAATAATTAAAAAATCAAAATTTTGGGAATATGAGTGTGGTACGTTAAACTCATACTGATTTCCGTTTGTTTTTATTTAAATCAATAAACGTCGTTTAAATGTCGTTAATGATGTAGTACACGCACACCGGGCTTGCTTTGATGCGCCAGTAAAGACATATTGTTTAGATATTGAACATTGCTTTTGTGCTTAAAATATACTTTATACCTTGCTCTTAAGGAAATATGTACACATCGAATATCAAATATTTTCGTCAAATAGCTGGAAAGGTATTGTGAATAGTAGTTTCGTCTTAAATGGGGGCATGAGTATGCCTTTTTCTCCAAAAAAAAAATATATAGCCTCACACATAGGATCTTTGTACCAAATATTGTACATCGGCATCAAATAGTTGTGGTGTTGCAAGGAATTTTTCTAATTGATACACAGTTTGATCTATAAGCCATATGTATGTACATATATATCCGAATGTCATTAATCTGCACTGAATAGTTGCGAATAGACGAATTTAAATTGCCTCTTCTATGGGGGAGTGGCACGGTCCACATTTTCAGATTTATGCGTACCTTACTTTCGGCCGGAGAATCACTTGAGCTTACTGTGCAAATTACATAAATATCAGTTCAGTATTTTGGACACCTATAAAGGACTCACATTCATTTTCATATATAAGATTAACCTTGAAATAAAACACATGCACTGGGTATTTATAGGGCGGTTGCATCCGAACTTAGACCCTTTCTTACTTTTTGTACCCTACACTAGAGGTGCCCAGGAGGTTTCATAACTTTACTCACTTAACGGTTTTTTGTAACAGCGTAAACCAAACCAGACAGATAAAGACATAGGCACGCTTTGCATTTCAATTTAGTAAGCACAATTTTGAATATTATATAAGTCAAACAAAAACTACGCCTAAATCTCATATAACTGTAAATTACACTTTGAATACTTTGAAATTGCAGGTTTTATTGTATTAAGCGAGTTAAGAGCAGGAATAAAAGAGGTATTTCTATATATGCAAAGCCTGAAATTGCTTCTTGAATTGAGCTTTGTAGAATGGAAAAAATATATTCTGGGTGAGCATTTTTTGAAACTATTCTATTTAAACACAATAATATTTATGTGCTGGCGTATTATTGTTTTATTGTATTTAAACACAATAAAATTTATGTGATTTCACCCTCTAAATTTTTTGCCGATACGGAGAGATTTGCCATGGTGTAGTTAGTAGATATCCAGTGTTGTTTTTCCGTGATATATTCTGCAGAAAAATTACTATCTTCGGAATATGGAGACCAAAGTTGTGCGAAAGAAGTGGCGATCTCTTCGGAGTTAGTCAGTACATTTTGGTTTGTTTGGATGACTTTTATCGGGAAGTGAGGGGCGGAAGTTAAACGTTTAATGTCTGACCATAACTTTTTGGTAGTCGAAGTAGGGGAGATTTTTGAAGTGAACATTTCAAAAATTTGCCTTTTAGCATCCTTAACAGCTCTTTTGACAAGGGCGTTTGATTTCCTGTAATTACTTAGGTTATATTCAGACATAAATCTTTTGAAAGTGTTCCAGTATTCAGTTTTTTTGTCACGCAGATGTTGAAGATCTTTATTCCACCAAATAGGAAAGTCTTTTGAAAAGCTAGGTTCGGTTTGAGGAGCGGAACGTAATTAACATCAACATTTGAATCAATTCCTTGTTTTTTATATAAAATACAAACTTCTTATACATATATGCGATCGTGGTGGATCCACATACTGCCAAGAACTAACTTAACTCAAAAACAGAATCATTTTTTTATTTACTTTTTTTGTATTTTTCCTATTTAATCACTCTGAAGTTCGTGAGTGCTTGATCTAGTTCAGTCCTTTAGCCATGTTTTGCTTTATTTGCATTCAGAGCTCAAAATTGCGTTTCTTATGTTTTTATACTATTATAACTTTGTTCACATAACGTAAGTGTGCCCAATTACGGCCTAATACCTAATCCCGTGCTATTTCGTTTACAAGTTTTTTAAATAAACAAAATAAGTCAATGCTACCCATCATTCAAAGGACAGTTATTTTAAATTGTCAAAAATATATTCAACTTTATATTTGAAAAATGTCAAACCATAAATCATTTTATTTCATATTAAATTCACATATGTTAGTTGGCTGGAAGCAGTTGCCTAGCGCGGTGGTGATAATTAACAAGTTTTGTTGTGAAAAGAGCTAAGAGTTGTGTAAAAATTGTTTAAGACTGATATTATAATTGGGTAAGTGCATATATATATATATACTAAAATATTTGTACATTATAGCATTTTTTACCGAAATATATGTTTTAATATGAATTTTATATAATAAACTCATAAAAATGTTAAATGCAAAGTTAGAACGGAATTTGGTACATTGAAATTTCACCTGTACCGATCTACGTGCTATGAAACGGAATTAGGAACATATATCATATTTCGTTTTACTTTGTTTTGGGGTTGAAAATTGAGTTTTAATATATATTTAAATTCTTAGCTTAAAGTAAACTCAATAAATTGTTTAAAGATCAATTTCCGTCCTATCGTTTTTTGAGGAAAAAGCTTATTTTTTGCGTATGAAATTTCATAAATGAGCTTAAAATAAGTAAACACAATTCAGAGGCTTACTTTTTCTAAAGCTATGTTATTGGATTAACAAGACTTTATTTGCGATGATTCTTCATTGGTGGAATTTAAATTAGTTACAAAACAGTTTACAACAAATATTTCGAGAACTCCCTGCTTAATATTTATAAAAACATGTAGCACGAAAATAGGCTTCAGTTTTTAATTTTGTGCCTAATTCCGTTCTATAGGCCGCAGTTGGGAACGGTGTGTTTCTAATTACGTTTCAATTCATTTTAACAGAAATTTGAGTGCCGCCATCATGCCAAAATATACACAGGAATCATTAAATTTAGCTCTTGAAGCAATAAAAAGCAATCGGATGACATGTTACAAGGCTTCAAAGGTATATCGTGTTCTGAAGCAAACTCTACTGGACAAAATTAAATACAAGTATTCAAAAGGCTGCCCAGGATCTCCAGCTGTGCTAACGACAGAAGAAGAAAGTTTTATTGTCAAATGGGTTTGTTATCTGGCGGAAATAGGCTTTCCAGTAACAAAATATCAACTTGTAAACTGCGTTACTAACTTGGTTAAGGAACTAAATCGGCCGAATTCTTTTAAAAATAATATACCAGGCAGAAAGTGGTTGCAAGGGTTTTTGAAAAGAAATCCCACAGTGAGTCAACGTGTTTCGCAATCCTTAACAGTTTCTCGTGCATCGGTAACAGAATCTTCCATAAGAAGTTGGTTTAAAAGAGTATATCAATACTTGGAAAATAACAATTGTCTCGATGTTTTAGAATATTCAACACGAATCTTCAACTGTGATGAGTCCGCGTTTTTTCTTTGTCCAAAAGGTCAAGCAGTTTTGACAAAACGGGGTTCAAAGCATGTATACTTCAGATCTGGCAATGATGATAAAGAATGTCTTACATTATGCATAGGAGCTTCCGCTTCCGGTAAAATGATGCCAACTTTTGCTCTCTTTCCGTACAAAAGACTTCCAACCAACATACTTTCCAAATTTCCTTCTGATTGGGTATTGGAAAGTCGGATTCAGGCTGAATGAACTGCGAAACATTTTATGAATATATAACAAATGTCTTTTATCTCTTCATCCTGAAAGAAAATATACAACTCCCAATCGTACTGTTTTTGGATGGGCACACGTCACATTTGTCGCTGCATCTTATTGAGTTTTGCAAGAAGCAAGGAATCATACTTATAGCGCTTCTTCCAAACTCGACGCACTTGCTGCAACCAATGGATGTTGCAGTATTTCATAAGTAGTTTAAAAAATGACTGGAGAAGGCAAATACAAAATTGGAGAATGCTAAATAATGGACAAAGAATAAAACGGGAAGATTTCGGACCTATTGTTCAGAAATGCATACAATCTGCAATCACTTCTGATATACTACAAAACGGTTTTAAGGCTTGTGGCATATTTCCATTTAATGAAGATGCAGTGGCTTACAATAAAATTTTAAAACCTGACATCAGAGACACATCCAATATAATCAGAGTACCAAACATGAATATCGCAGAAATTTCAGAGAACTATGAAGCAACAAAAACACTCGAAACTAATTCCGAAGAATTTTTACAAAGTTTTGAGAAAAGGTTGCCGGCTGAAAAGCTTAAACTGTTTATTGAGTGCAGCGGAACTTGGAAGGGTGATGTTAAAGACGAAAACTTATTTTACTTTTGGAGAAGTGTTAAGAATGAGCAAACAAGCAGCAGCATTGCAAGTATTTCTATTTCCGATCTTAATATTACGAGTATTTTAGCTAACAACGACTGTTTATTGGATATCGAAAACATGAGTATTGATTTCATAGATTTCAATGAAGAATTAGTTAACAAACATAATTTGAGCAGCTCAACTCCATCTTGTGCCGTGAAGTCCAAGCAGCGTGAAGTAGTACATATATTGGACAGTATACCTTGCCCAGTAGCTCAAGCCATTAACTTCGAAGATATCCCAACAACTGTCAACCATCCACCAAGACCTCAGTTGCCCCCTAGGGAGGCGAATGACAATGTAGACGTGGTTAATATTAATTCGAGAACTCCACCAAAAAGCACAGTTAATGCAATAGAAATAAAAAAATCTGAATTTCCAACGCCTTCAAAAATGCTCTTTTCTGGCCAGAGCCCGAACCAGTGAACCCGAACAAAAAATTTGTCAAGAAAAAATTAACCCCAACTGTCGCCACTGCTTCTGAATACATTGAGTATCAGCGACGCTTGGATGAAGAAAAAAAGATTAAGAAAGAAAAGATAATTTTAAAAAAGAAAGAAAAGCAAGGTTCAAAGGTGAAAGTAAAACGGAACATTAATAATAGTTTTAATCCAGGAGACTATGTTGTAGTAAGGTATGAAGGCGAGAAATTTCCTAGGCAGGTGTTAAAAGTTACTAATGGGAATCCAGAAAAATTTCAAATCAAAACCATGACAATGAGTGGATCTAACTGGCGTTGGCCAGAAAAAGAAGATATTTTAGAATACGACGCCGATGAAGTAGTTAAAAAAATTAATTTACCTCAGCCTATAAATAAGAGAGGAATATTTTCAATACCTGATATGTAATAAACTAAAATTTAATATTGAACTGACTTTATGTATATTAATGTAATTGAAATTATTTTATTTCACGTACAAGTAATTGAATGTATACAGTTTTACTAACTAAATACTTATTATTTTATGTTTATATATCGCATAAAATGCATAGCTGACAAATAATGTCATTAAAATATTTGAAGTTATTTTATTTTATCTAAGTAATTTTCTATGTGATTTATGTGAATAAAAATGTTTCGTTGTGTTCCACGTATAAACTGTGTAAGTTTTACTAACAAATTGCTAGGAATAGTTGAAATAAGAACCTTTTCTAATGTAGCACGGAATAAGGATCACTTTAGCACGGAATTAGGATTTTGACAAAATTTTAGCACGGAATTGGGGCCAATTGAGTGTTTCAGAAAAGCATTAATAACAAAAAAACGGTACAAAAATTCTATCATTTGAAAAGTTAATATGAAAAATAAAAGCTTTATTTACGATTTGTTTATAATTCTTCATTCCGTCTAACTTTTGATTCACTGTAATATGCGTATATTCATCATCTTAAGCCTTGTCTGTCTGTCTGTCCGTCAACAAATATACCGAATCAAAGAAATTTGGAAATGGGCGTGGCACCGCCCACTTTACAGCAAATAAATGTAAATCGGAAACCATACTACCCAACTCTACCTAATTTGATACACATATTGCATTTCAAGTCATTAAGCAAAATTTCGAAAATTTTTAAAATCGGGCAAAAACCACGCCCACCTCTCATGCAACGGTAATTTTCAAAAATCAAAAAAGAAAAAACAGAACGATATTTAAGTCAGCGAGAAAAGAATGGCGCTACACTAACAAATACACCGAATCATAAAAGTTTGTAACTGAACGAGGCAGCGCCCATTTTAGACCAAATAAATATATCTCCCAGACCGTGCCACCCAACCCTACCAACTTTGGTACACATATTGCATTTCCAGTCATTAACAAAATTCCAAAAACGGTACAAATCGGACAAAAAAAATTCGATATTTATTAATTATACAAGGTAATTTGCTCAAATTTAATAGTCAAGATTGGGGTTGGGAATGAAATACATGGAATCATAAATGTTGGGAATGGCCATGGTATCGCCCACCTTAGAGCCAATTGGTATATCCCCTTTTGCAAATTCTACTAAAATACGTACACATTTTAAATTTTTTTTCAAAAAATTTCGAAATTGCCGAAAATAGTAGAAATCAGATTGAACCACGCTTATCTTTCATAAAACGGTAATTTGCAACAAATCAAAATATTTAATATCTTACTAAATCATAGCGTGAAGTCTTTAAAATTTGGTATAAAGAGTTTAATTGGGGAGATAAATAATTAAAAAATCAAAATTTTGGGAATATGAGTGTGGTACGTTAAACTCATACTGATTTCCGTTTGTTTTTATTTAAATCAATAAACGTCGTTTAAATGTCGTTAATGATGTAGTACACGCACACCGGGCTTGCTTTGATGCGCCAGTAAAGACATATTGTTTAGATATTGAACATTGCTTTTGTGCTTAAAATATACTTTATACCTTGCTCTTAAGGAAATATGTACACATCGAATATCAAATATTTTCGTCAAATAGCTGGAAAGGTATTGTGAATAGTAGTTTCGTCTTAAATGGGGGCATGAGTATGCCTTTTTCTCCAAAAAATATATAGCCTCACACATAGGATCTTTGTACCAAATATTGTACATCGGCATCAAGTAGTTGTGGTGTTGCAACGAATTTTTCTAATTGATACACAGTTTGATCTATAAGCCATATGTATGTACATATATATCCGAATGTCATTAATCTGCACTGAATAGTTGCGAATAGACGAATTTAAATTGCCTCTTCTATGGGGGAGAGTTACGGTCCACATTTTCAGATTTATGCGTACCTTACTTTCGGCCGGAGAATCACTTGAGCTTACTGTGCAAATTACATAAATATCAGTTCAGTATTTTGGACACCTATAAAGGACTCACATTCATTTTCATATATAAGATTAACCTTGAAATAAAACACATGCACCGGGTATTTATAGTACGGTTGCATCCGAACTTAGACCCTTTCTTACTTTTTGTACCCTACACTAGAGGTGCCCAGGAGGTTTCATAACTTTACTCACTTAACGGTTTTTTGTAACAGCGTAAACCAAACCAGACAGATAAAGACATAGGCACGCTTTACATTTCAATTTAGTAAGCACAATTTTGAATATTATATAAGTCAAACAAAAACTACGCCTAAATCTCATATAACTGTAAATTACTTTTTGAATACTTTGAAATTGCAGGTTTTATTGTATTAAGCGAGTTAAGAGCAGGAATAAAAGAGGTATTTCTATATATGCAAAGCCTGAAATTGCTTCTTGAATTTAGCTTTGTAGAATGGAAAAAATATATCGTTAGCTTCATAAGAAAAGGTCGTAAGTAATTTTTTTAAAATTTTACAGGAGAGACATAAAACTCAATAACTTTTAAAATAATATTTTTTTTCTGTAACTTTTAATGCATGTTTTTGAAATGAGTGATTGTAAAATGAAGTTGATTTAAAAAAATAAAAAATCAAATGTGTATACCTTTGATTCAGCTATTATATGACTTAGAACATTTACTAATGAAAAAAATAAAAACAAAATTGTACTTAGAACATTTTCTAATGAAAAAAATAAAAACAAAATTGTACTTAGAACATTTTCTAATGAAAAAAAATAAAAACAAAATTGTACTTAGAAAAATCAAAAAATCTTTACGCATTAAACGGAAATAGGAACTTCTTTGTTTATTTTATTATAATTAAAATATACATCTCTTAAGTATATATCACTTTTTGAGATAGAAAATTAATTAACATTGAAAAATTGATTAAAATTAATCACAAATAAAAATTTCACAGTCTCATTCTTTGCTGCTTATTAATAAAAATAAAAATAGTATAATAAAAAAAAATTAATCATAAGGTAAGTCATCATAAAATTGATGATAGTCTTTTGGCAATGTTAGTTTAAGGTACTGCAAGACTTCATATTTTTTACGCGTAATTGGTCTTCTAGTTTGGTAAAGTTGCTCCAAATCGCACTACTTCATTGCAACTACATTTTTATTAATTCTTTGTGGTAAAGCTTTCCAAGGATCATTAAATCTTAGTTTAAAATAAATATCTCCATTTGTGTTGTATTGGATTGCGCGTATGTCTGTCACTTTTGCATCGCCTTTCCCACGTCCTGGACGAATACTTTTACAAAATTCAATTTTATTGAATTTTTTAAAAAAATCGTGTGTTAGGTAATGTACTTCGTATGGATATGGCTTTTTGCGTGCTGACTTGCATATTTCTATGTATTCAGCCGGAACATGAACAGTTCTCTTTTTGATCACACGCTCGATAGTTGAATGCACGCTGTCGGCCTCCATTTGCGAATGACCAGTTTCCAATATTTTTTGTTCTATAACAACATTATTTTGTATGGCTGTATTAAGAAGTGCATTACTAAGTAAAGAGTTGCGGTTTTGATAGCCACACCCATCGCTATAAAAAATTATTTTGTTAGGCTCTTCATTGTCAAGGCTAGGAAGTATCTTGTTTTCAATAAACCACATCCAAATGCTTGCAAACTCCTCAGCATTAACTCCGCCTTCAGCTTCATTCCACAGGAAGCAATACCCTTTTTTGTTTATGATATTATAAAACACTAGATTATGTATCTGCAACTTTGTTTTATAATATAAGCTACTAACGTTAGATTTTGGAGCCATAAGTACTGCTTGCAGATCCACTGTGAAAACGGTTTTTTCTGAAGCTTTATCACTTTGTTTCTCTTTTCTTGCTTCTTCTTTCTTTTCTAAATGAATCGAGTAGTGTTCATGTGAAATACTATCAACATTGTAACGGGCACATATTTCGCATTCATCCTTCTTTGGTGCAAACAAACTCAGATTTCTGCTCTCAAATTCTGTATGAAATAGGGTAAGTGAAAGAGGCCGCACGTTTTTTGCTCTCCACCACTCTTTTGCATAAAAGTCATAAATCATTTTTTTCGAGCTCCATTCAGGCAAAAGATATTTTTTTTTGGATACGGAACGACAATAATGTGATTCCATTGCTGGGAGGGTATCAAAAAATAAATTCAAATTTTGTCTTTCTTCAGGTTTGGTTTTTAGAGTTTTTTTTGACACATTGTTGTGTGCATTCAAAGGCTTCTTAACCCAACTCTGTACAATCCGCTCACCAATACTTAATGTGTTTAAAAAAAAAGTTTTGCATACCCGAAAATTTTCATTATTCACATTCAAATGGTATTTCAAAGACCTAAATCTTCTGGAGACATTAGGATCAGCACGATTGCGTGGATGAGTAGGTTTTACTGAGTGCACCAACATAATAACATAAATTTGTTTCTGCTTCCAGTTCATCTCCCAGAAATTTTTGAATATTTGTTGCCTTTGAGCATCAGTCACACATGCGCATTTCATTATCTTTTTTTGCTTACACTGACATCTTGGCTTTATTGCTTTGGGTTTTTTGTATATTTTGTAATTCCAGGCCCCATCTTCCTTTCGTTTTCCATGATAGCTTTTGCCAGTCATTCGTCGTTTTTTATTTGTTGCATTAATCCATGCTTCGTTTTCCACTTGCTTTCTCTTTTTGCGTGTTTTAGAGGATGTTGGCATTACAAAGGAGTCTTCTGAGTCACTATTGAATCCGTACGGCACCAGTCCAACAACTCCATCGTCAGATTCAATCCCATAATTATCATCGGTGCACTGAAGGCAGCTAGATAAACTATTGTTGTTAAAATCGTCCAAATTCATGAGATTCTTCTAATAATTAATGTTATTTAGTTAAAAGTTATTTATTGTATTCAATAATAATAATTTCTTACCTTTTACACAAATAAGTATTAAAATTAACAATTTAGTGCAATGAGTGCGCAAAACAGCAGCCTAAATTTGAATAAATTACAGCGCTTTCATTGACAAACAGCTGACTTACAACTTTTGCGCTTTTTTTTTGACAAATATCTGACTTACAACTTTTGCACATCATTGCCAAACAAGTGGAAAAAACAATAAATTTATTATTTTCTTCGTTTCATACGATATATTTTTAATTTATTTATCGAACTGCATTAAAAAACAAATTTTCATAAAAAATGGACTTACGACCTTTTCTTATGAAGCTAACGATATTCTGGGTGAGCATTTTTAGAAACTATTCTATTTAAACACAATAATATTTATGTGCTGGCGCCCTATAGGAATTCAGGTTTCTCTATTGTAAATCTGGAAGCAGAGCTGCGCTAGCTATTGTTAGGTCAGGCGAGCTGCTGCAACTACCCATAATCCTAGTGGAGGCGTCGTCGTACATTGTACAGAATGTCGAATCGCTTATCTACACTCTGCCAATTCATTCCCCCTCTGATCCGCCAGCAGGCTTGAATGCCAGAGATCGTGGTGCGCCTTAACGATGCCTACTACCATGTGGATTTCACCTTTGATCAGGGCACCTAGGTCAGAGGGATATCCTGGTGGCAGCAGGTGATATGCAGTAAATAAACATTAAATATTTTCTGACCAGATAGTGCTGTCCTGACATTCAACAGCCGATGTCTTCTTCGATAAAACGATACTGCAATGTGGTATGTGTACTTCACTATTATATCGCACGTGATACTAACGATGCACATTGTAGCCGTTGCAACGTTGCTGTGCAGTTTCATATCTTGGATCGCAACTATTAAGGGAATGTGCCGGCTTATGAAGTCGGCTATCTCTGCGATCTTACTTCGGTCGACTCGCAGTCGCGTAGCTCTGCAGCACGAGGCACGATAGTCATCCGCCCACCCGAGTTTCACCTAACTGGCGTGGGTGTGTGAGTTGGGCCTATTTGGCACAGGCGATATAGAGCGCAAGCAACACGGGGCCACATACTTTGTGGTCCACTCCCTATAAATTCAAGGGAGTCAAACGATTATTATTATTTATTTAAAATTTTCTGGCATACCTTTTAAATGCAACCGTTCAAGTGCTTGCAATACTGTAAGAATGAATTGGTAAAAAGAAGAAGATTTTTAAAACAAGAAGTTTTCCGTACTTCGTGGCGTACAGAAGCGTTTTGCCTTGTGTGCAAAAAACCATTTTAATGTTATAAAATTTTGCCATCCTGTCGTTTTAAGTGATTCCGGTGCAACTCTGGAGACAGTTTCAGTTGTTTGCAGACGCGTCGGAAGGTTAACGCTCTCGCTTGCACACGTTAACGGTTTACATTTGTTTTGCATTAGTATGGGTGTAGAAATTTGAATGCGGTTAGTTGTAATTAGCGATCGTTTCAATTGGGCTAACGCATATGTTATGACTAAATTGTGCAGAAAAAAATCATGAGAAAATAAAAGCAAACGTGCTAGTATTCTAAACGATTAATTTAAAACAATTTGCTGTACGATTTCTTTAAAAAGAAAGCTCATAGACTGAAAAGTTGAAATAAATTGTATACGATTAAAAAAACGAAAACTTATGTGAAAATTAACAAATTTCGGTGTTTGATTACGTGATGAGTATCGCAGATTTAGATGTTTAACCGGTGACAATAAGAATGAGTTAATCAAGCGTTGAAAGACGTGAGAAAAGCACTCGGAAATTTTACCAAAAGTTGCGGTGACTTACGAAAGGTTTTATGGACGGGAAAATTCCGGTAAGAACACGAACGACGACATAGTATGTAACTGATGTCCAAAACACACTTAAATTGTAGAAGGAACGAAGATGGAGATCCTGAAACCCAAAATGCTGATGGCAGCATTAATATACCGTCACTCCACCTCAATGAAGTTCTATGAGCAATAATGCGGCTACGGAACAACACTTCCAGAATATGGTCGGACGAGTGCATACCCGCTGATTGGAATTTAAGTGTGATCCACCCACTCCACAAGAAGGGTTATCTTTAACATCCTTAAGATTTCGTATAATGTTATACCAGAATATATCAGAAGATTTATTAATTTATCTATTTGTAATCTTGAAAGTGAGATATGAAGAGGATCGATGATACAGGAGATAGGTTTTTTGAAGGCTCTCAATCCTCTTAATATGGGATGTGTAGTAAAGTCACCAGTTAAATAGTGCATGTTTGAATTTAGAGCGTTCAAGAGAAGTAAAAAGTGTCTTAAGCAAATAGGGATTTCTAAAGTCCGATCTGATACTCTGAACAAAGGCTAAAAAAGGGTATGCTTTAGTTAGCGTGTAATTAAGGTGACTATGAATTGAAAATGTTGAATCCAATACAACTCCAAGATCCGTAACTTCACTAACAGTTTCCAATTGAGATGAACCAATATTATACAGGGTAGAAATAAGGGAGTATGATTTAGAATATGATATATGGAAAAACTTAAAAGGATAGTCGATATTAAATTAAATACTCGGAATTACTATTTAACAATTTAATAATAGTTTGATGCGTTTATTCATGTTAATTGTACAAAGTAAAGTATGAAACGATTATAAACGAATACGTTAGTTTACGCTGCACGACGGTTCGTGCGCAACTCTTTCGCTACTTCTCGTATACTTCTATCCGTTCTTAAAAAGAGTTGGCATTGTCTAACACACTTTTTTGCGTTCAGTTCTTATTTATTTTTAAGACCCCAAGTGGCAACGTTATCTATGTCTTTTTGAACTTTCAAATCACAGCATACAAAATAAACTTAGAAACTTTAAAACAGCTGGATATAATAATTACAATAATAATTTGGCGATTACACCATGGCTTGATATTTGGCCGGACTTTTCCTACGAAGGGACCTAGAGTTTTACGCCGACTCCGAGCGGCCGCCTACAGCTGGATGTTTCATTAAAATCACCAACAGAAGTGAACACTTGAGGAAGCACTTGAGACGAAATGCTGCATCATTCACTACAACCACAACATTTCGATAAGAGAGGTACGACCTAATCCACTTAAAAAATATAGAATGTAAAGCTAAGGCACATAGCTTCGAGAGTAAAGGAGAAATCTTGGCAAAGGCTTAACCCTGCTGTTAAGTTAAAAAAAACTTACGAATCTTAGGTTAGAGGACCATTTGGCCCATACTGCAGTTTTCATACAAAATAACAATTTAATCTTAGTCTTTATATTTAGTTTGGTTCAATACTTGCTAAATATTATTATTTTATTATTTACTCAACTCTTGTAAAACCCAGCACCAGTGGCCTGCTCTAAAAATGCTTCTAGTTCAGGAGCTCGAAAGCGAGGAATTTGTAGTTGCTGCAAGTCTAAGTCTGATGTAAAATGCTCCAAAAAACATTTTTTTGCTCATCATGTAGTGCCAAAAAATATCGAACAAACTAATAAATACTTATTTTTGGAAAATTAATGTAAAGAAAATCAAAGAAAATATACTATGGACCAAATGGTCCCTTAACCTAAGATTCGTAATTTTCAATTTATCTTAGTCCAGTTTTAAGTCAGAGAATTAAATTTTCGCACATAATATTGTTTTATAAAAAGACCACCTGAGCTGAAAAATTTAGACAGTATATATCACCGTTCCAAAGTTACAAAGAAAACAAAAAAAAAATTGGACCAAATGGTCTGAACCTAACAGCAGGGTTAAGAATAGTCAGTATACAGAGAAACGACTTGTACATGGTCATTAAAAGCTGATATGCAGTACTCAGAGTACTCGTTAGTAGTTGTAAGCCTTCCCGCCATGAAATCATGCCGATCTATAGAGGTCAGGCAACTAACAGAAAAATAAAGTTTTTGGGGGACAATGTACTCTAAATGTTATGAAACCGTCGATATTTTAGATACGGGCCTGTAGTTACCAATATTATTCTGGTTTCCGCTTTTAAATATTGGGTTTATGAAAACAACCTTCCAATTATAAATGAATACACCCGGTTCATAAGAAATTTATAAAAAAACATCGGTTTGAATATATGAGTTAATTTGCCGGATTGTATCTAGTACACATCAAAGGCTTAGCTTTTTTATTATTATAAAAAAACTGCACAAGGGACGCTTGATATCTGCACCAAATTTAAGAATATATTAACCCCATGAAGAGGGGAATTTGAAAGTTTAAACTTTTTATAAAACTTGTTCTTTAGTAGTTTTAGTTCCCCAGTATACCACGGAACTCTAAACAATACTGTTTGATTGTTGGTACACAATTTCTACAGATTTCACTTAACTTGTTCTTTAAGATATTAAAATATTTAGCAAATACATCTATTAAAACACCAAAATCATAGTTTCTAAAACAGGAGCCAAATTGGAAATACCAACTGATGCCAAGTTTTTTTCCACTTGGTCTTTCCAAGGCAGAAGCCACCCTCTCTCTCTGCCACCGTGTTTTAATTGGTTGTGCTCTATCTATGCCGATTTAAAGCTCATACAGCTCTTCCTTCCATTGTCTGCGTCGTCGCAAAGACGTAGAGGTCCAAACATCTTTCGGATAATCTTTCCTTCAAAGACTCCAAGAGCTATCTTGTATTGGCAGTGTCCTTGCTTCAGCGCCATAGAATAGCATGGGTCTGATGAGAGACTTAAAGAGTGTGGTTTTGGTTCGTCGAGAGAGGGCTTTACTGCGCTATTGCCTACTCAGCCCAAAGAAGCACGTGTTGACAAGAGAGATAAACAAAGACCTTCACATTTTTGAAATTGTAATTGTCAACTGTGATTCAGTAGCTAAGACGCGACTGTGCTGACTTTTTATTTGATGAAAGGAGGTACTTCGTTTTACTCTCGTTCAATTCCAGACCCATTCACTTCGCTTTTTTTCTAGTTTAGAATGTAAGGGCTCGGTTGTGTTGCGGATGATATCGATATCATCAGTACACCCCACGCTCTTATAAGATACGGAACTGTTTAATTCTGCAGCTCGAATTATCTTTTCTAATATAAGGTTAAAGAAGTCGTACGAAAGAGAGTTACCCTGTTTGTAACCTCGTTTGGTTTCAGAGAGGTCCTTCCCGATTCTGACGCAGCTGGTGGTGTTGCTCTACGCCATTTTTCATATCCATATAAATTTTGTTGGGATACTAAATTTAGACATTGAGGCAATTAGGTAATTCTCAGACTGATCCCGCGGTAGTTGGCGCCAATTGCAGGATCGCCCTTTTGTGGATTAGGCAGAGTACACTCAAATTCCAATCAGCCTGTATGTGTTCGTCCGGCCTTATTTTGCAAACAAGTTTGTGCATACACTTTTCCAGCACATCGCCAGCGTACTTGAATAGCTCTGCTGGAAGTCCGTCAGCACCAGCAGCCTTTTTGTTCTTTAGCCGCGCTACTGTCGTTCTAGATTAGTCCAAGTCTGGTAACGGTACTTCGACTCCGTCTTCATTGATTGGGAGTTCGGGTTTATGCTCTACGACGTATTCCGTGCTGCCATTGAGTAGCGTGGAGGAGACATCCCTCTCTATTTTGAGTATACTATATCTGTCATCATTCGCCGGTTTCATTCTTACATTCTTACAGGAAATAGCCACGGTCTAGAGACTTTCTGTAAGCCGCCATACCCTCCGATAGAATTTGAGAGCGTTTATCCTACCACAGTCCGTTATACGTTGCATGAGGTCGTCATCATCCCAGGTTTTTTCGTTGAGCGCTGTTTTTACGTGGCGGGCACATTTCTATAGCGAACACCCTGCTCCAAGTCAGACGCTCATTCGCAGCTGTACCTATTGATGAACAGATGCTGCAAAACCCTGGCGAGCCTTTAATCCGAAAACGTCAGAGTGACCCCACCAAGTTCGCCTTCTCACAAATTTTCAGCAAAAATTTCATTGTCATAGAAATTTAAAATCAACTATGTCTCAACAAAGACAAAAACGTCATAATCCAAATGGGAGCTGAATTAGATCCGGTGCAATAGAAAATATTGTTTATTGTTTAGTATTAAGAGAAATATACAAAGTATTATTAAACCTAATCTTATATATACAAGAGTACGAGCTACTGAGGCCATCGACTCTCATAAAAAAGTTAAGATAATGTGATAAATTTATATTGTTATATTTTGTTTTGTAAATTACATTCTGCTAGATAGTTATAAATGGTCTCTATATGCTAGGCATGTGGATATGATCCTTGATGGAATATTGAGTTGTGAAGGAAAAGTAGTTTTTGTTTGGCAGATTTAGGAAGGTTTGCAAGCATTGGGTAGGATATCCTATATATGCCTGGTGTTTTACCTTTGACGTGTTGTAGAGCGGACTCTAATTCGCAGAAAGTGATTTCACCCTCTAAATTTTTTGCCGATACGGAGAGATTTGCCATGGTGTAGTTAGTAGATATCCAGTGTTGTTTTTCCGTGATATATTCTGCAGAAAAATTACTATCTTCGGAATATGGAGACCAAAGTTGTGCGAAAGAAGTGGCGATCTCTTCGGAGTTAGTCAGTACATTTTGGTTTGTTTGGATGACTTTTATCGGGAAGTGAGGGGCGGCAGTTAAACGTTTAATGTCTGACCATAACTTTTTGGTAGTCGAAGTAGGGGAGATTTTTGAAGTGAACATTTCGAAAATTTGCCTTTTAGCATCCTTAACAGCTCTTTTGACAAGGGCGTTTGATTTCCTGTAATTACTTAGGTTATATTCAGACACAAATCTTTTGAAAGTGTTCCAGTATTCAGTTTTTTTGTCACGCAGATGTTGAAGATCTTTATTCCACCAAATAGGAAAGTCTTTTGAAAAGCTAGGTTTGGTTTGAGGAAAGGATTTATTCGCTGCAGAACGAATGGTTTTTGTGAAGGCAGATATTTCCTTGTTAGTGTTGTCGAATGTAGAGATGTGCAAATTATGCTTTTCCGTAAAGGAAAAGACTTTTTAAAAAATGAGTTATTAATCCCGCAGTCAGCGGATAATAAGACAAACGGTGAACTGTTCAGTCAAGATCAATAAAAACTAACTTTATTTCTGCAAGTTGCTCTTATTTATCTACTTTATAATGTTTACTTAAAAACTATTTCACAACGACGCCTTATCATTGCATCAGCCTGTGATGAAATTCTGATGGAAGAACAAAGGAATATCAAAGAATATCTATTACCAAATTATTCCATCAGAAGAGGAAAAAATATATAAGTTACATTTCTTAGTCTGCAACGTTGTGAAATTCTTTTATCCATTATTGTTTACAATTGCCATTATGCTGCTATATGTGGTCTGCCGTTAACTCCCCCCTCTCTAAGATGAATCGTCCCCGATTCTACATTATTTTCTGTTAATTTCTTTATTTGATGTAAAATAATTTCGTAAGTATTTTCTTGCGTTTCTACATTTTCATTTTGTTTGGCAATTGTATGTGATCTTTTGAATTTCATGTAAATGTAAATTGCTAAAATTATGCATACAATTATGACAATATACCAAAAGGATAAAAAAGTTGTGACAATTTTATTTTTTTGGCTTAAAATATTAATATTTTCCAATCTCAATTGTTTATTGGTTGTTTCTATGTATTCTAAAATTTCAAAGTTATTTACATAGTCATATTTTAAATAATTCCAAATTTTGGCTTCCGTATTTTCATATTTAATATTATTTATAATAGTTTGATTTTCAATTGTAATTAAATATGTTCCAGACAATGTTTGATTTTCGACAATATTTTCTCCTGAAATCAATATTGCTCCTTGTTTTATAATTTCAATTGGGGAATTTCTTGTCTGTTTGTTTAATTGACAATATATATTTGTGATTTCCATTTTACAATTTTTAATATTAACAAATTTATTTTTACAATTTGTTATATTTTGTTCAATTAACAGTTTACCATCTAATTGAGCTATAGCTCTTACTTCATAATAACTACAAGTACATTTTATTTTTGGGTATTTTATATAAAGTACAATTATATCTTTTTTTTGAACAATTTTAAATTCTGAAATGGCCATTAAGTCTGTTATCGTCATTGTACCGTGTTGGTAGTATGTGATATTTTTTAGTTCGTCAAAGTGTAAAATAGTCGGGTTTAAAATTCCTATTTTTCCAAACGTGATTGTGTTTATCAAGTTTTGAAGTTCATGCATTATAAATTGGTTCCTTTTAGTTCTATTTCTATTATTTATTATTATTTTATTCCCTAAATTCTCCTTTACTTGTTGTCTCTTATATCTAGGTTTCAGCTTGTTTCTTTCCCCTACAATTTTTTCATATACAATTTCACCTGGGTGGAATTGCTTGTCTATTCTGTTTTTATTATGAGTAGCAAGCATTTTTTCTTGCGCTTGCTTGAGAGTTTCGGCTAACATTTCATGATTTATTTTATTATGAAAAACGTCTGTCGGTTTCAGATTTGTCACAGAATGGATTGTCAAATTGTAGTGTTGACCGGCTCTAAAAATTGTTTCTAAATCGCTAACTATATTATATTCCTCCTTTATGCATCTAGCGATTTCTATTATTGTCGAGTGGACTCTTTCTATTTGTCCATTGCTTGTACTATGACGTGGATCACAAAAATAGATTTCCACATTCAATCTTTGCATTAATGATCTAAACTGGGGTGTTGTGAAGCTGGGCTCATTGTCCGATATTATTTGTTTTACTTCCGGCAAAGTCTGGAGCAATTCCAAAACTTTTTCCCCTATGTTTGTTTTGTCTTCAATGTGTTTTAATATAAGAAACTTAGAGTAAGCGTCTACACATGTTATAAATTTGAATTTTTGAGTATAAAACATATCGAGATGTAATTGTTCTCCTTCTTTATCCGGAATAGGTGCTTTCCCTATTTGAATTTTCTTAGGACGACGATCATATTTATTTTTGTTGCAAGTTATACAGTTTATCCCGTATTGTTTTAATTGTTTTCGCATCTCTGGCCAATAATAGAGTTTTTCTATCTGTTTTGTATTTTCGACATAATTTCTATGAGCTCTATTATGAGTCTGTTCAATTATATCTGCTTGGTCTTCTCTGTTAGGAATGTCCATTGGAAATAGTCTAGTGTAGACAAATTTATTCAGGAATGTTTCCCGCAGAGGTCTTTGTATTTCGTACAGATCCTCGACTGTACAATGAATGGCAGTCACCAATTTTGGTTCAATATACTCTTTCAAAATGGTGAGCAAATTTTCAACGGTATCGTATTCAATTAAATGTCTGGTATTGCCAAAACTTGTGATTAGTTCATGAATCGTGAACCTGTTTTTACACAAAATAATTTGTTGTTTAAACTGATGCAGAGGTTTTTTTGTTTCCTGTATGCAAACATTATCGCTACTTTGAGCAGAATGTTGTGATTCATCATCTGCTGAATCTCCTGATTCATTTGATAAATTATTTAATTCGAGGCGTGATAGTGCATCAGCTACAATGTTAGTTTTTCCTGGCTGATACACAAACTTCGGAGAAAATTCCTCGATAAACGCATGCCACCTTTTCATTTTAGAATTGGGGTTACGAGTGGACAATGCAAAGGTTAATGGTTGATGATCTGTATGAATTTCAAGATTCGTCACCCCATACAGATAATTCCGAAGATTTTTTAATGCCCAGACTATGGCATATAATTCCTTTTCATTAGTAGCATAATTCCTCTCTGTTTTATTAAGAGTTCTTGAAATAAACGTAATTGGTTTATTTTCTTGTGAAAGTACCGCGCCTATTGCAACATTAGAAGCGTCGGTAGTCAATACCAATTTCTTTGAATAATCGGGTTGCGTCAATTCCATTTCTGACGCTAAATGTTTCTTTAGCCTATTAAATGCAGATATTCCTGCTTCATCAATTTCAATCATAACTTTTTTCGAGATATTTTTTGAGACCCTACCATTTTCTGCTGATAAGTATTTTGTCAAAGGTTTTGCGATCGCCGCGTAATCTTTAACGAATTTACGATAATAGCCCGTAATGCCCATAAAACCTCTCAATTCCCGTAAACTTTTGGGTAAAGGATAATTAAGCATTAACTCGATTTTATGTGGTTCGGTTTTGATAGTATTTTGAGCTATAATGTAACCAAGAAATTCTATTTGGATTTCAAAAAATTTCGATTTTTCTAGAGAAATTTTCATATTCGCCTTGCTAAGTATTTCAATTATCAATACTAAGTCTTTCATATGTTGTTCCATACTTTCTGAAAAAATAATTATATCGTCCATGTAAACGTGACATATTTTTCCAATATAATCGCGCAATATTTCATTGCTCTTTGAAAAATTCTAGGAGCGTTTTTAAGGCCGAAGGGCATGCGCAAGAACTCATTCTTTCCATTATTAATGGAAAATGCCGTATTTTCTATGTCGCCTTCAAACATTAAAATTTGGTGAAAGCCGGACTCCAAGTCAATGCTTGAGAAGTATTTTGCTTTCCCTAAATTTGACAAAATTATGTTTGTATCCGGTATAGGATAACGATCGGAAATGGTGTGCTCGTTAAGCTTTTTGTAGTCTATAACCAGTCTCCACTCCGAAAACTGCCATATCACTGCCCTTATTTACGTATTTGCAGATGTATTTGATCGATTTGACAGAGTTGCAATATTCTACATTGATGTGCCCTTCGAAAATTTTTGACAACAATGGTGAATACGGCACGACCCAACGATTATCAACATCAACGTCTTGATTCCGAACTTTTATGACCGTTGAATTACCGCCATCTTCAGCGGATCGACGCCGATATAATGGATATCCGTCATTTCCAGTGATTGTATCATCAACTAAAGCTCTAGGATAGCGCTTTGAACACTTATTGTCAATCATGCATGGTGACGTTGGATTAATAGCGCCGCAAGGGCCGTGGATCATGTTTTTTGTTACAACGTCGAACAATTGTGGGTCGATTGCTTCATCTGGAATTTCCGCTGAGATGACTTTATCAATCTGATCTGGTCGTATTTTGCGAACTAACCAAATCAAGATGTGTGCATGCGGTAATCCTCTTTTCTGCCATTCGATCGAGTACATGCAGCATCGAACTTCTCCAAAAACACGTAGTTTCACAATTAAATCCATCATTGCTTTTTGCTTTTCCCTGAATACACGTGCTGTTAAGTCGTGACGATCAGTTGTTGATTGACCGGGGAACAAATGGCATTTGATGTCATTCCACTTGGGATTGCACGTGAACGTTATGAACAGATCCGGTCTGCCGTAATGGCGCACATACGACATCGCATCTTGCGTATACTCGTGCATATGGCGCGGACTGCCGATGTATGTGGCTGGCAATATTGTCAGACGTCCAATGCTATTCACATTTGCATCATTCATTACGGCATCTCTCAAATGGATGTACTCTTCAGAACGAAATTTCGCTTGGTTGAATCGAATAAAGTTGACACGTTCGGTCTCGATCTTCGCATACATGTCAACCAAATACTGATGGAAAAGCTTGCGACATTTCAGGATGTAGTTGTCTTCTTGCGGACGAATCATTATTCTGCACGAATAGAAGTTCATCGCACTGAGTTTTTTCGGTGTTTCTTGGCCTATAAATGAACAATACACAAAATATTGAATCGTAAGTAACATTTCTTCTCAGAAATTGTACTTTTTTACCAGTAGTTGGATTTATCAATCGCATATTGATGTGATAGCCGTCATCACCTCTCCAGAATAATATCGGATAATGTAATGCATCATAACTACGGTGTAGCTCGGAAACACGCTGAAGTTGTTCGTTTCTACGGTGCAGTACAATATCTCGCGATTCAAACTGTTCGCCAACAATGACGATTGCCACCTCATCGATTGTTGGTGCGTTGAATCGTCTGGCATGCTGCCCCATCGGCATTTTGTCTGCTCTGATGACGATTCGATGGTTATCAGACGGCATGCGGTCCAATGCGATTTTGAACAATCGAATCAATTCATTGTGTTCATGGAGAAATCTTTGCAAATTTAGTACGATTTCTCGCCTTGTGCCGGTCGCAATTTTACATCGTTGATTTAGTTGGTCAGTTTCATTACCGATGAAATATATTTGCAAAAATTTATAGTCGGCATCGGCAAATGGTATGAGCGAGCCTGCTCGATGGTATATTTGTCCCTGAATCTGTAGAATAAAAATGTCAAATGTTTCATTGGAAATTCCATGCAAAGTAGTCACCTTGAACGTCGGCATAAATGGATCTCTAATGATCTTTGTGGCACCAAAAGAAGTCATTTGAAAGCATGAATTGTATGCTTGTATGTTCTGCAAGAAATGCTTAGACGTCGGCGATTCTCCAGTGAGCAAGGAATGTAATGGTTCTGGTGGCGGTTCCAATGCAGGCAGTTTCACTTTGCCACTGGAGCAGCACATGCCAGCTGATTCTCCTCGAAACTTCGCTGCATTGCAATGCGTACAAATAATATCCATTGCTCCAATGGCACCATGCAGGCTGTAGTCGCAGCCAGGATCGTAGTGAAAGCCAACATGTTCCATTTGATCGCGAAGGCGGAGCGGAACTCGGCCTTGACGGTAATTTGGCCGTTGATTGTCGGCGAATTCAGCTCTAATCTATGCACGCCGCTCTCTGTACACCGCTCTACCTCGGGCATTCACTTGAGCGCGTTGCTCTTCGCTTTGATTTCTTCTTGATATTGACATTCGACGTGAATCACTCGTATGCCTGCCAACCGTATTACGTTGGCGTAGTCGAGGCATTTTCTAGAGTATGCATATTCGAAGTACATAAATAAAAATGGAAAAATTAACCTAAAACTACATCTTAAACTATGTATTTTACCCACACACGCATATGCAATAAGACCCACCAACAGTGTATTTGCAAACCGCATGGAAGCACTTACGAAACAATAACAATACTCACTTGCTTTGTGTGTGTTGCACGGTCAGCAGAAAAACACAAAATCGGTTCGAATAAATGTAGCAAATCGATGGAATTAAATCTGGAAAAAACACACAATGTTGAAACACTTTTTTTTTACACACACCGCGCATTTTCAAGCGACAATCGAACCGCATGGCATCACATACGAAACAACAACAATACTCACTTGCTTTGTGTTGTACGCAGAATGTTAATCACGTTGAAATCTGAGAAAAATACACACAATGTTGAAACATTTTTTTTGATACACTCAGTGCATTCGGAACACTTTGTACGTTCTGTATGTCTTGTTAGCTTGACAGTCATCCATAGAAAGAACGAATGACAGGCAAAAACGATCAACATGCGATGTCAATGTTTTTTATTAATTGTAAACATCCGTCAGTTGTTTCTTTTTATTAGTAAAAGGCATTTGACAGGACTGCCAATCTTGCGGCAAAACATTATTTCATGAGTATAGGCGGGATGTATCATTTTTTTTTTTTTTTTTTTTTTTGCAAAACGTGCAATGATACACACATTAAATTTCTTATGTGCACCCTCCAAACAGACCCCAATCACCCCTGAAAATTTCATTGAAATCGGGCAAGCCGTCTAGGAGGAGTATGCGAACAGGAAGTTTTGCCACTTAATTTTATATATATATAGATGAATCTATTTAGTCACCCGTGCTCGTCCGGGGATCGTTTTATTGGATGTGCGGCGGCTATACAGACTACGGTGGGATTGCCGGAGCCGGCTGAGATGTCGGTAATGGTGACGAACTTGTTATCTTGCCGTTGGCAGACGGAGGCGGCGGAAACTGATGGTATAGTCGCTGGTGGCGCACAGTGGTCTAGAGTTTCGATTTAGCGCGAAAAAAGTATTTGCATTGAAGAAAGTGATAGAAAAAAGTCAAATATATTGAATTATTATGTTAACAGAGTAATTAAAGTAATTTAGAGTTGTGAATAACTTGTTATAGTAAACACCGTAGAAGTAAATATACGTTTATTTAAGTAGAACAAAGATATCAACATGAATGAAATTCACTATTTATAAAATATGAGATACACTAGCTAAACTACGGTTATGCTACTATTTATTATGTCATTATTCACTGTCTGAACTGGAATCAGCTTTGGAACTTGCACTTGTTTTGAAAATATGTGGGCATTTTAGTAAATTTATAGCTTCAGGATCAAGTTTCAGCTTGTTTTTGTCATGCTTTTTTTTAAGAGAAATTTGAGAGATCATTGGGTCTGAAGATAGGAGAAGATAGTTCAACAAATCCTCATTGGTATGACATGCTGAATCTTTTCTAGTTCTGTGTTCTCGGACAAACTTAAAATCCTTATTTTTTGCTTCCTGAGCCTCTTCACCGAGCTGACCGATAGGCAAAATAGCATGACTGATAATATCCGCACCATGAATTAATATTTTATGTAGGCTTATCGGCATATAGTACCATGAATATAGCTCAACATATTTCTCCGCTGTTTCCATAGTGAATTTTTTGAATTTTTCGATATCTATTTCATAACCACTCGATATTGTTTGAAGAATAATATGAAATCGCTGTATAATAGTTTTGTCGACTCCGGTTATATCGGCTGCCTTATCAGCATTGCGGAAAAAAACTCTCGCAGTGTTACCTGTATTTGTTGTCCCATATCCAGGCTTAGGTAGGTCAACTAAAATACCTAGCTCTTTTCTGCAACGATCGATAATAAGTTTCTTTCTTTCTTCGATTTTACTTTTATTCTCTTTTCTTGCCTGCCAACACTTAATTTCTATTCTATAACCTATGTGAAGACAACACTCGAAGAAACGTATCCAAGAATGTAGACTAGATAACCCAAAATCGAGATTATCTATTATAGGTGTTTTCATATTCACATTTTGTAGGTTATTCATTTCTTTCGGGGTGGCCTTACATATGTAGCAGCTCATCGTTGATTTTGTTCCTGATAAGACATTACAAATTTTTCCATCCAACATACTCAAAACAAGTTTAAATGCTATACTTTTCCCATTGTATGAAAAATCATGTAAATCAATAATTTGCTGTTTTATATCATCTGTTTCGGTTAATGTTGTTTCAGGAGTTTCTTTGCAAAATTTAAATTTTATTGGCCTGCAAAACTTAGTCGATGATGGGACGGGATTTTGCCATAAAACTTTTGTTTCGTCATTCACGTCCCTTAATTGGATCGGGACAAGTGAACATATTAGTACAGATGAATCATCTATGCAATTTTTAACCAATTGCCTGTAATTACTTTGTCCGGAGCTTCCATCTATTCCCCATTTACAAAACAAAACCAGTTTGTCGCTAGAATACTGTTCAATGACTTCCGCTTGTAGTTCACAAATTCTCCTTATCGTAAGATCCAGCAGATTTTGTAATTTAATCTCGGCTGCTACTTCATTCACTTTAATAGCATTTTTATCTGGATAACAAGCCTGTTTTGCAGACAAAATTTGATTCCAAGCGGGATAAATGTGTGCTTTACATTGTTTAGCCGCTGCTCTATACGCTAAGTACGTAGATTTACTTGATTTTGTGGCGATAATCAAACTTAATGCTTCTTCAGGTGTCAATGGCAGCAGTTCTTGATCGCCAGATTGTGCTGAGCTGTAGGCACGTTTATAAGACGTAGCGCGTTTAGGAAACTTTCGTTGAGTAACATCTTTAACCACATCAGCTGCTGTTCGTTTTCCACTTTTCCTCAAACTTACTTGAGTTGCAAATGAAAGTTCTTCGGTGCTCGTTGTTGATACCAAATCCTTGACTTTCATTTGTTGGCTTCTCTTACAATATTCTTCAAACGCTTTGTGTGGTCTTCCTTGCATGGACGGTCCCGTAGAAGTAGCATTGTCTTCTCGTCGTTCTAATTTTATAGATAGCTTCAACCAATCTTCATTTTTTAACAAAAACTTCCCTCGGTCTCTGTGACAAGGTTTCCAGCGTAGTTCGAGTTTTTTAATAAATTTGTCCAAACTGGGTTTGAGAACTTGAACAGGGATTTCATATTTCTCCAATATATACGAAGTTAACTCATTGCAAGCCATCTCTCTTGCTAGATGCTTACATGAAAGCCATTTCTCGAATAACTCTAAATGAGTCAATACTGAAAAAAATTATAAATAAATAGTCGGCGCAAGTAAGGGCACGTTTTTTCTTTTCTTATATGGACATCATAAATTAAGCTACCCAATAAAGGCAATTTAAAAACCTGCAAATATCTGCACAATTTTTAAATCGTTTTATCTCGAGAAGTACTTGCAATATTTTTAATATTGCCCGTTATGATATTTTTCCACCATAATAATGCACAAACTTACCATCATTGGTATCAGACATGACAAGGATGAACTACTGAACACAATATACACAAAACACAAATTAATATTGGTGCAAACAAAAAAAAAAAACACGTGAAGGTAATGAACTATATTTTAACACAAAATATCAAGCACTTGATGTGAGTCAACTTTAACCGATTGGCGCGACTAAATAATAACATATTTGCTTACAGTTTCATACAATTTCGATGACACACGTCATAATAATCATGACATACTTTTGCATCGTTGAAAAATATCACCTTCATTTTCTTACTTTTTTCGCGCTAAATTGTGTTTCTAGACTATAGTGTGGCGATAGAGTTGGTGGTATTGTCGGCGATAATAGGTGGTTGCGGCGGAACTGGTGGTGGCAATGCTAAATTGTGGCAGCAGGGGAGGCGGTTTCTTGGAGTTGGTAGTTGTTGGCGGCGGTATTAGTGTCGCTGGCGATAGTGGTTGAATTAATAATTTTCGCGGATTTTCTGCAAAACCGCTGTCATAAGAAAATTTTTATTTTGTATTAACCAAAAATCACTGTTACTAATGCAGTTTCTACTGCAATTAGCGCTTATCGTGCAAAAAATAAAAAAATGCGTTTTGACCAGATAATTGTGATTCAGAACATTTATTTTAATCGGATATGATTTAATTTCACACTACGAATATAACCAATCGAATACGAAAAGAATTGATACAAAAAAAATGAAGAAAAGTTTCTACTTTGTGAAAAAATGAGGAAAAGCTTATAGTAAATAGTAATTCAATGTATGTAATTCGTAACTAAATAGAAGTAAGTAATAACAATATTATTTATATAGAAAGCAAAAAGTTAGGCAATATGTTCGTTGTGCTCGCTTCAATATCTTGGCCATCTTAGGCGCATTCAGCTGCTAAAGCTCTGTGTGACGCGTGAGTAGTGCAATGTACGGTGCTACCAGCGGGTGGGTTGGTGTGTTGGTCGGCTTGTAGCAGGGTCGTAGGAGATGTGAAGCGTAGAGGCAGCTGGGCGGCGCGATGTATATTAGTGGTGGACTCCTTTCTATTATTATTATTATTACTCGGCATCTTGCCAAGGAAGTGCATTTACTGGTAGCGTGAAAAAGCGCCCGACCATGCACACAAAACTGACGAGCGGGGGCTAGTAGCCACCTCTGCCAAGGCTGCATTCCCCGGAACAGTGCACATTTACACATTGCGTGATGGCATGTACATATATGACATCGCTGATAATCCTCCTGCCGTTGGGTATCGTCACGACATTCGCTTCCAGTGATGCTGGCCCCTATCTCCGGACGTAGTAGGTTCCGTGGTGCATGCTGGGGTGGCGAAGGGGAATTTATGAATTCCGGCAATCCTCTTGAAATGTTATTTAATACTTTTTACTGCGGATTCCGATACTCCACAATTGTCAAGAGAGCTGGGAGGAATAAATTTCCAATTGATGTCTTGAGGAGAGTACTTTCGGAGAACTTCTGAGGACGCCTCTGGGAGGAAAGCGATGAATTCCTCTTCGGTAGCTCTTTTGACATCTATAAACGTTTTGGCATTGTCGCTCGTCATTTTTGCGGGATAGCTACGACGTGCTAAAAAGCGAGCAAATGCTGTAAGAAACGCGATGGTTGTGAGGACCGAACATTGTTCAAGATGAACGGAAACATACAATAACGGCCACATAGCCTTTCACTAGGGTCTGAGATATTAGAAAAAGGCCCTATTTGAAAAGGCACCGAAAATCAAATCCAGCAGTGGTAAAGCATCGTTCAGGAGGAAGGGCTGCCATGATTTGTGAGCTACTTATGGAGCGTGCAGGTTTTGCATTCCTATACGCATTTCTTGATGTGAGGTTTGAGCGGTTACATGTAGAATTCCTACCAAATGCATTGCTACATGAGACGTGTTTCCGCATGGAGAAGAACTTCATGCAGAAATCGAAAATAGAGCACCGCGAATCGAGATTTTTTCCGGTATGCTGATGGGATGCTGCTAATTGTAACTACGAGTGGAGGAAGCTTGACGCCCATTGACTCTTATTAAGCCATTTTTATCCAAAAAAGGATTGAGTGGCAGTAATGAGCTTCGTTTGATAGAGTTATAAGACGATGTTTGTCGTCACGAAGGTCTTCGTACGAAAGCGAACTGGGATTAGTGGGGCTGTCGCCCTTTGTTCAATCTTTTAACAGCTGTGTGAACTTGAAGAGATACGCCATGAATTTAAGAGCACGGGAGAAGGGCGAGAATCGATTTAGGATATCAAAGTCTTCAGGTGCCGTGTGGAATGCTTCAACCCTGCGCACTTCCGGAGACGGGACTTCTCGGCGCGAAGGCATAAACGGTCCCACCGTACTTATCCAGATAACTGACATTAATTTTCATTTCGGTTGAAAACTAAAACAAATAAGAACTCAATAACAAAAAAACACCCCATGATTGCGTTAAAAATTTGATTTTAATAAAAAAAAATGATTCCATATCATTGCTATTAAGAATTGTTTATTTTTTAATTTAATATTTTGATAAAATATACCCTATGGTAAACATAGGCTAAATTTAAATCGCCATGGGAAATTGTTGGACGAAATGGAAATTGTATACAATTTAATCGATATGGGAAATTGTTAGGTATAAGCGGTATTCGGCATTCGAGGTACAAAAGCCGTTCACCTGTGCCACTGTCCACCAATTACACAATTTGGTGAGCTTAAATTTCGGTTTTCAGACTGATTTTATGTGATGGTATACCAGATGCGCAAAAGGTGTTTAAAAACTCGACTGGATAATTGGTTCAATCATCTTATTCTGCTGATAGATATGTATGTATTCAACTATTTCTCCCACAATACGGCTAAGTGTATCTGAGTTTATTCTTGCAGTTTGATCGTTTTGTTGCTGTCGTTGTGTGTGGTTTCTCGAAATTTTGATCGGAAGAAATAAGTTCGCGTAATGAATTACAGTTCATCACGAATTATCAGGCAAAATAATTTTACCCTCTTTTTCGGTATAAATTTGTAAAATGTATTCTGAATCACTCGAGCAATTCTGATACTTCCCATTCGTGCACGCATGCTCAAATTAGACATTTCAAGCATACCCTAATCTCATTCTTATTTTTATTTTTCCAAATATCTTTTAGAGTTATATCAACATCCTCTACTGATCTTCGATTACACTGATTTAGAAGAAAATCCTGCTTAAAAAATTTTACCATAGATATGAAGATTTGAATGCTCTTAATTTATTCCCGTTTGAAGACTTTTTCCATCACGTCTAGATTTTGTGTTATTAAACTTTTCTCAAAGTACTAGATCATGTTTTGAATTTGAGTTTCGCGTAAACATTATAAACTTCGTCACACTCGCGGTGTGCCCGATTGCAATATTTTCATAATAAAAATTAATTATGGCAATGTTTTTTTCATCTTTGCGATTAATTTTAAATTGTTTTCCATTATCTTTGTATTATAAGCTCTGATTTGGGAAAACATCCCTGGTTTTGATCTTCGAGGTATTTCTTAAGTCTTTTTGTTTTATTCAGTAGAATTCCTTTCTTTGACTAGAAAGTGAAGCTGTTCAAACCCAATATCATTTTTTCCTTGATTGTGAAATATATCGAATTTATTTAAATGATGATCTGGATCTTTTTCGAGACCCTTTTATACTCGTTCATACAGTTCCGCAAAAATTGGTACACAGGTTTCGTGGCTCACCGAAACGAAACACAATAGATAATTTGCCGCACCTACGAAATACTACTCACACCTAAAGTCGATCAAATTAGACAGAAGAGTCCTGCAATATGATAACTTACAAAAATATGGGTATTAGACCAGCGGTTCTTAAAATGAAAGGAATACTGAATATATTTGCGAAACCTTTTTTTTATGGGTACGGTTTTTTCGAGCATGTTACATAAACACTATATCAGTCTCTTGCGTCTAGTTTCGGACATTTTTGAAAGTGGGCAATTTAAAAAAATAAATTGAAGACAGTATTTACCATCAACTCTCACACGAATTTTTCCCGTGCGTTTGTTCACAATTAAATGTTGCGTACTTTATCTTCGCTTCGGATTTTTAAACACGATTTTTGGACAATTTAGCTATTTACCATTTTGGACAAGCATCTTATATGACGTAAAAGCTATGCGCGAACCGATTCCAATACACTTTCCTGAAAATAACGCCAATGTTATCTATATCCTTCACCCTTTTATTTTTATACTAAAGTCATTTAATATTTTATCATTACCGATCTGAACTTTGTAATCTTAAACTAAAGAGTCTCGTTTACGGCCCACATCTATTCTCGAAGCGACCTTTTATACTAATTACTATTGTTATGTCGGGATCTGGCATTATGGAAATAAGTTTATCTTGCATTCTTGCATTCTTCTCGATCATTCGAATAAAACCTACAGAAGCTGAATCAGGAGATTGAGTTTTACCTTCTTTTTCATCGGGATTCACCATTGACGGACATCTTGGGACAATAACATTGTAACATTATCTTGTATTCATCAAATAAAATCCTTCTCATCATTGGTAAATGATTTTTTCATTCAACTGCTACTTTGATAACGGTTTTTTTTCGAGACAAAGGTACAATTGTAATATTAAACATTTATGTGGTGCATCGGCCGAGAAAAGCAATAATGGCGGAAAAGGTACGAATTTAAGATTAAACATTTATGGTGCTTCGAGCCGGATCGGTTCACTCCGGCTAAAATTTAGCAACTGTACTAACGACAATATAAAAAATTGACTGACGCCTGAACCTTAGAGTCCAAGGTCCAGTTGCAATTAAGTCGGTTGGATTTGTTAAGGACCGCGTCGACAATGTCATGGAGCTACAGTACTTAAAGCGAAGCGTGTGTGGAGAAGCGGGATGTTTATTAACTACTGTCGCTTTTAGAACGGATAACTTTGCTTCTGCATGGAACAAATTAGTCGCAAAATACGAAAACAAACGCATTATGATTGAAATTAAACTCATCTTCAAACCTTATTTCCTATGAAAAGGCTATCCTAACCATCATCAAAAGGGTTGTATGATTTGTTACCAACCGTCGCCGAGACACTGTAATTTTTTAAAGCACTGTAGACAAATTGGACCTCTTGATGGTTTACGTTTTGACTCGATGCCTAGATTCAAACACGTGTCAAGCCTGGACACTTGACCATGGAGCAGCCACGACCCCAACAGGTCCTTAAACTGTCATTCAATTCGTCGAAGCTCGTGCGGCCGCGAGTGAAACTTTTATTCGCCACGACTATGTTAAGCCGCAGATATATAACCAAGCAAAAAGTCATTTTACGACGTCATCTTTCAACCCAACCACTTCACAGTTGCGATGTGTTTTGTGCCCTACGAATCACAAGCCATTTCAGCGTTTAACCTTTAACCAAAAAACTCGTGCCGATCGAAATGATTTTTTTTTAATCTAAGCAGTTATGCTTCAACTGCTTCGGATCTTATTCCATGAATGAGTTCCGTTCAAAGGAAACGTGTCGAAAGTGCAAACAGCGTTACAACAATACAATACTTTTCGAGATTTTGGGCAATCAACCATCAACCACGTAAGTCTAGATCCTGAAGATCTGACGTCTCCGTCCCCCTAAAATCCGAGTAGCACTCAATGAGTATCCATGAATCCGCGGTCGCTTATCATGCCACGACAAGAGATTGTCAACGTCCCAACATTCTGTTACCAACCTTTTTGGTGGAATTTCATGTTCATCACCATCGCCACGTGATTCGTGCGCTTATTGACCCGGGCTCTGAGCTCTCATTCGTTAGGGAAAGAGTGCTCCAACTACTTCGCCTAATATGATCAGCGACCTCTATTAACTTTTGCTGGAGCCAGAGCATCTCATATCTCCACTAGTCGCGGCTTGGTATCTGTAAATTTGCTTTCGCTGACGCAACTCGTGTACGGTTTCACACCAGGAAAAATCGATACGATCTTAGCACGGATGTGCACGGCGAAATAATACTAGAAGGTAACGGTCTGGCGGCCGCCCTAGCTGAGTGTGTAGCGTGTGCGCGCTTCATTCGGTGGGGCCTGGGTTCGAATCCTGCCCGGGGCAAGTAACATCAAAAATTATAGAAAAAGTTTTTTCTAATAGCGGTCGCTCTTCGGCAGGCAATGGAAAACCTCCGAGTGTACTTCTGCCATGGAAAAACTTCTCACAAAAAACAATCGCCGTTCGGAGTCGGCGTAAAATTGTAGATCCCTCAATTTGTGTTACAACAACAAGACGCACACCACAAATTGTAGGAGAAGTTCGGCCAAAATCGCTTAAGCGGTTATAGCGCCAATTATGTATGTATGTATGTAAAGGTCTGAAGAAAATGCAATCGCTCAGGCAACGCCATTTGGTTGAATTCTTTCGGGATCTACTCAAAGCAATGAATCTCCTGCTTAGTCTCAAATTCATTATTGTTCACCTAATGACAAAATCAATCAGCTAATTCGAAGTTTTTGAAAACAAGAGGATATTCCCATATCTACTCTTACATCTCGTCTAACACCGCGCTGCACGCCAGCAGAAACTTATGGGTCAACTCCCATCATCCAGAGTAATGAGGCTCGGTTATTTCAGCACGCCGGAGTGGGATATGCTGGTCAATTCGCCTTAGAGACACTTATTGTAAAAGGTTGGGAGCCAATCTACCATATTCACCAAACTTCGGAGGGCATTGGGAAGCTGGGGTGAAGTCGATTAAGTTTCTCCTCAAGCGTGTTATGAGGGAATGTCTGTTTACGTTTAAAGAATTTGTTACAACTTTACGTCAAATTCAAGCTGTACTGAATTCCCGACCACTTTGCAGACTTAGTAATGATGCGGATGATATGGACTACTTTACACTAGGTCATTTCTTTGCTGATGGGTCAATAGCTACGTTAGCAGGGGACAAATTTATCCGTTTTCGAATATCAACGACATCCAACTCTGAACTACTATTGCGACTTATAATAACGTCGAGTGCATTTTTTACCTTTTGTTCTTCTTCTTCATTTGCACAGTGGCCCGCTGTGCTTGGGGGTGCGAACGAACAGAAGCAGCCGGTGTAGGCAAACAATTAGGTGAGAAAGCATTTATATCCAGTGTTTAAAAAACTGCAATAACTTTCATCTCATTTGCTTTTGCTTAAACTTACTGTTCTCAACAACAAAGCAGTCGCAGACAAAGCATAAGCAAAACTCACTAAGCGGCAAACAGCAGGGTGCTTTGCTTGTCGCGCTTTTTAAAAGTTTTGTTTTTTATTTGCTTTTGATTTTCGTCAGCGCCACAAGTCGAAGTAAAAGCAATTTCCTTGCTTATGCAAGTTGTATGCAGCAGCAGTCGGAAAATTAGAAAATCAAACTTTTTGCAAGCAAAAGCAATGCTGTTTTGTGCTTGCCCATGACTTCGCATCGATTTCAATAGAGCAATGAGTGCGCGGGAGAGTGTCTTGCATTTTTGCTTATAAGTTACATTCTTATAATCAGTTTGTAGCAATTGGTGCCGTGCGGACGTCTTTTTAATCGCTCTTTAAATTATTGTATTTGATCCGTGATATCTGATCTACATACGTTCATCCGTATACATGTTTGATGTGCGAGTGCAATTTATGTAGTTGGTTTTTAACGAGATAGTGACTCTAATTAATCTCTTAGCTTTGCCAAGCAAAATATCATAATGCCGTGTGTTTGTGGGCAAAAAGTTGAACGTTCTCAGCATAAAATTCAATGTGCTAAGTGCAATGAACTGTTTCACCTTGTTTCTGTGAATCTTTTGCCAACTGATGTTGAGTTCTTGCTCAATTCGGAACAACAATTTCTCTGCAAAGGCTGTACTGCAGCTCGGCGAAACTCTAATTCTTTTTCTATTCGTTCGCCGCCGCCTACCATCACTCTAGATGACAGTGTCGTTGCTGTTTTGTCTAACAACTCGGCGGTATCGAATACTCAAATAAACACTCAACTTAACAATAATGCAACTGTTTGCCAGCAGTTAAAAATGCCAAACTCATTCTCTCCACCTCTACAAGTTTGCAAAGACTCCAACAATTTAAAAGACGCGAATCAACCAATAACTCTACAGTCTCTGTTTGATGAGATTGTCGCCCTTAGAGCGGAAAATGTTCGAGTATTTGCTTTGGTTAATGCACTTGTAAGTGATAAAAAACTGCTTATTAGCAAAACGGAATCGCTTGAAGCTGAGATTCACTCATTGCATGGGAAACTTCGCAACGACGAGCTAGTATCGTTGATTAGTGTGCTCACTAAAGAAATCGAAAGTCTTCTCCTGAATAACAGCAACATTGCTGGCGAAAAAACTCAACCTTTCGCTCACAGTGTCAACTCCGAAGTTTGTGCTTTGCCTATTAACCCAGCTTTAAGTGACGATACAAATCGTTCATTGACAGCTGCAGGTGCGTCGTTGAGCGCTCTCTCTTACGCTGCTGCTGCCTCTGTAAACACATACGCTACCGCTGCCGCCGCTGCTGCCGATATTGAAATATCCAGTGCGAATTGTTCGTTAACTGCAGATGCTTTGGTAGATGTGAATGTCGCTGCTTCATCGTCTATTTCGTTGCCTACTCCTACTGCTTCTGCTCATTCGTACCCACAAGCACAGTGGGTCACTTTTCAAACGAAGAAGAACAAAAAGAAAAAGAATGTACGCGATGTTATTATAGGGCGCAACTCTTGTTCTGAGTTGGATGTCGTTGATGTGAAAAAATGGATACATTTGTCCTATATTTAATGGCTTCATACATCCCACCTGGTAGTAACTTTAGTATTTATAAATCTCATACAGATAATATTTCATCTTTAGTTCATAATGAATTGGCAAATAATCATATCTGTGTATTTGGTGACTTCAATCTTCCAAATATTAGCTGGTCTAATAACTTGTCAAAATGGGGTCTTATACCAATGAATGTTAATACTACGATTGAATCTTACTTTATTGATAATATTCTAAGTCTAAATTTAGTGCAATTGAATTGCTTTGAAAACAAGTTAAATCGAATATTAGATCTCATTTTTGTTAGCGATAATATCAATACTAGTATTTCGGAATGTCACTCGCCGATATTACCTTCAGACAAACATCATGTTTCTATCGTTCTTATAGTAAAGTTTTATGAATTTGCTTGTAGTAAATGTGATGAGAAATTGGCTTTTAATTACTCAAAGTGTGATTTCTTGCAGGTTAATAGTTCTTTAGACAAAGTTAACTGGGATGATTTGCTCTCTGGTCCGGCTATTGCGGAATGTTATTCCGTTTTTAGGTCCGAAGTAGTGGAAATCTGTCGCCTAAATATTCCTCTAATTAAACATAGACCTTATAAGCTTCCTTGGTATACTAGAGAATTAAAAAAGCTAAAGAACCAGCGAAATAAATTGTATAAGAGGTTTAAACGAAATAATAATCTTTATGCTTATTCAATCTATCAGCAATATTCTAAAAAATTCGACTGTTTGAACAAATTCCTGTATAGGACCTACATTTTGAGCGTTGAAAGCAACATCAAATCTAGTCCTAAGTCTTTTTGGCAATTCGTCAAATCTAGGAAGTCTATCTGTGGAATTCCATCTGCGGTATCCCTGGGTGATATATCTGCTAGCACTCCATCTGAAATTGCTAATCTGTTTGCGGAGTTTTTCAGATCAAATTTCGTTTGTGATGATAATGACTCCATTTCGTATCAGTCTTTGAATGATAACGCAAGTCTTAATTTCGGTTTTTTGAGCCTGTCAGTTGATGATGTAGAGAAAGGTATTCAAGATCTGAAACCCTCTACTAAGACGGATGCTGATGGTCTCTCAGGTATTCTTCTTAAGCAATGCCCTGCTCTTGCTTTGCCCCTTAAATTAATTTTTAACAATTCATTAGCCTCTGGTATTTTTATTGACGACTGGAAACTGGCGGATGTTACTCCAATTTTCAAAAGTGGCAAAAAGAATGATGTCGCTAACTACAGGCCGATTTCTAAACTCTCGACTGTATCTAAACTATTTGAAAATATCATAATGGAAAAGATGTATTTTGCTACTAAGAGTATCATTTCTCCACAGCAGCATGGCTTTGTTACTGGTAGGTCCACGGTCTCTAATCTTGCCATATTTAGTGAATACTGTATTGCGGCGTTTTCAGCCGGGCAACAAGTAGACTGTATCTACACTGATTTTTCAAAAGCGTTTGATAAGGTATCGCATCGAATTTTACTAGTTAAGCTTAAATCTCTAGGTTTTCATTCATTGTTTCTAGTTTGGCTGCGATCATATTTAAGCAACAGGCGTTGTGTTGTTACTGTTGATGGCGTTTCCTCTAGGCCGTTTACTGCATCTTCGGGTGTTCCTCAAGGTAGTATCTTAGGCCCCCTGCTCTTTGTCTTATTCATCAATGACGTTAGTAGCTGTTTTGATTTTGCTAATTTTCTTTTATATGCGGATGATTTAAAAATATTCTCAGTTATAGCTGACTCTGCGGACTCGTATAATCTTCAAGCAGATGTTAATAATTTAGTAAATTGGTGCCGTTCCTCTCGATTATCTTTAAATATTAATAAATGTTTTACTATCACTTTCTCGAAAATGGTTAAGTCTGTGCCTACTTATTATTGCATTTCCGATACTGTTCTGCGAGGTGTTGATGAAATCAAAGATCTTGGTGTCGTTTTTGATTCACATTTTACGTTTACAAATCATATAAACTTTATCATCAGTAAGGCGTATTCTGTTTTAGGATTCATAAGAAGAAATAGCTCAAACTTTTCAGATCCTTATACACTGAAATTATTATTTACTGCCTTCGTACGTTCCAGATTAGAATATGCAGCATTTGTTTGGAGGCCTTATTACCAGTTCTCCATTGATAGAATTGAACGCGTGCAAAAAGTTTTTCTAAAATTTGCTCTATCTTCGCTAAATTTCTCTGTTCCCGTCCCTTCCTATAAGTCCCGATTGCTTCTAATTAACCTTAAGTCGCTGGAAAGTAGAAGAATGATTCTGTCTCTATCCTTCTTGTTTAGTGTTATTAAGGCTGAGACCGACTGCTCCGATCTATTACAAAGTATTAACTTTTCTATTCCTGCTAGGCACTTACGTAATAATATGCCGTTTTATTTAAGCAAATTCAGAACGAACTATGCCCAAAATGCCCCAATTTCTCGGGCTCTTCGCGATTTAAATGAGATCTCTAATTCTTTAGATCTTGATTTCTCAGTATCAAAATTGAGTTTTACTTCACAATTAAATTCTGTATTGTAGAGAATATAACTTAATTGTTGTCACTTTAGTTATAAGTAGTCAGTAAGAACATATGTTTCTTGACTTATGATAATAAATAAATAAATAAATAAATAAATAAATAAATGATTAAGTTCGGCGTGGTATTAATTTCTCTATGGCGGCTAAAAGCGATATTTAGTTATATTTCGAAAATAATACAGGCACCGGTTTTGCTGTCTTTAAAACGTGTAAAAATAAACTTAAAAATAATAAAGTGTCGAATTTGAAAACGCACTTAAGTAACTTGCACAAAATTTACTTAAATGAAAGTAAAGAGGCATCGTCAATTTTGTGAAAAGGAACTACAAAAGCAATTCGAAAAAAGAAATATAAAATTGAATTGAATAAAAAAGTACTGCTGAGGTCGTATGATTGGTAACGGAGGACCGCATTGCATTTAATATTTTAAATTCCCCAAACCTACGAAATTTTGTCGATCCCAATTGTGACGCGATACGTTTAGGGGACGGGAAAAAAATTACTCTGAATGCATCGAACTGTAAAAAAAACATTGAATTTGGTAGCTAATAATATAAAATTAGAAATTACCAATGAATTAAAGGGCAAGTTGTTGTCCTGGAAAATAGAGAGTTTTTAATTTAGTTTTTAAATTAGACAATCTATTATTTTTAAGTTTATTTTTACACGTTTTACAGACAGCAAAACCGGTGTCTGTATTATTTTCGAAATATAACCAAATATCGCTTTTAGCCGCCATAGAGAAATTAATACCACGCCGAACTTAATCAAACTGATTATAAGAATGTAACTTATAAGCAAAAATGCAAGACACTCTCCCGCGCACTCATTGCTCTATTGAAATCGATGCGAAGTCATGGGCAAGCACAAAACAGCATTGCTTTTGCTAGCAAAAAGTTTGATTTTCTAATTTTACGACTGCTGCTGCATACAACTTGCATAAGCAAGGAAATTGCTTTTACTTCGACTTGTGGCGCTGACGAAAATCAAAAGCAAATAAAAAATAAAACTTTTAAAAAGCGCGACAAGCAAGGCACCTTGCTGTTTGCCGCTTAGTGAGTTTTGCTTATGCTTTGTCTGCGACTGCTGTAAATTCTTAAATTGGGAAGCATTCACAATTATTCATTTTAAAAACTGATGATAAGCTCAATCAGAGATAATCAATATTTTCGTGACTTTTGCTACTTCGACTCAAGTTTTTTAAACACTCTTTATATCTACCAAAGCAACTGCAATTAAGGGACGATTCGCCTTTGATATTTAAGTAGCGGCGGCAGCTGCAGCGGCACCGTTACCGTTTGCGTTAACAGAGACATCAGCAGCGTAAGAGGGAGCACTTACCGCACTTACTTACTTACTTAGCTTAAGCTAAGGTAATAGGTAAAGCAGAAGCTTCATGGTTGACACTGTGAGCGGGAGGTTTAGATTTTACACCGGCAACGTTATTTTTGGCCAAACTATACAGATCGAATTTGCTCTGCAATGAGTGAATCTCAGCTGCAAGGGGTTCCGTTTCATGACTTTATGATTTATGATACATTATGACACCTTGTGAATCACCCAATTATGTTTTAACTTTCAGTAGATGTAAGAAATAATTTTAGTATGTAATACGACTTCGATACAATTACTTCGAAGTCTGCATAATTCGTTGGGCATATTATCAAATGTGTGCGTCCGCGTGAAAAGGGAAGTGGGCCCTGTCGCATCTAATTTCCGAGATATATAGATTTTTCGATACATGGATCGAATTTCGTAATTTTTTATTATGGTTTATTAAGAAACTATATACATTTACGCGTCGAATGCCACCAAATTTAGCTTCCTAGGTATAATAGAAGTAATTAATTTTATTTTTTGAAAAAAAAAGAAAAGGGCCCACAAGGGACAACTTTCAACTTCAAATTGATTTTTCTCAATTAGTCATTTTTCGGATATTCGCCTTCAAAGTTCTATATTTCTCCCAATTCTTCAGTTAGGATGATCTTATTTGTCTCAAAATGTTCGGAAATCAACCAGGAAGACGCCTATATGCATAACTCCAATACCGCCGAAGTGGGCCCTTTTCACGTGGACGCACACAAATAGTGTATACGTTGCTTTCTCTGTCCATCTCTCTACGATAAATTAATATGTTGTCATATGCCTGGTTTTCATTTGGTAATTTTTCGTGGCAGATCGTGCAAGTATCGTCATAATTTTCACAGGTTTCGATTTGACGCATATGCAAAATTATAAAATGTTAACATATTGCCATTTCGTGTATATGTATTTCTTCGTCAATCAAAACGATATATGATCTCGTTGATTTCTATTCCTTTATACACTATAAGATTGTCTATACCATAGGTTTTCAAACTTTTTTCGCTCACCGCCCATTTTGAGAAACATTTTTTTTTTATTTATATTCACAGTAAACCTCTTTAATGTGACGGATGAATTTGATGCATTTTAACCAGTTTATTGATATCAGGCTCGAATTTACTTAGAAACAGCCGTAAGTCGCCACGTTCAGTAACATGCAGCCTATTCCTTTTTTTTGTTAGCAATGTTGCTACGGCACTAAATGCACGTTCAGACAAATACGACGATGGGAATGATATGAGAAATCGTTGAATAATCGACCATAATCCCGGGTAAAATTGCGAGATCGATTTCTGAAGCCAAAATCCTTGGTAACCATTTTTGAATTTAGGTTTTAATTCCTCGTTAGTTGTAAGCTCTATGAGTTCTTCCTCTAATAGGGATGATTGTGCTGTGTTGACATTTGAAAATGGATCCAATACCCAATCGGGTATGTTCATGTATAAAATGTCTTCAAATCGTCTTTTGAAATCATTGTGGAGATTATCCAAATGTTGACAGTATTCCAACAAGTCACCGTTATTGAAGGATACTGCCGATAAATTAGGGAAGTTATTAAAATCATGTCTGCCTACATTTCTTTTGTAAAGAAGCAGTTTAGCTACGAAAGAACCAATTATATTTTTGGTTTTAATCAAATTTAAGCCGTCACCTTGAAGTTGAAGATTCACATCATTGAGCAGTTTATACAAATCTGTTAAGTACGCTACATCATTTTTTGATGTGATAAGGCTTTCGCGCAATTCAGTGTCTTTTGTTTCTAGAAACTCAAGTACTGAGTCAAATAGATTGTAAAATCGCGTCAGACACGTACCTTTAGATAGCCAGCGAACTTCCGTATGAAGCAATAAGCTATTGAAGTCTTCATCATTGGCAACGCAAAGCTGACTAAATAATCTGTTATTTAGTGAGTTGCTTCTAATTTTATTAACTCCTCTAATTACATATTTCAGTGAAGTATGCAAACGTTCACTTAGATTTCTAGCAACCAAATGCTGGCGGTGAATGACGCAATGTACAGCAAGCACATCGGGAACCTTCTTTTTTAAGTGTGCTATGAAGCCTACGTAACGACCTACCATAGCAGGAGCGCCATTGGTAGCAGCTGAGATAATATTATTCAAAGGGATTTCTTTTTCGGAAAAAAAGTTTTCCAGCGTATTAAATACAATTTCTCCTTTTGTATCTGTTTCTAAATTTCTTGCAAATAATAGTTCTTGACATATTTTCTCATCTTTTATAAATCTCACGTATGACAGCAACAATACTTCATTAGTTGGTAATGTGGACTCATCCAACTGAATTGAAAACTTACAAGTCTTCAGATATTCGCACAGTGATTCTTCGATGTTTTCAGCCATCTCATCAATTCGCCTTTGCACAGAGTTATTGCTCAAAGGAATTTTTCGTATAATATCCTCCGCTGGTTTATGGAGCACCGTGGTTAATACTTCTTTTACCGCTGGTAAAATTAAATCTTCGCCAATAGTGTGAGGTTTGCCCGTTTTAGCAATTAACATAGAGATATTATACGAAGCTCGAAGACCATCATCGTCTTGCTTAGAGGCTGTAGAAAATAATTTTGATATAGTTGGCCGAGTTAGGTACTTCTTTTCCAGGTCTTGAAAATAGGTCACATCTTTATCTTTTTTATCAGAGTGCACGGCATTCAAGTGATATTGTAGCCTAGAAGGTTTCATCGCTTCATTTGAAAATGTTTTTTGACAAACTAGGCACATTGGAGAAGATGGGTTAGTGGTATTTTCGATAAACCCGTATTTTATATACTCCGCACTATACTGTCGTCTCTTCTTTTTTACTTCTGACATACTTTTGACACGTATTTCACAAACTTGTACTTAGGATATGACAAAACAAACCAGATACCGGTAGCGCACTACAACGTTAAACTTCAACAACTTGTAAATATTTTTTATCAACTACACCCGGCGCTGTCACTGATGTCTGCTCGATTACTATACGCACGACACACTGAGAGGCAAAAAAAAAATCAATAATGCTTTAAATTTCTTAAAGAATATTTTTATGCGGAACCGGAGAGGGCCCCATCCCAAATAAATGCGAGCAAAAAGTGCATAAGTATGTTTGCATGCTTCGACACTCTCATTGTTACATATTTATGCTATTTAAACACCTGCTCACTCTCTGCCCATTCCAACAAGAAATGTTATTTACATAATCGAACAATTGCTTATCATACTTTTAGGCTCACGGAGCGCGAACAGAAGAGGAATCGTTACTTAAACATACATGTCACAAAAAATTAATTTAAGAAACCTCCTAGTTATCACCCCCGTATACTGTTTTAACGCCCCACCGTTTTCTCTAAGCTTCATACTGCCCCCCAGGAATCCTCCAACGCCCACAAGGGGGCGATATCGCCCACTTTGGGAAAGACTGGTCTACTATACCTTTTTGCGTTCTTTGTTAGAAGATTTGACTCAGCTAACGTGTTATCGCCTTTCATAAAATTTTCTGCAATCGCTTGCTATGACATAAATTTTACAATATTTCCAATTTCCTTTGTGATTAAGTGCTCCTTCCCACAAATAAAATTGTATTATACCGGCAAATCTATACTAGGCATATGTCTTTCTAGAGAATTGTTTACCTATTATACTAGTTTACAAATATTTGAGAAAATCGTGCTACCTCGTCAAAAATAAAATAAAATTTTATTTATTTTTCCAATGAAGCGTTTCCGAGATATAAGCAAAATCGCTGTGTTAGAGGTCCTTTTGCAGTTATTGCCAAGTAATTTCAGAGTAGCAACTTAAACTAGCTTTCTTTGGGTACCGTTTTTAAGGTAAAGGTACAGGTTGATATGTCTCCTGTGTAAATCGCAATAGTACGTTTTAAGTTAAAGGTGTTTAAATACAAAAAAATTAAGACATTTTAAGCTTTTCCAAAAATTGTTAAGTTTTATTCATAATTTTACCTGAATAAACTTTAAAAATGTTTTAATAAAAGAGAACTTCAATTACAAACATCTCGAGTGTACGGGCGCCTAAATTGGATAGAAAACCGTTATAGAAATTACATATTAAATAAAAGCGGCGAATTTAAATGTTTTCTATTTTAACTTTTTTAGTTGATAATCTACCAAAAACTTTTCATCATGGGGCTTCAGCGAGAAATGTTATATCACAATTTTTATGGATTTATGGTCCGCTGATTCTAAAAGTGACCCCATTCCATCACGAAATACGAGGTCCTGAATGTTTTTCATAAGTTTGTCCCAACACCGGTTGACGTAAAGTTTTGTAACACTCTTTTACGAATCACAATTCTAAAAGCTGTTTTGAATTTAGCATAAAATTAAGCAAATTTAGATATTTAAAATGTTTATGTATAGACTTCCCTACTGCTAGAGCTTTTTTATGTCGAGACAAGTTAAAAACTTTTATTAAATTTCATAATTTTCGAGTTATTTTTTGCAATAATAAAGGTACTTATACGTGATGGAAAAATTAGAGTGCTATTTTCAGAATCAGCTTACCCAAATCTGGAAAAGTGAATTTCAATAAAATATTTTTTTTTTTAAGTTTTCTACTTAAAAGATTGAATGACAGTGAACAATTGTCGACCAAGTTTGAAAATGCCCGTATTATTTGCACTTTAACGCCTGTAACTCAAAAATTACAATTCCGATTTACACAAAAGGAATATTACCGTAAAGAAGCTAAATGTACTTTTAGAACTATTCCCAGAGAAGGCATAGATGGGCACACTGCATTATATATTTACAAACAGTTGTAGTCAGTGAAATTTTGATGATAATGAAATTTAATTTGCATTGCCAGATCACTGACGAAATTTGTATTAAAAATATTTATTCATATGTATATTTGTTTTCTGATTACTGGAAAGAATTGCAGTAAAATTATTTTGCTTACTGATTACTGAAAAAATTGCAGTACAAATATTTTTTTACTGATCGCTCGAAGAAATTTCAGTAACAATACTGATAACATAATTTGATTTGCATTCAGCAGCTGGTTGACACCTGGGTAGCGATTTCAGATGGTTTTTGCCTCAGATTCAATTACTACAGTTTTCCTATTGGATATATTTGCTATACTTAAGGTAGCGGACTGGATAATTGGCGAAAGGCGGCTAGGATACCCAATCAGAGTGCAGTGACAACCAAGCTGCACTAAAGGCCTTGTTCGCATCTTTTCAAAAATTGTCCAAAAAACTAAGTCGAGGATGATTTCTGTTAGAAGATGGAATAACGTTGAACTCATGTGGTTGCCAGGACAAAGCGGTGTTCCAGGTAACGAACTGGCTTACACTATTGGGTCGCAGCCAGTTAAAAGCCAAAACCAGCAGGGGCGATAAGTTACCTCAGGGGTGTCATGAATAAGACTCATGGGAACTGTTAGTACACTCCCGATACCTGCAAATTAACTAAGTGCTTATTGAAAAGACTGGGCAGGGTGGGGGCGAAGTTCTTTCTTCCACAGAGACGGAAGGAACTACGAGCCTAGTTGGGTTGATTACAGGACACAATCCACGGGGATAACACATAGTCACATAGACACCATTGATGACCCGTTGCGCACATCTTGCCTGGAGAATGAGGATAGCACAGAGCAATTCCTCTGTACTGCTTTTGCTATACTGAGATGGAAAATAATTAGTTCAGATTCACCGCAGTCTGTAAGATTTGTCGAGGAGAAATGAAGTCCCACCGTTTTCCTGTCGTTTACTCTACCCCTCTTTCACTTTATTATTCCCAGGCCTTAACTGCAATGGGCAACTATGCCTCAGATCTCGGAAACCCGATTTTGTATTTCCGGCCTACCTCAACCCCATTCCAAACATTTTACTGATAACGCAAATCGAATTATACTATAAGTATTTGTATTGAAACTTCTTTCTGCAATTATTTTCAATAATCAATAAAGTGCTCATCTATGACAGAGGGTTAGCTTTCTATGCTATTGAGGAGTTTTGTGCGAATAACAGCAAAAGAACATCAAACACCGAGTTTTTGTATATATCTCACGAACCCTTCTTTGGAAAAATAAATTGAAATCATTTTCGTGTGCAAACATCCCAAATAAGTCTAAATAACACTTTTTTAATTAAAGTATGTTTTTTGTGTATACTAGAATATGAGAACACAATTCGTAAACTGAGAAAAAATCATATATTTTGAATTTCACTTCACATTTTATTTCAAGTTTAATCAAAGATCAACATCTTTTCGCGTGCTTTGAAAATAATCTGAATCAATTTAGAAATTAACCGAAATAAGCGCTCAGTATTATAGTTTTCTAGCCATTCCCAAAAGGAAAATGTGTGTTGTCAAATTGTACATTACGGCATCTTTTTTTGCGTTTTTCGCTTTTCGGACATAGTTGAAAATATCACGCACAGTCAAAGTTTTTAGTATAGCATCGCTTTAATTTTTGACGACCTGGATTGGAGACTTATTCAATGGTTGGCGACGCTTCACCAGCCTTGCCAACAAAATACCGCATTTTGTCGCTGGAGAGAAAGGAAAAACAGGGTAAACAGGGAGAAAATAAATAAAGTATTTAGCTGCATACAGTCCGCGATACTAGGTTATTGGCTTTCTCCGAGTATAGGTCAAATAAGCAAGATGTCACTCATCACACATTTTTTTAGGAATAAGTAATCCAACATCAACAGTAGTCATGAAGGTATTCATGCAAAGCTTGGAAGAGCAATACATGGAGCGTCAGAAGCATGTATGTATGCACGTAGCTAATATCATATGTGTGATGATAAGGAAGAATGGCATAGAACTGTTGAAATACTCCAATCAGCAGCACTAGAATATAGCATTAATAGGTATTTTCAAAAATTGTATTTTATTATTTTTACTTTACTACATATCTGATGATTCTTAAGTTTAGGTACATAAATCTTTACACCGTAATACTCAGTATTCACATAGTTTTTAACATTTTTCAGTTTAAAACGCTCCCAATTAAACTCATATGTAAACCAACAATGTTTGTTAATATAGACAAACAAATATACTGATTGTTTAAAACCCAACAGTGCCTTGCGAAGAGTGCCACCTAACGGCAACTTATTACACAACACACGCACTTTTTCAAAGGAATAAATCTCTCGACACTGTAACCTTACAGCGTATTCGGTATTTGAAAAGTCAAATTGAGAACTTAATCCATGTACTGTAACAGACTGTAACTTAAGTTGCAATGTAAACTTCAATTTAATCCAATTTTAAAGTATGTTGAGACATATTTATAACGATGGTAACTATTTCTGAGTGCAAATAGAAGCAGCCGAGAAGTAGCAATACAGTCGCGCAATGAGCAGCATGAACGAACGTTTTTATTTCTAATCGATTTATACTTTCCTTTGGACAATTATACTATAATTATGAAGATTGTACGCGATTTTGGCCGATTCTAATAAAACACGCCAGTAGTTCCTTTGTTTTGCTAACTGGCACTGGAGACACCAAGTGAAGCCAATTCCTGATCTTTGCAACGTAGAGGAAACCTTCATCTTCCTCGGATACCAAAAGCGGTACATACCGCGTCCAATATTTTTACCGCTGGAGCATTTTTTTCCACACGTACAACATGACCTATTCAGCGTAGCCGCTGAATATTAATTGGCTGTACTATGTAAATGTCATTATAATGCTCATACAGCTCGTCGTTCCATCGTCTGCAGTATACGACATTACAAAGACGTAAAGGCAGAAAAATCTTTCGGAGACAGCCTCTGATTGCCATTCACCTGAAGTGGCCTAGAACTTCCCGATACCTTGGCTAGCATTTCTTAAGTAGCATTGTTGCTGATTCGCTGCGTTTCTCAAGTTAGTATAGCAGTTAGCGGGCATAACAAAGTAAAATTACAAAATATATTTGCATCGGTCCTACTGTGGGGGCGGCTACTTTAACCTAACCTAACATGTCAAATGCGCTAATAGATAGATGAGAAGACAAGCGTACATGATTTAATAGATTTCGTATGCCTTTTCGGATGTTTATATTTACCCCGATTCCATTAGCTTGTTACAATCAGCCGTTATGTGGACAAGGCCTTGAAAATATTAGAAAACATTTTTTTAAGTTTAAGAACAATAAGCCATTTACATTTCACTTCGAAATCACTTTCATCTTGTCAATCGCAAGAATTATCCTGAAGTCTTTCAATTTGATTTTACGTACGAATACCGCATTTTGATTTTACTAAACTTAATGATAATCTTTATATGTGCTTTATCGTAGAATACAATGCTCGAGGAAGGGAAGGTATCAGTGGCAGAAGCGACTTTGCAGCAGACAAAGGTAAGTATTTCGCAACAAAAACAATGTACGTATGTTTTTCAAATATTATAGGAAATATTTAATTAAAAACGGCTTGATCAATCAAATTTAAAATGGAAAAAGTAACGGTAACAAAAGATTGGCTTTAAACTATTACGGGTTTACAAAGATAAAATAAAGTTACCTCAAAGCTTTACAGAATAAATATCCTAATTTGAACACTTCTTCAAATCTCCGAAGGATAGAAGTAACAAGGGCTCTGTAAAAAATGTCTGTGGCTGATGAACCTGTATCTACAATTTACACTTATTTGTGCCCTTGAAAAGTCAAGCTCTCACGGTTAGGCCTGCACAAAGGTATTTTGTTAGCAAAAATTCGAGCACTTATATCCGCGGAAGTTTTAATTCAAATTGTCGACTCCAATCTATCCTTGTATTTGTAAAAGCGTGTGAAAATGTTATATCTTCATGGAGAAGAGTTCACATTTTTTATAATATGGAAGAAGTTCTTCAAAGAAAACTATCATTCTATGGATGTGAATAAAAATGCATTTACATAATTCATAAATTGTTTCGCGGACTGGCTACAACAAAAAAAATGTCATTTGTTTTCTTCCTCTGTTTACCTTGTTTTCCCTTTCTCTCCAACAACGATAGCGAGATTCGGCGACAAAATACGGCATTTTAGTAAATGCTGATCGGTGTGATAGGAACATGTATTTCCCTATATGTTGTCTTGCAGTGTGCCGGTTGTCGCTGAAGTTTCTCTTATTGATCCTTGTACATACAACTCAAATGGTTCGTTTGGCCGTACCCCGCATGGAGATAGTAGATAGGGACATCGTCCGGAGTGTTTTACGTGGGTACCTGCCGACGACGGCCTAACTCCACGGCGCTCAAAAGCACAACGGATCAAGTTAATGCGTTGATCAGCGCCCCAAGATGCGCAAGCATTCTCGGAACCAATTGGCAGTGTGGAATGGACACACTAACCACCTTGGTAGGGTTCGAGGCCTATCTAACACCTCTGCCGTACTATGGGTCCGGCACCCGGTTGCGATGCAACTCCACATTGAACTTTGACACAAGGTCAAGCTCTACCCGCATTTGGGTATTGAACCACAGCCACCACGATACCCCGCATGGAGAGTAGAAGGTGGCTACTTCTACAAATTTGTTAGGTCAAAATTTTCAACTGTCTACGGTAAATCGAATGAGTGAAAAAAGGAGTAAGGCCGTGATGAAAGAAAGGGGGTGTTGGAACGGTGCCACGATCATGCGTTGGCGAGTCATATGGGTATCAGGAAGATGTTTGCGAGGGTTTCATTAAATTTTTATTCGCGACAAATGAAATCAGATATTGTAAAATATGTCAGGTATTGTAAGATATGTCAGCAGGTTAAGCCTGATAACCTACAGGCAGGTGGGAGTATGGCAGAAAGATCCAAGTCAATCGAGCCTTGGGGAAACGATTTTCGTTGATTTGGTAGGCCCTTTGGCGAAGTCGTTCCAGGGCTACCAATACATTCTTACGTTCGTCGAATACTTTTCTATGTTTACCCCTTTGTTTCCGTTACAATCTGCTACGGCGAATAGTATTTGTAGGCGCTTCGAGGATGACGTTTTTATTTTGTTCGGTCCCCTCGGTCGGTGGTCTGTGATAATGGACCCCATTTAGGAGTCGCGAACTACAGGATCTCTGCGGTGCTTATGGCGTCCAACTCCGACATTCCGCTCACTACCACCCACAGGCTAATCCGGCCAAAAGGATCAATCAAATTATTAAGACTACACTTGAGGCAAACGTTGCAGACAACCAGCAGTAAGCAAAGGTAACTTGCTGCATCCGAACCGCGAAGAATGAGGTTTTAAGGGTTAAAATTTATTTTGCGAATTGTGGTAGAGAAAAGTCGTTAGAAGGCAAAAGGGGTTACATAGAGTCATTGTGTGAGCGGGATCAGATTAGTTGTCGGGACCGAGCAAAGACGCTCGAAGGGATTAAGGTGAGCGCGAGAGCTAAGGTAGAGCAAGCGATTCCGAATTTATCAAAATATTTTAATCTTAGGCTCATAGATGTGCCTGTGTATTTATCAGGAGAATCAGAGTGGAGGAACAATTTTATTTTATCAGATGCAGCGAATTACTTTGCGACGAAATCAGCGCTGCAGTATGTCGGTCCCTTTATAGTTAAGAAAAGAGTATCACCATGGACTTACGAGTTAGTTGAAGAAGCAGGTGGATATAAGGGAACGTGGAATGTGAAAGAGTGGCGATCATGTAGAGATAATGGTATATATATATATATATAAATATATATACTAGCAGACCCGGACACGCGTTGCTGTGGCTAAGGTTTTTATTATATTACATAGTAGTAAACTATTCAAGGGAAACGGTGGGAGAACACCAGTCATGGGGACCACTATGCTTTTTTACACAGATGCCATTGGTCAAAATACATGGCGACCTCCATGATTGATTTTCTACTACATTTGATATTGAGCCAAAATTAATTAAAAAGAAATAAATTTGAATTTTTTTATTTTTTGTATTCAAGTCTGTAAAAAATGAGTACATTACAAAGTTGTTAGTAAATAACACGTAACACTTAAACTTATAAATGGGGTAGGTAAGGCAGATAGTTTTAAATTTTTAACAATAATGTTTATTATTTTGAATTACAAATACTTTTAATTTTAATTTGATTTAACACTAATCGGTGCACAATATATTTGGTTAACCTGTATTTAGCTAATACAAATAGATTTGACGGTTTTCCTACACGTGAACATGTAACAACATGCCCATGAGAAAAACATGCATTTTCCAAATCTAAACCACAAATTGCCATTGTTTGGCCTTGAAACTTGTTTATAGACATGGCAAAGGCTAAACGAATTAGAAACTGTAACCTTTTGAAGGGTATCGTAGATTCTGATGGTATCATCGGAATACGTGGCAACAGGACCACTTCTCCTTTAAACATTCAAGTTAAAATGGTAGCTTCAAGAATATTTCCAAATTACGCAGAAGAATAATAGGTGAACCAATCTTTAATCGAAGAGTATGTGGTGCCACTCCAGGTATATCTAGTGAATTTAAAAATTCAATTGGAAAATTTACACTATCATTTTCATCAACAACAGTGTCGATTGATTTAAAAGACATCAGATCGCCTGGTAACAACTGTTGTATCTGGAAGTTAATTTCGTCAACATCAACATTATTGATCAGAAAATATATGTGCTGATGGATTATTTTGCAATTGTACGGGCATATTTATGGTCAATCGAAGTGTTTCAACATACGCCATAAGAATGATCGATTTAAACATGCATGCCGCGAAAGTAGAGCGAGGTATAACCGGTAAGGTCTGCCGGAAATCACCAGACAAAAGTAAGATAGCACCACCGAAAAGTTTATCATTGCCGTTTTAATCTTGCATAGTTCTATGTAATACTTCGAGTGAATATTTGTGAGCCATTGTGCACTCACCCCAAATTATGATTGAACTCTTCCGCAACACTGCAGCCATTCCACTATTCTTTTTTATGTTAAATATTGCGTTTGGTTTGTTATGAATGTCAAAAGGCAGCTTGAATGTTGAATGTGCCATTCGCCTACCATCTAGCAAAGTAGCCGCAGTGCCTGACGATGCAACTGCCAATGCGATTTTCCGTTGTGACCGTATTTTGGCAAGAATCAACGATATTAAAAATGTCTTACCGGTTCCACCTGGTGCGTTCAAGAAAAAAAAACCGCCTTGCTCAGCACCAACAGTCAGCATAATCCGATCATAAATATTTTTTTGTTCTGCTGTCAGTAATGGCTCACTGTTCACTATAATTGATGCTAAAATACCATATTGTTTTTCTCGTTGTAAATCGGTGGCTTGGCGATGAGGTGATGGCATACCATAATGATTAAGTTGTAAATTTGAAATTAAAACACATAAATCTTCGATCAGCACCAACGCTTCATTATACATCTCAGGCGTATATCAATATTTTGGTATTTATCTGTTTGCCTAATTCGGTCCAATATATCTTCTGTCATACAATTTTTATATTTTTCCCACAAAGTTTGTGCTTGCGATGGATAACATGTCGTCAAAATAATTGCAAATAGCTGACGAATGTTATTGGGCGTTGACGTCAGCAAGCGTTAAGTCCCAATGGTTATCGTCTTCTAGCAAATGCAGTTCACGACATGTATCTTGGTATGTATTGAATACTCGGCCATTAACTGTTCGCAAAAATTCGAAAGACGTTGGTCCGGGAACATTCACCAATAAGAAACGTAAATAGAAGCACTCACGTTGCTTTGGATGTACCGTGTAAAGCCGTCCCAATGTCTTAGCTTTGAATATGCCTGTAATGGAAGGATATGGTTTTCCTTGCTTTCGTGGTTCCCATTTTTTACAGGATTTGTTCCATGTAAAATAGCGTGAAACATCACTATAAATCAATGGCTTAGCGAATTGGCCAAAACTATCAGATTTTTGACACAATTAGGGTGTTCACGGTAGGCTGGTTGTCAGGTTATGTGGTTGTAAAATTAAAAATAACCTCTGGTCACCGTGAACACCCTTATGTGTTGGTTATTTGCTTATTTTTATACAAACAGCTGAGCGATGCCTAAGTTTAACTTAAAACAGGAAATAATAGAATTCAGAGTAAATACAGCGATTCTAGATATTGAATTTATTGAAGTTACTTGATCTAGTATTAATTAGTTCCATAAAAGCTTTATTTTGAAGTTACAGATACAATACCCTTTGATCAATGCCATGCTGTTATTGATGAAACAATAGATGAACTGGTGGAGGATATAGGAATAATCAGCTCTATTCGGCGAGGAGATGAGTTACATGTTCCGAAATCCATTCATTGGCGAGATAATGTTCTCTGTTGTTTTGACGACGGACGATTTCTGCAAATGCTGCGGGTCAGCAAACCCCAATTCGCTCATCTTCTCCAGCTAATATCAAACGACGTAGTCTTTAAAGGTTCAAGTATGAACTTACAACTGCCCGTAGATTTACAACTCGCAATCGTGTTATTCCGATTAGGTTCATCGGGTGAAAGTGCTTCGATTCGAAAAATTGCAACAACGTTTGGTGTGGGAGACGGTGGCACTTTGACTAAAATAACGAAAAGAGTTTTTTCAGCCATTTTGAAGAAATTACCAGAAGTCATTCATTGGCCTAGTGCGACCGAGCGCCGGCGTCTTGTTGCTAGCACATTCAGTGAATTACCATATTGCATTGGTTACATTGACGGAAGCGAGATTAAGCTGGCCGAAAAACCCAACAACTACCATGAGGTATATTTCTCCCGTCAACGAATATGTGCGACCATAAGCTACGTATATTACACGCCGAAGTGGGCAATCCCCCTACCACTACCACGACTCAAAAGTGTTTAAGAAGTCTCATATTGGAAGAAACACGCCAAGCTTATTCAGTGGAGAAGAATGGATTGCAGGTGGTTCTGCGTACCAGTTGACGAAACATTTGATAACACCATATCGAAGCAATTCTACTTTATTGGAAACTGAAAGGCAAGCAAAATTCAACAAAGTACATAGCCAATACCGTGTTAGGGTGGAAAATTGCTTCGGAATCCTTAAAGAAAAATTGTGTAGCTTGAAACAAATGCGAGTTAAATTAAAAGACAAGCAGAGTCAAGAATTTTTTGCATAATTTATTGTTGGAAGAGTGCTATTTTTCACAAAATGAAAGTGAAACTGGCGGAGCAAGTGAGTTCCAATACGATGGAGCTGTCTTTGTTGCACCTACACCTAAACTAAAAAGACAAGCACTGTACAATTTAATTTTTGAATAAAATTTCGTCTTTTCAAACTATTCATTTCAGTCTTATTTTTAATTTCAGTCTTTTCTATTTATTATATATATTCACTTTTAGTTTCTAACATTTTAGTCTTATTTATTATACATATTCACTATTAGTTTATTACATTTCAGTCTTATTTATTACATATGTATATTCACTTTTAGATTCTAACATTTTAGTCTTATTTGTTATATACTTATATTCACTTTTAGTTTATTACATTTCAGTCTTATTTATTACACATATTCACTTTTAGTTTATTACATTTTAGTCTTTTATTTTTTGTACATTGATTTTTTTTTATTTTTTTTTTTGTTATATTTATATTTCATTTTAATTTCATACTTTTTTTGCTCTATTTCTAATTTTCTAATTTTGAAATCGTTTTCCAATTTTTGTTTCTCGTGCTCCTTCATCCACTCAAATTTTTTCGTCTCCAGCGTCAATTGCTTTTCACGGAAATGCATTCGCTCTTTTTCCATCGTGGCCAGCTTATCGATGCAAGTGTTTTGCTGTCTCCGTTGGACTTTTTCCCCGAACGTTCTAGCTGCGGCAGAGGTTGACGGCTCTTGCAAGGTATCCGTTGGCTGTTGATCCAACCCAAGGCTCTCTTCTTCAACATCACTGACATTGAGGAAACTTGGATCGAATTCAGCCGCCGAAACCATTACAATCACCTCGATTTCTCTAGCAGCTGAGAAAATGTCGGTCAGTTGCTCGTAATGAGGACACATTTTTAGTATCTTATCTGCAAATAAACCGAACATTTAAAACTATAGTACTAGCTCAGACTAAAATAGATATAATGCATACCCTTCACTGTAGTTACTGAATCCCCATCCTCCACTCCAGCGCCAGTGGAATTCCTCCATGCATCGGCCTTTTGCATGGAGTTTTTGAGCTAGCGCACTTTGCATTTAAGCAGGTTCCAATTAGCGTCGATACCAATCTCCTCTGCCATTTTTTTATAATACAGCTGTGCTGTGGGTTTCTGTAATTTAATAAGCAAACACAAGCGGTAATATAAAAGATAAACCAAAATAACTTAGTCCAAAATCTCACCTCGATATTTCTGTGTGCCTGCATATATGTATGTAAGCACCCTTCTAACCTCCTCCTCCGTCCATTTCTTCACCTCCGTTTCCCTTTGCGCTTGCGGTTTTCACTAGACACTGAAAGTTAAATATAAATAAGTTAAGATACATTTAGTTTTATTATGCGCAAACTTCTTTTTACTTACTTGCGATCAATTTATATTTTCTTTGTAAACAAAAAACAGCTGTAAATACCAGGGCTACCAACATGAAAGCCCGAATTGTGATGCCATCCGCTCAGTTTTATTTATTCTTTGTGCTGCCATTTAGGTAAATTCGTAATATTTTCCAGCACTACAAATAAGCAGATAATCACTTAATCTGTAAACAAGGGTCTAGGTTGGTCGTAGTTGCTTATTTTTCCACAGTGAATTTTGTTGTTGTTGACATAATCAAACAACCACATAACCTGACAACCGGCCTACCGTGAACACCCTAAATGTAAAAAATTCAGTTAGTGTCGTTTTTGGAGTCTCAAGCGCTCATTTTCTTCGGTGAAGTATACACGTGCCCGTTTTCAAGATGTATTGCTAGATGCTGGACAGAGGGGTCTCTTTAGTGTATGGGAAAGCTAAGAATATGCCAAATAGCTTCGTTGTTGCAAATGTATCTAGTAGAGAGCAGAATGGATGGAATCAAAATGCGTAGTAAGTTACTCGTTTTCTTTTCTTACCTACACACTCTACCTCTCAGTGCTCATCAAACATAACATGCGATAGCATTGAAATAAGAGAGTCAAGTGAGTGAGTGATTCACGCTATCAAGTGCTTGATTTGAATAACAAGTGCAAGGCAGCTTTGCAGTTGTAAATAAAGGTATCGGACTATCTGCAACAATTAAATGCACTGGAAAGAATTCATATAAATACATACATAGATGTCTCATGAAGTTGCGAACACCTACAGTATTTTTAGCTTACGTATGAGTCCTTTTTTTACTACATGTATAAATACCTATTGCTAATTTTAAAAATAAGTAAATGGATTAAATTAAGAAACACGAAATATAAGGATTTATTTTATTAATTCATTTGAATTGATCTGTGCATATTGCAATGCAAAAATATCAATTGGTTTATTGCGGTATCATTTAACAATATTTGGCATCTTTTTTCTGAAATTATATTTCCAGCTGAAGAAAACACTCTTTCCGACGATGCACTACTTGGAGGGGTTGCTAACACTCTGCAACTGAGTTTGTGCAGCAATGGCATTTTACTTTTATGAAGCTCCCACCATTTGATTATGTCGAAGTCCATATGAAAATAAACCTCCATATTTTCATAACGCTGAAGCTCTCTAGCTACTTTATCAGCGCTACTAACTAAATGAGGTTGTTTTAGAAGCTCTGAAAACAGCTCCAAGTTGTTTGAAAGTATTGAGGGCAACTCCGCAACTTCGACTTCTGTTCGATTATTAGAATCTGATAATAATGTGTCCATCATTTGCGCACATTTCTCTTTTGAGTGTCTACGTTCATCCTCGGTAAAGTTCTTGAGCTCTTTTGCAGGTGGGTACAAGAAGAATGCCACTTTGTGTAAATCTGTTAAATTTTCCAGAACAACTGTTTTTAAAAAATGCAACAATTGACTTTTTAACTCTTTCATAAATCCAACGTCTTCTGAGTTAGGAGTGCACTTTTTTTTGCAGACTAGTGATGTAAATATATACCAAATGGATTGTTGGGTATTTGTCACCTTGCAATTTTTTTAACGCTTCCTCAAATGGTTCTAGTATTTCCAGAATTTTCTCAATGTCGTTAATATCTAAGTGAACGATTCTATGCATCTCATTTTTTAGCTGCAGTAGGGAAATGACATCGCTCCAGTTTTTCTTTAAAGAAGTTAGAACATAAAAGTAAGTATTCCAACGAGTTGGGCAAAAGCTTTTCAATGACGTTGCCAACGTGGAATTGTGTCCAGCTTTTTTGAAATACCTAACGAGTTTTGTGGCAGAGTCACATAGATCTTTTACAACTGGAACATTTTCCATGGCTTTCTTGAGAACATTGTGTAGCAAGTGGTTTATACAAAATAAGTGTGAATCTCCGCGAAAAGCTGCTAGCATGTTGGGTCCTCTGTCAGTAACTATTGCGACCATTTCGATTAGCTCGCAATCAAAGTCGCGTAATATGTTACACACTTTCTTGCGTATATTTGTACCTAAAAATAACACTAAAAATAAAAAGTAAACTCTCAGATAATAATCACTTACTGGTGCACTTTTCTCCGTCCATACTTTTCATTCCCAATAGAAAATTATCCAATCTTGCATCTCTTATAAAATGCATTGTTATTGCCAAAAAACTTTTATGAAAATAGCAGTCGGTCCACAAATCAGACGTCAGAGCGAAACCTACATTTTTAAGTGCCTCAACATCTGCTTTGACTTGAGACAATATTTTCAAATAAATGTGTCGGATGTTTGGCCCATACTTAGCACCAATGGAAATCAAAAATTGTGCAAGTTTTTCGACACCTGAATCCTCAATTATTTTATACGGACGACAATTCTGGACAATCCATTTAGTGACTACTTCCACGGCTTCTTTTTTGGTGCTGGAATCTACTTCGACGGTTATATTTTCTCCTCTTTCATTCTTTTTTGCCTCGATATAGCATTTATGTCGAATTAAATTAGTAGTTGACTTGTTTTTGTTTTTGTAAACTCCACAGCAATAACGACACGCCACCAAGTAAGGAATTTCATTTCCAGTATCATCTGTGATATTCCCAAAAGTGCTCCAAACTTTACTCCGACCTCTTTTCTCGCTAATTTTGAAGCTACCACTTAAAATCTTACTTTTAATAGCGCTGTGATTCAGCACATTGCTCGGGGTGACGCTCGATTCACCACTACACATAGTATCATTATTTGTCTATTGAATATAATTAAGAGTACTTAAATTTACCATAAAACTAATAAATTATAATAAAAATATATACATATAAAAGTACTATATTACTTACCTCTTCAATATCCATTTCAACGTACTGCGTGCCTTCGTTTACTTTTCGCATATACATATGTACATACATACATGCATATGCATGTACTGTTTGCAATAACCGTTGTAATGTCATTCGAATGCCCGATTTGTTTGGCATACAATAGTTTCTCACTCGAACGATTTGATTTAGAAAGAGCATGTCAATGACGCACTTGAAAAAAAATGAGTGCAACGCAGCTTAGTGTTAGTGAGAGATTTAACATACGATCTCACTGCTAATATAATGTTTTTCACTCGCTGTTTAGTGTTAACTGCATTGAATTCACAGTGTATATGTAGAAATGAGTATATCCATTTTGCTCTCTGATAGATACTATCTACCCATTTGTTATCGTTGTATTTCGCCATTTTTATTTATATTTGGTAATTCAAATATGGCAAAATCACTGCCTTTTTTTACACATTTACAAATGTATTTAATTGATTTTACAGAACTTCAAAGCTCGACATTGATATTAGCCTCATAATTTTTTAAAGTATTACCACCCACTGATTGTCAAATTCTACTTGATTCGTAAAATTCGGCAATCGCTTTGTGAATGTGTGGTCACCATTCTCAATATTTATGCGGCGATACGATGGATAACCGTCAATATCCGTGATAGTGTCATTCGTATGTGGCTTTGGGAAATTTTTCTTGCATTTTCCATTTTCCATGTATGATGACGTCATGTTGAAAGCACCGCACGGCCCGTGGATCGGGTGTTTGGTAGCAATATCAAATAATTCTTGATCAATTGATGGGTCTGGAATTTCGGCTGAAATTATTTGATCGATTTCTTCTTGACGGATTTTATCTTCTAGCCAAATGAAAATGTGGGCATGAGACAAACCTCGCTTTTGCCACTCAATCGAATATAGCCAACAACGTATGATACCAAAAAACTGAATATTTCACAATGAAATCAATTAAGGATTTCAATTTTTGTTTGAACCCACGTGCAGTTATATCGTGACGATGAAATGCTTGTTTTCCTGGTAATTGTAAAGTTTGTATCTCTGTCCAATTCAGATTACATGTGAATGTAATGAACAAATGTGGTCGGCCGTAATGACGTACGTAAGTCATTGCATCTTGTATGTATTCCTGCATGTTCCGTGGACTGCCGATGTAGCTTGAAGGTAAAACTAAAGCATTACCGATGTCATTGGAGTTTAAATTTCCGTCAATATTTTCAACATCAGCATCTCGTAAGTGAATGTATTTTTCCGATCTTAATTTAGCCAGGTTGTATCGAATGAATCGCAATCGTTCGCTTTCAAGCTTAGCATACATATCAACAATGTATTGTTGGAATAGCTGACCATTGTAGATTCAAAATTACGTCCATCGGATGCGAGATCGCAAACTTTATTTGCCCAAAATGACGTCATTTGGAAGCAAGAATTAAATTTGCGTACCTTACGCAAAAATAATTTTGAATCGTATGACTCTCCAGAAAGAAGGGATAATAAAGGTTCCGGCGGAGTGGGTAGAGGTGACAGCACAACTTTTCCTGATGCGCAGCACATGCCGGGTGTTTCATTCCGAAATTTCAATGCCTGACAATATTGACATACTTTATCCATTGCACCGATACCAATTTTTGAATACGCAGAGTAGTTAATATCTGGTCCATCTTCGAAAGCAAGACGAACAAATGATGCACGTATTAATGAGCGGCTGGTCTGCTGCCTCTGTCGTTCTTGTACTTGTGCTGTAGCTGTGTTTTGTTCTCGTGCCGCTCTTGTTCTCGTAATAGTCTGTCGCAGACGTTCGTCATGCTGTTCTTGAGATTCTTGTGCACGATCCATTGCTGTCCTTATTCTTTGTGCTGCATTTCTTTTTACGATTTGTTCTGCCGACTGATGAGCTCTTTCAACACGTTTGCGTTGTGCCTCTCTGCTCCGCTTGTTGTTAAGGTTATATTTTTTCGGTGGCATTCGACTGAAAAATTAACTTTTGATCCTGGAGCCTTAAGTACCTCAAACTCATCAAAATACATATATCATACAGTGTGATTTGATGTATAGCAAATATATAATAATATAACTATGTGATAATACTTACATGTATATATTTTAATTAAAGATTGTTGAATAATGAAGTACTAATAATTAAATGGCAAGAAGAATTCCACTGCACGAATTCAATTTATAATTCAGTCTAAATAACACGTGGCCGGCGATCCTAATACCAAAAATTGAAAAAGTAAGAACAATTGAACTTCACTGTATTGCGTTTACTGCGACAAACAACGTGACGCGTCATTTATATATATATATATGTTATATATATATTAAGAAGAAGAAGATTAAGATAAGATATTCAAAGACTTTCGTTATTATATTTCATTTAATAAACATTTCCCAATCTGATTTTTTGCTCTCTCAAATATATTATTTTTGTAGCTAAGTGGCAACGCCATTTCAAAATATATCTTTATTAAAGCATTTTCAAATACATTTCATTTGATACCAATATTGTAATATTTCACTAAAAGTAATTTTTCAATTGCGTCTAATTTTTTAAACAGGTGGCAACCCCATTTCAAAATAAGTCTATTCAAAAGATTTTGCAATTATCTTTAATTTGACACCCATATTGTAAAATTTTATTTCAGTTGCTTACTTAATTTTCTTATTTTTGTAGCTAGGTGCCAACACCACTTCAAACACACAAAAAAAACTATCCTATCTTCTAAGTTGAATCAAACGCTAAATATCTACAAAATTTCACAGAAATCGGTTAAGTAGTTTAGGAGTCCGTAGCGGACAAACAACGTGACACGTAATTTATATATGTTAAGATATACATATCTAATGGTAGGATAATGGTTGAGAGAAATATAAATCAAGCTTTCAATTTTCGGAGTTTTCGTGGACTGGCCGTAACAAAATATTTCATTTATTTCCTTCTTCTCTTTACCCTGGTTTTCCTTTCTCTACAACAACCATAGCGAGATTCAGCGACCAAATATGACATTTTAGTAAATCGCCAATTCCCGCAAAATTCCACGGTTTTGGTTTGTGTGTGTCATTGGCGGCTTTCGCGAAGGTGCCCCAATTCATTTGACAATTTACATGGCGGCGCCATAATGATGGGCACCAACAACACCAGCGCTGAACTAGGCGATCTACAGGCCGTCGCGTAGATTGGGGCCTGGCTCTCAAGTGCTCGCCGGAGGAGATTCGTTCTAGCTGTGAAAGTGGAAACACCTTTTTTTAAAGCGGGTGACCCTTTTTGGATTTTGAAATCTGCGATTGTTAATAATTTATTATTTTGAAAGAGCTGCTGACGTAGCCGTGGCGCCAGACGAGGCGTTTAATTTAAATAGTAGTGGAAGTTGTTGTCCTAGATTTGGAGGTCATACCTGTGGAGCATTCCGTGGTCGGAACAAGCCCCGATCCAAGTCGATAAGTGTCTTCTGGTGTTGTCCCATTGTTGGGCGTATTTAGGTGCTGTCGCTAGGTATCGCTAATTGTTGTCCTAATCCTGTCCTTTTAACATCCCACACCCTGGGCCCCGTCTTGACGGGTCAAAGTTAACCAAGGCAGCGTGGGAAGTATTGCGGGTGAGTTTGTACCCATTTGGCTGGGTCTCACTTCGCGTGCCCCACTAAAGAGTTTTTTTTGGATGTTGTATCATGGTAGTTTTGTGTGGATTTGCCCTTTGCACATTGTGGGCAATTGTAGTAATTTTGTTGTTGTCCCTCCCTAAAATAGTTCATTCGATCTATCGGTAATATTGTTGTTGCTCCCGCATAACAGCATTTCTCCACTGAAACCGTCTCCACTGAGGCAGTCGGTTGCAGAGTTTCTGTCATCTCCTTTTTGTGTGTATATTTGTTTATTAGTTAGTAGTTTTTGTTGTTGCCCACTGCTGATGCACTGGGTCGCTAGGAACAACTTAAAGTTACATAACTTCGAAAGAATTATTTATTTAGCAAATTAATGCTTTATGGCAAGAAATCGTCCAATAGTTTTCATTAACTTTTGCGTCTTGATGGATTATCACTCATAAACGGGCGCAGATAATTTTTCTGCTCACGGAGTAGCGATCGTTCGTCGATGTAGTTACTGGTAGAGCAGCCAATACAAGCAAGATTTGATGAAAATTAAGGAAAACATTTTCGTTGCATCATCAAGTGCTTTAACAGTATTTTTATCCAAATGGCCAAATTGTACTTCGTCGACAAATACTGCAGCACAACCGGCGTGAAAAATCGAATAGTATTTTTCAAATAATTGCTTGCAGGTTTATTCATGTAAAGTAATTTACGGTTTTCAATATGATTTACGAAGAAATCCAGATATGGTATGTAAGTAGAAATCCGATAATAATCCTCAATGGCGCTAGATTCCACATTGCACCGATTAATGTGACGAGAATTTATTCTCAGTTTCTTCACTTTGCCATCATATTCTTTACATATCTGCCCTTCTTTTTAGAAAATCTTGCTGTAATATTCTTCTGCATTCTCCCTCCTCTCTATTAATTCTTTTTTTGCTGCATCTGCCTACTTTATAGCTTCAACGAGATCTTGATTCTCTGTTTGCAGAACTCGACTCGATGATAAAGCCAGATAAACCTGTAAATCTTAGGTGTTGGGTCACCTATTGCCAACCCCTGTATTCTTGAACATATGTTGTATGACCCATTTACTAATTATATACTTAAAATGTTCATGGTCAAGTATCTGAAGTCATTCACCCCAAATCCGTTAACATTTGTTTGCTTGCACTTGCCTTCGTACGTATGTATGCACATGCTCCCGCTATTAATTGTTTTCTGCATTAGCTAGTCCCATTTAGCAACGCATTAAGCCTAGCATGTAAGCACGCCTACTGCAATGCTGCAATCCCATTTTTTGGTATTCCTTTTATTGCTAGCATGTATGTATGTACATATGTATACTAAGTAAATATAGCTTCAAGTAGGTATGCACCTTTTGAATTGTTAAAGGTACATATTAAGACAATAAGAACTTATGTATACGAGTATATGAAGTATGTTAGCGGAATGGTTATTTAACATGAAATTGTATTTAAAGAAAATAATTGTAGAAAATAAAGTCTGTCTACTAGCTGACCGCCAAGGTGATAATCTGCCCAGATATCCACCTAGTCGTTTAATAGTTTCGCTTTTTGACCATTTGCGGGGTTACAAAAAAAGCTTTGTAATCCTACAAGGTTTTAATCTTTGTTAGAAACTGAAACGATTTAGCAGTTTTTTTGAATCTGTCCAAGTATTTCAAAAGTTTTCCAAGGCGCTTATAACTGCTGGTTGAAAGTGGAGATACAATTTGACGGATTCGTGACGTTACACCCACCTCGTTGCACAGGCTTGTTTCAATTTAGTCCTTGAATCATCTTGCAGGGTTTCGGTTTTAGAATAATTGAGAAAAGTGGATTGTGTCTAAGAGTTCCTGGCCGGAACAATGTTGGTGCTTTCAACCGGTCCACTCGGAACACTATTTTATTTTTCAATGAATTTCAAATATGTTCCTCAGTGGTCAAAATAATGAGACAGGTATTTTTTTAAAGCCCTAAAAAATTTTTTTCTGAGATTTATCGGCAGTTTTGTTTTTCGGGTGCAAATCAATTTTTTCCGTTATTCGCGGACACTTTTTTAAAAATTATTTATAACTTTGTCAAAAATTGACCGATTTCGACAATTTTTACTTTGAAATATTTGTAATAACTTGCACTACAATACAAGTATGCAAAATCGCTCGGATATTGTTAATAATTTTTTATTTTGCAATAAACAAAAATTAGATTTTTTTTAAATAAAAATTTATATTTTTTTGTTAAACTTTTTTACATCAAAAAAACACTTGAAATTTTAATTTGACTAAATGTCTAATAACAAAAATTGTTTTTTCTGAGTTATGATTTTTTTAATAAAAAAATTGTTTTTCCGTTAAAACGCGAACTGCACGCAAATAATATCGATTTTTACTGTTCAGTACGTGTATGAAATAACGATGTAAAGTTGTTTTTTATTACATTATAAGACTTTAAAGAACACAATACATTTTTAAACGGTATTAATGGGAAATTAAATCCTCGCGCCGTTCTTCAAACTTATGAAATATTCAAGCGCGACATGAAAATTGGACATTTAAAATTTTACACTCTCCGACCAAAGTGGGTTGTTCAATCTCCCGCGAAGCAAGTTTGTTTGTGTGTGTATACTGTTCTAATTTCGAATTACCTACTATTAGTAGGATTGAAAAATTACCTAAATAGGTATAACGTTATAGTTTTAAATTTGCGCGATATTGTTCTCTCAGCCGAAATCCGTTCATTAAACAACGATGCATGTGAATGCGAAAAATGTCCCGGAATCGATGGAATAATAAAAAAAATACAGAGTTTGAGAAAGAAGAAATTAATTTTGCTTGTTGGGAAGGAAACGATCTTATAAAAAAACAACTTCAATAGAAATTAGTATTAAAACTTTATCTGAATGGACTTTGAAAGTCCATACTTACTTGCTATGCAAAAAAATCCAACAAAACGGTATAAGACAAGAAAAAGCATTATCAAAACAAAATTTATTTCATTTGATCTTGCACATGGATTTTGCAGAAAAGTGGTCAGTGATTGTGAAAAATGAGCTACAGTCGTATCGGGTGTTTTTTTACAGGTTTGTTTTTCGAATAGAGATAAAACTGGCATTTTGTGGTCAAATCTGGCAACTCTAATGTCATTTATGTTCAGTTTGGTTTGCCATTTCATCATGAACAGGTTGACAAAAGAACAACGCTTGCAAATCGTGCAAATTTATTTCGAAAATAATGGTTCAGTTCGCGAAGTTTACCGCGAGCTCCGTCAATTTTATGGTCGACATAATCGTCCATCAGAGCAATTAATTCGGTTAACCATGGATCGTTTTCGCACTACGTTTACTCTATGTGATAATACGCATCCACAGAGACGTCGAACCGTGCGCACCGAAAAAACAATTGCCGCTGTAGAGCAAAGTGTTGAAGAGGACCCGAATGAATCGATTCGCTACCGTGCACAGCAATTGGAGCTTTGTCCATCAACTTTATGGAAGATTTTGCGCAAAGATCTTGGCTTGCGACCTTACAAGATCCAGCTTGTGCAAGAATCAAAGCCGCGAGACCATGCAATGCGTCGTGATTTTGGTGTATGGGCCGAAAATGAGATTGATCTCGATGCTGATTTTCATCGCAAAATTTTGTTCAGTGATGAGGCTCATTTTTGGTTGAATGGCTACGTCAACAAGCAAAATTGCCGCATTTGGAGTGAAGAGAATCCACATGAGACCCTTGAAACGCCATTACATCCACAAAAACTGACTGTTTGGTGTGCTCTATGGGCTGGTGGAGTCATTGGGCCATACTTCTTCCGCAATAATGCTGGAGAGGCAGTTACCGTCAATGGAGACCGGTATAGAGCCATGATAACCGACTATTTTGTTCCCGAATTGGATGGCATGAATGTGGATGAGTTGTGGTTCCAACAAGACGGCGCTACATGCCACACAGCGCACGTCACAATCGATTTATTGAAGGAAACATTCGATGAGCGCATAATTTCGCGGAATGGACCTGTAAATTGGCCACCAAGATCGTGTGATTTGACACCATTGGATTATTTTCTTTGGGGATATGTGAAGTCGCTCGTCTACGCCAACAAACCAGAAACGTTAGGGGAATTGGAAGCCAACATTCGTGGCGTTATTGCCGACATACGGCCCCATATGCTCGAAAAAGTGGTTGAAAATTGGACCTGTAGAATTGGCTTTATTCGAGCCAGCCGCGGCGGCCACATGCCCGAAATCATATTTAAACATTAATGGCATAAAATTATCCTTCCAATAAAGCCAAATTGATGGACCTTAAAACGATTTTCTTGTGTTTTATTTCAATTCGAAAAAAAACACCCGTTATAACTGGAATCGAAGCAAATCTCCATTTTCACTGCAGTCTATTATTTTGGCCAAAATACAGAAAGTTATGTCGTTGTAACTGATGATTTATCGCATGACTCGGCATATGCACTGCTGGCGATTGAAAAAATTGTTTATGATTTGAACCAACGATTTCCGAAAATTATAACGCAAAGTATGACGATAATTTCAGATGGGGCCCCAGGTCACTTCAAAAATCGGTTCCAACTAAATGAATTTAAAACATCGGCGATTCAAAAGAAATGGTTGTTTTCTGCGACAGGACATGGAAAGGGGGCGTGCGATGGCATTGGGGGGCTGGTTAAACACTTTGCGACAAGACACAATTTAAGTGCAGATGAAACACAGTACGAGGGTTGCCTTATATATTTTGCGCCTAATAATAAAAACACAGTCAAATATTAAGGAAAATAGTTTTATTGTTTTTCAAAATATTCTCCATCCAAGTCAATACACTTCTGCATTCGCTTGAACCAATTTTCAAAGCACTTTTGCCACTCGGAAGAGGATACCTCTAAAACGAGCTGTTTGAAGTCTTCTACAGCTCCTTCAGGCGTTGAAAAACGTTGACCTCGCATTTGTTTTTGATGTTCGGGAATAAAAAGAAGTCATTAGGTGCCAATTAAGGGCTGTAAGGCGGATGACCCATCAATTCGACCTTTTGAGTCCTCAAAAACTCTCTTGTGTGAATCGATACGTGAGAGCTCGCATTGCCTTGGTAAAGAATGATTTGTCTTCGGCGGTTGGTTTTCCTTAATTCTCCAAAAACTTTTGGCAAACAAATGGTTGTATACCACTCAGAATTGACCGTTTTAAGTTTATCTAGTGGAACAGTTGCGACATGGCCAGAATTTCCGAAAAAACAGGCGACCATTTGCTTTGAGGTGCTTCTTGCGCGAACAACTTTTGTTGGATAAGGCTCGTCTTGGAACACCCATACAGTCGATTGCTCCTTTGTTCCCGGCTCATATGCATAGATCCAAGATTCGTCACCTGTTACGATGTCATAGACATTTATTTACACCAATCGACACGAGTCCTTTTTTGGGCAATTGTCAAATTATGCGGTATCCAACGAGAACAAATCTTCTTTAGAACCAAATGTTCATGCACTATTGAATGTATGCTGGTCCCACTAATGGCCAAGGATGCCTCTATCTCGCGATATGTCACATGACGATATTGTAATATCAATTGAAGCACAGCATCGACTGTTTCTGGCACAAACACCGTTTTTGGACGACCTTCACGAAATTCGTCCTGCAAAGATTGGCGGCCACGTAGGAACTCGTTGTACCATCGTTTCACAGTGGCTAAGTGTGGTGATTCAACACCAAAAGTAGAAGTAAGTTGATTGATGCACTCCTGTCTCGATAATCCACGTCGAAAATCGTAGTAAATTATCGCACGAAAATGTTCACGGGTTAATTCCATTTTTAGGCAATATGAATTTTTAAACTCACTATAAATAAACACAAATAAAACTCGTAAGTGAAAACGTTATATGCAAGTTTATGCCAAAAAATACCAAACTTTACGATAAAAATATCTAATTACAGCTAATCACATGTAGTGTTGCGAAGGCGCAAAATATAAAAGGCAACCCTCGTATATTCAATCTGCAAAAACATTTGTTGAAATAGTGCAGAAAAACTCCGAAAATCAAACACCTTTTTCCTAGAGGTTAAAGAATTGGAAAGTTTTCGAAGCTAAAAGAAAACGATTTGGAAAAAAGCAAAAACATATAACGAAATTCGAGATACGCATGTGTGGAAGAATGGACTTGGGAAAAACAAAAACACCTCAAAAACTTGTGAACATGAATGGAAAGTTGCTAAATAATATGCGTGATTAAGTTAGATTTATAAGTTTTATGTACAGAAATTATTTCTAATTATTTAGTGAAAGCAAAATATTTTCCATTCTATACTAATATATTGAAAAACAACTATACATTGTTATTTTGAACAGTAAATGTCGATATGCACAGTGTGCAGTTTGCGTTTTAAAAAATCATAACTCAGAAAAAACAATTTTAGTTACTAGACATTTAGTCAAATTAAAATTTCAAGGGTATTTTTGATGTAAAAAAAGTTTAACAAAAAAAAAGATACAGTGTCATTTTATAACGTAGTTAGCTTTTCTATTTCGGCTCTCATTTGCGATTTTGATACTGACGTTTCGTGCTATCCAAGCTTCGAGTGGTTAGTGGGGCATTCTATAACTTTCTTCCAATTTGCGAACGGTTTCGTAGCAAGGTTACTTAATTGTTCCGTAGTGGTCGGTCATTGTTTCAAGGTGCCTGTTAATTCTCGCTGCATCGGATCTGATTTCACCGATGCTAGATAAAGCATCGAATACAATTCGCATTTTTGTCGTTAATTTGTCGTTTCTGTAGACTGGTCTATGCGGCATGTAATAAATTGGACCCAAAACCTTTTCGGTGATGTTATTGCATAGCAATTCTTGAACGCAAGCGGGATATTGTCACATTTTACTCTTATCGTTAAATAATTTCATTGTTAAGTCCTTTAACCAAATTTCCGCGACATTTTTGTTATTGTTTAAAAGTTTTATAGATATTTCCCATGGAAGGTTTACTTCATACCGGCCGTTCACAAATTGTATATCAACTGACGGAGTTGAAGCACTTTTATCCGCGGTTATGCCAATAGCCTCTAGACTCCAAAGGTTTGGGAGATTAAAGTCTTCTTCTCACTCGTATAGTGTGTTATTGTAGATAGCTTGGTGATTGGACTACTTTCTGTTACCGTACTGCCTTGGAAGAGTGCTATGGCATCCTCATAGTATTTTGCAATTGGAGTGAATCCCGTTATAGTAGTAGCTGTGATCCCAATCAGTGTTTGGCGCTAGCTGAATTTCGTTGTTGGTGAAGTTTTATTATTATTATGAGCCACGTGAATGAACTGCTCTCAAAATGGGAGTCAATTTTCAAAATGTCCATCAGATTGTTCCAAATCTATTGATTTTAGTTTTACGCGCTTAATATCATCTTCGACAGCGTGATGGACCTTGCCAACTTGCTCTCGCTACCTGACCCATCGAAGATCGCCAATTTTCGGCCTTCTTCAAAAAGCATAAATTCCAGTTTAGCAATGAGTGACACAGCTTTGTCGTCGTGCTCTATTGTCGCCTCAAATGCACGTGTTATATCATCTTCTTTCAATAATGGCTTCAGGGTTTCATCGGTTCAAAGTAATCGTTCATGAGCACTCCGGATGCGTTGAAGGAATATTTTACTTTCTTGCCGTCTAGCCGACTCTTTCGAGGTGTTTTTCAGGAATTCATTTATATTACGTCACATTTTCAACGGAAGGTCTTACAACTTGGTTTTACAACATTATAACAATCCCATTTCTTATTTGTGGTTGCAAAACATCCGAAGGCGAAATAACAAAAAAATTAATCCACACATTTATAAAAAAGAAAACAAATAATCAGATTGATGAAAACAAAATAATGCCATTCCGATTCTGAATAAAAATCCCCGGAAATTTTCCCAGTTTTCCTATTTTTTCTATCATGAATACAAATTTGCGGAGACCTTTTCCTTTATCTTTCATTCGCATTCGAACATTCAGGAAAAGGGATAATTGGGCAATGCGTTTTGGGAGAGGTTTCTCTAAATATTTGTAAACGAATTGAGCTAGTCATTATATTTGAATATTTATTTGGGCTTTTTTTCTTAGTACCTTTGAGATGTAAGTTAAACAGATTCCGTTCGCGTTCTTAATTTGAAGGTTATGGTTATGATATTTGGAGATGAATGGTATATCAACTATTTGGATCATTGGCTGAATCGAACTTCGAAATTCCTTTGGAAAATTTTGCTAAAATTTTTAGTTGGACCATTTTTTCTCTGGAAAAATAAACTTTTATTTTTTATTTTCTATCTTTATCTAATTAACAAATATATTTGAAATATTTTTTACTGAAAATTAAAAGTTTGGTACATTTTTATTTGACATTCGGCACACTTTCGAAACGGTAATTTATCGAGGCCGACTCTTCGCATTTATGTTGGACATGTATCCTAGAGTTCCGTACTTTACTAGAACCTCGTATTCCTTTTGTAATAAAATATTATTTCTCATCTGCGTTTCATTTCTGTAGAATTGGTAACAGCCTTTTTTTAGAGAAGGCACTAAAGCGATGCGCGTAGTTAAATCTTCTCTGAATGAGACACGTGATCCTTTCCGTCTTTGTTTCGCGATGTCGTTTTCTTCTCCCGATAATGGTATTTTGCCTCGCGATATGTCTTCAAGTTCCCAAAATGAAGATAGCAGCTTCTCCAACTTCACCTCCGTCAAAAACTTAAACGCGGTTGGGGGCTGGCTTGACTGGATCAGCGCGACCAGTCAATATCCATCCAAACCACGTTTCTTTGGCAAGAAGACAAAGGCGCTTCAGTTAAGTGTAATAAAGGGAAGCTGTGTTACCACGGATGAAACTATCGGGAGACTGCTAAAGCAATAGCAGGATTTTTAGTGGGCGTGCTAAGCACAAATAGAGCATGGATGATTGCACAGTTAGAGGAGCAAAAAAGAAGTATTTCAAGTCTTGCTAAAATGCAAGAAAATCCACGTGAGTCGAACGTAACCCCAACATTCAATATAACCATGCCGCGCCACACTACAGAAGCCTAATCCGTCACTCGCAGACGTTATAGCTATAGCTGAAAGCTACGAAGCAACACAGGCCGTGAAAAAACGAATGTCATCTAGCACACTAAGAAAGCCATGCGAGATAACGCCATATGGCTTTATAACTCAATTCGAAGAGTGGTAAAGCCATATTTTTTGTCATAATTTCTGTATGGCTTTATTTCCCATCGCAAAGAGCGATATGGCCATATGGCGTTATCTCATATGGCTTTATATCTCATTTGATATTTTATTTTAAAAGGTTTAGTTTGGCGATGTTTCTTATAGCCGAGAATCTGAAAGCCAATCTAATAACAATTTTCCCTGTAAAAGAAAACCTCTAACTTTTCATTGAGAAAATCCTTAGTTTTCATTGAAGAAACAAAACCTAATGATTTTCCCTTTTACAGAATGTTCTAATAGAGGCGCAAAAATTCTGTTAAAGGAAAAATAATTATATTTCACTGACAAAAAAAGAATTGTTGTGATTAGAAATCATTTGAAAAGGTAATAATTTTTGCGAATTTCCCACTGACAATTTAAAAAAAAACAAAGTTTTTGTTATTTATGTTTATTTCAAACAAAAAGTTTCTCCTTTTGAGGATCATTTTCATTTGAAGCATCTAAGTATTCTTCAGGAGTATGATTTAAATTTAAAAAAAAAAACTTAACATTACTTCAACAATAAATTTCGAACAAACAAAAAACGACTTGAAAACAAAAAACTAGATGTAACAAGTAGATTTACAGAAACAAAAATTTCAATAAAACTGTAGGTATATAATAGCATTTAATTTGAATTCTCTTAAGAAAATATTTGTTTTGCATCTTTTATTACCATACGGCAAATAGGGCACAATGTTTTTACGCCTTTTGCTTTATTGTATTCTTCCATTATTTGGAAGCATATTTTACAAACTTTATAATGGTGGCATGGGTCGAACAAAAGTTCCCTTTCCCTTTCGCAACAAATTACAGTGTTTGCAAATCGTCTATACAATAATCATCTGCATTACACTTAAAAAAATTATAGCTATGGCTGCTATGTTTTCTGGTGCTGGATACTATGTTCTTAGTAGAAATCGGGATAGTGGCTCTTTATTACTGTCGCTGCTATATTTTATAATAATAGAAATAGCGGATCACGCTATGGTTTATCATTGGGTTTCCTATGTACATTGCAACGACTGCTATGTAGCATTGCCTCACTTGCTGGATAAAATTGTAGCATTGAAACGACTGCTATGTAGCATTGCAACGACAGCTATTTAGCATTGCCTCACTTGCTAGATAAAATTGTAAGTACCACTAAAATAATGGCTAGTGACGATGAATAAAAATGCATTGACTGCAGTTGTATATTGTTTTATTTTCATTTTATTAAATTATAGGCTTTAATTAATAGTTCACATTTTCCTTAATCTACTTGTATATCTTATATTTTCCTTAATTTACTCTTATAATATCATATTTAAGAACTTAAAGTGTATTAAATTGTATGTTTTAATGAAACCATGTGTCAAAATTATTGCTTGTTTTTCATTTATTAATTCTACGATATCGCAAAATCGGTTGCAATCGTAATACAAGGTATTAATTTTTTTTAGAAATACATACACTTTTGAGTTTGCTTTACTGAATCCCATCTCCTCCACAAGACCATATTGCGTATATTCGCCATTATGCCCAATTTCTAACACAACATTAGCTTTAATAATGACATTGCAAAAAGAAATCCATTTATAAAATTCAACTTCTTTATCTTCATTTAATAATTTTTTTAAACATTTGTAAATAATTTTGAATTTTTGGCCCAAATGACTCAATTTTTCGCGAAATGTTAAATGTTTCAAAATCAGTTTTTTGTTTTAATGTATACCGCTTCATTATTGATAAGCATATGTTTCAGCGAGATTTTGTTGATCTTGCAATGTCTTTAAAAACTTTATGCTTACTCTCAAAGCGCATTGACCATACTTGCGTTAGAGGTCCAATATTTCAAATAACCCTTGGATAGTGTAGCATTAAATGGTGTTTGGGTCTTAGAGGCAGTTGAAAAATTTCTACAAACATTTTATGGTGCTCTGTAATAAGTATTTCTAATTGAGAAATCATACTATTTGAAATAGAATCTGAGAGAATAATTTTAATAATTTCCATTAAGATTTTAAATAATTCCCATTTACTGTCATTTTCAGGAATCCAATCACCAATTATTATTCCCAGATATATGGAAAAAACCATCATTTCTGATGCAGAGTACCGAATTTTTAATGTTTTTAAATTATCGAGACAAAGTTGGGGTGGCCTATTTAAGTTGTGAATATGTCCATAATCAAAAAAATTTATTCTGTTATTGATATCATCGATTGCGAAATATTTTTCTGTTCGAATGTAGCTTAATATAATTAAGGATATTTCCAAATTTAAAATGCCTTCGAAAATGTCATGCATAACATCCACTGAATAATTTTCTACAGCATGAAAATCTCTTAAATCATTGAAAGTACATTCAGAAACAATACCAGTTTCTTTAGAAGATTTGCTTTTTAAATGAATCTCGTAATTTCTTTTATCTCTAAGATAACTTGGATTTTCAGTTAATGACTTCTGCAGAATATCTTTTTTAAGGGTGCAATATCTGCACCAATAATTCGAGCTAAAACTGTCGGTAAATCCAAGCATTGAATTAATGCCTTTATTATCGCCGACACACACCGATAGTACGAAATATATTGTGCGGTCTTGAAACGTAATGCCATTTGATTCTAAAGAAATTAATTCCGAAATGACAGGATCGAATATTCTGTTGCCGTAAGCTTTTCTATCCAACGAGTTAAATAACATTAGAGGGAAAATCATTTGCAATTTAGATCTCTGTTCAGGAGGTATGAAAGGAAAAGATACATAAACTCCTCCTAAATTTTGAACTCCGGATCTTGAACCTAAGGGGTTGTTTGTTTCGAAGTCATCAAAGTAAATAATTAAAGGTAATACAAGCGAATTGATGTCTTTACTTTTTAAATATGTACACTTCGAATTCCAGAAAGATGTTTGCATTAAATTTTTTATAACTTCCCCATCTAAAGAATTTAATGAGTTTATATACGATAAAACGGTATCAATCAAATTTAAAAAGCCTTTAAATTGGCAACTGCCATTCAAAATATCGGAAAGGTCCTTAGACTTTTTATTTTTGGCATACTTGCACAGTTTTCTTTCAATTTCAGGCCACAAAGAACTAATTTTGTCGGCACTTAGTGGATGATTTGTGTCGAAATCAACGATCAACAGTTCTGCTCCCTTCGTTGTTTGAAGTACTGGGAAATACTCAAAGTATTGGAATACGGAGTTTTGTGTGGCTATCAACTTATTGCGTTCTTCAAGCGTCTTCCGCCAATAGTCCAATATTTTGAACCAAGGAGTTACATTGGTTTTTAAAAACTCAACACATTCATTGTGCTCTATATCCACCTCACCAAAAGTTGCAACTGTGGGATTTTGAGGTTTGCATAATTTGCTTTTTAAGTGGTTGCAGATATCCCACAATTTACCGGTTGCATTTCGTTTTATTTTTGATTGATATGGTGTAGTATAGTACAATGATGAAAAGTTTTTTTCGCTTGGAAAATATTCCACAATTTCTGAAGTTATTTTCATAAACCGGTCTGTTGAGATTTTAAATTTTTTAGGGTAATTTAAAGCCTCAAACTCCTTGTAAATTATTACTTCAAGCAATTTTCCATCGGTACAATTCAGATAACTTGGCACGGTTTTTTCAAGCTGAGGTTCTGGACTGTATATTAATATGGAATTCGTCCCTGATATTGACGTGTCAGTCACATATGAATTCACCTCAATAGGTATTTCATTTGCTGTTACAGGCGTCTAAATAAAAACACTTTAGGTATTGTAATAGTAAAACAATTTTCCTTACCTCAGAAAGAAATTCGTCATTAAATTTTTTCCAAAATTTAGCTCGCAGTCCCTGTCTGGGTATTAAATTGCATATTCCGTTATAGTCCAAGCTTTTGAACGCCTCCTCATCAAAGCCTTCTTCTAAAATAAACATAAACAAATTTGTTTATCTTTTGATTTCATAGTTGCATGTGCTAAAATGTATGTACATATGTGCGCAATCAAACAATGTGGACGATCCAGACTCAGAAATGCTTGAGTGACCTCGCTGCACAAATTAATATGCGCGAACGAATTGTGTGAAATGCTCACATACTTATGAACTTTAAGCGCCAAACACAAAATGCATTTACGCGAACACTATGATTACACAACTTACACAATTACACAACTTAGTTAATATTTTTAAAATGCTTACTAAAGAATTACACGATTTGATGTACTTTACTTGTCAATGACTCACCACAAAAAACCAAGCGTCATCAACAGTGTTGCCATGAGAATGATAATAAGGGTTATAAATCAATTTTCACTTTTAGCAACCCCGGTTTGCGTTTCAACAAATTTTATTTTACATTTGCATTTTGCACTTTTTATTAGGTACTTACCTTTAAAAACATCAATTAACGACACCAATTCCCACTCAACAAGTTTGTTCTCCACATATTCATTCATTTTGATTTATAAATTCTTTTTCTTTTGTGTTGCACTTGAAATCTCGCACTTCGACTTAAAAATGCCATTTTGACAGCTGATCGAGAGTGAATTGGCATAAAAAAGCCGAAACAGCAGCGAATATAGCCATAAATGCCAAACACATAGCCATAAATGCTAAACACATAGCTTTCACAGCTATGTTACATTGCTACATCAGCTACCGGCAATGCTATGAGTTTCAGCTGTTTATATTAGCGGCTGGTGCTATACAAGCGGCACTATATACCATAAATACTTGCTGCCACAGTGATTTATGTTGGCTTAAAAATAAAGCTACTACGGCTATAATTAATACTGATCATGCTATATACATAATAAAAATGGCTTTAATATTTAGCGTATGCAGTAATAACACGGCTGCTATGGTAAATAGCAGAGGAAGAGTGATTCTGTTTTTTGAGTGTACCATCGTCGTCGTCGTCTTCATAGTCATCATCGGAACTGTGGATTTCATTGAGGAATTTTTCTGCAACAATGCAGCTTTCAATATTAGAAAACTGGGTGAGAATTTCCATCAAAGTTATTTTATTATTTGTTAATAAGTCCAGTCGTTTCTTAATATATTTGTCGCGTAAACCATTACCGATTTTTTTTCTCTGTACAGGTAAGTACAACCAGCAATAGGTTTTGAATAATCCATGCTTTGTACAAAATCTAATTCAAAAAGTGTTTCTAGGAAGTTGTAAAAGGTGCCTCGCTTTGGAAGTCTCATATTCAATCTGCTATGGAAACTTTCTGCAGAATTACTTGTCCTGATAGGTTCTTTATATACTGAAAAGTTTACAGGTTTTTCCTAAAATAATAAAATTTTATCAAATTATTTGTTTTATAATACAACAACTTAATACATACTTTTTTCATCCATTGTCGCTCGAAGTAATTAATAAATGGTTTAAACAGGCTTTCTGTTTTAATTGCATTAGAAAATGTTGCATCCATGGCATCTTTTTTTAAAATGTTATAAGCTTCTATGATATTAGCCGGTTTCAGTAATGGTAAGTACATAAATTTAGAAAATCGGTTTTTGGCTTTCTTATCTCTGTTCAATTTAGCTGTAAATCCAGGAATTTTTGTCGATTTCCGTCGAAGGGCATTAGGGTAGTGAAACCAACATCCGACCATTTTCACTGTTGGGTACACGCTTTTAAGAGCATTTCGTAAACTGCATTCATAATCAGTGATCACTGATGTCGGTTTCAAATCGATTACATTCGATTCCAAATATTGCAAAACATGTTTATATGCAGATTCTGATTTATGGGGCAATAAAATATATATGAACGGATATGCCTGAAAAATAAAGAAAAATGAAATGGGTTATGTGAAAATAATTTTTAATTTTAAAATTCTTACATGGTCTGCGTGAATAATGTGAATTATAAGCAATTGCTTATATTGTTTTGATATAGGTACAATGTTGAAAGTTTCATCAATTATATAATTATGTTGTTCTAAGTTGCTTCTTCCTTTAATAGCGTTTGAAATGGTAGGAGACACAAATAATGAGTAGCCAAAATCTTCTTCCACTATAGTGTCAATATAAAATTTTTCTTTTTTCTCATATCTGGACATTGTGAATTTAGATTCAATTTCTTTATTTTTATGTACTTCAATAATTTCATCAAAATTCATCGGATTTTTGGATATTTTTCTTGCTTTATATGAATCAAATGCCTACGCATTTTACCGAATTCCATTGCATGTGCTGTTTCCTTAAATTTTTTACATTGTGCATCAAATATATCCCGAACACTTGAACGTTTTAATGAAGCACTCATCACTTGATTTTTTTATCGAATTTATCAATTTTAATTTTTCAATTAAAGCACTTTGTTCGCCATGATTGTGGCCGCTCTTGCCGCTTTTTCCTGTTTCACGGCAATATCTTGTACTATTAAAATCAATGGCAACTCCAGCTGTACATTTATCCTCAAAACAATAATAATACTTTCTGTTTTTATTAGTATATTTATACTTGAAAATTTGGTTTTCTTTTTCTATTAATAATAACGAACTATTTTTTCTGAACCCCGGAATTAATTTATATTCACGAATTATTTCACTATTTCCCATTTTAATCACAAAACACGTGGATGCAATATGACATTCATAACCAGAGTTACGGAATATAATGAATAATAATCAAATGCACAATAACAATGCAAAAGCAATGAATTGAGAGATAACGCCATATGGTTTTATCTCTCAATTGTCAAAAATAAAATATGTCATTATCTCTCAATACGATGCGTGATAACGACATATGGCTTTATCTCTCAATACGATGGGAAATAAAGCCATATGGCGTTATCTCGCATGGCTTTATCGCACCCCCCCCCCTAAGAAAGCATCGAAGTATTTCTGCTAAAACAGGTCCAAGCTGAAGAAAGGTCTAAGCCAAGCACCTGCAAGAACTCCGGTTTACAATCCTGTTCTGGATGTGGGAAGCACTCTTCCAGAAGTCGATGCAAGTTTCGGAATACACAATGCCGAAAGTGAAAACCTTTCGGGCGTATTGCACCAGTATGTATACCAAAAGCTACAGATCTCGACATACATAAAAAAGATACCCATCAATAGTGGCCAACGAAGTGTGTCAACGATCAACTTTGTTGCTTCAATTACGAGTACTGTGCCGAATAAGGTAGGAAACAAATATTGAAATGCGGGTGAATAAAGTCCCAGTCAAGTTCCAAATGGACACTGTTCCGTTATTGGCGTAGATGTATAAGTTAACACCCGCTAGCGCGCTCATGGGAAACATTCCGTTCTCATGAGAAATGCTGACGCCATGTCTGCTAATTTGCGCGTGACAAAATTAAAAACAACGGTAGTAGCGGAGGAGCGATCCACCTGAAACTGCAGTTGCAGCAACAACAACAACAACGATAGCAATAGCAAAAGCGAATTGGCGATCTACCTAAAACTGCAGTCGTATTAACAACAACAATAGCAACGGGTACAATGTAGCTGCAGCATTCTCTGCTGCTAGTAGGGTAGAATATGATTTACTTTAATTCTAAAACCCAGCCTTTTGCCAGGCTCTCTAACCGTTGCTTCCACATAAGCGCAAGAAATAAAGTTGTAATAAAAAGTATAATCAAGCCTACATAGTAGGCAGTGTTTTCATTCACCTCGATATAAAAGTTTAACTGGCGTCCAACGTGGGGCCACGCGCGCTTTTAAAAAATCCTCGTTAAAGGACAAATCGCGACGTGGTGGTGGGTTCGAACCCACTGACAAAGTCTAAACTTTAAAGGAGCGGATCGGACATCTGAAGCAGACAAACATTCTACACCAATGGCGAAGGAGAAGGATCAGCAGCAGGTGACTAACTAGGAACAACGTGGATAGAATAAAATATGCTTGTAAGTAGAGTGCCCGACCTCCAAATAAATTAAGCAAGTGCATTTTATTATATTTTTTTTTTTAAATATAGAAAAGTGATTATAAAGCTAAGCAATTAATGCTGATAATAGCTGTGAAGTAAATTCAGAAATAAAGAATTAAAAAAATTTTATTGTTAGTGGAGTAAATTAGCTAAGCGCTCAAAGCTCCCTGTATTTGTATTAAACTGAAGATCTGTAATAAATTGTAAATTTAAATATGGATGAAATGCAACTTCGTGCAGTAGTTAGTGCCGCCGTAAAAGTGGCTACTGAACAGACAAAAAAAGATTTTCAAGTAGTGATTGACGAAATGACAGAGAGACTTTCTGAGATAGAGACCCCGACGAAAGTTGAAGAATACCAAGAAATTCCATTTGATTCTAATATAGAATGCAACGTGTCGGTAGATGCAGTCAAGTCATTGCCAGAATTTTCTGGTGAACAGACTCGATACGAATCATGGCGACAGGCGGCTCATGCCGCTTATAAAATTTTCAAATGTTATCCTGGGAGTTGCAAACGTAACAAAGTTACTGGACGAGCGGATTCTGTGCTGTCCTCGTTCAACACTGTTCTTAATTTTAAGGCTATTATAGCCCGACTTGATTTTTCTTACGCAGATAAGAAACCTATTCACGTCATTGATCAGGAAATGTCCACGCTCCGTCAGGGAGGCCTAGCAATCAATGCCTTCTACGACGAGGTCGAAAAGGAGTCGACCGCCATAACTAACAAAACTCTTATGACTTACGGTAATCAGCGACAGGTGATAGATTCATTGATGGTTAAATATCGTCAAGATGCTCTAAGGATTTTCATATCCGGTCTTAATAGACCATTATGTGATATCCTGTTTTCATCGAGACCGAAAGACATGCCAACAGCGCTCGCTCTAGCACAGGAATTAGAGTCAAATCAAGCTCGATCTTTATTCGCCTCAAAATTTGCTGATAGCAAAAATTCAGATAATCGTTTGTACAGACCAACAAACATCAGGTCCTGACCTATTGCCAATAGTCCTCATTTTAACAGATTAGTAAGGGATCAGGTTCAACAAAAGGTTACTCCCATGGATATTGATCCCAGCCTTTTTAAGCTGAGGCGTCCTACCCAACAAACATTGCCCTCCTCTCGTAATCACCCGACCTACCCTTCAGGCAGGACTCCATTCGGGAATCCGCTCCCAACCAGTGCCACTGCCGGGAATGCAAAAAGACCACACGGTATCTACCAATTTACTTACAATAAGTTACTACGAATCAATACCTTAAACCAGTGCGCGAATGGTGAGGTAGAAGAAGCCTACACAGATTCTAATAACTATGACGAAAAGGTGGCAGATGAGGGAATTGACAATTATGAAGAAGTAATACCGGAGGTACCAAGCGATGAAATTAATTTTTTTAGAGTAACGTCCCTGCTGCAATATATTAGCAGGAAGTTTAAAGGGAAGACAGTAAAATTCTTAATCGTCACCGGTGCTTCTAAAAACTATGTGACGGATCGTGATTGGCGGGGTGTGAAAGTGGTAACATTTCCCTTTTCAGTGAAATCTATTCATGGTACCAATTGCGTCACGCGGAAGTGCACCATCATTATTTTTAATACCAATTCTGAGTTTTTCCTCCTACCCACGCTTGAAACATTCGATGGTATAATCGGATATGATCTTTTGCGCAAAATCGATGCTAACCTTGATATTAAAAAAGGATTCCTTTCACACAAAACTGGTTCAGAAAATTTGCTAAGGACGTTAACAATATTATACTAAAATCATACATTGAAGAACTGAAAAGTAAGCATGGTGCAGTTTTTTCTAACCCTGAGGATTCGCTTCCTTACAACACGAATATTGTGGCAACCATTAGAACAATAGACAATGAAGCAGTGTATTCGAAATCGTATCCCTACCCAATGGCAGCGTCCGAATTTGTAAATAAAGAATTCTCTCCTAAGTTTCATTATAAACCAGGAAAGGAGAATGTTGTCGCTGACGCGCTGTCAAGACAACACATTAATGCTCTAAGCACAGGCAGATCTGATGAGACTATTCATATCGAGGAATCATCGACAATGGATATTATAAAACAGTTAAAAATCCTATTAATTGCTTCAGGAACCAAATAATTCTTGAAGATGGGAACAACGAGTCCATAAATACAAAAAATCTTTTCCAATCTCAGATCAGGCACCACGTAATTTTTACTAAACTTGAAAGAATCCCCAACTTAATTAAAAGTTGCGTAAATCTTAACAGGGTCAACGCATTGCTATGTGAACTTCCTGTATTAGGAAAAATTCAAAACCAGATACTTTTGAGCTTCCCTTCAGTAAAATTTGTTTACCCGAATCTTCAAGTAACCGACATTTTTAATAAGGATGACCAGATAGAGATTTTGCAGTCTGAGCATAACAGAGCTCACCGTTCACTGAAAGAAAATATTAATCAAGTTCTTAGGGACTACTACTTTCCTAATATTCCGAAAATTTTAAAAGGCATCATTTCTTCATATAAAATATGTAAAGAGGCCAAGTATCAGCGTCATCCACCCAATCCAGGACTAGGCGAAACCCCCATTCCAAGTAGGCCCGGCGAGACTTTGCATATAGACATTTATTCAACTCAACGAAGAAACGCGAACTTAACACCGAGCATCTTTTCGAAATAGCATCATCCAGAAACTGACATATTATAGACGAGCTTGAGACAATTATTTATTCAGTTACTTTAGGTAAATTACAATTAATAAATCCGATTTTGTTAAGTGATAAGGAATCTGACAAACTCATTACCAAAGGGCACTCTACCAATATTTCTGTTAGTGATCTGTTAACGGGTTCACAGCTGAAAATTTCACAAAATAACGAGAACATTTACTTTATAATCAAATATCCTATCATATGCCAAATATGTAACAAACTCATAGTCAGGCCAGTTATTCGCAATAAGAAAACAGTAATGCTAGAAGCCAGTGTAGCAGCAGAGTGTAGTAGCAAGTATCACCAACTAACTGACTGTAAAGAAACGGCATCGAAAGCAATCTGTCGAGTCGCAAGCACAACCAACTCGTGCCTATTGAACTTATTGAATCGGCAAGCCGCTACATGCAAATCTATACCAGCTGACCACATTGCCCCTCTAGAGGAAATCGATGATGGATTGGTGGTCGTCAACGATGAAGCAGTTGAAGTCCGTGAAGACAGTTTTCCGCAAATAAAAATTAAAGCAGCCTTCCTTATCTCATTCAAAGAAAACGCCAACATTAATAATATCAACTACACGAACTGGAAGAGAACAGTTCTCTCCTACCCGAGAGCCGAACCAGCCCAAATATTAAATATAACGGAGCTCGTTCCCCTATTATCACTCCCCTATCTTCATCATGGAAGCTTAAAGAATCTGGAGGAGATTGCCGCCCTGCGAGAAATTACTCAGACAAAGTCAACACAATGGTCGATTTCATTTTCCCTCCTAATACTCATCACCATCGGCTCCACTGTAATAGTTATTGTTTACAAATGGCAACAGAGACGCAAAAATGCAGCAGTAGTAGAAAGAGTTATAAGAAGAGCTGGGGACAGCTCAACTTTACAGGGGGAGTAGTTAACACCCGCTAGCGCGCTCATGGGAAACATTCCGTTCTCATGAGAAATGCTGACGCTATGTCTGCTAATTTGCGCGTGACAAAATTAAAAACAACGGTAGTAGCGGAGGAGCGATCCACCTGAAACTGCAGTTGCAGCAACAACAACGATAGTAATAGCAAAGCGAATTGGCGATCTACCTAAAACTGCAGTCGTATTAACAGCAACAACAAGAATAGCAATAGCAATACCGAATTGACGACCTACCTTAAACTGCAGTCGTATTAACAACAACAACAAGAATAGCAATAGCAATAGCGGATTGGCGACCTATCTGAAAATTCAGTCGTTGTAACGACAACAATAGCAACGGCTACAATGTAGCTGCAACATTCTCTGCTGCAAGTAGGGTAGAATAAGATTTAATTTAATTCTAAAATCCAGTCTTTTGCCAGGCTCTCTAATCGTTGCTTCCACATAAGCGCAAGGAATAAAGTTGTAATACAATGTATAATCAAGCCAACATAGTAGGCAGTGTTTTCATTTACCTCGATATAAAAGTTTAACTTGTACAATGAACTTGGAAAGCCATATCTTACCCCATATCCGAACAGTAAGCCTATCGCGTATGGCGGCAATGCTGTAAGCATTTTGGGAACTATTGATGCCACTATTCATCATGGACCAAGTTTGTTGTAGCAGATTTCCAGCGTAATTGTGAAATTTTTGGAACAGATTTGCTAGCAGAATTGGGGTTGTGCACATGCCAAGCAGATCATGTAAGCGCCATTACACTGAATCCTAGTGAAAATATTGAGTGCCTTTTACGAAAATTTGTGGATGTGTTTGAAGACACTTTGGAGTTTTGCACGACTTCGAAAGCTAATTTACGGTTAAAACCAAATTCATAACCTAAACATTTTAAACCCCGCCCGATACCTTTTGCCCAACTAAATGATTTCAAATTAGAGGCAGACGCTGTGCCGGGACTGCGGGATATGGAAACCAACTACTTTCAGTAAATGGACAGCACCCATCGTAGTGGTTCCAAAAAAAGAACAGCGGTTGAGGATATGCGGTGATTTTATAGCTGTAGCACAGCTCGAGGTCGAATAATACGCTCCGTCAGGGAGGCCTAACAATCAATGCCTTCTACGACGAGGTCGAAAAGGAGTCGACCGCCATAACTAACAAAACTCTTATGACTTACGGTAATCAGCGACAGGTGATAGATTCATTGATGGTTAAATATCGTCAAGATGCTCTAAGGATTTTCATATCCGGTCTTAATAGACCATTATGTGATATCCTGTTTTCATCGAGACCGAAAGACATGCCAACAGCGCTCGCTCTAGCACAGGAATTAGAGTCAAATCAAGCTCGATCTTTATTCGCCTCAAAATTTGCTGATAGCAAAAATTCAGATAATCGTTTGTACAGACCAACAAACATCAGGTCCTGACCTATTGCCAATAGTCCTCATTTTAACAGATTAGTAAGGGATCAGGTTCAACAAAAGGTTACTCCCATGGATATTGATCCCAGCCTTTTTAAGCTGAGGCGTCCTACCCAACAAACATTGCCCTCCTCTCGTAATCACCCGACCTACCCTTCAGGCAGGACTCCATTCGGGAATCCGCTCCCAACCAGTGCCACTGCCGGGAATGCAAAAAGACCACACGGTATCTACCAATTTACTTACAATAAGTTACAACGAATCAATACCTTAAACCAGTGCGCGAATGGTGAGGTAGAAGAAGCCTACACAGATTCTAATAACTATGACGAAAAGGTGGCAGATGAGGGAATTGACAATTATGAAGAAGTAATACCGGAGGTACCAAGCGATGAAATTAATTTTTTTAGAGTAACGTCCCTGCTACAATATATTAGCAGGAAGTTTAAAGGGAAGACAGTAAAATTCTTAATCGTCACCGGTGCTTCTAAAAACTATGTGACGGATCGTGATTGGCGGGGTGTGAAAGTGGTAACATTTCCCTTTTCAGTGAAATCTATTCATGGTACCAATTGCGTCACGCGGAAGTGCACCATCATTATTTTTAATACCAATTCTGAGTTTTTCCTCCTACCCACGCTTGAAACATTCGATGGTATAATCGGATATGATCTTTTGCGCAAAATCGATGCTAACCTTGATATTAAAAAAGGATTCCTTTCACACAAAACTGGTTCAGAAAATTTGCTAAGGACGTTAACAATATTATACTAAAATCATACATTGAAGAACTGAAAAGTAAGCATGGTGCAGTTTTTTCTAACCCTGAGGATTCGCTTCCTTACAACACGAATATTGTGGCAACCATTAGAACAATAGACAATGAAGCAGTGTATTCGAAATCGTATCCCTACCCAATGGCAGCGTCCGAATTTGTAAATAAAGAATTCTCTCCTAAGTTTCATTATAAACCAGGAAAGGAGAATGTTGTCGCTGACGCGCTGTCAAGACAACACATTAATGCTCTAAGCACAGGCAGATCTGATGAGACTATTCATATCGAGGAATCATCGACAATGGATATTATAAAACAGTTAAAAATCCTATTAATTGCTTCAGGAACCAAATAATTCTTGAAGATGGGAACAACGAGTCCATAAATACAAAAAATCTTTTCCAATCTCAGATCAGGCACCACGTAATTTTTACTAAACTTGAAAGAATCCCCAACTTAATTAAAAGTTGCGTAAATCTTAACAGGGTCAACGCATTGCTATGTGAACTTCCTGTATTAGGAAAAATTCAAAACCAGATACTTTTGAGCTTCCCTTCAGTAAAATTTGTTTACCCGAATCTTCAAGTAACCGACATTTTTAATAAGGATGACCAGATAGAGATTTTGCAGTCTGAGCATAACAGAGCTCACCGTTCACTGAAAGAAAATATTAATCAAGTTCTTAGGGACTACTACTTTCCTAATATTCCGAAAATTTTAAAAGGCATCATTTCTTCATATAAAATATGTAAAGAGGCCAAGTATCAGCGTCATCCACCCAATCCAGGACTAGGCGAAACCCCCATTCCAAGTAGGCCCGGCGAGACTTTGCATATAGACATTTATTCAACTCAACGAAGAAACGCGAACTTAACACCGAGCATCTTTTCGAAATAGCATCATCCAGAAACTGACATATTATAGACGAGCTTGAGACAATTATTTATTCAGTTACTTTAGGTAAATTACAATTAATAAATCCGATTTTGTTAAGTGATAAGGAATCTGACAAACTCATTACCAAAGGGCACTCTACCAATATTTCTGTTAGTGATCTGTTAACGGGTTCACAGCTGAAAATTTCACAAAATAACGAGAACATTTACTTTATAATCAAATATCCTATCATATGCCAAATATGTAACAAACTCATAGTCAGGCCAGTTATTCGCAATAAGAAAACAGTAATGCTAGAAGCCAGTGTAGCAGCAGAGTGTAGTAGCAAGTATCACCAACTAACTGACTGTAAAGAAACGGCATCGAAAGCAATCTGTCGAGTCGCAAGCACAACCAACTCGTGCCTATTGAACTTATTGAATCGGCAAGCCGCTACATGCAAATCTATACCAGCTGACCACATTGCCCCTCTAGAGGAAATCGATGATGGATTGGTGGTCGTCAACGATGAAGCAGTTGAAGTCCGTGAAGACAGTTTTCCGCAAATAAAAATTAAAGCAGCCTTCCTTATCTCATTCAAAGAAAACGCCAACATTAATAATATCAACTACACGAACTGGAAGAGAACAGTTCTCTCCTACCCGAGAGCCGAACCAGCCCAAATATTAAATATAACGGAGCTCGTTCCCCTATTATCACTCCCCTATCTTCATCATGGAAGCTTAAAGAATCTGGAGGAGATTGCCGCCCTGCGAGAAATTACTCAGACAAAGTCAACACAATGGTCGATTTCATTTTCCCTCCTAATACTCATCACCATCGGCTCCACTGTAATAGTTATTGTTTACAAATGGCAACAGAGACGCAAAAATGCAGCAGTAGTAGAAAGAGTTATAAGAAGAGCTGGGGACAGCTCAACTTTACAGGGGGAGTAGTTAACACCCGCTAGCGCGCTCATGGGAAACATTCCGTTCTCATGAGAAATGCTGACGCTATGTCTGCTAATTTGCGCGTGACAAAATTAAAAACAACGGTAGTAGCGGAGGAGCGATCCACCTGAAACTGCAGTTGCAGCAACAACAACGATAGTAATAGCAAAGCGAATTGGCGATCTACCTAAAACTGCAGTCGTATTAACAGCAACAACAAGAATAGCAATAGCAATAGCGAATTGACGACCTACCTTAAACTGCAGTCGTATTAACAACAACAACAAGAATAGCAATAGCAATAGCGGATTGGCGACCTATCTGAAAATTCAGTCGTTGTAACGACAACAATAGCAACGGCTACAATGTAGCTGCAACATTCTCTGCTGCAAGTAGGGTAGAATAAGATTTAATTTAATTCTAAAATCCAGTCTTTTGCCAGGCTCTCTAATCGTTGCTTCCACATAAGCGCAAGGAATAAAGTTGTAATACAATGTATAATCAAGCCAACATAGTAGGCAGTGTTTTCATTTACCTCGATATAAAAGTTTAACTTGTACAATGAACTTGGAAAGCCATATCTTACCCCATATCCGAACAGTAAGCCTATCGCGTATGGCGGCAATGCTGTAAGCATTTTGGGAACTATTGATGCCACTATTCATCATGGACCAAGTTTGTTGTAGCAGATTTCCAGCGTAATTGTGAAATTTTTGGAACAGATTTGCTAGCAGAATTGGGGTTGTGCACATGCCAAGCAGATCATGTAAGCGCCATTACACTGAATCCTAGTGAAAATATTGAGTGCCTTTTACGAAAATTTGTGGATGTGTTTGAAGACACTTTGGAGTTTTGCACGACTTCGAAAGCTAATTTACGGTTAAAACCAAATTCATAACCTAAACATTTTAAACCCCGCCCGATACCTTTTGCCCAACTAAATGATTTCAAATTAGAGGCAGACGCTGTGCCGGGACTGCGGGATATGGAAACCAACTACTTTCAGTAAATGGACAGCACCCATCGTAGTGGTTCCAAAAAAAGAACAGCGGTTGAGGATATGCGGTGATTTTATAGCTGTAGCACAGCTCGAGGTCGAATAATACCCAATACCCCGAATTGAAGATCTGTCCCACAAATTGCATGGGGGCACAGTCTTCGCCATAAATTGACCTTTCAGATGCAAACTTGCAACTTGGGCTAACCGAAGTCAAAGCAGTTAATGGTTGTTAATATACCATTGCGGTTGGCCTACCGATGACCGTGGCTAGTGAGCTGGGGTTTTTTCAAAAACTGTAAGAAGAAATCACTGCAGGTATTCCGATGTGAATCAATTATTTTGACGATATATTAGCATCGGGTAAGTCGGTACAAGAATTGTTTGACAATTTGCTGACAGTATTCGAACAACTGCGAACATCGGGGTTAAAATGTCGCAAATCCAAGTGTCTTTTTATGCAGCGCCGTGTTGAATATGTCGGATTTGTATTGGATTGCAGAGGGCGTGCGCCTGCACCATCTAAGGTTTCAGCTATAAGTGAAATGCCACGGCCTAAAAATTAAAAGGAGCTTCAAGCATTCCTGGGTTAAATTAATTATCATAATAAATGTATACTAAATTTTGTAGATAAGGCTACCCCATTTAAGCAGCTACGTAGACAGAGCGAAAAATTTCGGTGGGGAGAGGAGCAGAAAAGGGCGTTTTTAGTACTTAAGCACCAATTGCGTACATCACCATTGCTAATTCATTTCGACGATCAGCTGCCTATTATTTTGGCAACCTACGAATCTTCGCATGAAAAAGGAGCTGTTATGTCGCATATAATGCCTGATGTGTCCGAAAAGCCCATCGCGTTCGCTTCTAAACTGCTTGACTACCACCAAATACGTTACACTAAGATAAAAAAAAGGAGAGCTTTCTTTTATATTTAGCTTCACCAATTTGCGTTCGGCCCCCAGTTTTTTGCCCACTGATAGCAAACCGTTAGTGTAGATATTCAGTCCGGATAAGCAGCTACCGTGAGTGATGATACAATGTCTACAGCGCTGGGCATTTCTGCTCATGTCTTATCGTTATACTACTCGATATAGGCCAACGGATCAGCATTGTAACGCTGATGCTCTCTAACGACTTCTGGTTGCAGATTTGGAGCAAAATCGTGTGTGCATGCATGTCGAAGTGCAATCTTAATTGACTGCGTCACCACTTAATGTGCAACATCTCGCCAAGCTGACTGCAATGGACCATACTCTTAAAAAAGCGTGGATGGCCTGAGAATCTTTCATCAAAACATCGCGATGAGCTACAACCGTAATTTGTTGGCAGGTACGGACTTATCCTTGAAATGGGGGTCATAATACTGAGGACCGAACTCAGTCGGGTGGTACTACCTTCGACGCCATAAGCAGCCGTGCTTGAGGTGCTAGACTTTTTAACTACCTGTGAGATGCTCAGTTCAACTTTTAATATAACAATACAATATAATAACTTGAATTGAAAATAGTCCTTCGATTTTATGCAAGTAGCGTGTCTGAACGTTAAGCTTAAAATTATATGAAAACTTCCTAAAAAGGAGGTCTATTTCAAATTGTCCTTATGGACCACCCTCCCTTTAATAAGAACTGTGGTTCCTAAATCTTTCTCCACAATCTATTCTTCGTAAAGGGGGGTTCGGTTTTTGTTATGAGTTTCTAATTCGGATTGCTGCGCCTGTCTTATACAGGCCGATATTTCGTTATTTATATTTTCTGTGGTGGGTCGAAATATGTCGACTGGACTTTTGTTTGTTACAAATGTATTGTTTTATTATATTCTACAGTTGCAAGCAATATCAAATCCTTTGTGTCGTCAATGCTCCTCTCTAGCTTCAGGAACCTAGCTATCTCTGCCAGTGTACCGTGAAACCTTTCCACTTGGCCGTTAGAGGTGCTGTGGAGGTGGAGCATTTACGATTTGGATACCGAAGCTGTTGGCAAGAAGATATCTGACGGTATTTGAGTTCAATGATTTCTCATTATCGCAGTAAATAACCCTGGCCTTAGGAAAAACGTTCAAAAGTTGTAAAATTTGAGGCTTTATATCCGCGATTGTCCTAGATGGTATCGTTTGAACATTTGCGAATTTTGAAAACTTATCCAAACAAGTTAAAAAATATTTCTTACAGAAAATATCAATATGAAGGATTTCTCCCACATATGACGGGGTTGGTGTTTGGGATATTTTATGTTTTTGGTGATGCCTATTATACCTTGCCCTTGAACATATTTTGCAGTTTCCGACTGTTTCTTTTGCTTTTTTCTCCAGTTTTGGAAAAAAATAATCCTTTAAAATTTGTTTGACATTTTCTTGCGCAGCGCGGTGTGCGCGATTATGTTCCATAACTATAATCTCAAGCTGGTCGTGGATGCTGATAATAGCTGTGAAGTAAATTAAGAAATAAAGAATTAAAAAAAATTTTATTGTTAGTGGAGTAAATTAGCTAAGCGCTCAAAGCTCGCTGTATTTGTATTAAACTGAAGATCTGTAATAAATTGTAAATTTAAATATGGATGAAATGCAACTTCGTGCAGTAGTTAGTGCCGCCGTAAAAGTGGCTACTGAACAGACAAAAAAAGATTTTCAAGTAGTGATTGACGAAATGACAGAGAGACTTTCTGAGATAGAGACCCCGACGAAAGTTGAAGAATACCAAGAAATTCCATTTGATTCTAATATAGAATGCAACGTGCCGGTAGATGCAGTCAAGTCATTGCCAGAATTTTCTGGTGAACAGACTCGATACGAATCATGGCGACAGGCGGCTCATGCCGCTTATAAAATTTTCAAATGTTATCCTGGGAGTTGCAAACACCACCAGGCCATTATACGTAACAAAGTTACTGGACGAGCGGATTCTGTGCTATCCTCGTTCAACACTGTTCTTAATTTTAAGGCTATTATAGCCCGACTTGATTTTTCTTACGCAGATAAGAAACCTATTCACGTCATTGATCAGGAAATGTCCACGCTCCGTCAGGGAGGCCTAACAATCAATGCCTTCTACGACGAGGTCGAAAAGGAGTCGACCGCCATAACTAACAAAACTCTTATGACTTACGGTAATCAGCGACAGGTGATAGATTCATTGATGGTTAAATATCGTCAAGATGCTCTAAGGATTTTCATATCCGGTCTTAATAGACCATTATGTGATATCCTGTTTTCATCGAGACCGAAAGACATGCCAACAGCGCTCGCTCTAGCACAGGAATTAGAGTCAAATCAAGCTCGATCTTTATTCGCCTCAAAATTTGCTGATAGCAAAAATTCAGATAATCGTTTGTACAGACCAACAAACATCAGGTCCTGACCTATTGCCAATAGTCCTCATTTTAACAGAATAGTAAGGGATCAGGTTCAACAAAAGGTTACTCCCATGGATATTGATCCCAGCCTTTTTAAGCTGAGGCGTCCTACCCAACAAACATTGCCCTCCTCTCGTAATCACCCGACCTACCCTTCAGGCAGGACTCCATTCGGGAATCCGCTCTCAACCAGTGCCACTGCCGGGAATGCAAAAAGACCACACGGTATCTACCAATTTACTTACAATAAGTTACAACGAATCAATACCTTAAACCAGTGCGCGAATGGTGAGGTAGAAGAAGCCTACACAGATTCTAATAACTATGACGAAAAGGTGGCAGATGAGGGAATTGACAATTATAAAGAAGTAATACCGGAGGTACCAAGCGATGAAATTAATTTTTTTAGAGTAATGTCCCTGCTACAATATATTAGCAGGAAGTTTAAAGGGAAGACAGTAAAATTCTTAATCGTCACCGGTGCTTCTAAAAACTATGTGACGGATCGTGATTGGCGGGGTGTAAAAGTGGTAACATTTCCCTTTTCAGTGAAATCTATTCATGGTACCAATTGCGTCACGCGGAAGTGCACCATCATTATTTTTAATACCAATTCTGAGTTTTTCCTCCTACCCACGCTTGAAACATTCGATGGTATAATCGGATATGATCTTTTGCGCAAAATCGATGCTAACCTTGATATTAAAAAAGGATTCCTTTCACACAAAACTGGTTCAGAAAATTGGCTAAGGACGTTAACAATATTATACTAAAATCATACATTGAAGAACTGAAAAGTAAGCATGGTGCAGTTTTTTCTAACCCTGAGGATTCGCTTCCTTACAACACGAATATTGTGGCAACCATTAGAACAATAGACAATGAAGCAGTGTATTCGAAATCGTATCCCTACCCAATGGCAGCGTCCGAATTTGTAAATAAAGAATTCTCTCCTAAGTTTCATTATAAACCAGGAAAGGAGAATGTTGTCGCTGACGCGCTGTCAAGACAACACATTAATGCTCTAAGCACAGGCAGATCTGATGAGACTATTCATATCGAGGAATCATCGACAATGGATATTATAAAACAGTTAAAAATCCTATTAATTGCTTCAGGAACCAAATAATTCTTGAAGATGGGAACAACGAGTCCATAAATACAAAAAATCTTTTCCAATCTCAGATCAGGCACCACGTAATTTTTACTAAACTTGAAAGAATCCCCAACTTAATTAAAAGTTGCGTAAATCTTAACAGGGTCAACGCATTGCTATGTGAACTTCCTGTATTAGGAAAAATTCAAAACCAGATACTTTTGAGCTTCCCTTCAGTAAAATTTGTTTACCCGAATCTTCAAGTAACCGACATTTTTAATAAGGATGACCAGATAGAGATTTTGCAGTCTGAGCATAACAGAGCTCACCGTTCACTGAAAGAAAATATTAATCAAGTTCTTAGGGACTACTACTTTCCTAATATTCCGAAAATTTTAAAAGGCATAATTTCTTCATATAAAATATGTAAAGAGGCCAAGTATCAGCGTCATCCACCCAATCCAGGACTAGGCGAAACCCCCATTCCAAGTAGGCCCGGCGAGACTTTGCATATAGACATTTATTCAACTCAACGAAGAAACGCGAACTTAACACCGAGCATCTTTTCGAAATAGCATCATCCAGAAACTGACATATTATAGACGAGCTTGAGACAATTATTTATTCAGTTACTTTAGGTAAATTACAATTAATAAATCCGATTTTGTTAAGTGATAAGGAATCTGACAAACTCATTACCAAAGGGCACTCTACCAATATTTCTGTTAGTGATCTGTTAACGGGTTCACAGCTGAAAATTTCACAAAATAACGAGAACATTTACTTTATAATCAAATATCCTATCATATGCCAAATATGTAACAAACTCATAGTCAGGCCAGTTATTCGCAATAAGAAAACAGTAATGCTAGAAGCCAGTGTAGCAGCAGAGTGTAGTAGCAAGTATCACCAACTAACTGACTGTAAAGAAACGGCATCGAAAGCAATCTGTCGAGTCGCAAGCACAACCAACTCGTGCCTATTGAACTTATTGAATCGGCAAGCCGCTACATGCAAATCTATACCAGCTGACCACATTGCCCCTCTAGAGGAAATCGATGATGGATTGGTGGTCGTCAACGATGAAGCAGTTGAAGTCCGTGAAGACAGTTTTCCGCAAATAAAAATTAAAGCAGCCTTCCTTATCTCATTCAAAGAAAACGCCAACATTAATAATATCAACTACACGAACTGGAAGAGAACAGTTCTCTCCTACCCGAGAGCCGAACCAGCCCAAATATTAAATATAACGGAGCTCGTTCCCCTATTATCACTCCCCTATCTTCATCATGGAAGCTTAAAGAATCTGGAGGAGATTGCCGCCCTGCGAGAAATTACTCAGACAAAGTCAACACAATGGTCGATTTCATTTTCCCTCCTAATACTCATCACCATCGGCTCCACTGTAATAGTTATTGTTTACAAATGGCAACAGAGACGCAAAAATGCAGCAGTAGTAGAAAGAGTTATAAGAAGAGCTGGGGACAGCTCAACTTTACAGGGGGAGTAGTTAACACCCGCTAGCGCGCTCATGGGAAACATTCCGTTCTCATGAGAAATGCTGACGCTATGTCTGCTAATTTGCGCGTGACAAAATTAAAAACAACGGTAGTAGCGGAGGAGCGATCCACCTGAAACTGCAGTTGCAGCAACAACAACGATAGTAATAGCAAAGCGAATTGGCGATCTACCTAAAACTGCAGTCGTATTAACAGCAACAACAAGAATAGCAATAGCAATAGCGGATTGGCGACCTATCTGAAAATTCAGTCGTTGTAACGACAACAATAGCAACGGCTACAATGTAGCTGCAACATTCTCTGCTGCAAGTAGGGTAGAATAAGATTTAATTTAATTCTAAAATCCAGTCTTTTGCCAGGCTCTCTAATCGTTGCTTCCACATAAGCGCAAGGAATAAAGTTGTAATAAAATGTATAATCAAGCCAACATAGTAGGCAGTGTTTTCATTTACCTCGATATAAAAGTTTAACTTGTACAATGAACTTGGAAAGCCATATCTTACCCCATATCCGAACAGTAAGCCTATCGCGTATGGCGGCAATGCTGTAAGCATTTTGGGAACTATTGACGCCACTATTCATCATGGACCAAGTTTGTTGTAGCAGATTTCCAGCGTAATTGTGAAATTTTGGAACAGATTTGCTAGCAGAATTGGGGTTGTGCACATGCCAAGCAGATCATGTAAGCGCCATTACACTGAATCCTAGTGAAAATATTGAGTGCCTTTTACGAAAATTTGTGGATGTGTTTGAAGACACTTTGGAGTTTTGCACGACTTCGAAAGCTAATTTACGGTTAAAACCAAATTCATAACCTAAACATTTTAAACCCCGCCCGATACCTTTTGCCTAACTAAATGATTTCAAATTAGAGGCAGACGCTGTGCCGGGACTGCGGGATATGGAAACCAACTACTTTCAGTAAATGCACAGCACCCATCGTAGTGGTTCCAAAAAAAGAACAGCGGTTGAGGATATGCGGTGATTTTATAGCTGTAGCACAGCTCGAGGTCGAATAATACCCAATACCCCGAATTGAAGATCTGTCCCACAAATTGCATGGGGGCACAGTCTTCGCCATAAATTGACCTTTCAGATGCAAACTTGCAACTTGGGCTAACCGAAGTCAAAGCAGTTAATGGTTGTTAATATACCATTGCGGTTGGCCTACCGATGACCGTGGCTAGTGAGCTGGGGTTTTTTCAAAAACTGTAAGAAGAAATCACTGCAGGTATTCCGATGTGAATCAATTATTTTGACGATATATTAGCATCGGGTAAGTCGGTACAAGAATTGTTTGACAATTTGCTGACAGTATTCGAACAACTGCGAACATCGGGGTTAAAATGTCGCAAATCCAAGTGTCTTTTTATGCAGCGCCGTGTTGAATATGTCGGATTTGTATTGGATTGCAGAGGGCGTGCGCCTGCACCATCTAAGGTTTCAGCTATAAGTGAAATGCCACGGCCTAAAAATTAAAAGGAGCTTCAAGCATTCCTGGGTTAAATTAATTATCATAATAAATGTATACTAAATTTTGTAGATAAGGCTACCCCATTTAAGCAGCTACGTAGACAGAGCGAAAAATTTCGGTGGGGAGAGGAGCAGAAAAGGGCGTTTTTAGTACTTAAGCACCAATTGCGTACATCACCATTGCTAATTCATTTCGACGATCAGCTGCCTATTATTTTGGCAACCTACGAATCTTCGCATGAAAAAGGAGCTGTTATGTCGCATATAATGCCTGATGTGTCCGAAAAGCCCATCGCGTTCGCTTCTAAACTGCTTGACTACCACCAAATACGTTACACTAAGATAAAAAAAAGGAGAGCTTTCTATTATATTTAGCTTCACCAATTTGCGTTCGGCCCCCAGTTTTTTGCCCACTGATAGCAAACCGTTAGTGTAGATATTCAGTCCGGATAAGCAGCTACCGTGAGTGATGATACAATGTCTACAGCGCTGGGCATTTCTGCTCATGTCTTATCGTTATACTACTCGATATAGGCCAACGGATCAGCATTGTAACGCTGATGCTCTCTAACGACTGATGGACTGAGAATCTTTCATCAAAACATCGCGATGAGCTACAACCGTAATTTGTTGGCAGGTACGGACTTATCCTTGAAATGGGGGTCATAATACTGAGGACCGAACTCAGTCGGGTGGTACTACCTTCGACGCCATAAGCAGCCGTGCTTGAGGTGCTAGACTTTTTAACTACCTGTGAGATGCTCAGTTCAACTTTTAATATAACAATACAATATAATAACTTGAATTGAAAATAGTCCTTCGATTTTATGCAAGTAGCGTGTCTGAACGTTAAGCTTAAAATTATATGAAAACTTCATAAAAAGGAGGTCTATTTCAAATTGTCCTTATGGACCACCCTCCCTTTAATAAGAACTGTGGTTCCTAAATCTTTCTCCACAATCTATTCTTCGTAAAGGGGGGTTAATTTATTTCCTAGCCTAGTGTTTCGCTTTACCATAACCTTATCACCTACGCTCAATGTACGTACTATTCGGTTTTTGTTATGAGTTTCTAATTCGGATTGCTGCGCCTGTCTTATACAGGCCGATATTTCGTTATTTATATTTTCTGTGGTGGGTCGAAATATGTCGACTGGACTTTTGTTTGTTACAAATGTATTGTTTTATTATATTCTACAGTTGCAAGCAATATCAAATCCTTTGTGTCGTCAATGCTCCTCTCTAGCTTCAGGAACCTAGCTATCTCTGCCAGTGTACCGTGAAACCTTTCCACTTGGCCGTTAGAGGTGCTGTGGAGGTGGAGCATTTACGATTTGGATACCGAAGCTGTTGGCAAGAAGATATCTGACGGTATTTGAGTTCAATGATTTCTCATTATCGCAGTAAATAACCCTGGCCTTAGGAAAAACGTTCAAAAGTTGTAAAATTTGAGGCTTTATATCCGCGATTGTCCTAGATGGTATCGTTTGAACATTTGCGAATTTTGAAAACTTATCCAAACAAGTTAAAAAATATTTCTTACAGAAAATATCAATATGAAGGATTTCTCCCACATATGACGGGGTTGGTGTTTGGGATATTTTATGTTTTTGGTGATGCCTATTATACCTTGCCCTTGAACATATTTTGCAGTTTCCGACTGTTTCTTTTGCTTTTTTCTCCAGTTTTGGAAAAAAATAATCCTTTAAAATTTGTTTGACATTTTCTTGCGCAGCGCGGTGTGCGCGATTATGTTCCATAACTATAATCTCAAGCTGGTCGTTTGGGTCAAAGATATCTGTTACAAACGTTTTTGTGTATTTAAATTTCGTATTCGGAAATATTTTGACTATATCATGATGAATATGTGCTAAAATAGGTAGACTACAGTGGATGGCATTTACCACGTTGGTGTTCACTAGATCCTGAATAATTCTTAAAAGCGTGTTTTTATCTCGAAACCGACTAATATGCCTGGTTCTGTTTCCAAAAATAATAAATGTTCATTTGGATGGTAGTTCCGCTTCTTCAATAATTATTTGATTTTTAAAACAATTTACTGGCTTTTCAACTGCCGCTATGGTATAACTTAATGATTGCTCGCTATGAATCGTTGCTGAGTTTGAATTTGAATCTTCCTCTATTATGTTCAGTTGCTGACGCCACAGAGCATCGGCAACGTAGTTTTCTTTACCGGGTTTATAATATAATTTTGCGTTGTGTTCGTCGATGAACGCTTTCCAACGCTTGAGCTTTGCATTCGAATTTCTATCTGAAACTGCAAACGTTAGAGGCTGGTGATCAGTAAAAATATTTAATTGTCGTACACCATACAGGTAGTTTCTAAGACTCTTTAAGGCCCACACAATGGCCAGAAGTTCTCTTTCGTTTGTTGCAAAGTTAAGCTCATTATCTTTTAAAGTTCTAGATATCGTGGTTATGGGTCTGCCTTCCTGAGACAGAACAGCACCCAAGCCATGGTTGGAAGCGTCCGTCGTCAAATCAAATGGCTTTTTATAATCAGGATAACCGAGCATCACATTTTCTGACACCAAAATCTGTTTCAGAGTATCAAATGGAGTTGCTTTGGATTTAAAAGTAGTTTCACTCTTTTAGATTGATTAGCACCGATTCTGCCGTTTTCACCCTTCAGAATGTCAGTTAGAGGCTTGGCTATACTGGCGAAGTCTTTCACGAAACACCTGTAATAGCTGGCTAATCCTAAAAACGATCTGAGACTGTACAATGTTTCTGGAGCCGGGAAATTTAGCATAGCGCTGACTTTGTCTGAACATGTTTTAATGCCATTCCTTGACACTACGAACCCGAGGTACTCAGTTTCGCTTTTGAAGAAATTGGATTTTTCTAGTGAAACCTTCATGTTAGCATCACATAAACTTTTTAAGACCCAGTCTATGTCTTTAACATGCTGTGCCTTCGTGGGTGAGAATATTATTACGTCATCCACGTAAACATAACAGCTCCTACCTATTTGTTCCCTAAGTACGTCATCTATCGCTCTCTGAAATATGCTAGGCGCGTTCTTTAGACCGAATGGTAGCCTACAGAATTCGTATTTTCCGTTGTTTACGGAAAACGCTGTTTTTTCTCTGTCACGCTCTGCGAGAACGATTTGATGAAACCCTGATTTCAAATCAAGGGTTGTAAAGTACTGTGACCGACCCATGTTTGATAAAATGGACATAACGTTTGGTATGGGGTATTTGTCGTCAATGGTAATTTCGTTTAGCTTTCTAAAATCTATTATCATACGTTTCTTTTTGTTGCCTAGCTCATCGAGTACCTTTTTATCTACGACCCAGATTGGGTTATTGTAAGGAGACCGAGAAGGCCTAATAATTCCGTTATGTAAGAGCTCTTTTACCTCTTTATTCACAAAGTCTACTACCCCCATTGGGTATGGATATAACCTAAAATAGACGGGTTCTTCGTGTTTCGTGCGAATGGTTGCAACTACATTCGTATTATAAGGTAGAGACGTATTTGGCTCGGCAAAAGCATTACTTCTTTTCTCGATCATATTTAAAAAATCTTTTTTACAGCAAGAGGTACATTATCTTGTCGAATTTTAATAATATTAATGCTTTCGCATTTTATAAATAATAACTTTTCAGTTCCAAAGTCATGACTAATTTCGCCATTTTTCAAGTCTACTACAGCGTTAACCTGCTTTAGTAGGTCAAGCCCAATTATGGCATCAAATGTTAGTAAATTAGGTAATATAACGAAGTCGGAATTTACACCAAATAGATTTATCTTGCACTTCTTATTTACTTTCGTCTCTCCATGTATTGATCGGACTAAAATTGGTTAAACTAATGGTACGATACCTTTCAGCTCGGCAAAAGGTTTTATATAGCTTTTTGAAGCTCCTGTATCAATTAACATTTTTATAACCCTTCCCCCAGTTCCTATTGATCTTCTAATCCAAGGGAGTAGGGTGCTTTCCCTAAAAAATGTATCTCTTCTTCAATATCTTCGACTTCATTTTCCACTATGTTATCGTAGGAATTTTAGTCGGCTTTATCCTGTGAAAGGTGATTTATCCTTTGAACTTTTGGTCCAGTTATTCTGTCGGACTCGGGGCGTCTTTTAAACTGTTGGCCGTGATAAGCACTATTTAGACGAAGTGGCCTCTGCCTGGAGCTTTGAAAGTTGTATATTTTGTCGTAAAAAACCATTTGGTGGATTTTGGGACTCGTAATTAGTTGAGCGACGTAATCGGGAAATCGATGGATCTATATCCATCGGCTCAGGTTTTTCCTGTCTACTATTATAAATAAAACTGCGTTTTTGTTGCCGATTGTTATTGTTTTGGAAATGAGTGTTTTTTTGGCCGCCTGAATTGGCTAATTGATTATTGCTGGTTTCAGCTACTATCGGGTGTTTTTTTTACAGGTTTGTTTTTCGAATAGAGATAAAACTGGCATTTTGTGGTCAAATCTGGCAACTCTAATATCATTTATGTTCAGTTTGGTTTGCCATTTCATCATGAACAGGTTGACAAAAGAACAACGCTTGCAAATCGTGCAAATTTATTTCGAAAATAATGGTTCAGTTCGCGAAGTTTACCGCGAGCTCCGTCAATTTTATGGTCGACATAATCGTCCATCAGAGCAATTAATTCGGTTAACCATGGATCGTTTTCGCACTACGTTTACTCTATGTGATAATACGCATCCGCAGAGACGTCGAACAGTGCGCACCGAAGAAACAATTGCCGCTGTAGAGCAAAGTGTTGAAGAGGACTCGAATGAATCGATTCGCCACCGTGCACAGCAATTGGAGCTTTGTCCATCAACTTTATGGAAGATTTTGCGCAAAGATCTTGGCTTGCGATCTTACAAGATCCAGCTTGTGCAAGAATTAAAGCCGCGAGACCATGCAATGCGTCGTGATTTTGGTGTATGGGCCGAAAATGAGATTGATCTCGATGCTGATTTTCATCGCAAAATTTTGTTCAGTGATGAGGCTCATTTTTGGTTGAATGGCTACGTCAACAAGCAAAATTGCCGCATTTGGAGTGAAGAGAATCCACATGAGACCCTTGAAACGCCATTACATCCACAAAAACTGACTGTTTGGTGTGCTCTATGGGCTGGTGGAGTCATTGGGCCATACTTCTTCCGCAATAATGCTGGAGAGGCAGTTACCGTTAATGGAGACCGGTATAGAGCCATGATAACCGACTATTTTGTTCCCGAATTGGATGGCATGAATGTGGATGAGTTGTGGTTCCAACAAGACGGCGCTACATGCCACACAGCGCACGTCACAATCGATTTATTGAAGGAAACATTCGATGAGCGCATAATTTCGCGGAATGGACCTGTAAATTGGCCACCAAGATCGTGTGATTTGACACCATTGGATTATATTCTTTGGGGATATGTGAAGTCGCTCGTCTACGCCAACAAACCAGAAACGTTAGGGGAAGTGGAAGCCAACATTCGTGGCGTTATTGCCGACATACGGCCCCATATGCTCGAAAAAGTGGTTGAAAATTGGACCTGTAGAATTGGCTTTATTCGAGCCAGCCGCGGCGGCCACATGCCCGAAATCATATTTAAACATTAATGGCATAAAATTATCCTTCCAATAAAGCCAAATTGATGGACCTTAAAACGATTTTCTTGTGTTTTATTTCAACTCGAAGTTCTATACCCCTAAAAAAAACACCCGATACTTTTTCCATAGTTTGACTTTTGCTATATTCATCGAAACGCTGTGAAAAATTTGTTGCAAAAATATAACGTTCATGATTTGCTTCTACCTCCTGCGCAAGTGCCAATGCAGACGGTAAGTCAACTGGACGTGTAGAAAATAAAATATCGCAAAGAAGTTTTTTTAGGCCGGAAATAAAAACGCGCAGCGCATCCATTCTGTACTTCTCGTTTATAGAGTTTGCTACATGACCTTCGCAAGTCATTATAGTGTTATTAGTAAGAAGGGTGAGCTTTCTTTCGACCTCGTCATAGAACTTCAATACCGTCAGATTGTCTTGCCTTAAAGTACTAAGTAAGTTCCTGCTCTATTAAATAAACCGGTCTCTTATCGGCATAAGTAAAATCTAGCCTCGCTATTATGGCCTTAAAATTCAACACGGTATTGAAGGAAGCCAAAACACCATCTGCGGCGCCTCTTATTTTATTTCTGATTATTGCGACCGCTTGGTAATGCTTTGCGCTTCCATCGTACCTTTCGTACCGTTTGTAGGCCGTGTGAGCCGCTTGCCTCCATGAGACATAGTTCTCTTGTTTGCCGTCAAACTCAGGCAAGTATTTTTCAAGGTCAAGGGTTTCATCGCATTTCACATGACTTACAATCTGCACTTCTGCAAAAGATTCTACATTAGCAGTCAATGTAGTTGTAAACTTCTTTGTAATTTCCTCTAACTTTTTGTTAAAATCTTGTCTCTGCGTATCTAAGGCAGCCGATATCGCTGCCGCAAGAACCGTTTGGAGTTCGTCGGAATTCATGTCTATTTCTTTCTTATCTTTTAAAGCTAATGAATTGAAAAGGCTGACAAGTTCAGTGTCGCTCATTAATGAAAATACCAAGCGTGGTTGAAAGAAAAAGGTTGATTTAATCGAAAAAACGTTTTATTTTTATTAAATTTTATTAAAAATGTAGGCAACGTTTATCTACACTGAGCATATCACTTACATTCAATATTACATATAAGCTCCTTCCTTTGCTTTGATGCCGCTGCTTCAGTTGCCTCCGATTTTCTTCCTCTTTGAATGTCATTCAAGGTCGATATGAGTTGCATTGATGAAATATATGAATTTATTTTGCAACTGATTCAGTTGCTTCGTTTTGGTGCTGCTTTATTTAAATCAGTATTTAACTTGTACTTGATTTTATAATTTACCCGGCCCCACCTTGGGCGCCAATTAAACAATTATATTTGATATAATATTAGTTTATTTAATAAAAAATACTCTTGTACATCTTATTAGTCCAGTTGCCGCTAACAGAAAGAAAGCTTAATTCTAATTAAAATACCCTGAAGCTACCGCTGCTCACTCTCCGCTGCATTTCATAATATCTTCAACCACCAATACTCCAATAAGATTCTGCTCTTATACTTCATTTCCAATTAGAACGACTACCAACAAGGACAACGGGTGTACAGTCTCCGCTGCCAGCAATAGACACCGCTCTCCCAGCATTCAATGTACTCTTGCATTGCAAGTGTTTGCGAAGCCGTTAACTATTTTACTTATTTACAATGATGGAATAATGGCCAGAGACAAAATATGTTACGTGGGTGACCATCATAGTTTATTGGCTTAACTTATACAAACCAAAGGAAGGGCTGTAAAATTGCAAAAACCATGTGCAAATCATATGAGACTAAGTGTGTAGCTACCAACCTTTTTCCGAAGCTAATACTTTGCGAATGAATTAAAGACCGAATTCGTCTCACAAATTACAAATTTATTAATTTAAACAGCGATGACTGCAGGCAGGTTCGAATTAGCCCGTGCAGTCTAGTTAGCGATCAAAAAACGAATGTAATTGCTCTGCTGTTGACAAAACGGCAGACACCTGCTGACGCCTACACATAAGGCGAAGGGCCAGCAAAGGCAAATATGATTAATGCATGTGATATGTACATATGTACATATATGTATATGATAATGAGAATAATTTTCTTACTTCACAGAGCAAGTTACAATGAATGTGTACGCACATATGTACATATATGCGGGTAAGTATTAGCGCAGTGACAATGCGTGTGTATGTACATATGTATATATGTATACAAATATATATGAGTGCTAGAACAGCGTTAGTTAAGTCGACTGCTCTGCTTCTGCTGCTTGCGATGCCTATTTTTTTATTTATTTATTTATTTATTGTAGTCTATTGTTTTACAAAACATTACAGACTAATAGAGTACAAATCAAACTTAAAATTATCATTAATAATAATTAAAAATATTAAAAAAAAAGAGTTCAAAAGATTTAAAAAAACTGTCCTCGAGACTGAAAAATCTATGACCATTGGATTATTGATGGTGTTCAATTCTCGAATGGCACGAAAAATCGGGGCGTTGCTGGCGTATTGCGTTCGGACTGTACCACCATAAAAAGGGTGAAAACTTCGGAAAGATCGCCTTGGGATATTAAAATTTATTAAAGCTAACAAATAAGGGCAATCAATTAAACTGTTGATGATGTTGTACATGAAGGATAGGCATAGTACCGATCTACGATTTTCTAGCGACTTAAGGTTTAAGAGCATGAGACGAGAAGAGTATGACGGTATAGGATCCGTGAAGTTCAGAGAACGAAGAGCAAATTTGAGAAAAATTTTTTGAACACGTTCTACTCTATTTATGCCAAGTTGACTATATGGCCTCCAAATAAAAACCGCGTACTCCAGATGCGACCGAACAAACGAGGTATATAGAATTTTAAGGGTATTTGGATCTGAGAATTTAGAGGCATTTAGCCTCACAAACCCCAACATAGAGTACGCCTTTGATGTAATATGATTAACATGCTTGTTAAAAGAAAATCTTTCATCAAACACTACGCCTAGGTCTTTTATCTCACAAAGAGAATTTAAAACTCTAGTCCAAATTTGGTAACTGGTAGGCAAAATATTAAAAAGCTTTGAGTACGTTACCTTAAAACACTTATTAAAGTTCAGGGAGAGCCTTGAATTCAGGCACCATAAATTGAGCTTATCAATATCATCCTGAAGCCTGATGGCATCTGCCGGATTTTTGATTGCCAAAGAGCAAACATTTTGCGAAAGAAAAACAATTACTAATATCATTGATAAAAATTTTGAAGAGAAGTGGTCCTAATACGCTACCTTGTGGCACTCCCGACGACGGAACGAACGGGGTGGAAGTCCTGCCATCGATTGATACAACACAGGATCTATTACATAAGTACGACTTCAACCAACTCAGGAAAATAGAATGGAAACCGAAACAGGCCAATTTTTTAACTAATATTTTATGTGACACTCTATCAAATGCTTTTGAGAAGTCTGAATAAATACAGTCAACTTGATAGCCTAACGAAAAAGATTCAAAACAATATTCACTGAAAATGGCAAGATTAGAGACAGTAGATCTGCCAGCAACAAAACCATGCTGGTATGGAGAGATAATTGATTTGACGGCAAAATTTAATTTTTCAATAACTGAGTGTTCAAAAACTTTTGAAACAGTCGAAAGCTTAGAAATAGGTCTGTAATTACGGACATCGGTTTTATTACCACTTTTGAAAATAGGCGTAATTGATGTAAGCTTCCAATCATTTATAAAAATGCTGGAGGATGAAGATTTGTTAAAAATTAGCTTCAAGGGATAAACTAAAGCTGGACATTTTTTCAAAAGAATTGCCGATAAATGATCAACATCCATTTGTGTGGAGGATTTTAACTTAGCTAACCCATTGCGGATATCCTGCGATGAAAGACTTAGTGATCCAAAGTTTAGAGATGAGGAAATATTAGCTGCATAACCAAACATACTCCCCCCGTTGGAAGATTCAGGCTTTCTGATTGCTCTTCGGATGACTTCAGTCGCCATCTTAAGCTCAGCAACCCTCGATACTCCATCTGAACCACAAATAAGTTTTGTGACTCTAGCCAATGGCCACTTAAGCGGTGGCAAATTTTCGTCTTTCACCATAACAATATCGTTGACGCATAAGCCGGGTTTCTGTACACGCCACTTGGAACGCTGCTGCAGAAGCGTTAAGTACTCTTCACGCCAACGGGCCCAAGAGATTTGCTGGTAGTACGACACGCGCTGCCATTGGTCTAAGCGATTGAGGTTAAGCTTTGTGACATCAGGTTGATCAAATTAAAGGACTGGAGCCGTTCCAATGAAGTACGAAGGTGTCAAAACATCTAGATCATCAGGATGCTCTGAAAGTGGAACAATAGGTCTAGAATTAATTATTGCCGCTATGTGGCAAACGAGTGTGCGCAGCTCATCAAAATTTAACAAAGAAGAGGCAACCGTTCGATAAAAATGAAGCTTCGCCGATGCAATTCGCAGCGAAGAGTTGCCACCTGTAACCACCCACCCTAATCTAGTCTTTTGAAGTAACGGCAGACCAGGCGCGAGCATGATCTGACCAACACACAAAAGCTCATAGAAGAGACTTGCGCCGATGAGCTTATCGATCCGCTGAGATTTATAAAAATCCGGATCGGCTAAGCGAATGTTGGATGGAATATTCCACGATGCGATCCCCAGGGTATAATTTGGTTGATTCTCCGTTATGCTGGGGACCACCAATGCTGTTATGGAAGATTAATGTTGACGGTGAAACCGTCGGATACGAATTTGGCGTCACCTAGACCAGATACTGAAGCTGATGACTTGGTTCTGCGTAGCTGTAGTTGATGAGCGAGACGAGATGTGATGATGTGCAACTGCGACCCGGAGTCGAGCAGCGCTCGGCAAGGTACCCATGTACCTACATTGTTCTTAACGTTGATGATTGCAGTAGCCAGGAGCACAGCATCATGACTGAGATTCTGGGCAGACATACAAGCCGGCGTCGAGGGCGAAATAGCAGCCAAAGTGCGATTTGGCGGTTGTGCAGCAGTTTTCGATGACGATTGAGAATTCTGCTCTACAGATGTTGTTTCTTGCCTGTTCAGTTTAACAAAATGCAATTGACTATGATGCTTGGCACCACATGAGGGACATAATCCAGCATTGCACGCTCTGAGCTGGTGGCCTCTTCGGAGGCAATTCCAACATAATGCTTGCCTTTTGGCTTCTTTCAGACAAAGTTGTGGCGATAAATTATTAAAACGACTGCAGCTGTATATAGCATGGTCTGTGCTGTCACAGAAACCACAACCATTTGATGCGTTAGTAGTAACAAAAGATTTTCTACTGGGATTAGTAATTTTATTATTCTTGCCCACCTGAGAAGTGCGTGTGTACGATGCAATGGAATGATCAACGTTTTCCAGCTTCTGGCAGCGTTTCTCCAGAAATGTCGTAAATTGCTCACATGAGGATATCACATCCAACGGAGCAGCATCTTCCCATTTGGATTGCGTGGTGCTGTCTACTTTTTGCAAAAGGGTGTGTATGATTATGCACCCAGCTGTCTGCTCCGAATTTCCTATGAAGCTTCACTGCTGACGCGGAGTCTACCTAATTGAGCCCAAGAATCTCAGTGAAGTGTGCCTGGAAAATAAGACGTTGATTATTAAAACGTTTATTAAGTAACTCTAAAGCAATAATGTTGTTAGATCCTGTAATCTCCAAAGAACGGATTGCATCCTACGCTGAACCCTTTAAGGAGGATCGTAAATGCTGCAGCTTCTCGACGTCTTTGAGATCAGGATCCTTATCAATGATGGTCGAAAACATTGAAAAGAAATCGGTGTACTCCATGTAATTGCCGCTAAATGTAGGCAACTTAAGTTCAGGCAAACGTGGTCGGCTTTGGATTATAATTGTTTGCCCTTCCATGGTCTGATCTTGTCGCAAGGTTGAGCATGGTGGCATTTGTGACTGGCGCTTGCTGATATCATGCCGTATGCGTGACCGTAGTGAAATGAGCAAATCATCGAAGCTGATTCGCAGATGTCCCCCAATCTCGTCAAAATCCAGCTCTTCGAGGTTCTCATGAGCTGAGCTGAATTTTTCAGACATTAGATCAGCGTCAGTGAGCGAACTTATGTGGTCACCTTCAAGTGCCCGATAATTAATTTGCCTGTACCTGCATATAAATTGATTGCGCTTTGCGCTTGTAAAAAATCACCATGTTTTCAGGTGACAACCGCGGAGCTTCATTAGTAGTCATGGTGTCGATGTTAAATGCGATAAACCCAAAAAAAATTGCTGCACTCGACCGTTCGAAAATATCGCCTGACTAGGCAGCGGTAAGTATATGTACATATGTTAGAAAATTAACGGGTTCAATAACGCGCGATTTTTACAACGGAGCACAAATGATCTTTTGCCGAATGTATTTGGCAGATTAACGGCATAAATTTATCGAACGTTTTTGTATTATGTAGGTATGTACATGTGCATGTACAAGCGATGCCTACAGTACAGCCACTCATGCACTAATAAATTTATGTTTCTATTTATATGCCCACCACTGTATGTACTAGGCCGTTAGCGGGTCCAAAAACACGCGATGTTCGTACCGAGTACAGAATGTGAGTTGGCAAATTTAGCCCATGTAATTTATGTACATGCATATGTACAAAAGGTGCACGCACTACAAACACTAGTTCCTTTATATGTTTATGCACAGCTTCACTCCTCTATACTAATGTCCTTTGTTGTTGTTTTAGAGGAAATTAGTTCGACCCGAATTATTTTTTCTCAAAGGCGAAATTAACGATGATCACGTCGGGGTCACCAAAAAATGTGTAGCTACCGAGCTTTTTCGGAAGTTAATACTTTGCGAATGAATTAAAGACCGAATTCGTCTCACAAATTACAAATTTATTAATTTAAATAGCGATGACTGCAGGCGGGTTCGAATTAGACCGTGCAGTCTAGTTAGCGATCAAAAAAGAATGTAATTGCTCGGCTGCTGACAAAACGGCAGATATGTACGTGCTGACGCCTACACCAGAGAACTTATATTAGACAGAGAAGGCCTAAGTTAGGATGACGGTGTGAATTGTCAAAATACATCAATATTTTTCGGCTTAGTTCGCTATTGAAATGGCGGCTGGGGAAATCCAAGAGTCGGAAGTTAACAGAGCTGAGCGAAGGCAAAATTTGTTTAACAGACTATGATTTATGATAAAGTTTAATTGTTTTGGCTCGAATTTTAGAATTTGCCAATATGTTAACGAATTGATGTAAACATCCAAATATTTAACTTGACGTGAAATTAGGCTTTACTTAAATATGTGCAGATAAGAGTGAGCCAATTTTGGCTTTATGCATGCATTATATACATATGTACATACATATGTCAATAAAATATATCTATGTACTTATAGTATAAGCGTAGCAATCGTTATCATACTAAGTATACATATGTATGTAAATATGTATATGGATAATATGTAGTACATGCATATATAAATATCCAAATATACGTATGTATGTATGTATGTATATATATTTACATGTTCATGCACATGTATTTGCGTACATACATACATATGTACTAAAAAATGTCAACAAGTGCACATGCATTCATACATATGCATTATATCAATCATCATCATACTTATATTTATTTATTGTTATGTAGATACATAAGTATGTATATACAGCATTTGTTTCATCCCTCCGCCAGCGTGTATGTTATCAACCGCAGCGTAACTGCAGTACAGCACCAAAAAAATTCATTCATAAACGCACGCGCATATTATTGAAAGCAAATTTCCGTTCATTCATAAATGCGAAAATTTCATCTCCCCACAAACACACGCGCCCCTCACCCATCACATTTTTCGCGACGAAGACAAAAATCTAAAAATCATAAATTTAAGATTTTTGTAATTTTCGTCCAAATGCTCACAACTTCAAATGGGAATATAGATATTATTTTGGCCCGCTTGTGCCCGTAAAATATTTCATGAAGAAATTCATCTATTATTAATCTATTGTTTGCTTAGGGGTCGTGTACATATTACGTAACGCGATAGGGGGGCGGCGGGGGTTTGCGATTTGTGACGAAGTGTGACTTGTGATTTCCCTTTGCCTAATATATGACATATATCAATTAACATTGTATTTTATTTTACGATTAATAAAAACAATTTTTCTGAAAGTGTGACATGGTGGGGGGTCTGAAATGATCAAAAATTGCGTTACGTAATATGCGCACGACTCCTTATCATTATAAACGTGTTTTGCACGAAATCCTGTTATATACATATGTCATTTAAAGCCCTAATTATTCCAAATCGGCGCAACCAAATGCCTTACCGCTACGCCTACTTGCATACATATGTACATTACATATGTATATGTATGTCAATATGTAGTCTAAATTTTGGTCGCATTTATGTCAGGGCTTACGTCTTATCACAAATGTAGCACAAGTAGCAGAATAACATATATAGGAGTGGAAAATCTACTACCTTTTAACAAATTTTTCTACAATTGTCTAATTAAACGCAAACATTGCTATGATTAGTTAAATTTTGTGAGACCTTTAATTAATTATACTACTTTTGCTTCTTCCTGAATAAACAATCTAGGTCAATGACCTATACAAAAGACTTTCAACCCGAAATTGCAAATAAACCGTACCATTTTTATTCCGAGAGGGTATAAAGTACTAGAATTTTAGTTGTAAATTTAATTCTGTGGCAAATAACTTAACATCTTATGTACATATTTATCTATGTACTTATATGTAAGTATTTTACTTCAGATATTCCTCTATTCGATCTAGTATACCAATATTTGTATTATACTCCACTTTTTTCTATGTAAGTATATGTAAGTATTTTACTTCAGATATTCCTCTATTCGATCTAGTATACCAATATTTGTATTATACACCACTTTTTTCTTCTACCTTCCTCAAATACAAATTAATTCAACTAAACCCTTATTAATGATGGCGGCTTTGCGACGCAGCTTTTTCTCTGGTGAATTGCGGGCAGAAGCAACTATTTCTGTGGAGTTTTGACAAAACAGCATATTTGGCTTTCGAGTCTTTATTTTCAAATCAATAAATTCCGATCTTCGACATACAAATTTAATATTTAAATTAAACTTTAACCACGATGGCCTGTTGAACTATAGCTTTGTTTAACTATTTGTACAAATACTTAATTAGAACATTGTTATTTTTGACATGGTAAAAATTAAAGTCCAACTGGAGATAAGTTATTTTGTCAAACTTTGCGCACAGACTTAGAGTTCGGTTGAATGTGCACGCATGTGAACAAACATATGTACATACATAGATAACTATTTCTATTCTATTCACATATCTACACATATGCTTATACGCGCCCTTTTGCATGGAAGTAATTCGATTAAATATGTATTGTTAAATAAATGCATGCATGTGCATACATATGATAAACAATAAATGCAATTTCTTTAGTGTTTTTGGAAGATTTTGTTTAACCACTTAAAATATTTATTGAAAGTTATGTATGGAAAATATTAGTAGAATAAAATAAAACACTAAAATTGAAATTACAGAAGAAGACATATTTTTATTATTTTTTTTAATGTTGGAAATAGAATTGCAAAAATTCCTTATCAAAACAAAAGGAAAATTTTCGCCAAAAAACATCTCCAACCACACAATGTAGCTGATAACAGAGAACGTACATTAATTTTCTCTAAAATTGTTGCTTTCGCTCAACCGATGTTTAACTTTGCCCCTTGTAGGTGAAAAGTATCGGATGGTGGGATAAGCCAAAAAATACAGTTCCCCTCAAATCCGCGGTACGAGACAAGGAATGAAGCGAGATGCCACTTCTCTGTCTAATATAAGTTCTCTGCCTACAGCAAAGGCAAATATGATAAATGCATGTGACATGTACATTTGTATATATGTATATATGTATGATAATGAGAATAATTTTCTTACTTCACAGAGCAAGTTACAATGAATGTGTACGCACATACATATATGCGGGTAAGTATTAGCGCAGTGACAATGCGTGTGTATGTACATATGTATGTATGTATACAAATATATATGAGTGCTAGAACAGCGTTAGTTACGTCGACTGCTCTGCTTCTGCTGCTTGCGATGCCCATTTTGGCTGCATAACCAAACACTAAGCTTACGAGCTTTTTACTTCATCTGAAATGAGGGGACTGACTAGTCATTGCCTCTTACCAGGCAGCGTAGCCTAACCTAACCTAACGATATCGGAAACACCCAGAACTCATTGGATAAAAATATTCACACTTCTATTGCAGCACTTGAGGTCTGTTATGAAAATGGCTTTCCCTATTGTTCATCAAATCTTTCTTATAATGGCTGCTCTAGAAACGACATCGACGAATGAGTAAAAAACGACTCAACGGATTGACTGCACATAACATCGAGATGTAAAAGTTCAGACGCATCAATTCATTTAACTAATAATTCCTTCGAAGTTTTGTAACTTGAACTTATGAGCATATTTAAGAATTATTCATAGAATAATTGCTTTCTTTGTAGAACTGCTTCCATTTTATAAAAAATTAAAATCCCCCAAGAGCAAATCCTGCGCGAGGGCCAGAAAAATTTACTCAGATGTCTCCACCGAGAACAAAATATACTTGCTCGTTGACAAAGAATCGTTTATCTGACAAAACACATTTTACAAATTGTCATTGTCAAGCTTTTCGGGAAGGAGCCATATCATTTACTCGTAAGTGGCGTTGCAAATTCATATTCAGAATGTTTAGGTTGGGCGCTTTTGTGGTATTGAATCTGCTTGTTAGAAGCTTATCCATGTCCTCCCACTCGGATATACATATGTATATGATTTTTGACAGATTGTTCTAAAAATGACAGATCACTCTCATAATAATTTCACCCCATGTTATTTATTTTAAATATAGAGACGAAAAAATAAACTTACATGATCAATTGGTGGTCTCGCATGAGCAATTGACTCGCTTAAACCTTTTATTTCTATGCACTGATCGAGCCACGATGCGTGCCGCTCTTCAAAATACGCTCTTTTACGATAGCCAGCATTCCATAAGTTTTGGAATTTAAGTGCTAACAAATCTAATTGTTTTGCTAAAATGTTGTTATCTATAGGCTTTTTTGTATTTTCTTCAATGCCTTTTGCCATTGCGCTTATTAAATCAATGCGCTTTAATAGTTTATTTTACAGCCATACTTCAAAAAGCGAACGTATTTTCACATTAAGAGGCACTGAAAAAAAATTATAAAAATCTATCTGCACCTCTCTGCAGCTAGAATTTGTTTTACTTGTAACAAATTTCACGCAAAATTTTAGAAATATGTTATTAAATGTATTCTTTAAATTGTCCACTGAACTTTTGTAACTTTTGATATTTTCACTTCACAAAACAACTTTTTTTCGAGTAACGGTACCGCGAACAAAGTAATCAAAACAAATAAGAAAACAGTGTTCTAGTAATAATAAATACTTACATTTGGCATACAAAAAAGTCTTTATCTCACTAAAGTATATAATTATTTTATGGTGCAACTTTGATGTACTGTTGCGACCAGCTTGTAATATTTTTTGTTTTTGGTATTTCTTAATAGATATGTTTTCTTCCCAAAATGTACAAAAAAATACCAACAATTTGGACTTAATTTTTGTGATTTTTAGCCACACTCGCAACATACCGTCGCAACATACCGACGCGTCGGTATCGCACGGAGGAAGGTGGATATTGTATTGGCAGACATTTTTACACAATGCCCTTGGCTTAATCTTACGGTTTTTGGTTGAGATGAAACAATTTCTCAATCGGGGGCAGCTGTTCAATTAAAATACAGATATCCGTAAACATATCACGCAATCTAGGTCATGATAGGTAGTCGCCTTTAAATACATCGGTATCACACGGGGAAAGGTGGATATTGTGTTCGCGGACTGAACAATCGTCCAATTATTTTTCCTCTTTTACTAATTTTTGAGCCTTTTTGAGCCCGTGAATTAAGAGCTTACGTACTTAAGCCCCAGCCTCGTATAGATAAAGTAGCTGAGTAAAAAATGAAAAGATAATTCCACCTCAGCCTAACAGCATGAATACCTATCAGAAAATGTCTGGTCAGAACTCCTACGAGGGTTAAGAGTTGTAATTTAGTTAGGGACCGGAACTATTTTGAACGCCTGCGGTCCACCATCGTCCTGAGGGTCCTTGCAATTCTGCATGTCGTGGTATTTATGTAGTACTCGCTGAGCCGACATAGAACCTACCTATCCAAAAGAAGTCCAGAGTTAGCCAGAGGAGCTCCCACTCTCCCTGTTTGAAGAATAACTCCGAGGGTACCCTGCTAAGCCTAAATTTCTGGTTGAGAAAGAACTTCTTGCAGAAAAAATTCCCCCCAAAGGGTCCCACTGATTCCAATGAGTGTGGTTCGTTGCACCCGCTTTAGATCCTAAGCTTTTAATACCTTCTTCAGTGAGTTCCACCAGATAATTACCCCATACAACATTATTGGACTGATTATGGTTTCGCTAAGCCAGTGGTGACCTTAGGAGAGAGTCCACATTTCTTCTCAGTAGCACCCTGGCAACAGTATACAGAATCCGATGCCTTTTTCAATTTTTTCTCAACATTTGACCCACAGAAGAGCTTTCTGTTGAATATCAGGCCCCAGTATCTAGCTCTGTCGGAAAGCGCAAGTAGGACACCGCCGATTGAGGGGGTCGGACTTCTAGTGAACAAGGCGAGCTTCGTCTTGCTGGGAGTTATAGCGAGTCAAAATGTGAAAGTAAATAATTTGACGACTATTAATGTGAGTTTGCAGTTATGTTGTCTACTCGCGGACATACACAGTGAACACTTTTCTAAGGCTTCAGTGCCCTTTCAATGTATTTTTCTTTTCGCAAAAATTGCTTACAGTAATTTAATAACATTAAACACGATAGAAATGTTTATTATAAAACGAAGAACAATGAAATTTAAACACTTACTTTGCGTACAAAGTCGTTTTTAACAAAGGAATATCTTCTTTCACTGATTTTAACCGATATTAATAATTGACAATGTATTACCTTGAAATTGTGATATGGTGGTTGAAAACGCAGCTCCTTGATGTGGTGTTTGCAAAAGAGTAAAAATTGCTTCCTTTAAATTATATAGTTAACCCCCATATACTAGGCGGTATAAAAAGAGGGAAAGTAAGGACTGCATGTGCAACCAATACATTAGGCCGGATCAAAACTTTGAATATTGGGTTAGGGCGTGGCTTAAACAGTTACCAAACTCTACCAAATTTAGTACACGTATTGTATTATATATCAATAAATGACCAATAAAGATAATTTGTACAAATTGCATATGTAGGATGGTTATTAAACAACAAAATATACTCAAATAAAGAAATTTGGAAAAAGACGCGGTGCCGCCCACTGTGGAGCAAATAGGTACATATATCTCATAACTACTTCACATAACTTTATTATATTTGGCATACGCTTTGCATATCAAATCAGTAAACACAATATCGAAAGATATGGATGTCGGACAATTTCGCCGCCCACCTATTATACAACGGTAATTTACAGAAAAAGAAATATTCGATATTTTACTAAACCATGTAGCGAAATCTTTAGAGTATGGTGCAATGAATTTAGTTAGGGATTTTAAATGCCTAAAATTTTTAAATTTACGTAAAGATCACAGTAATTGCGTTTTGTTCTTATTTAAATCAATAAAAGTCGTCTCAGTTTAAAAATGTTATTATACCAGCGTACCAATTTTTGAACACGTATTTTATGTTAGATCTAGTTGCATTGCATAATAGAGGAGGAGTTATATCCCGGAGAAGAATTCTACGTTCACCAATTCTAAGGAAAAATATGGGTGGTGGCGTCCCCGGGACAGCTACCAAACTCAAAAATATAAAGAATTCACTTTTTCAAAATCAGGTATTTCTTGATATAGAGGAAATATGTTTATGCCAAATATCATGTATCTACGTCAAGATATACATATACTAAACATATAGCCTCATATATAGGATCTATATACCCAATATTGCACATCTGTGTCAAATAGTTGCGGAGTTATAAGGACTTTAGCGAGGCACCATGTATTTTTCCAAAATGATAAACAGTTTGATCTTTGTGATATATACATTTACATACGCAAATATACGCCTAAGACGAATACAAATATCGTCTTCATGGGAGTGTGATACTGCCCATTTTTTCTAAAATCACACATATCTAATGTTGGTCCCGGAATGCAACGGGGTATGGTCGATCTTCTGGGTATGCAGTTACAGTTGAGCGACTATAAGAAATTGCGACTCTTACGCCGAAGTTTGTACACTCTGGACAACCGGAGCCTTAGTTCATGGCACAAAGAAAGGGAGCTTTAGTGGTGCCACTCCGACATACACGGTTTAACGATCCACTTAAGTCAGCAGCGTCAGTCCAACAGTAGCCGCCACTGCAAATGCGCTTCTGTCTTGGAACAAGCGGCTCGCCATACAAATGTGTCCCGAAAAAAACAAAACCAACACCAGCACCTGGTTATGCGCTGGGTTTGGGACCCGCCAAAAACCAAAAGCCAGTAAAAAATTTCAATAAGCCTCGGACGAGATTTCTCTTTTTTTATGACAACCACATGCAATGAATAAAGGTCTATTAGTTAAGGGCATGCATTACGGCGTTGTTGTGGTTGTGGTCGATTAGGCGTACGCTAAGTAGTTTGGATGATTTGGTTTGGGAAATAAAATTGGAATTTCTGCAGTCAAATTACGATAATCTTTTGTGTGATGAGGTCTGTAGGACTCAATGGTAAATGAGTCCGTTACCGCGGACCCCTTTTGGAAAATAGGATGCTCGGAATTATTAGATTTAATTTGCTACCTTTCTACCAAACGCAGCTTGGACTAGTTTCTCAGTTGCGGAACCAGTTGCTTTAGGTCGTAAGTTGGAGTCAGTCACGTCATAAGTTGATCATTTTACCCTCCAACGAGTCATAAGGCCAAGGGTTTGTTGGAACCTGACCTGGCCTATGCCTCGGTAGGATGTGAGGTCGCTGCAATGGCAGACCGGAAGACAGTCAAGGGGTTAGGGCGAGGCCTAACACCCGCTGTTTCAATTGCTGGCGTTTTAGTCATGTTTCCGCTGACTGTAAGAAGGAGATCAAGTGCTATGGCTGTGGTAGGCTTGGGACTATGAAGCCTGACTGTCCGGTGTATGCAGCGAGGTCGAATGGTAATCAGGGCACTTAACCGCAATCCAGTCGGGAAACGGGCAGTAGACTCCTCGCGCTACCAGACCGCCTGTCCTGCTGTCCCCAGCTAGATAAAGTTGGTTCTGGTGGTTCGATTGTTCGGTTGTCGTATTCTCTGCAGACGGATGGCTTAGATAAGCGTCTGTAGTTGGATATAAAGGTTTTGGTTAAACTTTTAGGACGTTAATGGATAATGCTGCTTCAAACACAGTGATAGGTTGGTTGGTGTGGAACATTTGTAATTTTTGAAAGAAACTCTGGCTGAAGAAGGCCACCTTCCCACGCTAGCTCGGTTGCGTTACCAACCGAAGTGGAGAACAAGTCGGTCCATTAAGATTGCCTCGATGTCACCCGTTTATCCCAAAACATTATTCTTGGTGTCGATTTTTGGGCCAAGACGGTCTTAGTTCCGGATTTAACGAGGATGAGATGATCGTTTCCTTACCCGGAACAGGAAGCGTTGGCAGCGATTGTAAACCAGAGGCTAGAAGGTTAGGTCAGGTAGTTGCCCGTGCGTTTAAGGCAATACCTCCATAAGTTCAGGTTTAAAATTAAAAAAACACAAGGAGACTTCAATCTCTAAGTACACTTTACACAGTCAATATGATCTGGAAGAGTATTCAGCTTTTATAAATTGAATGGAATTACTTCCTCAGGCTTAGGAATAACAAAACCGTAAAATTCTGCTTTAAAGACTACTAGCACGTGATGTTTGTCAGAATACGAGATCGGAGAAAAGCAGTGTGAAACGGAAATATTGATGTTATCTCTAACAAAAGCAAGATCGAGAATTCTGCCAAGACTGTTTACAAAGTGATTTGAACTAACCCACTGCTTTGAAACATTTGTAGAGCAAATAACATATGAAAGACTAAAATCCTTAAAAATGCAAATTTGGTTATCAGCGAGCTTCTTTTGAACTAACGACGTAATATTGTCTGCATGCGCTTTTTAGAGATCGAAATTACTACTTGGCGGGATGTACAGGTCAAGTACAAGTCACCAAATCCAGATGAGCTTTGTACACAAACGCACAATTTATCTAGCATAAGATCTTTATTTTTGAGCATAATTAGATAACCAGTGAGCAGCTCTTTGCATCAGTATCACGATCGACGAAAGACGTCATATGAGTTGGAGGCGAAGTATTCGCCCTAAAAATTATGATTCAGCCAGGTCTTAACAAAGACAAAGCTTTTATAATCATCTAGATGAGCACTTGGAGTACGAATGACACTCGCTTTGGTACGAATGCTACTCATGTTTTGGAGGCAAATCTTCAAGCCGTTAAATAGTGGTTTTATGCGTTTCTATAGCGGCTTGTTCGGTTGACTTTCTACGCGAATAAAATTGAAAGGGCGAACCTTAACATCCGCAGGCCATAACATAGGTCTCTTAGTACCTCTTCAAGAAGAGATGCATTAACTTCTAGTTTAAATTTAATAATTTTTAATGATTTAGTATCCGCATCTTTTTTTTACAACAAAAAACAAATGCGGTCAATATTCATGTTTTTCGAAACGTAATTTACGATATTATCTTCGGTGACAGCACTTAGCCACTTCCAAAACTCTTTGACAGATATGTACCCAACTTCTTTTTACTCAATTCGACTTAGTACATTCAAGTTAATTCCTGCTACTTGATCGATTCGTGGTGTCGAAATAGCTCTTTCACGAAGGCAAGATTTTTTTTTGATATGTTGTTCGGTTTTGATCGCCATAAACGAAATGAGTTCTCGTAGTGAAGGAACTGTACGACACAAATTTTCAGGGATAGTAATTACACCCTCTTCTGCACGATATATGACATTCTCAATTTTTATCAATATATCGGAAAATATTTGAGCATCTCTATTACTACCAATTCACACACGAAGGCCCACTATTAATTGCATTCTCGTAATGTGTCTCCACATATTGGAACTCTTCAAGATTGCTCTTATCTCATCCGCCTGATTGAAAATCTGATCACAGCTCCGCCGCTTTCTTCACTGCTAGGATTTCTACTTGAGAAATATTTACAGATCTCTTTAAACCCGTCCGTGCATACATGTGTCGTTCTTCGTATCATATTCATATGGTATATGGAGTATAGTGTAGAGTACTGCTGTTGGTGTAATTCGTAATGCTCCTGTTATGCTGATCATTGAGAGCCAGTGTACGCATTCTAATCTTTTTGTGTTTCTTTTCCGTGGCCGTACACTTTATCTTTACCCCATAAAAGAGAATCAGCCTCACAAATGCGATGAAAATCCAATGTAAAAGTGCAAGAGTGCTTCCTCACTTTCTTTTTCACATTGAGTCTCTCTGGCAGCTTGTTATCCAGCATGATCCCCAGGTCTCTAGTGCTTTGCTTCAATTGTAGCGTCAGTCCTTCCAGTTTAGGTTTCCCCCAAACCGATACCTTGTATTTCCTAGTGAACACAACCAGCTCCGTCTTTTCTGTATGCTTAGCCCCACTTTCTTAGCCCAGTTATTCATGATCCAGAGTATTTATTTTTTTAGGGAGCTTGTTGTTGAGAGGCATTTACCGCTCATATGACCGATACATTATCTGCATACACAGTAATAGCCGCTGCTCCTCCCTCCAATTCATTAGCCTATTTATGACAAGTGATAAAACCCCTCCCATGTCTCTGCTCAAACTCCGTGTTATTACATGTGCACTGATATCATTATACAATTAAGCATGTTGCTTATCCATCTCTGCCACTTTTGCGGTTCTTCATAGGAGCGCCCGGTGACAGTCCCGGTCTTGAGCTGTTCAGACTTTGACAGACCTGTTTTAATCCAAATTTGTTAGGTCGAAATTTCCTTTTGTCTATGGTGAATCAAATGAGTGGAGAAAAGTGTTGGGACGTGATGAAAGAAAGCGCGTGCTTGAAGGTTGCCATAATCATCCATTAGCGGGCCATATGGGCGTCAGGAAGACATTTGTTAGGGTCTCACTGTGGTTTTTATTGGCCACGGATGAAATCAGATATTGCAAACTATGTTAGGTGTTGTAAGATATGTCGGCAGGTTAAGCTGGAAGAATGGCAGAAACATCCAAGACAGTCGAGCATTGGGAAGTAATTTGCGTTGATTTGGTAGGGCTTTTGTTGAAATCGTCCCAGGGCTTCCAATACATTCTTACGGCCGTCGATTACTTTGCTAAATTTTTCCTTTTACCCATTTTGCTACGATCTGCTACGGCGAATAGTAGATGAAGTTTTTTGTACATACATAGGATACATTGGAGAAGCAATAAAATAATACTGGACTGGTACACAAAACCTAAATCTTCTGGACGAATTATTAATTACTTATCCTCACAACCCTTAAAATATAAAATAAATACAGCTAAAAAATTTATAGTTTAAATAAAATACTAACAACAAGCAACCAAGAATTCCATTGACGCCAACATAAGAAAAATGAAGCAAATTCTAAAAAATAACAATTACCCACACTAGTTTATACAAAGTCTAAAAAGCATCAAAATAATGAAAATTAACAACGGATATACCCATAGTCCGACAACGAAGAGGATAGTGAGACAAAGACGTATTACAGTGTGACTTATGTTCCAAAATTTATTCAAAACTTTGACTATGATATGCTCCACAACAAAGAAAATATTTATTTGCTTATTTATTTATTTATTTATTTGTTGGAAATATAATTATAAATAACCATATTACCCTATGTAAGGCACTAGCAACTAAGGCTATCGGCATGAAGTAATTATCCTACTTTATTACATGAATAGTAAGTAATTCTAAAATATCATTTTTAGAAGAAAATATTTTTAGTGAATCTGATGGTTTTTTATTTTGAAAAATATTTGATCTGGCGTTGTCGTATTTTTTACAATCGTCTAGTATATGATTTGCCGATAGGAGGCACTTGCACGCCTCGCAGTGTGGGGATGTGGGCTGAAGTCGTAACCTTGTGAATATTTTTATTTGGTTAATTGAAATGTCTTTCGGGATTATGGGTGCATTGCCGTCTTTGTTGATGGTTGTGTATGTATGGTGATATGATGACCATATGCAGGTTTCGACAGTTTTACGTATGTCTGATTTGACATATGTGTCGAAAAATATGCTTGGCGAGGTTCCGGTGTCTTAAGCTTCTGTGTCAGCATATTCATTACCGTCTATTCTGCAGTGCCCTGGTATCCACATTATTTTAATTTTTGAGTTACATTTGCATAGCTTAGAACGATTTTTTTCCACAAGAGGTTTGCTGTTTCTTGGGTTTTGTATGGCATTGACTGCTGACTTACTCTCTGTGCAAATGACGAATTTCCCTCTAGTCTTGGTTGCATGTTCAATGCCGAAGCTCATTGCGAGTGTTTCGGCGGGGAAAATGGAGCTGTGTTGAAAAAATAGTCCTTCTTTAATTATTTCTTTTTTGTCTGGTACTACTGCTAGTGAGGTAGTGTGTCAGATTATTTTTAATATTTAAATAGAGTTTTTGGTATACCGTTGCCGGCGAATTTTGTTTTAAGTGTGCGAAGAGATCAGTAATAAATATTGACACTGGTAGCCTCCAAGGTGGGCCAGTAACTTGCCTCGGTCTCAGTCGAACTGGAATAACCATTGAACTTTGAACGATTTTTCAAATTGCCGATGGTCGTCTCAAATTTCTTATCTTCTTTACAGCGTTGCTTTTATCATTTACCAAAACTGCGTTATTGGGCATAAAAAGTTTGGGTATAAGACGCATGTTGTTGTGAAATATCCGTTCTTGGAGACCAGGAAGTCCAGCCTCTGTCAGAAGGTTTTTCGTAGGCGTTGTTGGAAAAGACCGAAAAAAAAATCCTTTTTCCAACCATTTTATTAGTTGACGGAGGCAACATGGGTACCTATTCTGTCAAATGCCCTTTCAAAGTCTAATGCAAGTGTTGTAACGTGGTTTCGGCTTGAAATCGCACTTGATAGAAAGTGATCAAAATGAAGAAGTACATCGATGGTTCCATGACCAGGTTTAAAAGTCACTTGGTTAACACTGATGCGTTTTTCCCTAAGTGTTAACCACGTTAAACGTTTCGCAATAATCTTCTCTATTACTTTGCTTACACATGAAAGTAAGGAGATTGGGCGGTAGCTATCAATCACAGCTATAGGTTTGCTCGGCTTCAAGATTGGGACCATGTCAGCATTTTTCCAGCTTTGTGGATAAATTTCCTTTTCAAAAATGTTGTTCTAGAGTTTCAGCAACCTACTGGTGGTAGTGGGAGGCATATTTTTCAAAATATCGTAGGTGTCTTTCCTTTTGAAGTTTGTAGAGCATCTTTGATCTCGGGAAGCGTGATGGGCCTTTCTATTTGCGTTGCAGCAGCGGAAATCGTATGTGGGTTATAATCTGCCATATTTAGTACCTGGTTTTTTATCAAATATGAACTTTGGATCGAAGTTTTGGTCGTTTGAATAAGCTGACCAGCTAGAAGAAAAATATTTTGTTATTTCATTGGTGGTGAGAATAGGACCATTTTCAGTATTCATGACTAAATTTTTAGTCTGTTTTGCAGTTCCCGTTAAAAGGTGCCAAATTTGGCTTGGAGATGAGGAAGGAGTAATGGAGCTAGTAAGTTGCTGAAAACTTTCTCCTTTAGCTTTTTTGAAATGGTACCTAATTGCAGCATTTGCTTTTTTATACAATATTAGATTATTTTCAGTACGTTGCCTTTTGAACTCCGTCCATGCTCTTTGTTTTGCATCTCTAAGGTTTGAAATATTTGTACTCCACCAAGGCACCGGCTGCTTATAACATGGGCTTTTTCTTTGAGGTATACCTAGATGTGAAGATGTATGAATGATTTTCTTGAAGTTTGCTGCTTCTTTATTAATTTTATCCGTAATAGGAGTACTTAAGGATAGTTTTTCGCAGTATGTTTTAAATTTGGACCAGCTTGCTTTTTCGGTTTTAAACTTTGTTGGTTTTTTCAGTTTTTCTCTATTGAAACTGGATTCGACTGTGGTAATAATAAAGAAATGGTCACTTCCGTGTAGGTTTTTTAAAATTCTCCATGTACATTTTGGGGATATGCTTGCTGAACAAAAGGTTAAATCAACAATGGTAAAACTTTGGTGGGGGGAAAAGTGGGTGGGTGATCCATCGTTAAGTATGACTAGGTTGGACGAAAGGAGCACATCTTCGATCGTTTTCCTCTTTGGTTTTCTGAAGTTGAGCCCCATTGAGTGCTCCATGAATTTAGATCACCTAGGAGGATTATTGGGGTAGATATTTTTCTAAGTATTGAGAAAATTTCGTTTGAAGTAAAAGCTTGGCTTGGAGGAATATACATAGATATTAGTGTGAATTTAAATCCTATGTTTATTTCTAATGCAATTGTTGATACATTGGATACAATTTGCAAATTGTGTGAGGAATCTCTTTTTTGATAAATACGTATATAATTCTGGCGTATAAACCAAACAACACACTGCCCACATAATTTACAAAAACAAAAAGCCCACTAGAGACCCACCACCAAAATAACGTAGTGTACGAAATCACATGCACAGGACGAGAAAACGAAGAGTGTAACAAAGTATACGTCGGTACAATGAAAAAAGCTTTAGGAGTTCGACTAGCGGAGCACGAAACTAGCACAAGAAACAACAAAACCAGGGGGTCAATTCTCGCTCTGTGAACCTGTGAAATGTAAACTAAGTTTTCATTTTCATTTTCGCACCTAGTTTTCACTTTATCATATTTTGCGATTCTTATACGTTTCACGATAACTACTTTTCACTGTGAAAAAGTTGTGAAAAAATTTGTTCCATTCTCATTTGTACCAAGCAAATTTATCAACTTTGTTATTTTGAAATATTTGTGGAAAAGATGAATGCACACAAAACAACAATCATGTCAATTTATATTGTTGCAACTTTGGGAGCACAAGATGACGAAGAAAGGTAAATTCGAATTAGTTTTAACAACTTTTTGATTTTATTGGTTTGTGTTTTGTTTTAGAAATCATTTACGATTTTATTGATTTATACAGATTTCCAAAATCTTTATGGATAGAATTAATAAATGAGTTGCTGCCTTAAGTGGAAACCACTAAAAGAGGACATGCTATTCCTAAATTTATTAAGATTTTGAGTTCTCTACGTTTTTTTGGGAGGGCAACTTTCAGCGGTGCGTTGGACAAGACAATATGGCTTCACTATCCCAAACATCCGTCAGCCGAAGTATGAATGAAGTAGCAAAAGCCTTAAATAAAACTGCTCATAAATATATTAAATTTCTTTCAAAAGAAGAGCTTCCAGAATTAAAAATTAATGTTATGCTATTTTTTCCACTTTCCGCCGTCGTTTATTGTTCCTCCGAGTCCATTCAATTTTTCCGCCAACTCCTTCCACTTGGCTTCTCTAAATTTCGCTCCGTTTACAGATGAAATCAGATATTGCAAACTATGTTAGGTGTTGTAAGATATGTCGGCAGGTTAAGCTGGAAGAATGGCAGAAACATCCAAGACAGTCGAGCATTGGGAAGTAATTTGCGTTGATTTGGTAGGGCTTTTGTTGAAATCGTCCCAGGGCTTCCAATACATTCTTACGGCCGTCGATTACTTTGCTAAATTTTTCCTTTTACCCATTTTGCTACGATCTGCTACGGCGAATAGTAGATGAAGTTTTTTGTACATACATAGGATACATTGGAGAAGCAATAAAATAATACTGGACTGGTACACAAAACCTAAATCTTCTGGACGAATTATTAATTACTTATCCTCACAACCCTTAAAATATAAAATAAATACAGCTAAAAAATTTATAGTTTAAATAAAATACTAACAACAAGCAACCAAGAATTCCATTGACGCCAACATAAGAAAAATGAAGCAAATTCTAAAAAATAACAATTACCCACACTAGTTTATACAAAGTCTAAAAAGCATCAAAATAATGAAAATTAACAACGGATATACCCATAGTCCGACAACGAAGAGGATAGTGAGACAAAGACGTATTACAGTGTGACTTATGTTCCAAAATTTATTCAAAACTTTGACTATGATATGCTCCACAACAAAGAAAATATTTATTTGCTTATTTATTTATTTATTTATTTGTTGGAAATATAATTATAAATAACCATATTACCCTATGTAAGGCACTAGCAACTAAGGCTATCGGCATGAAGTAATTATCCTACTTTATTACATGAATAGTAAGTAATTCTAAAATATCATTTTTAGAAGAAAATATTTTTAGTGAATCTGATGGTTTTTTATTTTGAAAAATATTTGATCTGGCGTTGTCGTATTTTTTACAATCGTCTAGTATATGGTTTGCCGATAGGAGGCACTTGCACGCCTCGCAGTGTGGGGATGTGGGCTGAAGTCGTAACCTTGTGAATATTTTTATTTGGTTAATTGAAATGTCTTTCGGGATTATGGGTGCATTGCCGTCTTTGTTGATGGTTGTGTATGTATGGTGATATGATGACCATAAATCTGCCGACTTTCTTTTTATGCAGGTTTCGACAGTTTTACGTATGTCTGATTTGACATATGTGTCGAAAAATATGCTTGGCGAGGTTCCGGTGTCTTAAGCTTCTGTGTCAGCATATTCATTACCGTCTATTCTGCAGTGCCCTGGTATCCACATTATTTTAATTTTTGAGTTACATTTGCATAGCTTAGAACGATTTTTTTCCACAAGAGGTTTGCTGTTTCTTGGGTTTTGTATGGCATTGACTGCTGACTTACTCTCTGTGCAAATGACGAATTTCCCTCTAGTCTTGGTTGCATGTTCAATGCCGAAGCTCATTGCGAGTGTTTCGGCGGGGAAAATGGAGCTGTGTTGAAAAAATAGTCCTTCTTTAATTATTTCTTTTTTGTCTGGTACTACTGCTAGTGAGGTAGTGTGTCAGATTATTTTTAATATTTAAATAGAGTTTTTGGTATACCGTTGCCGGCGAATTTTGTTTTAAGTGTGCGAAGAGATCAGTAATAAATATTGACACTGGTAGCCTCCAAGGTGGGCCAGTAACTTGCCTCGGTCTCAGTCGAACTGGAATAACCATTGAACTTTGAACGATTTTTCAAATTGCCGATGGTCGTCTCAAATTTCTTATCTTCTTTACAGCGTTGCTTTTATCATTTACCAAAACTGCGTTATTGGGCATAAAAAGTTTGGGTATAAGACGCATGTTGTTGTGAAATATCCGTTCTTGGAGACCAGGAAGTCCAGCCTCTGTCAGAAGGTTTTTCGTAGGCGTTGTTGGAAAAGACCGAAAAAAAAATCATTTTCCAACCATTTTATTAGGCATATTTTTCAAAATATCGTAGGTGTCTTTCCTTTTGAAGTTTGTAGAGCATCTTTGATCACGGGAAGCGTGATGGGCCTTTCTATTTGCGTTGCAGCAGCGGAAATCGTATGTGGGTTATAATCTGCCATATTTAGTACCTGGTTTTTTATCAAATATGAACTTTGGATCGAAGTTTTGGTCGTTTGAATAAGCTGACCAGCTAGAAGAAAAATATTTTGTTATTTCATTGGTGGTGAGAATAGGACCATTTTCAGTATTCATGACTAAATTTTTAGTCTGTTTTGCAGTTCCCGTTAAAAGGTGCCAAATTTGGCTTGGAGATGAGGAAGGAGTAATGGAGCTAGTAAGTTGCTGAAAACTTTCTCCTTTAGCTTTTTTGAAATGGTACCTAAATGCAGCATTTGCTTTTTTTATACAATATTAGATTATTTTCAGTACGTTGCCTTTTGAACTCCGTCCATGCTCTTTGTTTTGCATCTCTAAGGTTTGAAATATTTGTACTCCACCAAGGCACCGGCTGCTTATAACATGGGCTTTTTCTTTGAGGTATACCTAGATGTGAAGATGTATGAATGATTTTCTTGAAGTTTGCTGCTTCTTTATTAATTTTATCCGTAATAGGAGTACTTAAGGATAGTTTTTCGCAGTATGTTTTAAATTTGGACCAGCTTGCTTTTTCGGTTTTAAACTTTGTTGGTTTTTTCAGTTTTTCTCTATTGAAACTGGATTCGACTGTGGTAATAATAAAGAAATGGTAACTTCCGTGTAGGTTTTTTAAAATTCTCCATGTACATTTTGGGGATATGCTTGCTGAACAAAAGGTTAAATCAACAATGGTAAAACTTTGGTGGGTGGAAAAGTGGGTGGGTGATCCATCGTTAAGTATGACTAGGTTGGACGAAAGGAGCACATCTTCGATCGTTTTCCTCTTTGGTTTTCTGAAGTTGAGCCCCATTGAGTGCTCCATGAATTTAGATCACCTAGGAGGATTATTGGGGTAGATATTTTTCTAAGTATTGAGAAAATTTCGTTTGAAGTAAAAGCTTGGCTTAGAGGAATATACATAGATATTAGTGTGAATTTAAATCCTATGTTTATTTCTAATGCAATTGTTGATACATTGGATACAATTTGCAAATTGTGTGAGGAATCTCTTTTTTGATAAATACGTATATAATTCTGGCGTATAAACCAAACAACACACTGCCCACATAATTTACAGACACAAATCTGTAAAATATGAAATTCACATATCTTTCAATTTAAAAAATTCATACAGTAAAAATATTTACCTGTCGTTGTCCAAGTTCTCTTCAAGCCAATTTATCAGATACTCCTTTTGGTTTTCGTTGGCGCGCTTTCCTCGGATCTCCTTCTCCATGTTTGCGGTCAAGAATTATAGAATACAAGATTGTGTGGTTTGCGGCGGTAAATAGTAAGTGAAAACAAAATTTTCATATGAAAACATTTTGACAGTTGTTGACACTATTACACTGAACGAGAATCAGTGTTGTGAAAGCTATATTCCGTTACGTTCCGTTTTTTCACAACTCACCATAACTTTTCATTTTTTCATCGAACGAGAATCGGAACGGTTGTGAAAACGTTAAAAAAGTTTACATTTCACAGTTTCACAGAACGAGAATTGACCCCCAGCACCCCATTAGCACAACATACATATGTACATATGTTAGCAAGCGGCCACACAGCTGATCTAACTAACGCTAGAATATTAGACATTGAAAGGAAAGAATACACGATACACGCTGGAGAGCCAACGAATTTTGGAGAAAAGGGAAAATACAATCAACAAGAAAGAAGACACGGACGATATAGCGGCTGCATACATACAGAGAACGTATATTGTAGATAAGGCTCATCCCAGTTCATTCCGTGATTCGTTCCACTGCCGGGGGGGTCTGCTGTACACACCACACTCTTTTTTTCCACCACCTATACACAGTAGACCCACTTAATTTAACAGTAGATACCCATATTAACAGTGCTAGAGCGTGAATTTGTTGTTAGAGAGAAAAATAATGTAACTTATCACTGGTGTTGCAGGTGGTAAGTTTGGTTTTAATAATATAAAAATTGTCTATAATCATGCAAATAAATAAATATTTTATTGAAATTTAATTTTTATTTATAATGTAATATAAACGAATTTAATATAATGGATCTTTTTATTAAAATTGATGTCAAAATTTTCGTTTTCTAGTAACTGATGAACTGACAAAATTCAAATTTAATTTTAATTAAGATAATATTTTAAACACTTTTTTTTAATATTAAATAATAACAAACATAATAGTTTATAAAATAATTTAATGCAAGTTCTTTATATTGCAAATCTTAAATTATTTAAATAAAGGAAAACTTTTCAATAATTTTATATATTCATTCGTAGCGAAATGAAATCAGAATAGAAATGTGAATGGAAAAAGATTTCCAAAAATGTATGAAAGCTAATAAATATATCGTATTGAATCTTAAAAAATGCATAAAAATTAGACACGGCACGAAAAAAAGCTAGGATTCGAACTATGGGGCAAAAGCTAAAATGTGCAATATGATAACATGGCTGGCGACTAAACGGCTAATTATGCAAATCATAGCAATGTGTGCGTAAAGAAGAAGAGCAATTTTCGAACCCAACTAAAAATGAAACAAAAAAGAAAAAGTAGTAACCCGAGAAAAAATCTGTTTTTTTGATTGTCAGCGGGGCAAGTAGAGACGGAAGAGGAGTTATGCAACAATTTTGATAAGAGAAGGGAGGAAAGGGAAATGGAACGGTAACCAAAAGAATATTATTTTCTGTTTTTCGGCAATTTTTGTGTCGATTCGCCAATTGCGCGTGCAGGTGTACGCAAATGAATTGATGCGCATTTGGACAAAAGTTGCCACAAATTTATCAGACTACGTTGCCAAAATACAATATTGTCTGATATTGCGGTGTTGAAACTTTTCAATTACCGTCGATGGTTTGTAAAATTTAAGATTTTAGCATTTTTGTGTTCGTCGCGAAAAAGATTGTTGAGGGGAACATTTGCGTGCGCGGGGAGATGAAATGCTCGGTCTTATGAATGAACGACATTTTTTTCAGGAATACACGCCTGAGTTTGTGAATGAATTTTTTGTTGTTGCATATAATATTTGGCGTGATTTGATTTAGATTTAGCGTAGGTCAAGGTACAATTTATGCACATGCACGTACATATGTACATACATATGTGTGTATGTATGTACATGTATGCATATGAATTTATGTATTGAGATATATGTATGTACATACATATGTACATAGATATGCATACATATGGATGTGTGCACATATGATTGTATACTTGATGACATAGTTATGCATGTAGTATTCTCTGGAAGTATGAAAAAAGTAAAAGTAAATCAACTCCCACCCAAAATTTACATTTTTTTCAGGAATACACGCCTGAGTTTGTGAATAAATTTTTTGTTGTTGCATATAATATTTGGCGTGATTTGATTTAGATTTAGCGTAGGTCAAGGTACAATTTATGCACATGCACGTACATATGTACATACATATGTGTGTATGTATGTACATGTATGCATATGAATTTATGTATTGAGATATATGTATGTACATACATATGTACATAGATATGCATACATATGGATGTGTGCACATATGATTGTATACTTGATGACATAGTTATGCATGTAGTATTCTCTGGAAGTATGAAAAAAGTAAAAGTAAATCAACTCCCACCCAAATTTAAGCGCGTGGCCCAGTTCCGAACTCTCGCAAAACGAAAGCATAAAGAATATTGCGGCGCCTCCTGAAGCACCTGCCCCACAGAATACAATTAGTTTGCCTAAACTAAATTGCTACTTGATTCAGTTTTCCGTGAATAATTTTTGCCAAGACAAATTTTTGATACAAATGAACAAATTTGTAATACTTATATGTAGATCGAATATTAGTTCGCATCAAATGAAATATTAAATTGGAAGCAAACTCATAGTAATATTTATTATATTATAAAAAACTGTTTTAAGGAATGAATATGCTTGGATATTTTAATATTTCACATTTTTTCGTTTTTTAATAAATTCAACAAATAATTTTAGTTGCAGCCAATTTTTTTTTTTTAAATTTCTTTAGCTTTTTCCTTTTATATTAAATTTTATATATGTTTTCAAACAAACCATAAAACTACACAATATGCGAATTGGAAATGCCGTCGGTAAAACAGCAAATGAGCCAAGTTGTTTTGGCATATGCGTGCTTGCATACAATCTTATAATTTACATCTTTAAATAAACCAAATTTCTCGTTAAATATGAAAATATAACTATTTCAATTTTTCCTTTAATTCATTTATATCATTGTGAAATCTAAACTTTGTACAAGAATAATCAACTTTTGTTAGAATTTATTCCCTGTTAAAAGAAATATTGTCTCTGCTCAGCTCTGTTAACTGGCCATGTGGTGTATTTTAATGAGTGGGTCTATTGAAGATTTTTCGACTTATGACAATTCACACTGAAATTCGGTCATGAGCCTTCTCATTAATATATGTACGTTCTCTGATACATGTTAAGTTTAAGGCAAACAAATCAGTATGGCAAGTGTACCACAAGAAGGCGGTAATCATTTTTTAGTTTTAAGTGTGATTGATTGTATGTTTGCAATGTAAGTCAAGTTTGTTATGTATACATAAGTATATATGAACATATGTATGTGTGTATATAGGGCATACATTATTTCTACGTTTGTTTAGGTTTAATGTATTTATATTCTATATAATATTCTATTATATTCTGTTTTGTTGACAAACAAAGATACGCCCCTGGAGACGCTAAGGTAGTTAGCGAAACATTGGGGCGGAAAAAAATATTTGCACTTAATTAAATTAGATCAAGTTAGCCTGAAAACAAAAACAGATAAAAAAAACTATATTTTAGTGCAAACTTTACCAAGTTTGATACACACTATAGATTTCAAGTAGATACTCACAATTTCGAAATTTATTCAAATCGGACCAAAAAAATAACACTTACGATATTGCAGTAACTATTGAAGGTAAATCTGTCAATTATCGCAAGCCAATACCTACTGCCCTCCGATAGCGGAAACGGACCCACTATATCGATGTGCAAGTGGCCTAATCGTTGGCTGGGGGCTCTCGACGCTATAGTACGCTCTTGTTGTGTCGGACGATTTTGTTGCTTTGACACCTAATGCAGTTTTTAGCGAACAATTTGTTATCACGTTGAATGCCGGGCCAAACAAATCGCTCGACCATCAGCCTTGCAGTAGCGCGTATACCAGGATGAGACAAATTGTGTGTTGCTTGTAGGAATACTGAACGAAACTTCGATGTCACAAATGGACGTAAACGGCTCGTGGAGACATCGCAAACGACTCTCTTGAAGCTGAAAGGTAAAGCAAAATGTTTAGCTTAAGAGAATGATGGCTTATACCATTGCGATACGAGTTTAGCTCTTCATCGTCGACTTGATCCCCGGCTAACTCGTCGTAATTGATTTCAGCAGCGGTTAGGGATTGTATTCGTGAAAATAGATCAGCGGCCGCGTTTTCTTCACCTTTAACATGAGGTATTTCGGTAGTGATTTGCGATATAAAGTCGAGTTGCTTGGCTTGTCGATATGACGCCTTGTGCAGCGACTGACGAAAAGCGAATATGATAGGATTATGGTCAGTGTACACATGGCAGGCACGTCCTTCGATCTTGTAACGAAAGTGGCGAATAGCAAGATACAGCGCCCTCAGCTCTCGGTCATAGGTGCTACTGCGAATTTCAGCAGTCAAAAATTTACGTGAAAAAATTCCAAGCGGTTGAAGAGTACCATCCACGATTTGATTCAAAAACGGAAACAGCTGCGGAGTCGGAGGCATCTACCCAGAGGGATAGTTCGGCATTGGACAGCGGATGCGCTAGCATAGCACAGTTTGCTAACTGAGATTTGCAGGCCTCGAAGTGGTGTTTAGTTGCTTCGGTCCATTGAAGGATGGTGTTGTCATTTTTCTTATTACCTGGGATCATTGCAAGAAGTGAACGTTGATGTTCCAGTGCATTTGCCAAGAAGCGTCGACAAAAGTTCAGCATAGCTAAAAAACGCTTAAGTTCCTTGGCGACACTCGGAAGTGGAATCTGTGTTAGTGCTTCTATGCGGCAGCGGATGGGTCGGATCCCATCTTTCGTGACTGAGTTTTCGAAGAACTCGAGCTTGGAAGCCCCAAATTGTGATTTTGAGACGTTGATGGTTAAGTTAAAGTCTCACAAACGGCTGAAGACTAATCAAAGATGTGCCTTATGCGCGTCAAGAGATGTTGATGCAATACAAACGTCATCGGGGTACGTGAAGACGAAGTCTGATCCTCGGAACACCTTGTTAATTAGGCGCTGGAACGTTTGAGCGGCGTTTCTTAACCCAAACGTCATATGGGTGAACTCATATAGTCCAAACGGCGTTGTGATGGCAGTTTTGCAAATATCATCAGGGTGTATTGGCACCTGATGAATCGCTTTTTGTAGATCTATTTTCGAAAACAAAATTTTATCTGCTAAGATTGTCGAAAAGTCTTGCGGGGAGCAGATACCGGTCCGGTACTGTCACAGCGTTCAGCGCTCTGTAGTCGCCGCAAAGCCTCCACGACCCATCAGCCTTGCGCACTAAGTGTAGCGGGCTCCCTAATTACTGTCGGAAGGACGACAAATGTCCAGTTTAATTAACAGCTCAAATTCTGATCCTGCAACTGCTAACTTTTGCGATGACAGACGTCGTGGTTGCGCGTACGTAGGCTGGCCAGTCGTGGTAACGCGATAAACTACAGATGTGTTAGTTCGAATCCCAAGTGGTGTCGGTTAGGTCATTTCAGCAAACGTGTCGATTGTAGAAATGCTCGCCGTTGTTAGTTGTGCCATTGGGCACGGTGTATTCAGCAGAGCAGTGCGAGCGACAATTCTACAACTAGGCCATGGTGTCCGAGGAAATCTGCACCTAATATGGCCTGTGAGACGTCTGCTATTATAAAATTCCATAGGAACTTACGGCATAAATTCAGGCTCAACTATACAAAGTCGAAAACTTTTCTTTTTACTAATCTAGCTGAGCTGGCCTATTGTGAGCTGCTAGTTGTATCCGTCTGTGCGAAGGTATAAGGCTGCCGGCCTTTTGTGGCATTGCTACCAAATTTAGCGTGGAACCAACAAAGGCTGTGTGGATTTCGGTCTACGGATTTATTGCGCGACGTAGATCTGGCGCGCTGCCGGCCTCTGGAATGGTCGTTACCTAAAAGCAAACTGACTTGCTTTGTTAAGGCGGCGATTTCAGCTCATAAGTTAGAAATTTCTCGCGATAGCTGCAGTTCGGAGTTAATGCTACACACTTGGCCGTCTTTTAATGCCAGACATTCAGTAATAGAATCTGCAATTTTTACCTTTTCGCTGATTGGAACGTTGGTGGCGATGATAGCTGCCTGCGTGTAAGGCGGAAGTCGGCTCACCCAGAGGTCATGGAGTATGCTTTTGCTTAGCGGTGCGCCGCATCTCGTTGTACAAGTCGCTGGGGCGGTGATCCCCTATGGTAGCTCCTTCAAAACGCGTTGGAGGCGGCGCTGCTGACTCTCTGTGAAATTATCAATGAGTACTTGCCGATTATCGGGACGTCGTCAACAATGGTGCGCAACTCCATGAGTTTCGCCGGAGGAACACTTGCAAGCACGATGTTGAATCTAGCGGAGTCCGTAGCAATTCACGATGCCTCGAACCAAAAATCGAGGGAATAAAAATACGCCTCAATATTATCTTCAAACATCGTTGGAAGAGGAATCCGTGGCAAAAAATTGTTTATATAGGCGGCGTCCGCAGTACTTCCACCATCAGTTACCAGTGTACTATCGTTTAAGCTCATGTTGAAAAACGATGTCCAATTGAAAAAACGTGCGGGACCCAGTTTGGTGGTTTTTACAAGAAAGAAATTTTACTCACATGGAAAATAGGAAATGACAATAGGGTTGCTCCGATCGCACAGGGTGACTACGCTACATATATATGCACATACGTTAACAAGACATTCACTAACAAATCCGGGTTTACATGGTATTTATTTTGCTAATACAGAGTCATTGTATCCAAACGCAATTGTACTTTAAAATGCACTATGACCTGAAAATTTTAGCAACTGTAATCAGGTAAACAAACATATTTAAGTACTTACTGCTCTGTTTATGTGTAGAATGCACTCATTTAAAAAAGCCGCCAGTTTCCTAACACTAAAGTAGTAATTTTATGGGCATACTCTCGCTGAGACCCAAACATATGTTTAGTGCAGAGTTTTGAATATAATCAACAGGTACCGTGATCATGGGAAAAATGCTGTAGCATTATGTTTTTTATGCCAACTAACATCAAACTACCAAGGTAATGTAAGGGCTATTGCGAAAAAGCCACAAACAAATATTATAGCATAAGTAAGTTTTTATTTAACATTTCATAAGTTTTCATATATTGCTTTTAGTTTTTATTTATTACCATGCCTATTTATTACCATGCCTCATAAGGAAAATAGAAGGCGTATGCAAATTTATCGAAAATTCACAAATTTGATATGCTGAACAAAATATAAATATTCTCCAGCGCACATCGCGCAGCGAAAGCTCACAAATTTGCTGTGCTGAGCACAGTAGAAACAGGCTACGCATAACTCGCCACGAAACTTTACAAGTTCGTACTGCTGAGCAAAATATAAATACTCGTGAGCATAGAATTCGTTGCAAGAGTAAGAAATTTCCAAAAATATGTTTAACTTATGGTTTAGATTTTCCAGAAATCCCCGATTGACTGAAAAATCTTACGACAATAGAAGAACTTCTAATTATTCCCAGATTACCTTTAATGACGATTCGCCCATAAGGGTACCAGGGTCACAGTTCACTCAAATTTGCAATTGTCAATGTCTCTATTCCTATGAATGGCGTTGTAACGTCCCTTCCTCGATTGTTTGGTCAAACGCATGCCATTCAAATACGGTACAGCACAGATTATGGAAGCATTACAGTTTTTAGTTAACAAACCTTTGTACCTTTTATCCGACCTTTTAACGAAAACTGGATTGAAAATTTTAACTACTACTTTTATTGCATCAGTTGAAGTGGGCGAGACCACGACCATTTTCCATAAAAAATTACAAGCGTATTCCTTTCCCCAACGCCATCCCAAGTGTCCAATTTTAGCAAATGGTATTTAATGGTAGCTAAAATATAACTATCATTATTTTCATTTTCACAAAACATCGGTATGTAAGCGTGGTAGTTATCGCCTATTTGCATTACCAAACTACCTTGTGTTCAGGGCATTGTGTACACCAAGTTCCGTTGAGATACTGAATATTTACTCGAGTTATTCATTGCACGGGCGGACATGGCTGATTCATTAAATCTAAGAATTATGTATGTATGTATTTTTATTATTATTTCGACACAATTTGTTAAATTTCTTTAAAAGAGGCGAGTGCCTCATGGTAACTTAAAAATGCAATAGGTGATCGATGTGATCAATATATCTTTGAAATACATCAACACTTATGGTTCTTGATCCTGTTATCGATTTGTTGCGACTTCGCTACAGTTTTAATTTTAATTTATTGGAGAAGAACTCAATCATTGCGAGGGCTGTACCCAACGCAAATTACACATTAGTATCCCCTATTAAAATAGTTGGAGTTTTATATTAATCCCTTTTAAGTATCTCCGACCCTTCTGGTGTATAATGTTTTAAATTCTCGTGGATAAAATTAATAGTTTTATTTAATGATTGATAGGGAGGGATGTAAATGGGGTTTCTCATCGTCTGTTTCTCTTATCCCTGAAATCTGAACAGACATTGGTTCCCTTGTACCTTTTGCCGATATTCACATGATTTTCCGGCCTTTATTTTTTGCATACTTGGAAACATTTAATTAAACTTGGAATATTTACAAATGTAAAACAATACGGGTACCAATATCACATATTTTCCTTACATTTATTGCCATTCTCGCGACAAATTTCGAGCACTTGTCGAGACGAGTACATCGTAAGCATTTAGGTTGAGAAATGACAACCCTAATGTGTTCGTTAGATCTTACGTATTGAGTTAACAATCATTTGAAACATAATAATTACTCAACAGCATGCACAATTGCAAAGTAACAAAATTCGTACAATACTACAAAAATACCTTAAATTCCACAATTAAATCAGATCACGTTTTCGAAACTGAAATTGTCAACAGTGATGATGGACCTAAGATGCGAATGTGCTAACTTTGTTTTGCCCTCCTTCCCCTTCAGACCCAATTGCTTCGCCTCGGTGCGGTTGTTGCGCCATGATGTCGATGTCATCTGCTGACACCAGCAGTTGAACACTGTTATAAAAGATGATGCCAGACCAAGTTAATTGTACAGCTTGAATTAGCTTTTCCAATAAAATGTCAAAGAAGTCGCACGAGGAAGTCACACTGTCTGAATCTTGTTTGGTGTTGAACGGCTTGGAGAGGTCGTTCCCAATTTTGACGAAACTGTTGGTGTTGTTGCCGTCATTTTATATAACCATATTGGCTTCAAAGGGATATCAAATACAAAAATCGCGGCATATATGTAGTTGGCAAAGAAATGGCGTGCGTCGATCGTCTTCTCACGCTTCTTTCCCAATATTTGGTGTATCGCGAATATCTGGTAGATTTGCCATGTCTAAACCCACACTGACAAAGTTCAATCATCGTTGACGGTTGGCTTCAGTATTTTAGACAATAGGCTCGATTGAACCTTGGCAGAGCACATCCAAACTCCAATGGGCTCCTATGCTGTTTCACTAAATATATGTTTATTACGGTCCGTTATAATTTTTAAAAAGCTACTTTTGAATCGTTATTTGTTAAGTTTTTTTTTGGCTCAGAAAATATTCGTTATTTCTTGAGTTTTATTTATTGCTCATAAAATAATGGTTATTTTACGAGTTTTATTTTTTCGAAGAAATAATCGTTATTTCTCGAATTATATTTTTTGCTCAGAAAATAATCGTTATTTCATGAGTTTAATTTTTTGCTCAGAAAATAAAAGTTAATTTGCATTAAAAACCCCTACAAATTAAGTTTTATTTTACGTAACGTCGAACGATATTTTGAACACAGTAACAGTGTTAAATTAACTATGCGATCGTTGCAATTATAAGTATATCATTTTTACTTGTTTTAAATTACTTACGTACATTTAGTAGTCATTTATTGAAATTGTTTTACCAAACAATTGATTCCATATCACTTTACTGCTAGATAATAGTGAGATATTTGTTAAAAACTGGAGGGTGTCAGAGGAGAGCTCTTATTCTGACCACAGATATCTCCTTTTCAGTATAAATACAGCAAGAGAACAACTTAAGCACACTGCAACCATTGGAAGACCAAATGGTCTAAATTCATTCGTATCGCTCGAGCAAGGCTCAGTATGGCACCAACTCCCACTGGTGAGCTCTTTCTGAGGCAATCTGAGGGACTGTAAAAACGACACTTAGTAATCTAGTTCAGAGGGCTTTTCTATAAAGATACTCCAAGAAAAACAAAAAGGAAACGAAGAAGACGTTCAACTTTCCTTTTGAGCCCGAGATGTGGGAACTATACCAAGATGTTCTTAAGAAAATATTTCTTTATTCTCAAAACATTTGAGAAGATTCTGGATGCACATATCCGAGGGTTGTTCCGGGGAGAACAGCTGTCTAACACAGTATGCCTACTTGAAAGAAAGATCCACGGCTACGGCTCTTCATGAAGTGGTCAGAACGAATGAAAGGTCACTGGAACCAATACACCCTGCCGCCTTTCCTGGGCATAGAAGGCGCCTTCAACATGAACATTCAAAAGCTATTCCTTCGTTGGCAGGGCAACTCCATAAGGGGAAGTGATATCTTCACTTTTATGGTTAATCACAATCAACGTGCTTCCCAAACTTAGCCAAAGAGGAGCGAAGGCAGTAGCGTATACTGGTGATGTGGTAATTCCTGCAACGGGGATATTCCCGTCCGTGGTGAGCAACATTCTATAGGGAACCCTAAACAAGCTGGGCCAATGGCCAACATTGTGGTTTAGGCATCAACCCATATAAAACATTATTAATGTTATTTACGGCCAAGACCAAGATTTCCAGTTTTGAGCTGCCAAAACACTTCGTTTATCCAGTCAAGCAAGGTATCTGATAGTCGTTGTTCCTTGGCTATTCCAAGACAACAAACCGCGCATTGCTTGACGTACTGTAAGGCAAGTGGTACCGTTCTATTGGACAATCATGCTTTCAGTCAACATTCCATTCAATTTGGGCACGACATAATCGATAATCGTAGCACTGTAGTGCTCGTCCTTGGTGGTAACATTCAGGTCGTTCTCATTTTCAGAGAAGTAAATACCAACGATTGTTTTGGCGCAGTTGAGTGAGTTTTGAAAGGTGTAACATTGCCTGGTGGATCTTCCGTGGATGCTCTTCATTCCGATTGCTGTAATTTTAATTTTTATTTTTGTTCTTCTGTTTTTTCGACAGAATTGCAGGTATACGTATATTGGAACAATTTTGCGTTAGCTCTCGTCCACTTTGGTTTCGAAAAATCGGTTTAGATTCTGAGCCATCTTCTTTGTAATTTTTCGCTCCATTCAGTTTACGTCTACTGGTTGGTATTTATAGGTTGATGCTATAATCAGGTATCAAGTGTTCGCGTTAAAAAGGGCTGCGGGGACACTCGACTGATTGCCTAGCGACTACCTCCGCCTGCAACACGCTGTAGTGATCTGGTAGCCTAACTTTTTGTCTTACACAGAGTTCTCGGCAGTGCACTCCACCCCCAACCGACGCTTCGAACCATCCAAATACATGTTGAACATTTCTGGGCGGGCCAAATAACATCAAAAACGTTTAGAAAAGTGTTTTCTAATAGCGGTCGCCGCTCGGCATGCAATGGCAAGCCTCCGAGTGTATTTCTGCTTTGAAAAAACTTCTAACAAAAGTCGTTGCCGTTCGGACTCGGTGTCAAACTGTAGGTCCCTCAAATTTGTTTTACATATCAAGGCGCGCACCATAAATTGTAGGGGAAGTTCGGCCAAATATCAACCAATGATGTAAGCGCCAAATTATTATTATCATTATTAACAACATGAGGAAGCAAACAATACTTCTTCAACAAAAAAACAATATAAAAGATGTGTAAAAAAACATTAAAATGGCATTAATTCATGAGTAAGCAGGAATTATGCGATGCGTAAAACAAGTAAGAAAAGCACAGTAAGAAAATAAATCTGCGGATAAATAAAGAAAAGGGGAAAACAATTACAAACTTATTCGTAAAATACAATAACAACAACAATATCAGTAGCAAGAAATGTAGCAAAAATATATATATAATAAATACAAATTATCGCAATCGACATCAACAGCAGACACTTTACCAAAATCAAAATCTTCAGGCAAATAAGCAACATAATATAGTTCGGTGGTGAGCTACTACAGAAAATTGTTGAAGGAATTTCCGTGACTAGTAACGCGACCAGACTACTCCAGTTAAGCACATAACGTACATGGACTTATTACGGAAGGAAGTCTTCCATTTTCTAAGCCAAGGCGCTTAGATCCTGTTAAGTGCAAAGTTGCTAAAACTGAATATGATTTTTTAGTTAGAACAGATATTTGTAGTAGCCTCTCTACTCCATTTGGTACTAAAAAGAGAAAAAAACTAAATGATTGGCGTTGTGACAGTACCGGACCGCCTTTACCTCATATTCATAACGTGAATATTTTTGAAATTATATTTGGTAAAAGCTTATCACCAAATTCCAATGTAAGAAGAAGAGATCTATATTTGTGGAAGCCATACTTTCCACACAACCAAACTTGGTGACAATTGACGTAAAGAAATTTGCCAATGGACTAGATAATGTTTATTGTTAAAAGCTACACGAATTGTATTTAGCTCCCACAACATTTTTGTTCTCGCCTCTCGTCACATGTCAATGCTCACCTCTTCTGCACATTAATTGCTATTCTTGTGGATTAGACTACGCCTGATAATATCAGCAACCTGACAGTTGGCAGGTGTACTGCGCCCAAAACTATACTGCAAAATTCGGTTTGATGACAACGGGCGTTGTAGTTTTTATAGGAACTACGTGACAACGACGATATATTCTGTGACATAGTTTTAGGCGCTGTAAACCTGGCAACTGTCAGGTTGATAAGTTTTGTCCCGTCACCAGCATAGGGCTGTACAATTTCAGTTATTGTCGTGTAAGTAAACGGTATGTGTAATACATTTTATACAAATACTTGAAGATTCCTTTGAGAAGAGTAGGGGAGACCGGGGCAAGTTGAAACACGGGGTAAGTTGAAACAATGAAATTAAAATAAAGTTTCAACAGATAGTGTCGCCATCTGTGGTAAATATTGTGTATCTGTGAGAGACACATTATCCAATGAGTTATTACAGTTCACTATGGCCGAAATTGCGATTTTAGCGGCAAAAAATACTTCCTGGCAAGCTAGCTTCACCAAATTTGGTGTGTAGACTTCTAATGATAAAAAAAATCGATTTGAGAAAAAAATGGGCGGGCCACGCCCCCTTTTTTTCAAAGTAGTGGCAAAACGTACTTCCTGGCAAGCTAGCTTCCCCAAATTTGTTGTGTAGACTTCTAATGATAAAAAAATCGATTTGAGAAAAAAATGGGCGGGCCACGCCCCCTTTTTTCAAAGTAGTGGCAAAACGTACTTCCTGGTACAAAAAAGCAACTTGAGAAAAAATTGAACGGTCCACGCCCTCTTTTTCCTATATCCAAAACCCAAATTGTCGCCAAAAATACTTACCAAAACGCTGGCTTCATCAAATTTTGAAAACGGACTTCTTCTGACAAAAAAAACTTTAGAAAAAATGGGCGGCCCGCGCCCACTATTAAAAAAATATTGAATGCTACCAAGAAATTAATTTATTTTTTAATTCATAAATTTATAATTTTAAAGAAGTTGTAAATGCTTATGGATTAATCTGAAAATAACAAAAATAACATACATATTCTCGAAAGATACAGGGCTTAATTATTCATGGTCTGTTTCTTCGTTTTCAGCCGCTTCTAATTCCAATGAATCAGAATCAGAATCATAACTATAATTGCAGCTGGAGGCTTCTTAAGATGTTGAAGGTAATAAAAATTCTGGTGGCAATTCAGGCATTTTAAAAAGATCAATGACTTCTCGAGGAAAAGGAAGTTTTTTTGAACTATTTGTACGTTCTTGCAAACATAAACTTGAAATATATGGGTCAGAGCTATCCATAGCTCTATGATACATGTCAAGTATGTTGTGCACTCTTGAATCCTTTCGAGCGTGACCAGTTCGATCTTTTTTATAAAATTTGTTTCGCGCCTCAGATGCATTTTCTGCCAGGAAACCTACGGGTACTACTGAAGCCTCAATTATTTGTGACGAATGCACTAATATTTTGTGTATTGTGGCAGACATAGAGTACCATTCGTAGTTTTGGAAAAATATTTCACTGGTTTTAATGCAATAATCACGAAACCTTTGAGCATCAATTTCAAATTCATAGAAGAGAGCAATTAAGATTATGTGTAAATGTTTCAAAAAATCAATATTTATACCAGTAATAGATGCTAAAAGGTCCGTGCGAGAAAATCCTCTTCTAGCTGTGTTGCCATCGTTGGTGTTGCCGCTGCCATTTGCTTTCGGCTTATCGACATGAAGCCCCATTTGAAGCAAAAACTCCTTTTGAATTTTTTGTTTCTTTTCTGCCAGGATTCTCTTCTCTTCTGCTCCACGAACTTGCCATTTTTTCAAATCTAGCTTGTATGAAAGTTTTAAAACAAACTCGAAACTACGAATCCACGCATGCAAAGGGCTTAATCCATATTTCAAAGCGTCGGTCTTCGGTTCAAAATTAGGAGAATCAAAGTTTCTTATAGTTCGAAATTCCTTTGGACCGGCATGATAGATGGGACATTGCTGTGCACTTTTAGTTTCTGTCAACACATTTAAGACTTTCCCATCTATTAATGTCATATATTTTTTCCCCATTACTTAGTGTGTATTGTAGTGGTTTCAACTCCTCAATCTGTTTCTTTATGTTGTGGTTTTCAGTTAAAATGTGCTCTTTTGTTTCTTTAACAAACTCCACTTTTAAAGGTCTACAAAAGCGTACTGACTGAGGTGTACGGTTTACCCAAATGTTATACCCTGCTGATGAAATTATTTTTATTGGAATGACTGATGTCACAAAAAGGGAATGATCGAAACTTTCCGAAGTATTTTCCACAAATTTTTGTTTAAACAAGCTGTGACCGGTAGAACCATCAAACCCGTAGCTCGAAATTAGGATCGAATCTTCAACATCCATTGTACACAATACTTCATCTTGATATTCCAGAATTCTTTTAGCTGTGTGGTCCAACAAATTTTGCAACGACACTTCGACAGAGCTTTCATTCGCTTTGATTTCATCCGGTCTTCATTTCAATTTGCTTTCATAAACTTTATCATAAGTCGGATAAATACTACAATTGTGTTTTATGTTTAATTGCCGCATATTTGAGTACACCTTTTTAGTTAATCCGTTTTCTAACACAAACATTAGAGCTTCATCAGGTGATACTGGCGTAACTTCTTTATGGCTAGTATTAAGAACTTCTCGAATTTTGGATGGCCGATTTGGAGATATAGCAACTTGCTGTAGGACAAATTTCAAATCCGTTGCGTGGGATTTTTTGGCAGATATAGAGGCAGCATGAACTAATAATTGCGCATTGTCTCCTTGCTGGGAAGCTAATTCGGAAGCTAATCTACTTTTATTTCTTTCGCAGCTATCATCATACGTCAATTTTGGTCACCCAATAGTATTAATCTTTTTCGGTATTACAAAAATTGTTTCTCGACTCAACCATTTCTTATTATATTTTCTAAATGCATTCTCATTTCTGGATTGTTTATTCCATTTAAGTTTAATAAAATTAGATAAGTTCCGAGCTTTAGTACATATCAATTTACTTAATTCACTGTCAATTTCGTATGAAATCTTTCCTTTTATGTAATTCGAAACATTCCTGTTGTTTCTCAACCAAAACTCAAATATTTCAGAATTTTTGAACCTGAGTGTTTCTACAAAAGTATTAAAAATTCGTTCAGTAGCAGTCAAATGCATACACTTTTACCATGACATAAAACTTGAGTTTTCTACAAACAATCACATGTAAATAGTTCCAATGACACTTCAAAACATTTTTAGTTTTACTCCACGAAAAACGATAAAACTCTTCACAATTTCACAAAAAAATACATACAAAAAACCACCAAAATAAGTACGAAATAAAAACATTTAGCAAACTATATTTGTATATAGTAAAATTACTCACCTCGAGTAATAGAACTCATATTTACAAAGTTTTTTTACAAGAATATATTATTAAAAAACAGTTTTTAATTTTATACAAATTTTGCTGCTTCACTTGTATTAGCACGTACAAAAAAATTTGTAAACATTACCAGCTGTTTGTACATAAACAGGGTTGCCAACAGTAAATTTTTTTTTTAAATTTTTTCTTATCAATATGTTGGGTATTGAACACCATCAAAATAATTGCAAAAATTTAAATTTGAAAAATTGACTTTTTGCCGCTAAAATCGCAATTTCGGCTATAGTGCAGTTGTAGCTTGACACTTGCGCAAAATATTGTGGTTATTTGCGTTTCATGCAAGGTAAGTAAATTTTTAATCACTCAGATATTCCGTTCTACGGTCTAGTGAAAGATGCTTAATCTGAAATGTAGTATTTGTTTCGTAAGTGATTGTTATGTACTTCAAGGTTAGGTAACTGTTAAATTTCTAACCCCATGTTTTCTATTGTTTATTTGATTATGCATTTGTGAGATAGGTTTGGGGCAAGTTGAAACACATATTTGGGGGCGGGTTGAAACACTGTATAAAGGTTTTTATTGCATTCAATCACAACGAATCTTTTATGTTTAAGGAGGATGTGAACGCATAAAAAGAAAACCAAAAAGGGTGAAACCCCAAGAAATGTCTTTGAACATGCCGTCAAGAATGTTATTAATGGCGTAAATGATGATAATGGTAAATGAAGTAATTTTGTTATTATTATTCCTAATACATGATCTCTGATTTTAACAATAAATTAATAATACATTTGACAACAATATAAACAGCAAATTTGATTTTACACTGCTTCCTTACCATCACGTGTCGAAATGTTTCAACTCACCCCGTGACTGTTTCAACCCACCCTGTGCCTGGGGCGAGGTGAAACATATTTCATTTTTCATAAAAACAATTGCAGCACTGAATTTACTTATATGTATGTAGCTTCTCAAAAAATTTGCAAGTTGAAACTCGAGGTATACATAGTAAAACAACACTTTATTTATTAATGGTAAAGCTGCCACTTCGATACAAAAAAATAAAAGAAGATGAGTGTTTCAACTTGCCCCGGATTCCCCTAATTTATTGTATTAAATTTAGATCGGAAATATCGCGTTAGGAAATGGCCCCTACAAAAATAATTTTATTCTTCAAACCAAAAACACCGAATTCTGAACAAATTATCGAACAACCTGTCGAATTATCACCAGCGAAGAAGACAAGGCAAGACGAAACAAATGGTTTGAAGCCAAAAGTAAGTATTTGTTATATCTTATCTGTAGAAACTATGGATAGCGATAAATATTTAGACGTTCAACGTTTCTGTGGAAATAAACTGGACGATATGGAAATTTACGAACTTCTAGTGATCTTATGGATACCTGATACTCCTTTGGTTTACACAGTATCTGAAATAAACTAGAAGAATCAAAAACTTCAATGGTGTGGTAATAGTAGTTCCTTTGTTTAACATATTCTGGTAAAGAAACAGATATGCATTTTTTATATATTCAAATTTCATTTTGCTTATATAAACGTGCATTAAAAAGTAAATAAATAAAAAAATCCTTCCACATTCACAATTCGGTTATATCATACATTTGTACTTTCGACCCACCAAAACAGACTTTCTGAATACGTCCCATTCGCATTCTACTCTCGACTCGAGTAGATGGGCAAGTGGAATCTGCTGGTCATGTAGGCCTACGTTGCGTTCCAGCTACCTTTTTTGCGCTTTTCGCTAAGATTTTGGAGTAAGTGGCTCTGGGCGCCACAATATCAGTGCCTAAACCGTGTGCATCGGATGCGTAGGTCACGTACTGACCTGAAACCGTTCGGTGTCCGCATTTATAGGAAAGGAACGGAACGGTTTACCACAGTAGAGCACACACGGGCACAGGCAGTACGGGATATGATAATGTCGCCAATCTCCTGGTCTCTGTGGAAACTGTAATCTCGCAAAGCATTCAATTGTTCATCGCATTATGGTATTGATGTGGGAGAAGCTTATCACCTAAGCGAATTACAAAAAGTGGACCGGAGTGCATACGACTTTGCCTATTTACTAATCTCGCTGTTTTCGTGTCTGTCCGTAGTATTTTCCCTATGTTATTCACTCTTTGTAAATATTTTGAAGAAGTTTGCCTGTTTGTATGTCGTTTTTTGTGAATAATTTATCATAGCCCAAGTCTGGCTTTCCCTTTGTCCTTTATTTTTCGTGTTTCCTGAGTATAATTTTTTTCTAGTTTTATCCTCCAAATTATTTTTATATCCGTTGTTTGCAGCTATGATATAAACTGTGGCGGACACGAATACCGAGCCAAAATAAACTAGCAAATATTCGATAACATAGAAGATCCGCAACAATTGGGATTGCAAAGTAAAATCCCTTTGCAGGGTACATTTGAAATGACAAAGTTTAGTGAGCTGAAGATCCCGCAACGCAAAAAAGAGTTGGAATAAGGAGATTTATCCGCAACCGGAAACTTGGAATAACCATCACTGTTGCGAAAGCTATGGGAGGGCATAAATGTGTAAGAATTTGTATTTATTCCTGAAAACGGACATGCACATAATATTGGCAGTAATGTCAAAGATGTCCTCACAAATGTCGTTACTGCCATTACAGTTATCTTCACAGATATCAAATGTGTAATGGCTTCATCACAGGTATCGCAGATTTAGAACATCAAGAAGCACAGGATGCCCGTATGGGGCATTAATCATCGCAGTTGAAGACGCAGGAATAGAGACGATGAGGATGTGTTAAGAGCCCATCTTCGTGATCCACAATTGAAACGACCAACTCTTTCAACGGGCGCTCCTATCGCTTGATGGCACGTTTCCTTTCCAAGTCTTTAAACTCCAGTTTGAAAAAACGTCAACCACATATACATATATGGGGCGAGAAAGACAAAGTCACTGCGTTATTTGTAACCTTTCTAATCCTACAAACTATTCCTAACTGCGGAAAGAATAACTATGAGGTGGTAATGGGTGCGGTAGAGACGTTATAGTAACAAGCACAGGGCTAGATGAAATCGCAAAGGCTTTGACAAATACTCAATGAGGCTCGAGTATGCAATGGAAATTCAGAGATTCTCTTACTATTCTAATGCAGATGCACCAGGGAATATATAGAAAGAGTCAAATTCAAAGTTGCACAAATGGAATACAAGATGTGGGTACGAAACAGGTTACTTATGCAAATCCAAAAAGTAACTGTATGTCACGCTTTGACGTCGGAAATGGCATCGGTTCTACGTAAGCTATCCTTTAAAGCTATGTGAGTGGGGGTGCCTTGCCATGAGTCAAACATATTGGTTTCTCGAAATGCACATTTTGAAGTTTGAGCGAAAAGCAAGAAACAAGAAAATAGTAGTGTTTGATCATATTTTGAGTTTAATTGGAAGATATGTGGATCATACCAAATGAAAAACAGATGCGACCAAGTTATGCTATAATTTTTGCTTTAAATGGACGTATATTTATGAATGTGCTTATGGTTATTTAAACTTCTCAAAGAAAATTGTGATAACTTGTGTTTGGCTGTTAAGACTATTGCCATCCTAAAAATTATAAAAGTCACGCTCTGCGGCGATTTCCTTGCTGAATTCATGGGTAAATTGTTCCGGTTGAATTTCCTAGATGTCAGACCAGGAAGCCTCTACAAGAGCGTCAGTATGCTAAGATGTCCTTGGAGTTACATTAGGTAGTATCAGTTCCGCGTGTGGCAGGATACTCTGATTCCCGGCTGCTTCAGATCTATGGGTTCCGTCCTTCGAGTTCCGATTAAGTCGGGATATCTGTTGGCGTTGTTGAAAGGAAGGGCAGCATACTGGGCAATGTGGCAATCATTTGCGTTACAATTATTGCGCCTTCAAAGGTAAGTCTGCTGACTACTTCCTGCTACCGAAGACTTGCCCAGTGTATCCTGCAATTGCTGCCCGAGCGCTATCCAAACGTTGATGGGGGAGTTCTCCAATTAAAGGTCTTGCTCTGTAATATTGGAGAGTGGCTGCGGTGTTGCCTTGCTCTAGGAGCCTTACTCCACCAATGGGGTTTGTTAGGGGTTTCCCAGGAGGCTTCAGGGCTTTGACAGACCTTGGCGTTAGTACCGCGATCGTTGCGAGTGAGACCAGCTATGAGTATGCAGTTGTGGACTCTTCTGACTGGGAATAAGTACTCACGATTTGCAGAGAGCTTGTGCCCATTGAGGCTATAGCGTACCTACGGTATTGACTGGAACCATTATGAACAGTGTGTTATGACTATCGGAGTGTGAGTGGTAGTATCTTAAAGAAAAGTAAATTGGTAAGAGCGAAAAAGCCGAAGTATGGAATGCGTGAGTGGGGCTCAAAAACGAGGTCTGTTTCATCACGCTTTTCGGGGAAATTCTAAGACTCTCGGAGCCAGCTCAGGCGTCAATTTAGGTGCGAAGTGGATGATTCCAAGCAGTATCTTGCCAGGGTGGATGAGAAGGAATGGAAAAGGTTTGTGGGAGTGAACAAGAGCGACCCCTGGGATCAGGTCTAACTGATCTGTAAAGGTCGTCGGTGTGATGTGGTCACCTATGTTGGCGTCGGTGGAGGGAGTGTGCAGTTGTTCTCCTTCAAGCGTTCTTTCCTATGGCGGAGCAGGGAGTTCCCTACACACAGGACACATGGTTTTAATAAAGAGATGTGTGAATGCTTATGGAAGTACGATTACTAGGGTCGATTTTATTTCGGCGTCAGCCTGCTTCGGATGCTTGGCAAAGTACATGCGCGGTTCATGGTAGAATGGATTCAGGAACTAACGCGAGTTACGTTAGAAACTCCACGAATTCCAATAATACAATTTACTGTAAATTATTTTAAATGGGTTAGGTTAATGGTTCATTAGGATTCTTTATGCAATTATAAAATGTTTATTTAGCAATATATTGTGAAGTGATCACTGTAGTTGACATTCTTTTGTTTGTACTTATTTTGTCGCAACTTTCTTGTTCCCAATATTGAAATTGATACTATTTTGAATTGTTCTCTGTTACAAATCAATTTGTGTTGTAACATTGTTGCTGTTATTGAATTATTGTTTACAAATAAAGTTTGAAGTGGTTGAACCCGTAAATTATTTTTATGTTTACATTTATTTTTACGAATGAGTGAGTTAAGACATTTTTGTGTATAAAAACCATACATTTCATTTTTGCATTATTATTTAATAAAGTAATAATCAAGAAACCACAACTTTAAGTTTCTATTACTCGCGCGGTAGTTTGTCGGATAGACAGTATGGGTTCTGGAAAGGATGCAGTACGGAGGAGGCTTGGATTAATGTTAAAAATGTTTTGCGAAAAGAGGGCCTCCATCGTTAGCGTGAATGGCAGTGTGGAAGCGGAGAGGTTCGTGGTTATCCGCAGGAGTCCATTAGCAATCCCTTCATTTGGTACATGATGAAGAAATCTCTGCTGCGGCAGCTTGAACCAATGTGTAAATGTTGAGCGTATGGAATCGATCTTCTGCTCGTAGGGGTTATCCGAAAAAATGAGGTCAGCATCAGGTATATGACGGAAGCTAGATATCTGTACATATGTTCTTAATGGGTGGCGTGAGACTACTGGAGGATGGAAGCGGGTTCCCGCATGGTAAAAATGGGCGTCGTGGTCGTGCAGTGGAGTTGGACTTCAGATACTTTTAGCACTGTATGTATAGACATGCGGTACATTCATTCTACCGGGATTGCTACATGCACCTAAAAATACAGCACAGCTGTGGTCGGGCGCTGCGGCTGGTGGTAACACAGTGCGGGCGCACTCATGAGTCACCATTCTGTTGGGGGACACATTCGTCCTGAATTAGAACTACTTAAAAATCTTTGGAAATTCTTGTGTGTTTTTCCATCAATATCTTTTATGGACGTTTTGTACATATTCGTCCTTCTGTTGGCGACTGAACTCATGATGGAGAATTTAAATTATTTTCCATCGATTTAAGAGGGAGTGGGATTACGTATCTGGTTCGGGTATGATCAGAAGTGGGGCGCCTCTATGGAAATGGCCAGGAGTGAAGGCTGCAAAGTCAGAGGGAACTTGAGAATGTGTAACGAGGACCTTAAAATAGAGACCTTCGTCTGTAAAGGGAAGAGCGAATTACAGCGTTCAGGTGGTAGATATGCCATGATCTGCATTTCTTGATCTAAAATTTAAGCTAGAACCCCACACGCGTCTTTTAAGGTGCTATAGTTTTCGAAGTCGTTCTGGTTTTAAAAGCGTTTCAGAACCGTTTCTCCGGCCATGCTCAACAGCCCGCCCCAGTGTGGAAAGTAGGTATGGATCGGAAACTCGGACTCTCCGACTTTAATCAGCAGGAGTTCCACCCGGATACATAAAGGCAAACTGGAGACTCGCCCGGTACCAAGATTGTGGAAACAATAAATATTTGATAGTTTTAGGAATTAATCGGAAATTTGACCTTTCCAACCAGGACCAACATCCCAATAGTAATTAGGAGCGGAAACTAAGTCTTTCCGCCCGATGCCCAAAAGTTAAAAATTTGGGTACTTTCGTGGTTCTGGGCTTTCCGGATTTTAGTTATGGAGATGGACTTTGTTTATGAAGATGTATGAAAACTCAATTGCACTAATTTAACTTTTGTTGTGGCGTTCTGGCTATAAGTCGTGGGAAATAAAACGGCTGTCGGATCATTTGTTGCATATGCCGACGTTCGTGTGGAAAAGGAGGCTTTTTTCGGGCATAATTATGGGGTGCATAACGATTGGCACGATGTAGTTCCTTCCAGTTTAAAAAGAGGTTGAGCGCTAAGAGTGAGGTATTTTCATCTAATGGCTTTGATGCCATCAAAAGGGTTGTATGTATATGACTTTGGGTGTTAGACGTTCCCCTTATCATGTTCTTGCAGTCATTTATAAATTGAAATATGTTACCCAAAGTGCTCGGGAAAATAATGAAAATCACTCCAAGATACCATTGTCGTAAATAATTTCTAACCGCCGTAATATGTATCATGTACACATACACATACATATGCAACCGCGAATTATTCCGGTTCACCGTATTTTCCGCCGGATAATTCCTTTTGGTAATTTTTCCGTTTTAATTTCCTTCCAATAAAATTGCGGTTGACGGCAACCGTACATTTTTTCTAAATTCACTTAGTCTCTGAAGCGACACACGTCAACTACCACTTCACACCACAAGGTAAAGACATTATTGTATATCTACATATATACATTTGGTTAAATTCTAATTGAATTAAACCAAAACAAATCCTTTCATTTATTTACAAAATTTCCAACTGTGTGTCTGGGCTGCCCCCTTGGGAGACACGACACACATTTGTACATGGTCCATCTACGCCGAGATTTGAATATACAGTCCACAAAAAATCTTTACACAAAGCCGCATAGCCGCAGAAAAATTTCATACAAAGACGCACAAGACACAAAGCCGCACAATTACCCTCCCAAACAAGGCGTACTGCACACATAATCAACTGCACACATATACCAACTACCATCACCACAAGTCACTGAGACATCAAGGTACGTGTTATATGTTCCAATTACACTTTATACACTTTATAACACGTTAATCATGTGAAACATCGCCTTACAAGTCAAGTGATTTTTTGTGAAAACGAAAGAGTGTTACACTTAAAAAAAAAAATAGAAACTGTGCTAATTCCGAATATCCACGAGCGACAACAACAACTAACGGTCGTGCACATACACGCACAACATTGAACAGTGGTACTGTATTGTAACAGTTCAATTCATCAAATTTAAATTTAAAGTTTTTTTTCGGATTTTCACACTTATTCACTTTAAAGTAAATCTGTATCACTTTATTTGGTTCAATACTGCTCATTGGCATAGCATAATTGTTAATTTGCAAGTCACTAGTTCACTGGTTCGAGAAACATTACTTCTATTGCACACTATTGCGTTTTCACATATTCACATTTGAGGATTTGTTGTTATTTTGTATATATAACCATCAAGTAAATCACAATATTACTGGTACATAATTAAGTACCTACGTTACTTGTTAAAACACATTCATATATACGTCGACACCTTTGGGTGGCAAGTGTTTTTTTTTGCATCAAGTGACATTTCACATTTGGGTGGAAGTGTTCTTTTTTGCATCAGATTGTAAAAAAAATAGCAAACTTGACTGAAATTAAAAAAGATCGTTAAATAAGGAAACATACATATATAAATTTACTGGCAATTGTTATTTTGAGGAACTTTTTTTTCTAGTAATATCAGAGTTAGGTAGACTTTAGTAACTCCCTCTTAACTTCACTATGGATTCATACATCCGTTTGGCAGAATATGTTGCAGAGTTCGATGCTGACTTCAACAGCACTCCTGTCTCAGAACAAAGCAAGCACGGTCTTGCTATCCAGCAGGACGAATTGAAGGTATTATGGGAGAAAACGAAAGTAGCGTACGATACGCTCACGAACTCAGAAGGTTTAACTTAAGAAGGTATCAGGGCTATTAAAAATAAATATAGAGTATGTTTTTCGACAGTAGTTAAGTGCATGTCTGCTATGGCTACTCAACCAGAAGCATTATGAAACGTAGAAAAGGATGTAGGGGTCAGCGATACAGACGTGTTCAAGGACGACTACCTTTCATGGCCAACATTCCGTGATATGTTTACGGCAATCTACATCCTAAATAAGCGCCTCACCCCGGTTGAGAAACTATTTCATCTGAACAATAAGACACAAGGGGGGGGCCAAAGAAATCGTAAGAAAGTGCCCACTAGCTAATGAAGGCTTTACTACTGCGTGGAAAAACTTGTGTGAACGCTATGAAAGCAAGCGTATTTTAGTTAACACACCACTAAAACTATTATTTAACTTAAAGGCAATCGAGTTTGAGTGTGGTAGCTCAATTAAAAGTTTGCAGCGGGAGATAAACAACTGCTTATCATCCCTGAAGGGTCATCAAATTGATATATCGAACTGGGACGCAATTGTCGTTTATCTCTGCTGGACGAAGCTGCCTGACAGCACACTGGCTGTATGGAAACAAACTATAGACCATAAAAACGACATGCCCAAATGGGAAAATATGGACAAGTTTCTGTCCCATTGGTTTTAGCCCCTTGAGACGTTGTCAGGGTTAAAGGATAGTAAAGCTGTGAGAGTGCCAAAGGCGCCACAAATCACACGTCATCCTTTCGAAACCCCGACAAAAAGAGTTGGCACCTTCCAAGTAAGCATGACTAATTTTAATTGGAAAATGTGCCATACAAATGAGCACAAATTACGCAGCTGTTCCCGTTTCCTACAGCTAACACCTACAAACAGATTGAAATTTTTAAAGGAAAATAATTTTTGCCTGAATTGCCTTAGTTCCGGACATACTGTGTCAAGATGCACAAGTGCTTGGAACTACAATACGTGTCACCCGCGACATCACACGATCCTGCATCTAAATGCAATTCAGCCAAAGGCAACGAGACGTCTTCGAGCCTGCCGATGATACTCCATCGACATCGAGCCAGGCGCAAGCACAACGTGTAAATATTCGTCTCAATGGCACAGATTTTGCTGCACGAGCACTGATTGATTCTGGTGCTGAGTGTTCCTTTATAACAGAGAGGTTAAGGAAGCATGTAACATACAATTGCGGTCATTGTTCAGCTTGGCTGTAACTGTCCTGGTTTTACCACAACTAACCGGAAACCTGCCGACAACAAATATAAGCGCGACGACGAGGCAAGAGCTTCCGGGCCTGGTATAAGCGGATAAAAGGTTTTTCGTAAATGAACAAATAGACCTCATTCTTGGTGGAGACATTTATCCACAAATCATATTAAGTGGAATAACGAAAAACGTCTTGAGGACACTTCTAGCCCAAGAAACCGTATTCGGTTGGATTATAACCGGTAGTATGGATACTACAAATACACAAAGAATTATAGTTTCATACTTCAGCGAAGTTGCGCTGGATAAGCAACTTACGGCATTCTGGAAGTTAGAAGATTTACCCAAAACCAAAAGCCTCAATGAAGATGAAAAATATTGCGAAGAGGTTTATAAAAAGACCACTATCAGAACTAATGAGGGAAAATACATAGTCTCGTTACCATTCCGACAGGAATTTCCAGTAACTATACACCTAGGCCTTTCTCTTAAAAAAGCCTGCTCTCAATTCTTCCGGAATCAGACACGGATAGCCAAGGATCCCGTCCTACAAAAAGAGTATAATAGGGTATTAGCAGAGTATGAGACACTAAGTCGCATGCCGAGAATAAATTGTAACATATCAGCAGACTCATGTGTTAATTACTTCCAGCCTCATCACGCCGTTACAAAGGCATAGAGTACCTCAACTAAAGTGGTTTCCATGCTTCAAGTGCAACCGCTAATGGGACAAGCTTAAATGACGTCCTCCTATCAGGTACAGTACTGCAATCAGTTCTTCCAATACTGATTCTACGCTGGAGGTTATACAGATGTGTTTTCAACAGTGACATTAAGAAAATGTACAGACAAATTTGGGTAAACGATAACCAGTCGAAATATCAGCGCATCGTCTTTCGCGCAAACCCGAACGAACCAACGAGCCTATATGAATTAAAGACGGTTACGTTTGGAATAAACTGTGCTCCTTATCTGGCGATAAGGACACTGTTGCAGTTGGCCGATGACGTAGAAAGCTCGCATTCAATAGCAGCTAATATTCTGCGAAAATGCATGTACGTAGATGACGTACTTGCAGGAGGACACAGCATCGAATCTACCATAAAGGCAAGGAACGAAATTTCTGCGGTACTGCGGTCAGCAGGTTTTCCCTTACGAAAATGGACGGCCAACTGCGAGGATGTAATAGCAGACATTCCAAAAAAGGATCTACTAAGCGAAGATTTTTTGGAATTCGAAGACACCAGCACAGTTAAGGCTCTTGGAATAAGATGAAACGCCTATTCGGTTTTTTTTACTTCTTAACAAGACCAATGGAGCAAAGTGACACAATCACTAAAAGATCGATATTGTCCTCCATCGCCAAGCTGTTCGATCCGCTAGGATGGCTTGCGCCCATTGTAATAGTATCCAAGATATTGATGCAAAACATTTGGCTGGAAGGCACAGAGTGGGATGAACCTGTGTCCTCAACTACTTTAGAAAAATGGCAAAATTTTACCAAACACTACCGCGAGATAGAGAGGATCAAGATACCGCGCTGGGTTTATTTTTCTCCCGCTCATGACGTCGAAGTACATGGCTTCTGCGATGCTTCAGCAAAAGCGTATGCGGCTACGGCATACTTACGGGTTAAGCAGGGTAGTCAAGTTCTAGGGAATCTGCTGTAGCAAAAACAAAAGTTGCTCCAGTTAAAACTATTTCCCTACCCCGATTAGAACTCTACTCTGCTCGCCGAAAGCATTGTGTCGGTACTTGGCAACCTACCACTAGGACAGGTACAAGTACACTTATGGATAGATTCCACATTTGTGCTTGCATGGATATGCAAACCTCCATGTTCGTGGTCAACATTCGAAGCACATCGTATAACAAAAATTGTCGACAAAGTCGGAAATACGGACTGGCTTCATGTGGAGTCGGCATCAAATCCAGCAGATATGGCAAGCAGAAGAGTTCTCGCCTACGAATTAGTCGACAACACTTTGTAGTAGCAGGGCCTTCTTGGTTGCAAGAAGACAAGGAAACTTGGCCAAGACAAGAGACAAGCTATAACACCAATATCGAAGAAAAATGGGCGCAGTTATGTGCAACCATAACAATAAAAAATTTTGATGAAATTCTCGATAGGTTTTCAGATTTACCGAGAGTTTTGAGAGTCTTATCATATATTTTGAGATTCTACCAAATCACTCATCCGAACAGAAAAACTTCCTTTCGAGCAGTCTTGTTTAATTTCATCCGATGAAATTAAGGCAACGACACAACGCTTAATACAATACTATAGTGATGAATAGTCCAACCTAAAGTCAAAGAAACCCAGCGGTGGAAAAAGCGAAGTGCTGTCCCTTAACCCTTTCTTAGCTAAAAATGGGATTATGAGGACTGTAGGTCGTCTTGGCGCATCGCTAGATTTAGCGAACAACGAACGTCACCCAATCATCCTTCCTTATAAGTGCCGATTGGCCCATCTTGTTGTCCAATTTATCCATAAAATCTCCCTGGATGGCGAGAATCAATTAATGCTGCGTCTTATTCGAACGCAATACTGGATTCCCCGAGTCAAAAATATGGTAAAGTCTGTCATCCATAATTGTAAGGTCTGCACAATCCACAGAAAACAAACCCAAACGCAGCTTATAGGAGTGCTCCCTCAGGAGCGCACCTCATATTCGCGTGCATTTACAAACACGGGTGTAGATTTCGCAGGACCTTTCGATATCAAAAACTTCCGTGGCAGAGGTTGTTTCATCTCAAAGGGTTACGTTCGCCTGTTTGTGTGTTTCGCCACTAAGGCTATACACTTGGAAGCCACCAATGACCTTAGCACTGCATCTTTTTTGGCAGCAACGAAAGCCCTGCCTCGATCGTAAGCCGATGGCAGAAACTTAAAGCCCTACATCAAACATTTTGCAGGAGATAGAATGCTGAATATCTGCTGGAAATGCAAAAACGCATGAAATGGAAACATCCACAAAGCAACGTAAGAACAGGAGATCTTGTGGTTATAAAAGAAGACAATCTACCGCCTAATATGTGGAGACTGGGAAGAGTCATCAACCTTAACCCAGGCTCTGATCCCCAGGTACGCGTCGTCGACATCTATACTACGAAGAGGCAAGCAGCAGATCAATAACGAAATTGGTCTTGCTGCCCTCCTGCGAAAATACCGCTACTTCTCCTACACAAAGATAAATACATTAAAAAAAAAATAAATAAATTCAAAACCAAAACGGGATTTTGAATACATTTCTAATTTCAAAGCCCTATTCATAAAGGTTCAAACAGATCTAAGATCTACCATTACATTTCAAAAAATGAATTTATAGCACCAATAGTTTGAGTTTATATTAAAAAAGTCACTTCATACCCGAAACTCGTACAGAACTAACCACCAAACTAACCAATAGTTCGAGTTAATTTTTCCGGGATTTATAACCGATAGTCAAAGATCAGCTTGGTCTACCCTGACATTAATTGTGTTTTCATATTCTCTAGTAAAAACCCATCCAGTTACTTGCCACTAACCAAGTTTCAGAACGTAAGAAAATTTTCCTTTCAATGAAAGAACATGCAAGAAAGTAAGAGAACCAATAAGAAGTTGCAAGATTTTTTTTATATTTTATCAATTTTTCCAATTTTCGTAATTCATAATAATGGAAATAATAAATAATTTTAATAACTGTTTTCTACTTTTTTGGATCAACTGAATATTTTCAATCAGCTCCTTTATCTAACTAGTAAATTCTTTCTAGTAGAACTTTTTCCAAAAAATAAAACTTGCAAGTTAAGCTATCTTTTGCTGGCTTCATGTTAGTGTTGGCGTATGAAAATTATGCATATGTACTTATATAAATATTTTAAGTACCTATATATATTTAAAAGTAACGAACAAAAAATAAAACGATTACTTGTTTATGAACAACTGCTAATAATCCACTGGTGTCCCGCTCCTCACGTCGTGGCAATCCTCCCAAGGATTATACAAAAATTGTCCGGAGATTATCCAATTTGTTCACCTATTGAGAAAGAAAACAAATTAGTTTCAGTGTACAAAAGTGTTAATTAGACAAGACAAAAAATCAATCCACATTGTTACTTTCGCAATTTCCTTTTTGATTCCGGTCATTATCCACTATCTTCGGATGGCATACCTCTCCTCCCTTCGACTGTGCCCACGCAATCGAACTCAGCACTCCACCATGTGCATGTAGATGTACATATATCGATATATATACATATGTACCTACTTATGTACGTAAAAAACTCCGAAATTTATGTACAAAAAATTATTTTATTATTATTATTATATATCAGTACCACTTACCATCGAATCTATCCACAGCAACTCAACCTTGTCGCATCGCCTCATCGAAGGAGGCATCGACCGCTGGGACACTACCTTAGAATGTCGAGGAATAGCTGTCCGGTCAGGCGATGTCGAGCCGCCTGTTCCTCGTCGCCGCATAGCGGTACGCGTCTACCCACGGCCGCCACGATCGCCGATAGCTACATTCAATAATCCACCCATTGCAGGTTATATGTAATCACCTCGTGTTACAATTGCTTTCATTTACCCATTTTTTAGCGTAAAATGGGCAAAATGTCTCAAATTGCGCAACTCAAACTTGCTTGATAATTAATTTCTTTTGAGAAAACCTTTTTTTAAATTTTGTGCACCTTATATAAATTATTTTCCTCACACTCGTAAATAGAACGGATAGAAATGCGCACAATTGAAAAATTAGCTAGATTTTTTATAAATCTGATGTTCGAGTAATACGTTGTACATCACCTTGCCGACACGTTCGATTACCTTTCCAGGTATCCATTGGAAGCTGTTGTTGTTTTTGTGAACGCAGGCAAAAACCGTGTCTTCACTACACAACGACTTTTGTTTAGCCCCGTGCTTCCGATCGAACTGCTGCTTCATACGCTGTTGCTGTTGTGCCAACTCGAACTGCGTGTCATTCAACCGATACGGCTTTAGCAGATCCCAGTTGGTGCGGATATTTCTGCCTAGCAAAACTTCAGCTGGTGATTTACTGTTAATGTTGTTTTTGTTTGGCGAGGCACGATAGCATTGCAAGAAGACTTGTAAATTTCTGTTTGTCGTCCCCTCTCCTTTCAACTTTTTTAAAGCTCGCTTAAAGGTATCAACAAATCTCTCTGCCTGTCCGTTAGACATGGGGTAGTATGGGCTAGAGCGAATATGTGTGATGCCGTTCTCCACTAGAAACTGTTGAAAATGTGCACTGGTAAATTGCGTTCCGTTATCGGATACTATGGTTGACGGAAGACCCAAACGCGAAAAAATTTCATTGAGGATGTCAACTGTGTGCTGTGTAGTTATTGACTTGGTTGGAATTATTTCTGGCCACTTCGAGTAGGCATCAATAATTACCATGAAATAATCGCCGTTGATTGGTCCCGCATAGTCAATATGCAAACGCTGCCACGGAGCTGTGGGCTTTGGCCATGGTTGCAGTGTTGTTTTTGTAGGCATTTTTGCTGCCGAGGCACAATTGTTACAATCTGGAACTAATGTTTCGATATCGGAATCGATATGTGGCCAGTAAACAAAACTCCTAGCGATCGCCTTAGTGCGCTCAATACCTGAATGCCCCCGATGTAGTTGTTTGAGAACTCGCTTGCGCAGTACTTGTGGTACCACTACGCGCTGACCTAACATAATACATCCATAAATTACGCTTATGTCGTCTCTTCGATTTAAAAATGCTTTTAATTCGACGTTAACGTTAATTGATTCGGGCCAACCTGTTTCCACGTAATCAAATATATGTTTCAGAATCGCATCTTTACCTGATTCGTACTTGATCATCCTGTGCGTAACTGGTAATTTGTCTATCGCGTCTGACAAAATTTGTTTTATTTCCCCTTCAAACTTCACTAAGGCAATGACGTAGTCTTCGGTTGGTTTGCTGCTCTTGTTGATAAGACGCGAGAGTACGTCGGCATAGCCGAAGGTACTCGTAGATATAAAGCTGATTTCAAAATCATATGCTAATAACTGCACAGCCCATCTTTGTAGTCGGTTTGCTTGATGTGCCGAAATTCCCGTTTTCTTACCAAAAATTGCGAGCAAAGGCTTGTGATCGGTATGAAGCTTAAATGTTCTGCCAAAAATCATTTTATGATATTTAGTGACCGCAAACACTAGTGCGAGGCCTTCTTTTTCGATCTGGCTGTATGCCTTTTCAGAAGGAGTAAGCGAGCGCGATGCGTGGCTGACAGCTTTGACTGAGCAATCGGGGAACTCGTGAAGAATGCAGGCTCCTAATCCGTAGTTTGACGCATCTGCTGCAACGATGATTTTCTTTTGCGGATCGTAATGCGTCAAAAGCAGATTTGAAGAAAGTACCTCCTTAAGACTGTTGAAGCATTTTCGATGAGTTTGAGTCCATTGCCACTTTGTGGTCGTCTTCAAAAGTTCATCAAGTGGACCTCGCAGTTGACGCATTTTGTTTATGAACTTCCCATAGAAATTGACGGCTCCAAGAAAAGAACGTAGCTCAGGGATGTTGGTTGGCTCTGGCATGTCATTGATTGCTGAGACCCGCTCCGGATCTGGTTTAAGCCTGTTTTGACTTATTATGTAGCCCAGATACCTGACTTCAGTCACCGAAAACCTACATTTAGCGAATTTGACTTTGAACCCATAATCTTGGATTCGTCGTAAAACTTCGTGTAAATTCCTGTCATGCTCGTTTTTATCCCTTCCTGATACGAAAGTGTCATCGATGTACGCTGTGGCGTATTCCAAACCAACGAGCATTTTATCCATAACTTGTTGGAAGATGGCAGGAAAAGTTTTCACGCCAAAGATCATGCGGTTATAACGGAATAACCCCAAGTGAGTATTGATTTTAAGCAGCTCCTTTGAGTCTTCATCGACCTCAATTTGGAGAAAAGCATCAGAAAGGTCTATGTGGCTGAAATATTTGGCGTTCGCTAGCTTTGCAAAAATGTCTCTCTGTTTCGAGAGCGGCGTTTAACCCAGTTGAGAAATCAGCGCAAATGCGTATGCTACCATTGGACTTCTTTGTAACGACAATCGGCGCGGCCCAATCGGAGTAATTGACGGGTGAGATTACATTGGTGTCTTGAAGTCTTTGCAGTTCTTCCTCAACGAGATGCTGTATAGCATAGGCTATCGGTCGCTTTGGTCGAAAAACCGGTTTATGGTCGGGTTTAATCACCAAGTACGCTTTAGTTTTACTACACAAGCCAAGTTTTTCATCAAACACACCTGGAAAATATTGTTTAAGCAGTGAAATGTTTTGTAATTGCATATTAGGAGTTACACTTCCCTGCTCATCCATTGCCAACAAGTTGCAAATGGCATTAATAGGCATGTTGTCGAGGTTAAAAGCTGTAATCCAGTCGAGACCTAATACGTTTAAATTTTTGATTGGGGTTACGAAGCATGTTAGCTCTGCTCGCTGTTGTTTGATCTCGACCGTACAATCGAACTGGACTGACAGCGGCAGTACGGTGCCTGTTGCGCTACGAGCTGATTGCTCGACTGCGGATGTGTTTGACACATTTAGCTTATGGAAATTTTGTTCCGATATGATTGTTATGTCCGATGCGGTGTCAAACTGTAGGTCAATTTCCGTACCATTGATTAGAACGCTGACGAGTTTGCGTCGAGCAGATTCGATTTTGTTGGATACGAAAATACTTTTCGATTGGAAGTGGGAACCTTTGACTTTGTTATTGCGCATTTGCTTAGAGCTTTTCTACTGCTTCGGCGACAGTGAAATCCCGAGGGTGCTTTGGCAAAATATAATTTATGTACTTGCTGTGGACCACCGTATTTAGTTTACGCAGTAGAAGTCTGACTTTAGCTGCGTCATCTAACTTAGCAGCGTCGACTTCGAAGAGATCTTCATATCGCGTGAACCACATGTCGAAAGTTAGGTTATGTTCTGGGTCGTAGCAGAACTCACTTATGCTAGATGCAAGTGCTTCAATGATGAATTCCGCACCTTTATCTTCCCTAATTGAAGATGTCCTTGGCTGGAGTTGGCTAGAAAGAAGTTGCTTCACCAGATTCTGCATAGCTTGGTTGTCACGTTCATGTTGTTCCTGCATTTGTGCAAATAAATTGCGGACATCATTTGCGTCCATTGCGGCAATTTGTGCAAAAATTCAGGTTCCGAAATCCTCGTCGCCACTATTACAATTCTCGAATTTGAATAACAATTAATACGGTTTATTTGAAATTAAAGAAGCGAAATTACAATTAGTACATTATATAATGATTATGTGTTTAGCCGGTGCCAGTATTCTTCACACTCCCTTTACTTGGATGTTGGGGTTGCCAGTCACTTTGTCCTCAGCCGTGCGCAGGGTTGCACACTCAATGCCCTTTTCCCTACTTATTTGCGGTATGCCAACAAGTATTTTGATAAAAATCTTGAATTCTTTTATCCATGCATTTAAATTTTTAAACATTTTAAATTAAATACTTAAATTTTAATTCGACATCTGTATATGCATACATTTTGGTAGTTAAAGAAATTAAACTTAATTTTCGGAAATTTGAAACAACATTGTACCTACTATAAGCGTGAATTGTTAGTGTGATTTTGTAAGATGGATACCGACACAATAAGGGCAATGACAGTGGAGATGTTGAAAGAAAAGCTTAGGGAACTGAATTTGAGTGTAGTGGGTAGGAAGAAAGAACTGCAGATGCGATTGCTGCAACATATAGTTTTCGAAGGTGGAGAAGGAGGCGAAGATGAGCAAAGTAACGATGAATCGACAAATTCAGTTTACGACGATGCACCGGCAGACAATTTAGGTAGGCAAAGAGCGATGTTTACGCTGCGCGATATAGAGGATACGTTTGCGTCATTTAATGGGGACGGCGCCCGTGGAGTGAATCACTGGGTGGAGGAGTTCGAAGATGGGGCCGACACGGTGGGTTGGAATGACTTACAGAAGTATGTGTACGCGAAACAATTGCTTAAAGGTGCTGCTAGGTCGTTCGCTAGGGGCTTAGTAGGGTGCACAAATTGGAATAGTTTAAAATGCGCCCTGGTAGAAGAGTTTGGTGAGAAGTTGTGCGCTTCTGAAGTTCACCGCGCGTTGAGAAACAGACGAAAGGAGGCTAAAGAAAGCCTACAGGAATATTTGTACGCAATTATCGAAATAGGGAAACCAATCAATCTCGACGAAAAGAGTATCGTTGAATATTTTGTAGAGGGAGTACCGGATACGCGTGCAAGTAAGTCGGTGCTATACCAGGCGAGAAGCCTGAGGGATCTAAAGGAACAGATCCAAGTATATGAAAAGATCAGAGGGGGGCCATCGTCATCAAACAGAGTGTTCACGCCCCAATCAGGTTCAGCTAAAAGTGTTAGTGACAGAGTGCCACAAAAGAAGAGTTGCTTTAAATGCGGCAAAGAGGGTCACTTGGCTAGGGAATGTCCGGCATCAGGGTCCAGCAACGTGATATGTTTTAAGTGTAGGCAGAGAGGCCATATCGCCAAAGAGTGTAAAACGGACAAGGGTTTTAAATCGGAGCGAATAAACATGTTGGGCAAACATAAGCAGAACAAAAGGAGAAGTAGTTTAATATTTATAGATGCGGAAATTTATAACTACAGTTTTAGTGCGCTTGTGGATACAGGTTGCGACTCATGCATAATGAGATACGATACTCCCATGATGCTAGGCGACGTCGAGCTCGGTAAGGAGCGGAAGCAATTATACGGCATAGGCAAGGGGCAGCTCACGACATTGGGTAGCTTTAAGGCCGAGATCGAAATCGACGAAGTGGTCTTGAAAATTACTTTTCACGTAGTAAGGGAATGCGATTTGCCGTATTCAGCGATAATAGGATGCGATGTTCTCAAGGATGTGGAACTAGTTTTTAGACAAGGAGGAGTAACGTTTAGGAAACCGAGCAAAGGGGTCGTATTATGTAGTGGTGACCCAAATGGGAAGGCTGAAGTGGTATAGCCAGTGTCCCAGGGTGGTAGCTCTGGAGAGGTTGGGCCAGAGCGAGACAATGGGCGCACGGGAGTGGTGCCAGATTGTGAGGCTGCAGAGAATGCGGAAACTACTGGGAGCAGTACAGACGCTGTAGTTGATACCGTGACGAGGGTATCGGACCGTAGGGCAGCGGGGTTAACAGGGGTAACCCAGGGCAAGGTTTCTGAGGAACGGGTCGATTTAGAATGCGGAAATTATCTTTTGAGGGAATTTGGGGCGTTGTGCTTAGCGGAGAGAGAAGAACGAGAGATAAGGTTGAAGGGTATCGATATATCACATTTGAAAGGAAGTATTGCTAGAGAAGTAGAGCCCTTGGTTTCTACGTATGTGCCCGGAAAGCCGTCAAGCATACCGGTGCAGATGAAGCTTATTTTGGTTGACGATAAACCCATATATCAGCGTCCACGGCGAGTGTCATATGACGACCTACTGTACATAGACAAACAGGCCAAAGCCATGCTTGAAGACGGCATAATACAATGCAGCACGTCTGAGTATGCATCACCGGTGGTACTGACGAAGAAAAAAGATGGGACGAGGAGATTTTGTTGTGATTTTCGCAAAGTTAACGAGAAAATCGTCAGGGACAACTTTCCTATGGCTCTAGTCGACGAGGTGTTAGACAAGTTGCAGGGCGCGAGAGTTTTTACAACACTCGATTTAAGAAACGGATTTTATCACGTACCAGTTGAACCTAACTCGAGGAAGTATACGTCGTCCGTCACGAACAGTGGTCAGTTTGAATTTTGTTTTGTGCCATTTGGCATAACAAACTCACCTGCAGTGTTTTGTCGATTCATCCGAGCCGTCTTTCAGGATATGCTAAAGGATGATACAATCGTAATTTACATGGACGAGCAGTGTTGATGCAAAGGGATTCAGAAGATCGTTTGTTTCACCCAATAAATTATATGAGCCGTAAAACTACATTGGCTGAAGAAAAGTATAGCGCATTCGAGCTCGAGGTTTTGGCGGAGGTCAAGGCATTGCAGAAATGGCATATTTACCTGAAAGATAGGAAATTTAAAATAGTAAGCGATTGCAATGCATTCGCCATGACAGTAAGGAAAAGAGACGTGCCAGACAGGGTAATGCGGTGGGCTATGTATTTGCAAGAATACGACTACGTGGTCGAACACAGATCTGGATCGCGCATGAGGCACGTAGACGCTCTGAGTCGCGTTTACTGTTTACTAGCAGAAGATGCACTAACATATAGACTGAGAAAGGCGCAAGAGCAGGATACTTGGATTAGAGCAGTGAGGAGAATTTTAGAAACGGGCGACTATGAAGACTTTTTTTTGAAGAATGGTATAGTTTATTTCTACCCTATAAAAGAATTTCTGGTTGTGCCATCCGGTATGGAGACCGAAATAATAAAGCTGGCGCACGATCAGAATCATTTCGCGCGAAAAAAGACACAGGAGCTGGTAGAAAAGAGCTACTACATACCAAATTTAGCCGAAAAAGTAGAGAAAGTTGTAAAGAGATGCGTGGAATGTTTAGTTATAGATGCAAAAAGAGGCAAAAAGGAAGGGTTTTTATCTCCGATAGATAAGGCATGTGAGCCGTTAGGAACCTACCACATTGATCATGTGGGACCATTAACCGAAACTCGCAAGAAATACAACCACATCTTAGTGATAGTGGACGGGTTTTCAAAATTTACATGGTTGTACCCAACAAAGTCTACGGGGGTAGATGAAGTGATTGATAGGCTGGAAAGACTGGCTTCTATATTTGGCAACCCTAAACGAGTAATAACAGATAGAGGTGCAGCGTTCACGTCCAACGTATTCTGAGATTATTGCAATAGGGAAAACATCCAACAATTGCTCATTGCAACAGGGGTACCTCGCGGCAACGGACAAGTGGAGCGCGTCCACAGAACGGTCATTCCAATTATCTCCAAAAAGTGTCAAGGCAACCCCATCCAGTGGTACAACCACGTGGCAAAGGTACAGCAGGTTTTGAACAACACTGTGCCACGTAGCACGAGAACATCACCCTTTAAAATTCTCACCGGATTAGACATGCGGGTAACCGACTACCCAGATTTGCGGCAAATTGTAAACAATTTAACGATAGAGGAGCTAGATAATGAAAGAGACTTAGTGAGACAGAGTGCTCAAGACAATATAAGAAAAATACAAAACGAAAACTGTAGAACTTTTAACAAGAACAGGAAACCGGAAGTTAGCTATAACGTCGGGGATTTAGTAGCCATCAAAAAGACTCAATTCGGGACCGCCATGAAACTGAGACCAAAATGTTTGGGACCGTATAGGGTAGCCGTTAAGCTAAACCACGGTAGATATGAGGTGAAGAAAGTTGGAAATCAAGAGGGCCCGGTCAAAACGACAACCATAGCCGAAAATATGAAGCCGTGGCACTAGTTATTCAGAGTCGAATAAATTGTCAGGACGGCCGATTGTGGGAATGGGATTGTGCATAGATGGCAACACTAAGTAGGTGAACGAAGGAACGAACGAACATAAGACGAAACGAACGTGCGAACGGAGGACAAGTGTGAGTATCCATATAGTAGATAACTACAAGCCGAAGCGCGCGCACCGAAAAGTCGTCAAACTGTCGGTAGAAGTACATTTAAGTCGTACCGTGTAAAGTTATGTTATATTAATGTTAATAAAGTAAGGTTTATATTATATCGCGTGTGAGAGTCTTTTCCTACATGTATATGTATAAACATTTTTTTTTTTTAATTTCATTATTTCACAAAACAAATTTTTTTGTGGCTTAATCTCTTTTCTCTTGTTATTTTTTTGACATCACTTGCCACCCAATATTCTGCCACATTAATCAATAAAATCAAAATAAACACACAAAATTTTTGGACCATGGGCCGATTCACAACGACGCGCAACAAAACGGAGCAGCGCGCCGTCCGTTTCGACGTGGCATGTCGATCATGCCAAAACAACCACGGCATAAGACTTTGCCCGGTCTACCGAGCCAAGTCTGCGGAAGAGAGGCTGCGGGTGGTATTAATCCACCACTACTGCGCGAACTACCTATCGCCTTTTCACAAACAGGAGATCTGCAGCCATCGATGCAACGAAAAACACCATACCACATTGCATCTCCAATTTGAAGACGACCGTTGGCCAACGATCAAGACATCCGAGGATGACGATGATCGATCCGACGTATTATCGACCAATCTGACCGGCCAAATTAAGTCGTGAGCACAACAGGTGGCGGAAGCCGAAGAAGAAGAAGAAGCTTCGGTGACTCAGGTGGTCCCACTCTCAGCAGGTGGCGGCTCGAAACCCCTTATTCCCACCTTCACTACAGCATGAACGGCGAAGGCGCGGCTCGGGAACCAGTCCTTTCCGACAGCCCAGGCAGTTCTTTGGATCCCGTCCATTCAGACCACCTGCCCAAAAAACGAAACGACGAACGACTGGCGTGGGAACTCGTCCTTCCCGACCAGCTCAACATCAGCAAATGGATGGCTCGGAAACTCGTGCTTTCCGACCATCTCATAACTCAGCGAATTGGCGGCGAGTTGACTCGGGAACACGTCCTTCCCAATCACAACAACGAAGCGCCCCATACCACTATCCACAACAAAGGGAAGAGATGCTACAACTAGCGCGACAACAACAACAACCAACATTCCGGTGGGTCCGTTTGCTCGACAGCACAACCGCCCCTCTTATGAGGGCATTTGAGGCTATCTCCCCTACGGTGATAGTAAAGATAGATGCAAGTGGCCGCCTGCATTTAGTGATATTTAGCGAATTGGCGTGAACGCTCAGACTTGAGCAAACCCACACGGGTCGTGGGGTGACATGCTCACTTATGTTAAGAGGGCAGTCACCGACTAACCTCTGACGTGTGCGGACGTTTACTCTCTCTCTTGTAAAGCATTCGCCTGTTTATTGTTTTCGGAACAAATCTTTCGTTGCTCTGTGACGCTCTTTCGTGCATTTACTCATCAGTGAATAATCTTTTTTTTTTTCAGTGATTGTGAAAAGTGCACACAATGCCCCCCGGGGCCAACAATCTAGGGGAAAATAGGTTTGCCCTACTCTCCTCTAGCCCCCATTCAAAACGCAAAAAAAGCAATAAATCTCAAGACTCATTTCCTGAGCTTCCACCTATTATCTTTTCAAAAATTGATGACCCAAAATATATAGTGCTTAGATCGCAAGATGAAAAGATTCCGCTTTCCCACTTCTCATGCTTTGCTATCCACAAAGCCATATTAGCCATAAGCAAAGATGTGAACACGATCACCGAACTACGGGATGGAAGTCTCCTATTGCTAGTTAAAAATAAAAAAACTGCCGAAAAATTTATAAATGCTAAAACCCTCTCAAGTATTTGCAAACTTTCAGCAAAATACCACGAGAACCTGAATTGTGTGAAAGGCACGATTTTCGCGCCATTTCTTAACCACGTGCCAGAAAAAGAAATAGTGGAAGAGTTAGAATCTTTTGGAGTAACTGCAGTGTACAAATTCCAGAGAAAAGTCGAAGGTACCCTAATTCCAACAGGTGCAATGCTACTAACATTCGAAGCCTACAAACTTCCGGAAAAAATCGATGTGGCATGGCGAAAAATTTCGGTTCGCCCTTACTTTCCCAACCCGATGCGATGCAAAAATTGCCAAAAGCTCGGGCATACATACAAACACTGCAAAGGCCTTCCAACGTGCGTTACTTGCAACTTCCCTCTGCACAATAACACCGAATGCTCTAGAACCATGTGCGCCAACTGCGCAGGCGAGCACCCTTCCTCTTCTAACATCTGTCCTAAGTTCATACAAACAAAAGAAGTTCTAAAAATTAAAACCACTGAGAAATGCAGCATGCGTGACGCCATAAACAAGTACCGTGCTCAAACCACCACCAACTCAACGTTCACATCTTTCTCAAAAATAATCTCTACACCTCTTCACACTCCCACAAATAACAACTCCACCACAATATCAACAAAATCAAAACCAGACGAAAATAATGAAACAACAACTCTATCTCAAATATCACCAGAAACTCTTTCCACTTCATCAACATCTACTACCTTAGCAAACTCCAAACAATTTTTGGCCTCTCTTCGTGCTTCCAGCACTACCGCAAAAACAACCCAAAATATCTCTATCGCCAACTCATCTCACTCTTCCTACAACTCTAATTCAACTAAAACCTACTCTCCCACTAACCCCTCTATCATCGCCCCCCAACCAAGTAATTCACTTGCCTTCACCTCATCTCGAAGTGATAACTGCAGTAGTCTGCCGCTCTCTAACTTAGTACAAGCTAAGCCAAACGGCACTGACGATCATGACAGTGACTTCGAAATGTAAAAGCCTCTCTCTGCATGTGACTGAAGCCTCTCTGCTTTGCAGAGCGCCAAAAGTAGCCACATGCATTTATTCATGCACATACATACATGTACACACATGTACCTAAATATGTATTTCATAATTTTTTAAACTCCCATATTATTTTCATTTTACATTTCCTCTTTATCTCCCCTTATGATGTTATCAATTCTGCAATGGAATATGAATGGATATTTGAATAACTACCACGAACTTGAAATACTTTTGAAATACTCCTCTCCCTCCGTAGTCTTTCTAAATGAAACCCACATCCCGCATAATCAAACAGCTCATACTCCCAGAAATTACATAGGTTTCTTCTACAACCGCCCCACTATCACTAATAAAAAGCAAGGAATTGCTATATTAGTAAAAAAGAACATACAACACAAATCACTACCGATTCAAACAAATCTTTCAACAGTTGCGATTGAAATTAATACTACAAGTAAGCTAGTAGCTGCTTGCATGTATATCCATCCCAAAGAAAATTTTTCTTCCTCTGACATTTCACAGCTTCTAAACCAATTCAACTCTCCGTGCATCCTTGGTGGCGACTTGAATGCCTGGAGCACTACCTGGGGATCCGATCACACGAACTCAAGGGGACAAAAAGTGGAAGATGCGTTAACCTCCTCCAACTTTATCTGCTTAAACAATGGCGCGGCCACCCACTTCTCCACCCACTGTACTTTTTCCGCTCTCGATGTTACACTTTGCTCTGCATCATTAGCCCCTAACTGCCAATGGAGTGTCTTAGACTCATTACATGGAAGTGACCACTTCCCTACTTCAACACAAATAAACACAGGTAGCACCCAGTCTTCATTCAAATTCAACTCAAAGTACAACATCTCACAAGCTGACTGGACAAAATTCCGTAAATTAAGCGACGAAATCTGTTCCACCTCTCCAGTTTCCCCTAACACAAACCAAGAAGCAGCTAGGATTTTAAGAGTAATACGAACCGCAGCTCACTTTACCATCCCACAAACCAAACCGAACAAGTCAAGTAGAGCCGTCGTTTGGTGGAACTCTGATCTTTCAAACCTCCGCGAAACGAAACAAAGCATGTGGCATCAATACAAGTCACTCCGTTCGGCAGATAATCTCCTAAAGTACAAAAGAGCGAACGCTCAGTTCAAACGCGCCTCAAAATTAGCTAAAAGGAAAGCATTTGAACAACTTACCTCGAACATTAATCCTTCAACAAAACCAAAGAAAATCTGGGACGACATCAAACTACTATCAGGCTCTCCTAGACAATCGTTATTTTTTCTTATTAATTCCATTAACGGTTCCATCTCTGACCCCAACGATATTGCCAATTACTTCGCATCTCACTTTTCGCTCGCCTCGTCAGACTCATCGTTTCCTGACATTTTCTGCCACTCAAAAACTGAACGGCTTAATCAGGAACCACCAATCGCATACCCTCTGTCACGCTCAGCGCAACAACTCGACTCAAAAATTCTTTTCACAGAACTCGAATTTGCCCTTTCCTCAGTAAAAGGAAAATCACCTGGCTTGGATAAAATCTCGTATCCAATGATCCAAAACTTACCTCACGTAGTAAAGAGCCGACTACTAGATCTATATAATTCCATCTTCGATAGTAGTATATATCCACAATCCTGGAAAACTTCTTGCATCGTTCCAATTCTAAAACCAAACAAGCCTCCTTCAGATGTCAATAGTTACAGGCCTATTTCGCTCTTACCATGCCTAGGAAAATTATTAGAGAAAATTGTCGCTAATCGCTTAGCGTGGTATGCAAACCAGAAAAACCTCATAAGCCCCAATCAAGTTGCATACAAAAAAGGATCCGGTACCATTGACGCACTCCTACACTTAGACTACTTTATATCTAATGCCCTATCCTCTAAAAACCACGTATCTCTACTAGCTATAGACTTTCAGAAAGCTTTCGATCGAATCGGGGTTCACACTGTATTGAAACAGCTTGACTCCTGGAAGGTGGGCCCAAAGATTAAAAATTTCGTTAAAAATTTTCTCCAACACAGAAAATGCAGAGTCAGAATAAATGGATTCCTCTCTAGCACATTCCCCCTAGACAATGGCACCCCTCAAGGGTCGCCCTTATCTGCATTTCTCTTCATCATAGCTTTTGATGAAATTGTTGTTCGTTCAACTCACATTCGCGGAATCGAATGCCAGCTTTATGCCGACGATGTAGTCTTCTACACGAAACGCAACAATCTGCCCGAAGCAACTCAAACTTTCGGAAATATTTTAGAAGAGTTAAAATCTTGGTCCTTTTCTGCTGGCTTGGACATATCGGTAGAAAAAACAAAAATACTACACATCTGTAAAAAACAGAATTGTAATAACCTCACTAACTTCTGTACTAACCGTAGTCTTAATCTTGTTAATGAACTTAAAGTCCTTGGGCTAATAATTGATTCTAAGTATACCTTTAAGCCTCATGTTAAGTATATTAGAAACTGTCTCTTAACTAGATTAAATATAATAAAATATCTTACATGTAAGAAAAGCCATATTCATCCGTCTACGCTTATTAACGTTACCAGAGCCTTAATGCTGTCTAAGATAGATTACGCGCTACCTCTCTACGGAAACTGTCCTACATCCACAATGAAAATGCTAAATATGCCCTATCATGTCGCAATAAGGAGAAGCGTAAGGGCCTTTCCAACAACACCACTAAAAAATCTTTTTGCAGAAACTGGTTTACCCACTGTCGCCCACAGAACAATCGACTGCACCCGACGTTTACTTGCCAAAATACTTTTCACTCGAAATGATATCCTAGCAAAAGACGTATACAACGCGAAAAGAAGAAAGCGGCAACCAAGAATTGTGCCTGTTATCTGCCGAATCCTGAAGTTCAAAGAAAAACTCCAGATACCGTTTATCCCAAGACGCAAACAATCAGCATCTGGCCCACAGTGGTTAATCAACAACACCCCACACACGATCAGAACACTACAACTGCCAAAGATAAACACACCTATAGAAAAATACAGAGCTTTGTTTGCAAAAGAAAAATCTTCTTATGCTAGTAGCGGATGGAGCTTCCTATTCACCGATGGCTCCAAATCTTCCAATAACACATCCTTCGCCATAACAAGGGAAAACGGAGACATAATCCGACATGGTCTACTCCACCCAATATGCTCTGTATTTACAGCTGAAGCTGCAGCCATACTTGAAGCTGTCTCCTACGCCAAGTGCAATAGAGGCAAATTCATAATTTGTACCGACAGCAATTCCTGCATTGATGCCATCGAGTGTCCCACTAACGACCAAACCGAAATAGTCACCATACGCAATACTTTAATAAGCGCTCCACGGAAAATCAAACTTATGTGGACACCTGGGCACTCAGGAATTACAGGTAACGAAATGGCCGACAATGCTGCCAAAAACGTTGCAAATACGCCATCCAGAATGTTCAATTATTTCTCCAAAAAGGACATTTTCAACGCAATCTCCACAGAAAGGCAAACAGATCAAATCAATATTTGGAAAACATACACTCACCACTACTCCACCATCAATCCTTGCAGAAAGCGAATCACTTTTCCTTCCGACACGTCCTTTACAAAAATAAAGCCGTTCATTCGCCTACGCTTTGGACATACAATCCTTACACACGCACACCTGCTTCAACGTGCTCCACAGAGTAAGTGCCCGTTTTGTGACGAACGCGCATCAATACAACACATTTTGGTTGACTGTGTCAACATCGACACGGCGCGAAAGGAATCCTTTGGCACGTCTGACCCCCTCAATCTATTAAGAGAGGTTTCAACTGAAAACGTCAATAAAATATACAAATTCTTGAAAGAGACTGACTTGTTAAAACTAATATAACTTTAAGAGGAAAAAAAGAAGCTAAATCACAACACTAACACACACTAACAATTTTATATTCTCTGTACATATGTATCTTATAATCTCTTATCTATCTTAAAAAAAAAAAAAATTAAAGTCAGCCGAAGGCCCTTGTTGCTAGCGCTGCTAAACAAATTATTTGTTAAATAATTAATTATTGTACAAATATTTCAAAAATAAAAAAAAAAAAAAAAAATATGTTAAGAGGGAGACACGGCGTTGCGGAAAGGGTAACGGCACAAACCATCGTGGTTGATGGGTACCACCGTATGAGTCCGCGAACGAACCTCGACCCCAAGGTCGCGGCACCCCACCTGCATCAATCGGCGGCTTGTTGGCTCTGGCGACCATATTTGGGTTAATGCTCTCTGGAGCCCAACAAAAATGAATAATCGAATTATACACACATACATATACCATACACAACAAAAATGAATAATCTAATTATACACACATAGGTATACTCTTACACAAAAAAAAAATAAAGTTGCGAAAAAGAAAAAAAACCCACGTATGTTCTTCCTTAACGTTTGTTTCTTTTACCGTCCTTCCACGTAGAGCACAGGAGACGATGACCGAGGAGCACGGAGCGGCTCGTGGGAAACAAACAAGAAAAACATTTTTTTTGCTTACCGCAAGGGGGCCGGCATGTTTACGACAGCAGCGTAAATAATTTCTAACCGCCCTAATACCTATCATGTACACATACGCATACATACCACGAATTATTCCGGTTCACCGTATTTCCCGCCGGATATTTCCTTTTTGTAATTTTTCCGTTTTACTTTCCTTCCAATAAAATTGCGGTTGACGGCAACCGTACATTTTTTTTAAATTCACTTAGTCTCAGGATCTGTGAAGCGACACACGTAAACTACCACTTCACACCGCAAGGTAAAGACATTATTGTATATCTCCATAGATACATTTGATTAAATTCTAATTGAATTAAACCAAAACAAATCTTTTCATTTATTTACAAAATTTCCAACTGTGGGTCTGGACTGCCCCCTTGGGAGACGACACACATTTGTACAAAAACAATACAGTACAAAGCACCCCACGCTTTTTAAAAATGATATAGAATTTATTATGTTAATTATTTTAAACTTTTATTTATTGCGTTTGCGGTACTTTGGGATGAGTAATTGAATTTTCTTCCACTATCTTTAAACATGTGAGAATGTGACGAAGTAAAATATGTTACGTTTGCTATTTATTTCATCTATATGTTTATGTACATATGTTTCAAATACAATTTCATTGAATATCATACTGAGCACTAAGTTGAAGGATACGTTCTATCTGAACTAATAATTTCTAATGTTTCAAGCAATATACCAATCGCCAAAGGCCGGCGAGGGGAGCTATAGCCCCTATGCGATAATTTTTATATAATATATAAGTAAAGGGTGGTTAAATTTTAAGGGCCGATGTTGATTTTGAATAAAACACAAATTATTTTGGAAATTATTGTAATTTCTTTTTATTATTATAATATGGTTTGGTTCAATTATGTATGGAACAAAATATCGGCCAAATGTCTGCCGCGACCTCGGCGACACACCTCTATCCGATGGTCCCAATTTTCGATGCCGCTGAGGCATAATTGAGGTTCTATGCCGTTAATGTGCCGCATTATCTCATCCTTTAGCTCTTGAATTGTTGCTGGCTTATGGATGTACACCTTTTCTTTCAAATAACCCCAAAGAAAGTAGTCGAACGGTGTCAAATCATATGATCATGGTGGCCAATTGACATCGCCACCACGTGAGATAACACGGCCATTGAATTTGTCGTGCAAAAGAGCCATTGTTTCGTTGGCTGTGTGGCAAGTGGCACCAACCTGTTGGAACCACATATCGTCCACATCCATATGTTCCAATTCGGGCCATAAAAAGTTCGTTATCATCTCACGCTAGCAAACACCATTCACAGCAACTGCCTGACCGGCCTCATTTTGGAAAAAATACGGCCCGATGATGCCGCCAGCCCATAAATCGCACCAAACAGTCACTCTTTGTGGGTGCATTGGTTTTTCGACAATCACTCCTGGATTATCATTCGCCCAAATGCGGCAATTCTGCTTATTGACGAATCCACTGAGGTGAAAATGTGCCTCATCACTGAAGATGATTTTCTTCGAAAATTTTCATAATAAGCCTGAATAACTTTAACACGTTGCTCGATCGGGTATCTTTCCATGTTCAAATTGAGTTAGTCTGAAATTGAGAAATGTCAAATGTAATGCAGAAAAAAACTTGACGTTTAGGTGTGGTTCACATTCAACATCGGCCCTTAAAATTTAACCACCCTTTGTAAGCAATATATATGTAAATGATTCTCCCGCTATGTTGAAAACCTGTTTAATAAAATTAACACAACTTTTCTCACCTACTTCATCGAGACTAGAAGACATTCTTTTATCTGTGCATTGTAAGATTTCCAATATTCCTTTAAACGTCGAAACCCGTTGACACGTTTAATAAATTCAATATACATTATGTTATAATATAATAAATAAATTAATAAAATAGCCAGGTGAAATTATTAATCTTATCTCGATTTAAATTTACTAGCGCACACAGATGTGCAGCAAGGAGAACAGGAATTGGCGACGAAAATGCTGCAAATCCAATCGAAACGTTTCTACCTGGATGTAAAACAAAATCGTCGTGGGCGTTTTATTAAGGTCGCTGAGGTAAATATACCTACCTTAAGCCATTTGATTTTATATTTTTTTCTGAATTCGTAAACTTCCAGATTGGTGCAGATGGCAGGCGCAGTCAGGTTTATTTGGCTTTATCAACTGCCGCTGAGTTTCGTGATCACCTCTCAACATTTAGTGACTATTATTCATCTTTGGGTGAGTATAGAAGACTATCCTACGTATACACAATTTCGTATTTATAAAACCGCGGTATTGCATTTTGCGTATACGTGGTATTGCACGCCAAACGACGATATACATATAGCTCAAATAATTGAAGTTCCAGACGTGTTTGATGGCCTCGATAAGTCCGGGTATGGTCGAATATTGGTGACCCTACCCATATACTTTTGAATTGGAACATTATTGAGTTGAAATCACGACCCTAACGGTTATAACTTTGACTGAAAAAATTACTTATTTATATTATTTGTTGAGTTAAATTTTTTGCTTAAAAAAGTCGTTATTTCTTGGCTATTATTTTTTGCTCAGAAAATAATCGATACTGGTATCGCCCACTGCTCGAAAGTCGACCATAGTAATTTATCGTCTATAATTTTAACAATTTTCAAATCACAATGTATTTTTTAGCTATTTATAATGAAGGCGTGAAAAAAGGTTTTTATTTGAAAGCCTTTAATATGAGGCACATCAGTATCAATGGTTCTTTTAAATTCTTAATTTAAAAAAGTGGAGTAAACTCTTTTTTCGTTTTATTTTATTTTATTTTTATTTTTTTTTTGTCTTTGATTCCGTCTACTTTTAAGCATAATTTTGTACCTATAATATTTGATTATCCACTTTTAAATATTTTCAATTTTTCATTTTGATCTGATTGCATTTGCTTCTTAAAAATAAAAAAAATAAATTATAATATTTCTTATTTCTTTATGAATTACTATTTACATCAATACAAAAACAAATAAGTCTGTACATAAATCCAATTTTTTTTATTTTAAATCAAATTAAGCAATGTATCTATGTGTATTAAATTTCTGGGAAAACGAAATTTTTTGTAAAAGTTCTTTCATCATTTGCTAAGTGGACATGGTCATGAGTGAACACTGGTTGAAATCAAATGGTAAAAACGTTCCTGAACATATTGAGTTTAAACGCGGAATCAAAATGTTTCTGTTTTGCGATACTCTGTTTACAACCTCGCAATCAATTGCATTTTGTATCAAATTTTAACACGCATTGTGGTTAAATTAAAAAAAAGTGATTTTATTTTACGAATAATTGCAGTGTTTGCGAGTTTTACTGCAATCTGCATGTAAAACAAAATACGTTTGACCCTGTGTATATCGACCTATAAATATAATGAAAAGCTATGTTAACTACGCGCGCTTAGCTTTATCTTCTGTTAAGTCTCTGCCCCTGTTGTTATTTCCCCATTGTATTATTTCAATAAAATAATAAATATAATCAGATCGACTCAATCTTCTTCTTTTGTACTATTGACACTTACTAAACGTTTAAAAAAACACACCATGGGAGCAATATGTATCACAAAATTCATGTTCACGAATTAATATAATGATTTCTTAAGTTTTATTCATTCCTCATAAAATAAAGTTTAATTTGTGTGTAAACCCCCTACAAATTAAGTTTTATTTTCTGAGCGATAAATAAAACTCAAGAAATAACGATTACCTTCCAACCAAAAAATTTAACGATTATTTTCTGTGCAAAACATAAGTCTCAAAATTTAACGATTAAACTTGTTTTTTTCAAACAAAACTGAAAAAATAAAAGTTAATGCCTCGTAAGGTAGTACATGTTATTTCTCTTTCGCATGATTTTTTCAGTTGAAATTTGGACAGTAATGGTTATTTGCGGTCCTTGGTTCATGATTTTAGAGAACAGGCCGTTTGTGGTAGGCCATTGTACGTCATATGTGCCATAATATGAGGCGTGGATTCTTTTTATTGTTGATATTTTTCCCAGTTTTTTCTTTGATTTTCGATATCAAATGGTGCAAAGTTTACTCTTTCCTTAAATAAAATCGCCTATATAAAGGAGAAATCACGCTATGGGCACAGCCTTTCACGTTTTTCCATATTTGGACTCATCTGACAGGCAAGTAATAATAATAACTTTTCGGCTTCTTTTGAGTATAAATATGCATCGTAAGACTAAATATTAAACTAATTTCTACGTAATTTTGGAGTTAAATAATAATAGTTTGGCGCTTATATCATTAAGTTTGATATTAGGCCGCACTTCTTCTACAATTTGTGGTGTGTGTCTTGATGCTGAAACAAAAATGGAGGTACCTTCACCTACAGTTTTATGCTCTCCGAAAAAAACTTTTCTACAATTTTTGATGCTCTGGCTTCGGCCACGTATTTCACCGCGGGATCCACCGAGTGAAGCGCACTCACGCTACACACGCGGCTACCATTAAAGTTGAGGGCATGCAGAGTGTATACAAGGAGAAAAGACTGGCGATCGGGTAAGTACATGCCGATATAAGAAAACGTGTAGACAATCGGAAGAATTGAAAGGTAGCACACTTCTAACATCGTCAACATCAAACAATACATACGGATATTTTTGCATAACTCAACTATATAATAAGTAAATGTTTCTTAAAAATATTACTCCCCCTGGAAACGTTTTGAATTTCATCAAACATGTAAAATCAATAAAGATTTTCTGAATATCTCGAGTTATGCGCCACCTAATGGATTAAAATGTAGCCTATGTGCGTTCCACGGGTTTAGGAAATATACGCTTCAAATTTGGTTGATATCCATTTTACTAAAGTGTTTTCGATGACATTTCTTTATTTATTAACCTTTTTAACTCTAAGGCAATCCGGTAACCTAAATGACCCCAGATCTTCAAAATAAAAGCTTCGCTCTGTGCATTCCAAACAGTGCCGCTTTTTATAAATATTTCAGGTTTTCATCACCGACGAATAGTAATGGTATTACGTATTTTTTACTCGTGGGCTTTCACACTGGATAAGACAAGTACATACTTGAAAGACAAGTAAGTTCCAGGCGAAGGGAGAGAAGGATATCAATGTTGGTTACTTATGTAAAGTGGAAATTTGTAGCTTATGCGGCCATCAGCGATGTGCAGTGATGAAATTTGTGGAGTCGAATTTGATTCTTCAGAATTAAACGACGATTTCGCGTTAAACATCAGTTACCTTGAAAAGGTAATTCGTCATTAATCTAGGCTAAGCCTTAAAATTACGAATATTAAACATACGACTCCGGCGATGTGAAGAAGAACAACATAAGGTTAATTTATCGAATTAATTTGTAGCAGAGTTATTGAGTGGCCAACATGATTACGATTGGCTTGTGGAAAATTACCATTGATTGAGTTACCTAAAAGGCGCAAGGCCATAGGTTGAAAATGGGTGTTTCGGGTCAAACGAAATGTCAACGCTGAAATCGAGAGGTTCAAACCTCGGTTAGTCGCGAATGCTTGCGGGCAGCGGAACGGTGACAACTTTTGGGAAATCCGTTCGCAAATCATATGTAACGAAACTATTCATATCCTGATGACTATTGGAACGATTTTCCGTCATCGCTTGGTAAGTTTGGTTTGCAGCAGGTGGTTTCGGAGTAGTGTCATTTTTTGCTATTCAGTTAACGTCTACTGCTCCATATATATATATATATGTATTTTTTTTACTGTTCAGTTAACGTCTACTGCTCCGTATTTACATATAGGCTGTTGTTATTGTCATGTAGTACGGGTTCGTAAGCTCTTAGTGCGAATGTACTAGGGTTAGGTTAGGTTGGAGTGGCAGCCGCCTACAGCGGCTCACTTAGGCCAATATTAGGCCCATTGTGTTACCACAAGAAAAGTTTTGTACCATCCCAAAAAGAAAAATTACCCCTTACTAAACCAGTTTGCCTCATTGATAAACTTCAACAGACAATTTACCTCGGTGCTAGAAACCTTACTAAGGTCATCCAGAAACGGTGATCCCAGATGTCGCATCCTGCTTTTACACAGTGCAGGGCACTTACACAGTAGATGCAAGATCGTTTCCTCCTCCTCGTCATTCTTGCAGCTCCTACAGCATCTTCGGAAGGGCACTCCCAACCTTTCAGCATGTATACCTATCAGACAGTGCCCTGTTAGAGCCCCGATCACATTCGAAATGTTTTCCCTTCTTAGAGAGAGAACGCTGCGCGACCGTTTCCGATCCCATTTAGGCCACGTCTGCCTTGAGGTTCGACAGGCCGTATTTTGCCTCCATCTATTGTCAGCTTGTTTATATGTAAAATCTCTGAGTAGCATTTTGCAAGTGGCAAACGGCATACCAATGCGTTCTTTGTCCTGAAGAATCTGCTTGGTCGTACCTTGTCTTGCAAGTTCATCTGCCATGCAGTTTCCCTCTATGTCCCGGTGACCAGGGACCCAAATGAGGTACAGTCTGTTCTGCTTAGCCATCTCCTGTAGAGATCGGCGGCAGTCCAGCGCGATATTCGAGTTAAACGTGAGAGAGCTCAGAGCTTTGATTGCAGCCTGGCTGTCACTAAAAATGAAAATGTCTCTTCCTATAATCCCGGTCCCTATCTTCTTCACCGCTTCCATGATAGCTGAGACCTCAGCCTGGAAGACGCTGCAGTGATCTGGTAACCTAAAGGAAATTTGCAGGAGAGGGTTTCGTGAGAAAACGCCCCCTCCTACCTGGTTATCGAGTTTCGAGCCATCTGTATAGATGACAATGCTCTCAGGTGGAGTGTGAAACTCAGGTTTCCACTCTTCCCTGCTTGGAATTCGTGCAGTAAAGTTACTTTCATTTACCGATGTCCAAGCACACCGGTCCGTGCTGCTCGGAATAGAGCAGAACTTGTTCAAAATACTAGAGTGCCCTTGGCATTCAGGGTGCCACTGGGATGTCTCTCTTAGTCTCAAAGCAGTCATCGCTGCCGTCTGTTGTCCGACCAAATCTAAAGGAAGGAGGTCTAAAATGGCATTCAAAGCCTCATTTGGAGTGGTTCTGAGCGTCCCGCTTATGCAGATCATACTAGATCTTTGCACCTTGGTGAGTAATCTGAGGATAACCTCTTTGTCTAAAGCAGGCCACCATACGATCACCCCATATAGGAGAATTGGTCTGACGACCGCTGTGAAAATCCACCGACAGATCTGGGGATTAAGACCCCATTTCCTGCCTATGGCTCTCTTACAAGTGTAGAGGGCTATGGAAGCCTTTTCATGACGTTGAACCAGGTTCTCTTTCCAGTTCAGCTTCCTATCTAAAACAACGCCTAAAAATTTGGCACTTGTAGAAATACTTAACCGGGTACCATTTAGTACCGGTGGGGTCACCGAAGGCACTTTATACCTTCTCGTGAAGAGTACGAGTTCCACTTTACTTGAGCTGGCCCTGAGCCCGCAGTGAGTGGACCACTTGGATACCTCCCGAAGCGCTCGTTGCATCAGCTCGCATAGTGTCTGCAGAAACTTTCCCCTGAGTGCGACCGCGACGTCATCAGCGTACGCGACAACTTTTGCGCCACCCCATACCGTATCTCGCAGTAGCGTATTAACGGTGATGTTCCACAGAAGTGGGGATGGGACACCTCCTTGTGGCGTCCCCCTCGACACGTGCCGCAACAATTCGCTCGCACCCAGCTTAGCCCTTATTACTCTGCAACTGAGTAGCTGGCCTATAAACTCAACCAGTGAGCATTCAGCTCCTAGATCCCTAACGGCGCCAGTTATGGCTTCTGGAAGCACATTATTGAAGGCGCCTTCAATGTCCAGGAAGGCTACAAGACAGAACTCCTTGGCACTGAGAGACTTCTCAATATAGCCGACCAAGCTATGGAGTGCAGTCTCAGTAGATTTGCCTTTGCGGTAGGCATGCTGGTCATTAGACAGTAGTCGACTGTCGATGGTATCGGACAGGTGGCAACTAACAATCCTTTCAAGTGCCTTAAGAGCAAATGATGATAGACTGATAGGCCTAAGATCCTTTGGATTATTATATGAGGCCTTACCAGCTTTAGGAATAAAAATAGCCGTGACATTTCTCCATGCCAACGGTATATGATTAAGTTTGAAACAGGCTCTGAAAATAGTAGAGAGCCATTTTGCAGACACCTCCAGTGTTTTAATTAGCTGAGCAGGTATTATCCCATCCGGCCCTGCAGATTTGTATGGCTTAAAGCTTTGGATAGCCCATTTAACCTTTTCTTCCGAAACCGCCGCAGAAGTTTCTCCACGAAGATCTCTTTGCCGCCCTTAAAGCTTTTTTATAGGTCTGGAGAGACTTTTTGTACTCCTGCCATACCAGTTCGAGATTAAGTCTTTTGGCTTTGTGGAAATTTTTCCTACAAGATTTGCGTAGCGAGTCCAATTCACGTGACCACCAATGGGGTTTACGTTTGCCCCATTGTTTAAATTCAGGGCAAGCCTGATCTAGGGCATTTGAGCAGGTCATCGTAAAAACGTTCACCATGTTCTCTAGATCCCCGATGCAGTTAGGTTCAATAAGAGGTTCGCTGGTCAGCCTATCCTCAAATAACCTTTTATAAGAGCGCCAATCCGTGTTTTTTAGGTTTTTGCGCACTTTTGGGCTGGTAAAAGAAAAGTTCAATACGATTTCTATATAACGATGATCAGAGAAGGAGCGTTCGTCTAAAACCCGCCAACTCTCGATCAGTTCAGATAGATTAACACTACATAGAGTTATATCTAAAACTTCTTTACGATTCCTAGTAATGAAGGTGGGATCCCTACCTTTGTTGCATATTAGTAGGTTAGTAGTTAGAAGGTAGTTGAAAAGTAACTCACCTCGATCATTAATGTCCGTGCTCCCCCAGTTGACATGGTGAGCATTAGCGTCGCTGCCGACCAACATGTGTCCGCTCTCATACCTGGATATCAAGTTCCGAACCATAGAGGGATGTATTCGGCTTCGTAGGCCATGTAGGCCGATGCCAGCACAATCGACATACCCCCTATCTCCGCGAGAATTGCCGTGACGTCGCCATCACTGTAATTAGGTAGAAGAAAGATATTTAAATCTGCTTTAGCCAGAATACAGGCTCTAATTTTACCTTTACCACGCTCCACGAAGAGCTTAAAACCGGTGGCACTCAACCCACATACCCTTGAGTTGCAAACCCAAGGTTCCTGAATGAGTACCACCGTATTGTCGCCTTTGCTTAGGCGACCCAGGAGAGCAGCTGAAGCTGCTTTAGAATGATGGAGGTTTATTTGCAGCACCCTCATGCGAGACAGCCGCTTCCTCCCCTCCAGCTACAACGGTGACGTCAGCTTCACCCTCCCCGTCACTGAGAAGCAACTCCTCCTCCGCAAACATCCTATACATTGTTGGTGCAAGGTTCGTCTGGGAGGAGACGCTGCCTTCAGCGTCGGAGAGTTCCGGTTCCGGCTCCGGTTCGGGTGCCTCAATGTCAACGTCCATTGCTTCACACGACCCAGAGGCAGGCTGAGCGTCCCCGCGGTACACTTTGATAATGACCTCATCGAGGACATACGAAACGCGGCCTTGCCTCTTCTCCAGAAGCCCAATAGACTCCTTATTAAGGGACAATACCACTTGTCTGGAAGGGCCTTCCGCGTCCTCGACACGGACGACCCTCCAATCACTTGTCGGGAGGGATGGGTTCATCACCTGGAGCATCTTAAGGATGCTTTCCGGTGCCGATGGTGTCACCGGAACCCATACCCTCGCCCGTGGTCTGACTGGAATGTCATTCCAGTCCACCACCTCCAACTTAGCCCCTGGGTAGACAGGGCCCACCTTTGCAAAGGCGGCCTTATACAGCGCCACCGATCTCTGGTCCTCACAGGCTACCACTTTATTATGGCCCTGGTACCAGCCAGCGTCCTTACAGGCCGGGGGGGTTCCGGGGTTTTCCAGCAGAACGTCAAAAATGACGTTCGCCAGAGCTGCCTTCACCCACCTCCACTGGTCTTTTGGTAAGGACCCGAGCTCGTTGCCTCGGTCCAGGACCCCAATAAGGATCCTGTCCTTTGCAACCTCGGCAAAGCTAGGCCTGCCCACCCAGGAGTGCGGCCGGATTCTTTTCGTCGCTGGAGTTTGGTCCTCCGCCGATCTTTGTCGTTTAGACGAAGGCACCCGGTTTTTCACTGAAGCCCCAGTGACCCGGAAGTTAGGCAGCAGGGCTTTCGCCCTTTCCACCGCTTCCTTCGCGCTCTGGGGCAGAGTTTCCAACGGAACCCCGTCGTATCTCCTTAGCGTCTTCGCGGCCTTTCGCTTGTTAGCGAATTTAAGCCGCTCCGACTCAAACTTCAGAGGGGCGTGGCTCGTAGTTTCCATCGCTGCCACCCCCTCCATAATTTCATGTGTAGCTGCTTGCCGCCTTAATCCGCTCGGGCCAGGCCGTGAGACCCCTGCCTTCGCAAGATTAGGCTTCGCAGCCACGCCGGTGTTTGGCGGGCCCCTAGTGCCTACCGCCACGGAGCGATCTGCCGTCTCCAGCACAATCCCCGCAGCTTTGCTGGTGCTAGGCCCCGCCATAACACCCATAGTCACGGGCCGGCGTGCAACCTCCAGCCCGGAAGAGCCCCTGTCGGAGCGAAGCGGCGCTTTAGGCGCTTGCGCCTGCGCATTCTTACCCCGAGATGGGGAAGAAGAAGTTCTTATGCTAGGCGCTCGCGCCTGCATAGTCTTACCCCGAGATGGGGAAGACCAGTTTTTTTGAATTTTTTGTTTATTCGTGTTCATCTTGGTCGTACGACCACCTGCTCGACGAGGCAAGCGTAGTTGTCTGAAAAATATAAGGGGGAAAAGGGGGGGTACACCACGACAGCGCCCCTTGCCGCGGTAAGGCCAAACATACTCCCTGAGGTGGCCCGGTGTCAGGGAGGCGCCGTTAGAATACAGCCGGAGTTTAGACCCCCTGGCTGCAAACCGACCAATGGGCACGGTGACGCTTAACACCCTGGCTTAGGGGGAGGATTGACTAGGGAGGAAGGAGAACTAGGAGATATTAGGAGGGATGCAGGGTATGCGGAAATTGAGAGATGTTGGTGCGGTACTCTCCACATAAGAAGCAGTGCAAGTTCGAGTCCTACATTGATTCATATATGGAGCTTCCCTCTTAGTTCGTGGTGTCATGGAAATCTGCGAGGAGTAACCATGACAACACTTAAGCCTCATCCCCACGCCAAGGAGACCAACGATGATGAGGGCGAATGTACTAAACAAATTTGGTTTATTTCGCGGTTATTTCTGTGGTGTGCTTAGGCAGGTAGAAGTCAGTAATTTTGGTCTTGCGGTATATTTGGTGTCGGTTCTGTATGTTGATACCTTCTGGGAAAACAGAATGCCAAAAAGAAACATCCAAAAAAATCTCGCCCAATTTTACCATACCAGAACTGATTTGACTATTGATAATAGATGTGATCCAATTGGTTTCTGGTGTGGAGAAGTTGGACGAAAATTCTTGCCACAGGAAATGAAACCATATACATTTTCGTTGTAATCTACATTCATTGGTTCAAGCGAGAAGCGATGCCTTGGGAATGAATGCCGCAAAGTAGAGCGAGCTAATGTAAAGACGAATTTTGTAAATACACAAAAATGTCAATAGCGCATTCGACTATATTGTTAATCAAATTTGGGCAAAATTCAAAATTAGATGCTACTAACAATATTTCAACACACATCCGCGAATCCAAAGTTTTAATGATAAAAATGTCACCAAAACAACATATACGAAGAAAAGCAAAGCGAGCTCAAACGAAAAACCATCGCACAATCCGCTTTGCCGCCTCAGAGTCGCTGAAAGCCGCTTTGTTGCTCGCTCTCACTCTGCCAGCTTATGCGCTTACCCAGTCCGTGTGTACTTGATAACATGAGTTCCAAATTATCAAACCGTATCATTTCATTTGCTAGTGTTGCTGCGAATTAGCACACCCTACAGCCAGTAACTAACATTGTGCAAAATGTCTCTGACTCAAAGCCTACAACTTTACCAATTCCCTGTAATGTATGTATATCAATGGAAAACTGTTTCTAAGTCTAGCCGTAATAAGCCAAAATTATCTGTACTTATTGGCACCAACAACAGTAATGAACTTAAAGTGATATCAAATTTGAAATGGCTACATATAGGATCATTCTCTCCAGATATTTCTGCTACTGATATACTAGCATACGTGTCTAAGCATGCTGCGATTGACGGTAAATACTTGGCCTGCTATCCCTTGGTTAAAAAAGATACTAAACTGACTTATATAAGGAAAATCAACTTTAAGTTGGGCGTATCAGAAAGTTTTTACAACAAGGTTCTGAATACAGACATGTGGCCCACGGATGTTAAGATTCGCTCTTTTCGTTTTTTATTAAAAGACAAAGTGCCTCAATCAGTTCCGTAAGTGCTCAACCCACGCCGGAGTCTTTTACAAATCAACTTGAGGAATTATTTATTTCTAAGCCCATTAGTGAATTAAGAATGACTTGTACACTTTATTATCAAAATGTAAGTGGTATGCGTACAAAGTCTTCTCACTTTTATCGTAGCGTAATTTCACATGAATATGATATATTAGCTTTAACGGAAACTTGGTTTAACGAAAATTTTTCTCCCAAGGAATTTTTCGATAGTTATTATCATGTTTTTCGTAATGATCGTTGCCCGAACGCCACAGGTCTTGAGGGAGGTGGTGGGGTCCTACTTGCGGTTAGAGCCGATTTATGTAGCAAACTCATTACTCTAAGTATTGTGATGCGAGGTAGAACAAATATGTGTTAGCGTAAAGTTTTCTGGTAACAAAGCAATAATTTTTCTATTATCTTATATTGCACCAAGTAGCGGTCTTGATATTTATCAGAGGCATATGGATAACTTGACTTGTATAATTAGTAATTCTAAACCCTCTGATGAGATAATATATTTTTAAACGATTGTAATAATATTTTACCAACCAATCTCAGGACCGATATCGATATGCTATTTGTAAGCACTTAATTCTCTTATGGTTTGAAGCAATGTAACACTTATCCCATTGGTAACGGAAGATTCCTTGATCTAATGTTTTGATCCACTGATCTTAAACTAACATGCTTGGAGTGCCTATCTCCTATTTTGGTTGCTCATTTCGAGTATTATAACTTCGATAAAAAAATAGCTGAACTTTCGGTCGTGTATAATTATTTTCAGGCTGACAGCGTAGCGATTAATGACTTCTTGCTAGCTACCGACTGGACTTTCTTGAACTCTGCTCACGGACCAGATACTTCTTATGCTATTTTGCGTCAACGACTCTTAACATCTATTTCGAGTTTCATACCTCTAAAACGGAAAGTTTCGAACAATAAACCACCCTGGTTTAATTCGAGACCGAGTAATCTAAAAAATATCAAAAACAAAGCTTTTAAACGACATAGAAAGAGTAATGAAGAAATTGATCGGCTTAACTATTTTAGACATAAAAAGGACTTTGATTATCTTAATAAATAAATGCTTAAATTGGAATCAAAACTAAAATCGAACCCATCTAGTTTCTGGCCCGCTATAAATTCTAAGAAACAGACTAACGGTTTCCCAACGAGCATGGAGTATGATGGTGAAGTGTCCAATAATACGCAGGATGCTTGCAACCTGTTTGCTAAATTATTTCAGAAGGTCTACGCAAAGTATACTGCTTCACCGATTCCGGTATTTCACCCTACGCCTTTACCACCAATTTCTTCCTTCGATATTACCGTCGATGATGTTCTTCTGTCAATTTCAAAGCTGACAAGCAGTGCAAAGTCTGATAAGGAGGGATTTTGTCTGTTATTTTTCAAAATAAGTTCCAATACCGTCGCAGAGCCCTTGGCTCTTCTCTTCCAAGAATGTTCAGACACTGAACTTTCTTAGATTCTTGGAAATTATGTACAATAAATCCGATATTTAAGTCTGGTGACCGCAATGATATTTGCAACTACAGACCTATAGTTAAACGGAGGACAATGACAAAGCTATTCGATCACATTCTGCAACGTAAATTGTTCGATTACGTTAGAAACGCAATTGTTGAATGTCAGCATGGATTTTTTTCTGGGAGGTCTACTTCCCCCAATTTAGCCTTAGTCACTAATCTAATTGTTAATGCTTTCGAGACTCGTTCACTACTCGACATTCTGCAGCGTAAATTGTTCGATTACGTTAGCAACGCAATTGTTGAATATCAGCATGGATTTTTTTCTGGGAGGTCTACTTCACCCAATTTAGCCTTAGTCACTAATCTAATTGTTAATGCTTTCGAGACTCGTTCACTACTCGACGTCATTTACACAGACTTTTCAAAAGCATTCGATAAAATTGATCATTCAATACTGTTACGGCAGTTAGAAATGTACGGAATCAGTGGAAAACTGTTGGCATTTTTCTCCAGTTTTCTATCGGACAGAAAACTATTAGGGTGTTCACGGTAGGCTGGTTGTCAGGTTATGTGGTTGTAAAATTAAAAATAACCTCTGGTCACCGTGAACACCCTTATGTGTTGGTTATTTGCTTATTTTTATACAAACAGCTGAGCGATGCCTAAGTTTAACTTAAAACAGGAAATAATAGAATTCAGAGTAAATACAGCGATTCTAGATATTGAATTTATTGAAGGTACTTGATCTAGTATTAATTAGTTCCATAAAAGCTTTATTTTGAAGTTACAGATACAATACCCTTTGATCAGTGCCATGCTGTTATTGATGAAACAATAGATGAACTGGTGGAGGATATAGGAATAATCAGCTCTATTCGGCGAGGAGATGAGTTACATGTTCCGAAATCCATTCATTGGCGAGATAGTGTTCTCTGTTGTTTTGACGACGGACGATTTCTGCAAATGCTGCGGATCAGCAAACCCCAATTCGCTCATCTTCTCCAGCTAATATCAAACGACGTAGTCTTTAAAGGTTCAAGTATGAACTTACAACTGCCCGTAGATTTACAACTCGCAATCGTGTTATTCCGATTAGGTTCATCGGGTGAAAGTGCTTCGATTCGAAAAATTGCAACAACGTTTGGTGTGGGAGACGGTGGCACTTTGACTAAAATAACGAAAAGAGTTTTTTCAGCCATTTTGAAGAAATTACCAGAAGTCATCCATTGGCCTAGTGCGACCGAGCGCCGGCGTCTTGTTGCTAGCACATTCAGTGAATTACCATATTGCATTGGTTACATTGACGGAAGCGAGATTAAGCTGGCCCAAAAACCCAACAACTACCATGAGGTATATTTCTCCCGTCAACGAATATACTCTATTAAAGTGCAAGTTGTGTGCGACCATAAGCTACGTATATTACACGCCGAAGTGGGCAATCCCGGAAGCTACCACGACTCAAAAGTGTTTAAGAAGTCTCATATTGGAAGAAACACGCCAAGCTTATTCAGTGGAGAAGAATGGATTGCAGGTGATTCTGCGTACCAGTTGACGAAACATTTGATAACACCATATCGAAGCAATTCTACTTTATTGGAAACTGAAAGGCAAGCAAAATTCAACAAAGTACATAGCCAATACCGTGTTAGGGTGGAAAATTGCTTCGGAATCCTTAAAGAAAAATTGTGTAGCTTGAAACAAATGCGAGTTAAATTAAAAGACAAGCAGAGTCAAGAATTTTTTAATAAATGGGTCCTCGTCTGCTGTGTGCTGCATAATTTATTGTTGGAAGAGTGCTATTTTTCACAAAATGAAAGTGAAACTGGCGGAGCAAGTGAGTTCCAATACGATGGAGCTGTCTTTGTTGCACCTACACCTGAACTAAAAAGACAAGCACTGTACAATTTAATTTTTGAATAAAATTTCGTCTTTTCAAACTATTCATTTCAGTCTTATTTTTAATTTCAGTCTTTTCTATTTATTATATATATTCACTTTTAGTTTCTAACATTTTAGTCTTATTTATTATACATATTCACTTTTAGTTTATTACATTTCAGTCTTATTTATTACATATGTATATGCACTTTTAGATTCTAACATTTTAGTCTTATTTGTTATATATATTCACTTTTAGTTTCTAACATTTTAGAATTATTTATTATACATATTCACTTTTAGTTTATTACATTTATGTCTTATTTATTACATATGTATATTCACTTTTAGATTCTAACATTTTAGTCTTATTTGTTATATATATTCACTTTTAGTTTATTACATTTCAGTCTTTTATTTTTTGTACATTGATTTGTTTTTATTTATTTTTTTTTTTAATATTTATATTTCATTTTAATTTCATACTTTTTTTGCTCTATTTCTAATTTTCTAATTTTGAAATCGTTTTCCAATTTTTGTTTCTCGTGCTCCTTCATCCACTCAAATTTTTTCGTCTCCAGCGTCAATTGCTTTTCACGGAAATGCATTCGCTCTTTTTCCATCGTGGCCAGCTTATCGATGCAAGTGTTTTGCTGTCTCCGTTGGACTTTTTCCCCGAACGTTCTAGCTGCGGCAGAGGTTGACGGCTCTTGCAAGGTATCCGTTGGCTGTTGATCCAACCCAAGGCTCTCTTCTTCAACATCACTGACATTGAGGAAACTTGGATCGAATTCAGCCGCCGAATCCATTACAATCACCTCGATTTCTCTAGCAGCTGAGAAAATGTCGGTCAGTGTCTCGTAATGAGGACACATTTTTAGTATCTTATCTGCAAATAAACCGAACATTTAAAACTATAGTACTAGCTCAGACTAAAATAGATATAATGCATACCCTTCACTGTAGTTACTGAATCCCCATCCTCCACTCCAGCGCCAGTGGAATTCCTCCATGCATCGGCCTTTTGCATGGAGTTTTTGAGGTAGCGCACTTTGCATTTAAGCAGGTTCCAATTAGCGTCGATACCAATCTCCTCTGCCATTTTTTTATAATACAGCTGTGCTGTGGGTTTCTGTAATTTAATAAGCAAACACAAGCGGTAATATAAAAGATAAACCAAAATAACTTAATCCAAAATCTCACCTCGATATTTCTGTGTGCCTATATATGTAAGCACCCTTCTAACCTCCTCCTCCGTCCATTTCTTCACCTCCGTTTCCCTTTTGCGCTTGCGGTTTTCACTAGACACTGAAAGTTAAATATAAATAAGTTAAGATACATTTAGTTTTATTATGCGCAAACTTCTTTTTACTTACTTGCGATCAATTTATATTTTCTTTGTAAACAAAAAACAGCTGTAAATACCAGGGCTACCAACATGAAAGCCCGAATTGTGATGCCATTCGCTCAGTTTTATTTATTCTTTGTGCTGCCATTTAGGTAAATTCGTAATATTTTCCAGCACTACAAATAAGCAGATAATCACTTAATCTGTAAACAAGGGTCTAGGTTGGTCGTAGTTGCTTATTTTTCCACAGTGAATTTTGTTGTTGTTGACATAATCAAACAACCACATAACCTGACAACCAGCCTACCGTGAACACCCTATATGTGTGTCAATTGGTGCCGCTAAGTCATCTTTGCTTATCGATGCTTGGTCAGTAATTCCAAAAGGGACTCACTCTGGGCCTTTATTGTTCCTTATCTTTATTAATGACTTGCCTCAACAATTCAAATTCGGTGAATGCTTAATGTTTGCAGATGATGTTAAACTGTTTTTAAGAGTCCGTGATATCTGTGATTGCATCAACCTGCAATCGGACCTCGATAGTTTTGCCGAGTGGTGTACTGACAATAACTTATTTTTAAATACGAATAAATGTTGCGTTGTTTCTTATTCGAAAAAGATAAATACCACTCTTTTCAACTATCGACTAAATGCTTGCCCTCTAAACCGTTCTTATGAGATTAAAGATTTGGGTGTCATCTTTGACTCCAAACTCTCTTTCTCTAATCATATTGACTTTATTGTTTTGAGATCTTTTGCAATGATTGGCTTTATTAGACGTAACTCCAGAGACTTTAAGGATCCAGTGACGTTGAAGTCACTTTATATTTCTTTGATAAGAAGTCGTCTTGAGTATTGCCCATTAATATGGAATACATTCTACGAAGTGCACTCATATAAAATTGAAAGAGTTCAAAAAATATTCACCAACATAGCTTTGCGTAAACTTCGTTGGCCCGATGGCCTACCATCGTATACCAGCAGGCGTAAACTACTTGGTATCCATTCTTTGTATGAGAGAATAACTTGTTCCTCGCTGCTGTTTGCCTATAATATAATTAACTCTAATACTAAATGCCGTGAACTGTCTAATTTATTCACTCTCTATATTCCCCCGCGTGATCTTCGGCATAATAGATTACTTATTTATCGAAGTAACTCATAAAACAAATTATGCAATGAACGAACCAATCTTTAACAAAACAATTTTTAAAACTATACATCTAGCAAATCGATATAGTAGCGTTCTTAATTTTAATAATAGTTTATATAAATTTAAGCTTGAACTGTTTTCTATATTTAACTAGTCTGTAGAAAAGCTGCAGCTTTTTAGACTGAATGAATAAATAGATGAATAAATAAAAAAGTATCGGTATTACTAATGTTATAAAAAGTGATTTAGTTAAAAGAATTCTTTTTATCATCCCTATGTAAAGGCAAATACACCTCGAACGCTAGAGGCTTAGCATTAATATTTTATTAAATTAAGCTTGGGATCCATTGTAACTCCCAAGTCAACAAAATCATTCACCTGATGTAGACTATAGTTGCTTATTTTGTAAAAAGCTGGTTGGATAGTTCTTCGTGAGAGGCTCATATATTTAAGATTAAGTGGCATATAATTAGCGTTGAACCAACTATCTATGCTGTTTATATCTGCCTGTAATAAATATCGTTCTTCAAATGAAGCGTATGATTTAAAAAGTTATCGGCACAAATAAGTATATTTGAACTTTTAATTTCTATAGAAATATCATGTATGAATAACAAGAACAGATAGGGGCCTAGGTGGCTGCCTTGAGAAACTGCTGAAAACACGTCAATAACATTGAAAGAAATACTTTTATATATCACAATTGAGTTCTATCTGGCAGGTAGAAAGAAATCCAACGGAGGAGAGAAGGTGGAAAGCCAAACTGATCGAGTTTACGGATGAGTAAGGGGTGTCATACTTTGGCAAATGCTTTATGAAGTGTGTGTATGTGACTCTCTTAGACTATTTTCTCTAAACCCATTTGAAACATGAATTTGGAATTATAGTTATATGGTAACAGTAGATAGCCTTTACAAAACCCGTGCTGAAAGTTTGAAATTGTTGAAGTGTTCGAATTTTTCAACTGATTAGTAACAATTGCTTCAGATAATTTTGGAATTGCGGAAAAAAAGTTTATAGAAACGGGAGGCACAAGTTCCTTTATAAAGACGAAAAATGTATCAAGGTTATCTTATATTTGGCAGTACGATACAAATCCACACGTTGAGCACTAGAATTTATCAAACCACATTTTGCATTATCTCTCGGGTACGATATCGCATGTCGCGCGAACCGATTAAATTATTTGCTGACACAAATTCGTTAACGATCCATGTCACATTATCCTACGTAGGATATTCATTATACTAGAGTCCCAACGCCTTTTCAAGAGCTTCAATAAAGCGAAGCATCAAAGCATTGAGCAGTTTCGAAGCGTAACCTTATCGACAGCAACCACATAGGCGGCCTCGGCAGACTGCCGGCCATAATCGAGAGGTCAAGTCCAATAGAAATGTCAATATAGGGGCACGAAACCAAATGCATCACAAACTCACTAATTTTGTAATTGAGTTCGTGAACAACTGTTAAAATGTAAAGAAATTTATTTGGACTATATTCCTACTAAAATAAAATGTTCTTTATACGTGAAATAAAAGCTTAAATAATCAAAAATACTTAAACTTTGTAAAACTAATTTGTTTAACTAAAAATTCGACTTCGGAAAAAGTGTTAATCTTAAGAAGAAGTGTTGAAGGTGTAAGCTAAATATTTAAAATCTTGCAACATTCTACTAAAATATGAAGTCTCGTGTTCTCATAGCTCATACCACATGACCTTTATTCACACATAATGTGACCAGGCATACTTATGTTGAGAATACAGCACTTCTTTTTATTTTTCTTGTCTTGTACTTCGTACTATTCATTACAGTCATCTTTTTGTAATATTTTGTATTAATTTATAAGGTAATTTTTTAGCTAGTTCGAAAAAAGATAAGTAATTTCAGGTAAAGAAGGCAGTCAAAGATATAAATTTATACATATAAATACGCCACTTCACTGAAAAAAGTCAAGAAATCGCACCAAGAAGAGAATACGCTATTTACTCTCCAGGCTCTTTAGCTCCAATTTAGTGTACATTTTCGTTAGCAAGCAAAACCATAACAATTCGAGAAATACGCTTGAAAGTTTCAACACGACCATTTTTAATTGATGCAAAGTATGATTTAGATTTTAAATTCATCGATATTTTCTTTTTTAAAAACGTGACACACCATTTCGCGAGACAACTTAGCAGCATGTAAAAATATGATTTAAGACTACGTATACGTACATATCTATGTATACTTGTTTTGTAAGTATTGTTGATGAATATAATATATACCATATTATGGTTGTAATCAATAAAATTGGTTTGTTGAGCAGATAAATATCAACGTGTTGTCTCATTACTTTCACAACATTTCTGACTCTTTCTTTGTGCTACAAAATAGTGGTCACGGGAATGCCCAGTTTTTAGTGCGACTTAAACCTTTTACCAGCCACACATTCTAATCGATTTTTATTCAACCGAGGTACGTTAGTACTTATATATTTTTCCTTCCTATAAGTTTTAAGAAAATATCCGTTAAGTAATAATCTATTAGGCCAAACGATTTGAATTTCCCATTCCATCCCTCTAACAAAACTCGCTTAAATGAAGCCAATTTCAGCAAATATTATTCTAATCAACCAAAGAACGTATACGGTGCTGTTTTTAGACATGTGGTTTTCCAGAAGAAATAAAACGCATATAATTTAACGTTATGACCAAGAATTTAACTTTATTATAAATAAAAGGGTTTACATTACATTTAAAAAACAATTTCAGGCAAGTGACTGCCGCGGCTGGCTCGAACAAATTCCAGCCGAGAGGACCAATTTTCAACCACATTTCTAAAAAAACACCCTTTATATACTTACCTGATCGCGCAAGAGACGAGGTATTTTACTTAAAAATTTACGAATGCCAATTTTGAATGAATTTGATTTGGCAGGATTGCGGATTTTATAGAAATGGCCATTTTCGAGACAAGGCCATGTATATATACACTTATGCTACGATTTCCTTGACTAAAAATATTTAAGTGTTTCCATGTCAAACCAAGGCAATTCATAAGAGAGAACTCGGTCCTTGTTTTATGAAGACGATTGTATTACGCATTATTTATATTCGATAGTTGGGTTCAAATATTCGATTCCACAAAATATCCTATCATAATTATCGAGAAAAAATTATTAGCATCGAATGCCAAAGAACTAGATATAGTATCGTATTGTGAAAAAAATCATTTATAAATAGCGAAAACCATTACAAATCAAATGTGTAGCTATTTAAGCATATTTTGATTATTTTCAAAAGTTTATTGAAGCGTGAACACACTTAAATTAATTAAGACGGCCGTGTGCACAATCCTTGTCCACAGTCATTTGGCCTGATCTTCGGTTTACACTGAAAGGCAAGAACGACCGAGCCGCCCATCAGCTTCAACAAAGTAGCAATTAGGCAACTTAAATCAGTTCTGATCTTCATATCGGTTACCGTAAACGCGTACGGTCTGCTAAAGTTAAAAAGTTGGGCTAGATAAGATCCTCTTTTGGAAATGTCAAAATAATAATATCGCCACAAACAACTCTCTCAGATTTAACGGACATTGAGAAATCGAAGCATCTCTCAATGTAATTTCATATTGGTTATCATTTTCCATCAAGCCTCTGTCAAAGCGGCTTGGCAAGTTTACTTAACAATTTCGTCTACGGTTTTTAGGTTCTGGGACGATGTTGAGCCACGTACGTGATGAGGTAGCATTCTGAGATAAAAACACTCTGACTAGTATGGATGAACGCTGTACACTCTTCCCGATACCGAATCTTTTTTTTAAACTGGATGTCCAACTACGTCTTGGCCACGTTTCCTTCTAGAAAATTTATTGTTAGCCCATGTATAATAATGAGGAACTTCGTGATAGAGTGGCGATTTAGCAAATTCATCATTATTACACAGGTCTGGAGTATCGTTTTAGGTTGATTTTGTACTACTTGTCGCATATTCCGCTGAGAAGTATACTCGTTGTCCGTTATCTTAGTGTACCGCTAAATGTACTACGGTAGGACATCTTGCATGTATCGGAAACTCTAATAACCTCCACAGTGATTTTGAAGTATTGATGAACTGGCCATTTAAATAATTTTCAATTACGTTGTGAACATTTTTGACACTAAAAGCTGCTTGCTCCGACCCTTTATTGATACATTTGCATATATATTTTATAGCCTGTACGGAGTGACAATATTCAACGTTTAGGTCAGCGTTGAAAGATCGACACAATATTGGCGAGTATGGAACGATCTAGCTATAGTCTATGTTAATTGTTCGCCCCCGGATATTGAAGGTAGAGTCCTACCCACAGGTATTGGTGTCCCGTCGTCGTTAAAAGGAATACCTAACCTTACCGGTCTGAATTTGGCTAATCGTAGTGGATATTTTTCAGAACATTTGCCATCTTTCATGCACGGTGAAGTCAAATTTTCTACCCCATTTGGTCCTTGTACCATATGTTTTGGGACTATTTCAAATAATACTGAATATTCATCTTTATTAGACAGTTCTGCAACTATTATATTATCAATTTCATCGGGTTGTATTTTAGAGTCCAAAATAGCATATGACAAGGCAAGCCTCTTTTTTGGATCCCTACTGTAAGCATGTAACATTTGGCCGCTCCAAAAGTCGTATTTTTTAGATGATGTTTATAATTTTTTTCTTTTTTTTAGTGAAACACTCGAGAGATTCTGTCATGTCGGTCGAAGAACCGCTGACCAGGAAAAAGTTCCTGCTTAATTTCTTCCCATTACGGATTGCAGGAGAAAGTCATAAAAAAATCTGACCTTCCACAATTGCGCACAAAAGGCATAGCATCTTGCGTCCTTAAGTAAAGGTACTTCGGAGACCCAGTAAGATGATGGCAAGATGACTTGTTGTCCGATATTGGCGGCATCTATGTTGGCATTTCAATTCAAAGCATCCCTCAAAATGAAAATAGTCATCCGCTCTAAGCTATTGTTGGCTTCGACAAATAAAATTTAACCTTTCTGAAATCATTTCATATCCACAGAATACTGGTTAAGCAAATATTTATAATAATGCAGTGCATTATTTGTCCTTATCATGAAACGGTATGCATAATACTGCATCATGGCACATTCTTGTTTCCTGAGGGATTCTGCTGAGGAGCAGTTAAATAATATTCGTCGTCAAACTTTAGCGGATATTGTAATGGATCAAAAGCACGGTGCAATTCAGACACTCGTTTTAGCTGTCCGTCTCTAGCATGCAGTACTATGTCCCTGGGTCCTTTTTCTTCATCGGCCACGAGTATCGCAAATCCATTTATGGTGGAAGCCTTATATCTGCCCCGGTGGTCTGTCTGAGGTGTGCGATCAGAGTGAATAATTAATTGTAAATTATCCAGGGTGTTCATTTCGGGACGATGTTTAAAACTTGTGGCTATTTAACATGGTCTTCAGTTCGTTAATTAAATCTATTTTTAGTATAGGTCCATATTTGATCGCAATGATATTTGATCAGCATCTGAAATGAAATATATTTGCGAAAACTGTGGACTTTGACGTGATGGCGAAATTAGCTGATTTTTGCTACGCTGTCTATCAACTGACAATTCATACATTCGGGAGCTTTTCAAATGTGATGTCTTCGGGAAGCAGGAGTGAAGAGCTTCAAAATACATTTCCGGAAGGTTGGCAACACCGTCCCGGTTACGATGGAGGAGCTTTCAACGTAGCTAGCCAACATTGTTAATATGGACGACAGAATTTCTACTTTTGATCTCTCTCTTCTTGGTGCAGAAGCAGTACGAGGCGAAGAAGAATTTACATATATTGACGGAGTCCCTGATTGTCCAGAAGAAAGAGTTTGCCAAGTGTTTGTTGAAGAGTTCGGTAACCATCCTCTTAAGCAGCGAGTTTCCCACGACGTATTTGGACTATGGTATTGGACTCCAACTTAGAACCAAACAATTATGCCGAAAGTTTTCAGGCAATACATCAATAAATATTTCTATTTAAAATTTATTTAATATTTTAGAGGCCGTCCTCTTCATCGCATATCATGGGAACCACTTCCATATCGTCCTCAATTGCGCTCCAACAATTCATATAGATGCTCTTCTACAACATGTTTCCATAAGTAATAACTAAATAGCAATTATCCATTTAAATGTTGTAGCAAGTTTGTATTTATTATATTATAGCAACAAGGTTGCGTCAATAACATAGTATATATAAAGCGTGTTTTTTAGACTTGTGGTTTTCGAGAAGAAATAAAACTCGTATAGTTTAATGCTGTGGCCAAGAATTCAGCTTTATTATACAGATAACGGTTTTGCCACTATGTTTGAAAAATGATTTCGTGCAAGTGACCGCCGCGGCTGGCTCGAATAAATTTCAGCCGAGAGGCCCAATTTTCGACCAGCATTTAGGGCCGTATGTCGGCAACAACGCACCGAATATTCTCTTCCAAGGCGTCAATCGTTTCGGACTTATCTGCGTAGACATTAATATTCATATAACCCCACAAATAATAGTCCAACGGTGCTAAATCGCATGATCTTGGAGGCCACGCCGCAGGCCCACAACGCGAGATAATACGATCACCAAAAGTTTCCTTTAATAAATTTATTGTTTCGTTGGCTGTATAATATGTATGTATGTAGCGTCATCTTGTTGGAACCAATTCACGCACGAAAAAGTCATAAGTCATGGCATTTTCCATTGACTGTAACGTTATGGCCGGCTTGATTTTTTAAGAAATATGGACCACTGATTCCATCTGCTCATAGAACACACCAAACAGTGACTTTTTGAGAACGTCTTAACAACGGCTTGTGGATTACCAACACTCCAAATGCAACAATTTTGTATATTAACATACCCATTCAACAAAAAATTAGCTTTACTACAATGCTCGCTTTCTTCATTTCTTCTTTCACATCTATATTCCTGTTCTTCATAACTTCGGAATGGCTGCCGAGTTTTCGTTCCCTCTCTTTCTCCTTCGTAATCGCTACTGGATCCAGAACCGCCACGTTTTCGATAATAACTTGCTCCAATGTCTTCTTCATATCTACTTTCTGGTGAATATGTATACGAACATTCACTATGAATATCACTTGATTCGTTATTGCTATCAGAATACATTTAAAAACTTCGAACAGTGCGCGAATTTTTATGGCGAATTTTACGCGGTAAAATTAATAACACATTTGACGATGGCGACGAGGCTATAATTGATGTCGTCGTTAAATTCGAGACCTATTAGTTCGCTTTCCCACTAGGTCGAATGGACAAAATACTTCGCACCGGGACACTTTCTGATTGGCAGCCTGCTACTCCCGATTGCGGAACCTGAGATAAGTAGAAACCCAATGACGATTATAAAGTGGTGGTAAAAGATTAAGGCATTCCGCCAGCTCGAGGTTGATGACTTCGTGGTCATCAAAGAGGATAAAGGACAATGACGTACGGGTCGTAAACGTACGTACGTCCTGAGGCGTAATTACACACCCATTCGTGAAATTACTGTTATTATCTCTGGTCAAACCAACATAACTATTTCTCTATTTTCAGAATGTACCCAAGATGATTCGAGTAGAAAGAGTGGAAAACTGATACCCCGTATACAAGTACACCCACAATCTGCTGTTCTGCCGTCAGAAGCGCTGGGCAGAAAACACCGCGAGCCGTCCTTGGTCTTGGGGGCGGATGTCTATGGAGCCATTGCACATCCGGGACTGATACCCACAACATTCGTCGGGAGAAATCCCATACTAAGGATGGTGAAGACGGTTACAAAAGGTGGACTTAATTTGAAATGTATTTGAATTACCTTTGAACTTGTATTAGTAACTAGCCTTTACACGCGGATGTTAACAAGGCATTCCCCATAGGTAATAACTTTCGATTCATTTTTAGTCTTGGTGCTTAGTTTTTTATTATCTATCTGGTTAATCGCCGACTCGCAGCTGTGACGCTGTCAAAAACCCGATTGGTTTTCAAAGATCAGCCGACTACACTAGTTTACACGAAAAAAGTACTGTACTAACGCAGGGTGTTTTAGATTAACTTTTCGGCGCTGAACGCGAAAATTCGTTTAATTTATTTTTCCATAGAAGCATTTTCGAGATATAGGCAAAAACCTCGTTTTCGAGGTCATTTTGCAGTTATTGCTAAAAACAAACTCCACAATAGCAGTAAACCCGAACCTTTTATGGACTTGTTAAAGGGGCATTCAACTACTTTACGCCGATATACCTTTTGAACAAATCGGAGTAGTACTTTTCGAGTTACTGGCGTCTAAATGAAAAAAATATGAACATTTTCAATTTTTTTTTTTAATTTTGCATTGTTTTTACTCTTTTTAATGAATAAACTTTGTAAAAATGAAATAATTTAAAATGTCTTGCTGAAAGAGAATTTCTTTACAAAAATATTAAGTATTAAAGCAGAGCATTAAGCTTGGCAGAAAATGTAAAAGTTATTACAAATTAAATAAAAGCGGCCAACTTAAATTTTTTTTAAATTTCAATTGAAAATTTGCCATTTCCCGGTGCTCCAACCGGAATCTTCATTCGCTGTAATATCACGTTTTATATAGATTTCAGTCCGCTAATTCTGAAAATGGCACCTAAACAGATATTGACTTCTTCTCAATGTTTTCCAACCCTGTTTTACGAATCGCAATTTTAAAAACTGATATGAGCTAAGCAAACAATTATGTAAACTTCGATATCCAACACGTTTATATTCATATTTTATTTCTATTATTTCTATGAAATGAAAAGTTTTTGGCAGATTTTTAACTTAACTAGTGATTTATGTAATTTACGATTATTTTGCTTATTTCCGGTCTCTCTTCACATAGCAAATTTCGTATTCTTAAATTTTGTAGTTTGACACTCACATTAAGCAGCACGACGTTGCGTGCGAACGTATTTTTTATCGATCTTAGTACTTTCCGTTTTTAGTCAATATTGATGATTTCTGTAGCAAGTGTGATAAGTTTATTTGCGAAAGGAGACTCGTTTTCATAATGTGTGTTTTTCAATATACAATAAGCAAAACTCGTGACTTGATATCGTCGACACATTAACATTGTTTAGAATACATCAAAAGTGACTTTGAGGTAAAATTCAATTCTTTGCATAAACAATAAAGTTGTTTTGTGAAGGGAAAATATCAAAAGTTACAAAAGTTCAGTGGACAATTTAAAAAATACATTAATAACACATTTTTAAAATTTTGCGTCGAATTTGTTACATGTATGTACTTTAATTTAAAACAAATTCTAGCTGCAGAGAGGTGCAGATAGATTTTTAATTATTTTTTTTTTCGGTGCCTCTTAATGTGAAAATACGTTTGCTTTTTGAAGTATGGCTGTCAAATAAACAATTAAAGCGCAGTGATTCAATAAGCGCTATGGTAAAATGCTTTGAAGAAAATGCAACAAACCCTATAGATAACAAAATTTTAGCAAAACAATTAGATTTGTTAGCACTTAAATTCCAAAACTTATGGAATGCTGGCTATCGTAAATAGCGTATTTTGAGGAGCGGCACGCATCATGGCTCGATCAGTGCATAGAAATAAAAGGTTTAAGCGAGTCAATTGCTCATGCGTGACCACCAATTGATCATGCAAGTTTTTTGTTGTGTCTATATTTAAAATAAATAACATTTCTGTATATTTCATAGGAGTACTAGAAGAGGCAGGCCAAGAATCACGTTTGAAGATGCAAGCGAGCGAAGTAAACGGTACAAGGTTCATGAGCTAATCTCTTCAAGACCCCCTACAGAAATAACAGTGGCTGCAATTTTTTAAGAAAGCGCGATGGTTTGGAAACTGATAAGACGTTATGAATCTTGCTTTATTTTATGATTTAAAGTTATTATTGCGGAAATATAATTTATTGCGATCTGTAGTTAATGTAATTCACCCTAACTTATGTCCAAGCTATTATGAATTGAAAAAAGCTATGGACGAGTTGCTGCCAAAACCTCTAATTCTATCTGAAACAACCGCGGTAGTACCACGGCAAAGTTTATTAAATAAGACTGCAGATAGTTTACTACAAACCGTAGATATTTCTTCAAATATGAATGTTCTTTTACAGTGCAAATAGTGTTTTGATGGTAGCTCAGGTCATAGTATGTATAAACAAAAATTTTCAAGTGAAACAGACACCGATGTATTAGCATGTGTAGCTGTTACGATGTCAGACCGATGCGTTTCAGAAGTTGGACTCAACTGCTTTATTCCATTCAAATTATGTACAGAGTTGCATAACTTATGTTAAACAGAGTTGCAAAAAGTAATGAGGTGTAAGCAGTGCTTTATACGAAATTATGTAAGATTTATGCGGATTTATAACATTACTTCACCCTGAAGGAAAAAGAGTATATAAAAATAACTTAATGTTTTTGTAATATGAAAATTCATTGGTACTTATACTTAAATTATACAAAGCAAAAGTTTATGATTTATTTACGAAAATCTTGAGCTTCGTATCGGTTAACCTCCTGTCGAGTGCGTGTGCTTCTGCGAACTTGAAGATCACTTGGTGATGAGCTACACTCATTAGGCGGAGCAATTGGTTCGTCAGGTGTCGAAGTCGAGTGGTTTGTTTGCGGATACCAAGTTACGAAATCTGGTTCGGCTTGAGAAGAACTCATGTTAGAACTATGTCTGGATTTAAGTTGATTTACATGCCGTTTCAAATAACCGCAGCAAGTCTTCACCACGTATAGCATCTTCCCGAGTTTTCGTGTAATTACGCCTTATAACCACCTTTCCCCTTTAGCGAAATTTCGGTTCATTTATGTAGAGCTTGCTCTTGCATGCTACATTTTTGGTTTTCACCTTCGATGTTTCGAAAATTTGACTTAGTAAAGTCCGTACAGGTCTGCCATGTAGAAGTTCGGCAGGCGATTTTCCACCAGCGTTTGGCATGGAACGATATGTCGATAGGTACTTTGTTACAGCTGCTTTTAGTTTAAGTCTGTCGTCAACGTTTTTCTTAACGGCGGTTTTGAACGTTCTTACGAATCTTTCAGCAAGGCCGTTTGATGCAGGATGGAAAGGCGCACTAGTTATGTGCTTAATTCCCAGCTGAGCGCAGAAAACCTTAAACTCCTCTGATGTGAGCTGTGGACCGTTGTCCCTTACGAGCGTTTTTGGAATTCCTTCGGTAGCAAAAATTGCTCGTTGATATGACTGTCGATGTTCACCCACCATATGTGTTGTCTGGCTAGTTGTTTCATTCGGGATGCATAGAAGATTATTAATTATTGTTAAAGAATTTATTCTATAGAAAAATTAACGAAGATCTGAATCTTGCGGTTGTAGCTTTTCTGGCCAACCGCTTTTTACAAAGGCTGTAACTCGACGTAAAATTGCATCTTCGCCGGCGAGCTTCGCAAGGACTTCTGGATCTATCGGCGTATTGATTGTATACATATTTAAACAGGCTTCTTGTTTGTCGAATTCCTCACCGGACCCTAGCGGATGACGTGATAGAGCGTCTGCGTTGCCATGTTCGGCAGTTTTGCGATATTTGACATCGTACCGATATGTCATGACCGTTATGGCCCACCGTTGCAACCGATTTGACGTCATCGTTGGTAATTGAATGCTTGGGTTAAATATGCTAACCAGCGGTTTGTGGTCAGTTATCAGTGTAAATGGTCTACCATAAAGATATTGATGAAAACGCTTAACCCCAAAAATAATTGATAAGCCCTCTTTTTCTATGTGGCTGTATCGTACTTGATGTTTGTCTAGTGTCTTCGATGCGAAAGCGATCGGGCGTTCACTGCCATCAGGGTAGGTATGCGAAAGCACTGCACCAATGCCATATGATGAAGCATCAGTGACAAGCACCAGAGGCAAATGCTCGTTGTAGTGCGCAAGTTGCGTAGCGTTAAGAATATGCTTCTTAAGAGATGTGAACGCTTGTTGTTGTTCTTTACCCCTCGCAAAAGGAACATTTTTGCGGCGTAGCATGTAAATGGGGGCAGATATCTGGGAGGAGTTTGGTATAAAGTTATGGTAATGATTGACCTTACCCATGAAAGCTTCCACCTGCTTGATGTCTTTCGGAGGCTTCAGATCTCTTACTGCTAAAAGGCCGGATTCGTCTGGCAAAATCCCGTCCGCACGGATTTGTCGACCCAGATACTCTATCTTTCCCTGGAGAAAAGAGCACTTCTGCTGTTTGCATTTAATGCCGTTGCTTTGTAAAATTTGGAGAATGTTTTCGACGCGTTGCATATGCTCATCGAATGTTGGCGCTGTGATGATAATATCGTCGAGATAATTGCCACACCCTTCGATGCCTTGTAGTAGTTACTCGAGGTACTTTTGAAAAATTGCTGGAGCGCTGGCTATTCCATACGGAAGGCGCTGATACTGAAATAAGCTTAACGGCGTGTTGACTACCATGACTACTTTTGACTCATCATCAAGCTCCATTTGAAGATACGCGTCCTTAAGATCAATCTTGGAAAAGTGTTGACCGCAGCGAATCGCGTGAAATAAACTTTCACGTGTTGGCAATGGGTATTGCTCTATGTATATTTGCTGACAGCTTGCTTGAAATCTCCGCATATACGTACTGACCCATCAGGCTTAGGTGCTAGTACTATAGGAGATGCCTATTGCGAAAACTTAATTAGTTTCCAAATTCCGGCGTTTATAAGTCTCTCTGCTTCTTTTTTGAAAGCAGACATTTGCGAAAATGGCATTTTCCGACTTTTGAAAAATTTAGGCGTTGCGTTTGCCTTTAATTGCACGGTAGCTTTGAAATTTTTAATTGTGGCAAGTGCTGGAGTAAACACTTCACTGTACTTTTCACAAAGCGCGTCCACTTGCTTCACTTCTTTTTGTGTGATTTTTGAAATTTGCTTTATTTCAAACCCAAATTGTTTGAACAAATCGACACCAAAGAGATTGTCGCCACTGTCAACGTTAGCTACTACAATATCTACTTGCTTCTCCTTGCTACCACATTTCACTTTTGCACAAAGTTCACCTAGTACAGAAATTTGTTTTTCGACGAAACCGTATAAAATTCTTTTAGTTGGACGAAGCTTTGGGCTATCTATTTGTTTATATGCGCCTAAGTTCATTACCGAAACTGTCGCACCAGAATCCATTTGAAATTTTATAATTTTCCTGAAAACTTGCAAATTAATGTAACTTTTATTGTCTTCGGTGTTCACAACTCCGGTCACACTGTGCACTGTATCGATATTGTGAATGTTTTGATTTTCTTTCGCATTGTTTTTATTTTTGTTTTCCTTTAAGGTTTTGTTTTGCTTACTCACACACACGTGCGCGATATGGCCTTTTTTCCACATTTGTTACATATTGCGTCTCTGAATTTGCAGTTCTGTCGCGAGTGAGAACTGCCACAACCAGAGCAAGATTTCAATTTTGGCAAATTCACGTTAGTATTATTCGTGTTTGCTTTTTGAACATTCCCTGCTTTGACTGGAATTTCTGTTTCACTCACTTCTTTCATTGCTGCTATAGTTTTTGTTGTTGCTTTATACGACTCAGCTATGAGCATGACGTCGGCAAGGGTTGGTTGCAATTTTTGTAACGAAGCGGAGCGAACAGCGTCGTGTGGCGTGTGCGTGATGAGTTGGTCACGGATCATTTCATCGACGTATGTGTGAGAGCAATTCGCTGCTGAGCACACGAATTGGCACTCTCTTGCAAGGCCACGAAGTTCGGCTACATACTCTCTGTAAGATTGATGCTGCTTCATCAGAGAACTTGTAAGAAATGAGAAGGCGCAAATGTTAAAAGAGCTTTTTCATCAACAAAATTTGCGGGTGCGATCGAGAGAATTCATCTCCGAAAAGAACTGAATTTAATTCTACCATACCAATAAAAACCATTTTCACCATATTTAGAACAGAGGGGCTATATTGCGGAAGCGAGCGGCTGCTTGCGCTTATGAATGAACATCTTTTGTTTTCGGAAATACACGCGAGCGTTTATGAATGAATTTTTTGTTGTTGTAGGTATGTACATATGTAAATATGTAGATATGCATGCATGTATGTATATACAATGTTTCGCTGTGCACTTCCGCTGAAAAATTGCGCATGTTTGAATGAATCTTTTCTTGATTCTACTTAAGTACATACATACATATGTATGTAAGTTAAATTATTATTTTATAATTTTTATTTTTAAAAACAAGTGGACTCGTGTCCACTGTTCTATTTATTCTGACCGTTTAATCGTACTGGTTAATTAAGAGTGATTTACATTAATATTCTTAAGTCTAAAGAAACCTATTTCTGCACACAAGTCACGTTGCACTTGCAGGTGCAATAATTGTTGAATTGCAATATTTGGATTTGTTGATCGCAGCTCATCAAATAATTGCCGAATTGCAATATGAAAGTTTGTTGATCGAAGCGCTCTAAATTTATTGATGTGGTGTCATCACTTCTGGTGTCAGCAGTTTATGCGGATGCGCGTGCAGAGTTGGGTAATGGTTAAAGCCAATTTGTTTTTGTCGATTGGCATAGTTTTAATGAACTGTCGTGTTAACTCTTCCCCCTTTAAGCATGATCGTCCTCGATCATCAATAGAATGGTAGGTCGTTGAAGTTGACGTAAGTTGGCTTGTTAGCTATGTCGTTAAGTGAAATAGCTGGAGGGTTGGCAGTTGTGACCTTTTTCTCAACATATTCTATTTTTATTGATCTGCGCTTATAAAGTGCAATGCAAATGCATAAAAAAGCTACCATAGCTGTTGTTGTAAAAGTCCCGATAGAAAGTGTTGTAGTTTTCAAGAAATCGATGCGTCTAGTGTTGTTAATATGTAATTCGTTTAGCATTTCTAACGATAATAGCTCAATGTGGCTCTTTTCGTCCGGGGTGAGTTGTGAGACGGTGGGTATGGCTTCGAACGGTATTGATTCAAAATTTCTGTAGATTTGGTTTTTGATTGCCAAAGTTGCATTGTAGAATTTGATAACGTGTGTCCCATTTATCATCTGAGGTGTTTCGTTGACATCTATTATACCATTAAAGTTGTTTAAAAGTATTATACCTGATTGTATTTCTTCGATTGTAGGAATAGCGTGACTCGTGATTGTGGTGCAGGTGGAATTTAAACTGTTTATTATTCTAGGTAAACATAAATCTTCACTTAAATCTACTAAACATTTTTTTTCACAAATTGTTACATTATTATATTTTTCGCATGGTTTCTTAATCCCATAGATTGAATTTTTACCTTTAATAATTTCTTTATATTTAATATTCATAACAATGTTGTTCTGCTTCTTAACTGGCCTTATTATTATTCTTCTAAATATTTCGCTATTTGTAAGCGGTATTTTTATCATATAAATTATTAACATTTCTTTACTTAGTACATTTATTTTTGAAAATTCTAACGCTTCCTCTGCGTTGTTAAATGGCATTTGTTCTTCTCTTAATTTTCCTAGTGCAATTTTTATTTCTTCTTCGTTTAATATTAATGTATTCAAGACATTTGTTTTTGCCCATTGAATGGCATATTTTACATTAATTAGTTCTTCTTTTATTAATCTAATCTTATTCTGTAACTCAATTACAATTTCGTTTATTACATTATCATCTTTCCTTATTGCATTTGAAATTATATTCATTACATTCGTTATGTTGTTAATTCTGTTAGTAAAAAGTTCGTTTATTATTACTTGTTTATTATTATTTTGGTTTAGGTTTATAAGATTGTTATTGATGATTTCGAGGTCGTCATGGTCTGGTGATCCTGCCAGATATTTCCATGCGGTACCTAGTATGTTTATTGACTTTCTGATTCGGGATGCTTTAGTGGGTTTTAGGGTATCGAGGATTTCAAGAGTTTGAGTTATTTCATGTTTAAGAATTGGATAGAGGAAAGTATCCTTGGGAATTTTGTCCGTTATATGATCATGTATCTCTATTAAAAGTTGTTCGTACTTGTTGATGTCAATTATATGGATTAGTCTAAACGTTCCGTCCTGTATTTTAGCTAGTCCGTTATTTATTGTCACTAGGTAAGAGTTTGTATAGTCCAAAATCTCTATGCTCGCGAAACTGGTTGTAATAGTGGTCAAGAGGAGGATGTATCTAACGGTGTCCATTTTTTTTAAAAGTAAGCATTAGTTATTTTTTATTAGTCTTTTGTGAATTATTCTTCCTGATGTTGTTTTAACTGTTGTTCTCATATTTTCGGAAATTATTTCTTTTTTATATTTCGGAGTCAGTTTTGATCCTAATCTGTTATTTATTTTAACGTAAATTATTTCTCCTGGGCTATAGTCCTTATTTTCTGATCTATTTTTATTGTGGTATGAAAGATCTCTTTCTTGTGTTTTCTTAAGCAGGGTAATATTCTTTTGTCGTTGGTCTTCTATTTGCTGTGGGTCAGAGTGAATCCTGTTAGGAAAAAAAATGTTTACGGGTTTGTTTTTTGTCGTTGAGTGAATTGATGAATTGTATTCCTGAACTGATTTGAATAATAATTCTTCAAATGATATACCTGTGGAGTTGGCTTTGATGCATCTCATTATTTCGGAGAGTGTGCTATGGAACCTTTCAACTTGTCCATTGCTGGTGCTGCTATAGGGAGGTGTGGTGTAAATATCTATAGACATTTGGTCTTTGAGAAGGGATGATATAGAAGCAGAATTTAGCGATTTCTCGTTGTCTATTACAACAAGTTTGGATCTTGGATCCTTTATATGTTCTATTGCTTTTGATGGGATAATTTTAACCTGGGCATACTTTGAAAATTTATCTAGAGCTGTGAGGATGAGGTTCTTCTCGGTGGAATAAATGTCAAAGTGGACAATTTCTCCTGGAGCCTGTGGAATGGGGGTCTCTTGGATTTGGGGTTTCGGAGGATGTCTGTCATATTTCTGTTCACGACAGGTAGAACACTGTTTGACGATTTTCTCGATTTTGGAATGCATACTTGGGAAATAGGATTTCTGTAAAATTTGAGATTTATTTTCTTTACTGTTTCTATGTGCTCTTTGGTGTTCTTTTATGATAATTTGCTCCTGTTCCGTTTCGGATGCGATGTCTTTAAGAAAAGTTTGCGTGTTGCGGTTTTTTTTATTACTGAAGTGAAGTGGGTATATTTCCTGTATTTTGCCCATAAGAGTTTCTGTCGTGTGTAGTCCGTTTATCAGTGCTGGGTCTAAGTATCGTTTGAATATGTCGATGATGTCTTGTGTAGAATAGTTTTGTTTTGTGATTATGTGTCTATGGAATGTAGGGAATGGTATTTGAAATGTGTAGCTGTCCTCGTTGCCGAATAGTAAGAATAGTTGATTTTTAAAAGCATTGATAGGGGCTTCTGTAGCTGGGATAAGGAGATGAGAAGAGCTTTCGTTACTATGGTCTGTAATTGAAAGAACATTAATGTCGGTCTGGGGAGGTCTTGATATTGCGTCTGCTACGACGTTTGTCCTTCCTGGCTTATACTTCATTTCGTAGTTGTACTCCTCGAGGATACACTTCCATCTCTTCATTTTGCCGTTGTGATTTTTGTTGCTCAACGCAAAGGTGAGTGGTTGATGGTCTGTGAAGATTACAACTTTCGCTGATCCGTATAAATAGTTTCTTAGGGAGGTAAGAGCCCAAATGATAGCCAGCATTTCTTTTTCGTTTGCGGCATAGCTCTCTTCGGTTTTGTTTAAAGATCGGGATATAAAGGTGATAGGCTTACCTGCTTGCTCGAGGACGGCTCCTAGAGCATAATTGGATGCGTCGGTGGTAAGATGAAATTCTTGTGTGAAATTTGGATATGATAGTATAACTTCTTTTGATATTAGGGAGGATTTAATTTTGTTGAAGGATTCAAAAGCGTATTTATAAAACACTATCGGCTTTTTGCTGGAGGCATTTTTGGACACGCGTCCATCTTCCCCTCTCAAAAGCGAGGTCAGAGGTTTCGCTAACTTTGCGTAATCTCTGATGAAGCGTCGATAATAGCCTGATAGGCCAAGGAAAGACCTCAAGTCTTTCAGTGTTTTTGGGCACGGAAATTCTTGGATTGCCTTTACTTTGGTGGGATTGGTTTTTATGCCTGTGGGTGATATAATGAAGCCTAGAAATTCAACTTCTTTGCGGAAGAATTCGCACTTGTCCAATTGGACCTTCATGTTCGCATTTTCTAGCGTGTGGAATATTGTTTCGACATTTTGAAGGTGACTTTGCTCATCCTTGCCAAATACTATTATGTCGTCTATGTAGACTTAACATATTTTGCCTATGTGATCTTTCAGTAAGTCATCTAACGCTCGCTGGAAAATAGCTGGTGCGTTCTTAAGTCCGAATGGAAGTCGAGTGAACTCATATTTGCCGTTATTAATGGAAAAAGCTGTCTTCTCAATGTCGGATTCCTTCAAAGGAATCTGGTTGAAGCCACTCTTTAAATCAAGAACAGAAAAATATTTGTTGTCTCCAAGTTGTGAAATTACTTCATTAATTTCTGGGATGGGGTATCTGTCTGCTATTGTCAATGTATTTAATTTCCTATAATCAATTACGAGCCTATATTTCTTTTGTCCTGAGGCATCTAATTTTTTAGGTACAACCCAAACAGGTGAGTTGTAAGGCGAACGGGATGGTCTGATAATTCCGTTATTTAATAAATCTTCTATTTCTTTTGTTACAAAATCTCTCATTGCTAGTGGATAGGGATAGTATTTGGTATATACCGGAGTGTCCGAAGAAGTCCTGATTTCTCCTAGTACGGTCGTTGTATAAGTAAGTCTTTCGTCTGGCTCTACGAATAAATGAGGGTATTTGTTTGTGAGATTATTTATGTGTTGTTTCTGTGTTATTGTCATGTGGTCCGTCCTAATGTCAATTTTGTGGACCGATGGGGAAAGTTGTTGTTTAATTCTAATTTTGATACCATTGCCAAATGTTAGAGTGTCGTCGTGAATGTTTATTGTAGTGTGAAGTTCCTTAAGGCTATCGTTGCCAATTATGCCGTCAAAGGATTTCAGAGTGGGAAGTATAAAAAATTTTAAATTTGTATCGTTTTGGCCAAATAAATTTATGTTTGTATGGTGAGTGACTTGTATTTGTCCTGCTATAGAGTTCGCAAAAAATGGTTGTTCGTTAGGGATTTGCCTTAAGACGTGACAAGGTTGGATATAATTTTAACTCGATCCAGTATCGACTAACATTTTTAAAATTTTACCGTTCTTCGTTTTGCATTCAACATATGGCAGCGAAGAACTATTCATCCTAAAAAATGAATATCGATATGATCTTGAGTATCATTTCCTGGAGTTTGGTTGTCGTAATCCTGGAATGCCTGTCCGCTTTCTTTCATCTCTAAAGCCGTTTCGTACTGCTGGGAAGTGGGAGTCCAGGTTTGTTGGTAGTACTGGTCTTGCGAGTACTCCTGTTCGTCTTGGTAGTATGGGTCGTGCTGGTATTGGTCTTGTCGGTTTCCTGTTTCTATATGAAAGTTTCTTTGTTGTTTAAAAGGCATCTGTGTGGAAAAATTAGATGGTCTCTTCATGGGTGGTTTATTATATTGTGGTCTGTTCATGTAGTTGACTGCTCTTGAGTGCATGGTGCGGTCAACATCCATGGGTTCTGGGCGTGGAGGTGGGGGCTTATTTATAGTTTGAAACGCTGGTCTGTTATGTTGAAAATTATGTAAAGGAGGTTGGGGGCGTTGATACTGAGGTGGCATAGGGCTTCTAAAAGGGTTGTGTGGCCTGGGGATGTATGCTATTTGAGGGTAGAATGGTTGGTTGAAACCAATTGGTTTCCTAGGTGGTAATGGTGGTAAATTATGGGTATGTGGTTTCCGTATAGCACCTTGGTTGTTGTATGCGTATTGCGTTCTGTAGCCTTGGTTTTCTAATTTTAAGCATAAATGAAGTGCTTGAGGCAGATCTTCAGGTTCTTTCATTCCTAAAAGTCTAGGGAGGTCGCCTCTTAATCCTCTTATGAAAGTATCTAGGGCTTTATGCCTGTAAGTTTGAACTAACAAACTTTGCGATCCTTGGCTCATTTCCAAACTCGAAAGTTTATTTAAAATAAGCGAAAGATGCGTATAGACATTTTGGTAAAATTGTTGGATAGTACCATTGCCTTGCACTATTGATGTTAGTTGGCATTCGAGGGTTGTTATGTCCCTTTTATCTGCGTAGTGTAAGGTTAAGCATCTAGATATTGCTTTCCATTCCAAAGGGGTGTTGTAAGATTCAAGGGCGATGTCCGCATTGCCAGTTATTTTGTTACGTACAACAGACAGAATTCCAAAATACCTAGGTGTTCCCTTTTCGGATTCGTAAATTTTTAATACCCGATCTACACTTTTTTTCCAGGAGCTAAATTCTCCTTGGTTTCCATTAAATTTCCTTAAACTTCTGACTATATCTGGTATTTTATCTACTTAGGTCTGATAATCGTCCTCTATGTTCTGGGTTTATAATTTCATCTGTCGCATTAAGTAAATCAAAATTAGGGTTAAGAGCTTGTTGTAAATGTTGTCGGCCCTCATTCCTGAGTACCTGACCTACAATTGTGGTAATTAAAGTCGTCAATTCTGCGTTTGAATCTGGTTGAGGGTTGATAACGGGAGTTGGGTTTGGGTTTGGGTGTGGTGGTTCTTGATTAGGAATTGGAGGATTAGAAAGTCTGCTAGGTCTAATCATTTTGTTAGTTCTTTTTAGTTTTGGGATGATTTAGTTTTGTATTTATCTGGTTTTATTGTTATTATTATTCGTGTGTTAATTATCCTTTTTCTCTTTTTATTGGCTGTACAAGCCTGGTTTATAATTAATTGGGTTGTATTTTTATATCTCTCTGGAAGGTCCCCCCGAAGGTGGTGAATCGCAGAGGAAATCTTTTTATTGACTGTACAAGCCTGGTTTATAGTTAATTGGGTTGTATTTTTATATCTCTCTGGAGGGTCCCCCCGAAGGTGGTGAATCGCAGAGGAAATTATATGTTATAAGACTGGAGGGTCCCCCGAAGGTGGTGAATCGCAGCCTTTAGTTTTATTTGTTTATGGGCTGTACAAGCCTGATGTTATAAGAGTTAGTAAAAATTTTGTTAATTATACTAATAACTTGTTCTTAATGTCTAATATTTATTTTATGGGTTTTTATTCAATACAAAAAAAAAAGAATTTAGAGGCGAATTTCTCTTTTCTTTATTCTGAAGCAGGTATATTTTTTATTTATTTATTTTTTCTCTTTGACTTTAAGTTTTTTTCTTAAATTTTAATTTTACTTGGTTTAATATTCTTACGGCTATCCTTGTGGCGACGGGGAGTGCTCCTTTTTGGCCTGTTGCTGACTTGGGTTCCCTCGGTGCGCACGTATCAAGGGTGCGTTCCTGTCCTATCGGATTCCAACGCTGGGTGTTTGTAGGTTCGGGACCAGTTAGTCCGCTCGGAGTTTATCTTCAGCAGTTGTTATACTGGCGAATTTTTGTGTCTTCTTTTACGCCTATTATACGGGCGTAATTTTTTTGTTGATTTACTTGTGACGTTAATAGTTATGTAGACACTGGTACGGCAGCTGCGTTGCAGGCGACTGACCAAACGCTATGGCACTTTTAACAGACGCGGCTGTTGTACAGGCGATTGTCTGATGTGACGACGCGATGTCACTTTATAACTTTTGAAGGACACGGTGGCACGGCAGCTGCTATGCAGGCGACTGGCCAAACACTTCGACACTTTTTTTCCGACACGAATCTAATCTGGTCCCTGCTCGGGCGCCAGTTAAATTATTTTATAATTTTTATTTTTAAAAACAAGTGGACTCGTGTCCACTGTTCTATTTTTTCTGACCGTTTAATCGTACTGGTTAATTAAGAGTGATTTACATTAATATTCTTAAGTCTAAAGAAACCTATTTCTGCACACAAGTCACGTTGCACTTGCAGGTGCAATAATTGTTGAATTGCAATATTTGGATTTGTTGATCGCAGCTCATCAAATAATTGCCGAATTGCAATATGAAAGTTTGTTGATCGAAGCGCTCTAAATTTATTGATGTGGTGTCATCACTTCTGGTGTCAGCAGTTTATGCGGATGCGCGTGCAGAGTTGGGTAATGGTTAAAGCCAATTTGTTATTGTCGATTGGCATAGTTTTAATGAACTGTCGTGTTAACTTGTATAATGAACCATAGTCGATTTTTCATTAAAATATATAATTTTGTAATGTTTATATTAAACTTATTTTTGACTTAGCAAATTAGTAAATAAAGATTAGTTGATAGGTGCATATACATATGTATGTAAATATGTGCATACAATGTGCATGTATATAAACTGAACCTTGACCTACGTTAAATCTTAATCACATCACAGCGCATCACAACCGCAGCTGCACTTGTGCCTGCACCAGCGCTAAATATTTTAAAATATCTGAAACTACATACGTACATACATACATATGTACATACATGCATGCATTTATTAAGCAATTCATGCGCGCATCAATTCATTTGCGTACATGTACACACGCTGATGGCTATTGACACAAAAATTGCTAAAAAATCAAAAGAATATTATTTTGACGATTCCCCCTTTTCTTTGATACCCTTCTCTTATGCACACTTGTTGCATAACTCATCTGCCGTCTCAAGTTGCGTCTCACGATCCAGAAACAGGTTTTTTTGTTTACTTATTTTTCTTCTATGGTTTTTGTTTTGATTTATTATTTATCCTCCTTTTGTACACATGCAGCCGCTCGCCTCCGCAATATTGCCCCTCTGTTCTAAATATAGCAAAAAATGGTGAAAATGGTTTTTATTGGTATGGTAGAATTAAATTCAGTTGATGAAAAAGCTCTTTTAACATTTGCGCCTTCTCATTTCTTATAAGTTCTCTGGCTTCATGCCGCGTTTAAAAAAATCGTGCCGTGCTGCGACTATGTGTCGTCTGGACTGGAAATGTTCTGTTAACTTTTCCGTTAATTCATTGAATGTTTTTTGCTGTAATTGCGCACTTCCAAAAAGATTTTTTAGGAGTTCAAAAACTTCTGCACCAATCCACAACAAAAAAAAAGATTTTTGCTTTTCAGCAGTATTAACACCATATGCACTGAAATGTTGGTTGAGCTGCTCCAAATAAGACTCCCATGTCTGATTTTCTTTGGATAACTTCTGGAACGAAGGCACTATGGTTGAGCTCCTACCACTATTTATGCCATCAGCTTGCTTTTCAAGCAACGCTTGCATCCACTGATTTTGCTGTTGCAGCAAATTTTTTGTAAACTCTTTCTGCTCGAGTAAGAAGCTTTTTAAAATTTCACTTCCGTTCGACATCATTTTTTATTTTTTACCTACACGAAAATGCAAAAGCTAGAATGCCTGCATGCACGCACGAATACTGGCGTAATAATTTTTCTCTCGTCGCCAATTGTTACGATGTCAGACCGATGCGTTTCAGAAGTTAGACTCAACTGCTTTATTCCATTCAAATTATTATTTTAGAATAAGCCAATTCATAACAGTAGCTGCATTAGTTGCTTTAAAAATCTGCAGTTTAGAAAGCAGTCGCGAAACTTGGACCAACAACTCTGCTTCATCAACAATTCTGTGTCGCCCAATGAAGTTCATTTTTATGGAAGAAAAACCTGGTGTATTAAATTTGAACGAGAAATGACATTGCAAATCCAAGAACTTTTAAGCCATACTGTAAAAATAAAAAGCTTTGAAATAATTGTGAAATATGAAATGTATCTTACGATGATTGATGGAGCAGTGGCTCCTGTACTATGTGATAATAAGTCACCTGCCACTTGCTATCTGTGTGGTGCAACTCCGTATCAAATGAACACATTTCAAACTTTTCAAAGGCCAATTAATGAAGATTTTGTTAGATATGGCTTATCAACATTACATGCATGGATAAAGTTTTTTGAATGTGCAATGCATATGATGCTTTCCATTTCCAGACAACCGGTCAGGTACGAGCATGATTTTTAATTTCGACCAAACTCAAATACATTGTTTGTTGGTCCAAATAATGAGACACGTATTTTTTCTTTTGGCTCGGAAAAATTTTTCGCCCGAATTAAACGCGATTTTGTTTTTCATACAAAAATCGATTATTCAAGTTGACAGTGAGAATTCTTTTTTTTAAATGCCCATAACTTTGTCAAAATTCAATGGATTCTAGCAATGTTTTACTAAAATGTCAGTTATTCTTGGTACTTTAAGATAGAATGATATAATGATTGATTTCCATTATTTGAAATTTTTTATTTAACAATAAACAAAAAGTGAAAATTTTTTTTAACTTTTATTTTCTCAAAAAGTGTATTTTTTTTTTTCTCTGAAACTTTTTCACCGGGAAATAGACACCTTGAACTTCAATCAGTATAAATCACCAATAGCAAAGATTTTTTTTTTCGGAGTTATGATTTTTTGTAGATATAATTCGTTTTTGTGGTACATACTGTAATATTCTTATATTGTTTAACTTAATGGAACGTTATTATATAATATATCAGCAAAAAGTAGTGTTGTGATCGTTTTTTGTGTATCAAATAGATATTAAAACACACTATCTACCGCACAGTTTACGAAATAAATAATACCAGTTACGAAATAAAGACATTTTACTTCTATCAGTGCATAAAGCGATCCACACATAAAATTTGATTTTAGGAAGCTTACAATTATTCAGCACTTTGATTATTATTCATCATTTCGATTTTTTAAGTGAAAATTACTGTTTACATTTTTGCATGTACCACAAAAACGAATTATATATACAAAAAATCATAACTCCGAAAAAAACAAGCTTTGCTATTGGTGATTTATACTGATTGTAGTTCAAAGTATCTATTTCCCGGTGGAAAAGTTTCAGAGAAAAAAAAAATACACTTTTTGAGAAAATAAAAGATAAAAAAGATTTTCACTTTTTGTTTATTGTTAAATAAAAAATTTCAAATAATGGAAATCAATCATTATATCATTATACCTTAAAGTACCAAGAATAACTGACATTTTAGTAAAAACGTTGCTAGAATCCATTGAATTTTGACAAAGTTATGGGCATTTAAAAAAAAGAATTCTCACTGTCAACTTGAATAATCGATTTTTGTATGAAAAACAAAATCGCGTTTAATTCGGCCGAAAAATTTTTCAGAGCCAAAAGAAAAAATACGTGTCTCATTATTTGGACCAACAAACAATGTATTTGAGTTTGGTCGAAATTAAAAATCATGCTCGTACCTGACCGGTTGTCTGGAAATGGAAAGCATCATATATCTTACAGACTTCCTTTAATGTGTTGGCGAGTACAGGGTCAAGAAAACAAACGCATATTCAATGAAAACAAGGAACGGATTTGTAAAGAGTTTAAAACAAAAATTCGATTGCTTATTGATAGGGTCAAAACAGGATATGGTACATCAATGACGGTAATACTGCAAGACGATTTTTTAATAGCATAGGAGTTTCTGCGGAGATAACCAACCTTGATATTAATATGTTACGAAACTTTTCATTAATATTAAGAATTCTTACTAGTGGAAAACAAGTTAATACAAATACATTTGAAAATCTTTTGAAGAATACATACGAAATATATATGAAAAATTATTCGTGGTAAAAATTGCCTGCAACAGTTCACAAAGTTTTGGCGTACGGAGTGCAAATTATTAAAAACTTCAATATTCCTATTGGAATGGTCTCAGAAGATGCATTAGAAGCAAGGCACAAAGAATTTCGAAATACCCGTTGAAGCAACACTCAAAAAACTTCTAGACAGGCTTCCAATAAAGACCTTATGGAAAATTTATTACTAACTTCAGAGCCACTCATTACTTCCCATAGAAAATTTGCTGCAAAAAGCAGCCCATTTCTGAAGACATTAGTCAATATATTTTATTAATTATTATTATTTATTGGCAGAGAAACTGAAGAATGTACTTTAGAAAGAAAATAAAACAAGAAATATTTCACCTTTTATGTTTAACTTATATGTGGGCGGGCGTGCAAGTTGGCGGATGTAGCTAATTTTTTCAAAATTTATACATTTTATCATGAGACGCTCCTATGCTGACTTTGGTGACACTGCAATGATTACTTACATTTTTTGCCGGAACAAAAAATTGACTGCATAAACCAACAAGTGCTCAAAAAATCCAAGAAATGTTTTCTACAATGGACAAACCTCCTTGTTGAGTTTTTTGCGCCAATTTTGTCAACGGCTTAGATTTATACATGTAGGTCTCTGAACACCCTTGTAATACTACGCTTAACTTTGGTTCTTTACCCATTTGAACTGAAGATGTTCTGAAAGGTATCTTGATATTAATATGTTACGAAACTTTTCATTAATATTAAGAATTCTTACTAGTGGAAAACAAGTTAATACAAATACATTTGAAAATCTTTTGAAGAATACATACGAAATATATATGAAAAATTATTCGTGGTAAAAATTGCCTGCAACAGTTCACAAAGTTTTGGCGTACGGAGTGCAAATTATTAAAAACTTCAATATTCCTATTGGAATGGTCTCAGAAGATGCATTAGAAGCAAGGCACAAAGAATTTCGAAATACCCGTTGAAGCAACACTCAAAAAACTTCTAGACAGGCTTCCAATAAAGACCTTATGGAAAATTTATTACTAACTTCAGAGCCACTCATTACTTCCCATAGAAAATTTGCTGCAAAAAGCAGCCCATTTCTGAAGACATTAGTCAATATATTTTATTAATTATTATTATTTATTGGCAGAGAAACTGAAGAATGTACTTTAGAAAGAAAATAAAACAAGAAATATTTTACCTTTTATGTTTAACTTATATGTGGGCGGGCGTGCAAGTTGGCGGATGTAGCTAATTTTTTCAAAATTTATACATTTTATCATGAGACGCTCCTATGCTGACTTTGGTGACACTGCAATGATTACTTATATTTTTTGCCGGAACAAAAAATTGACTGCATAAACCAACAAGTGCTCAAAAAATCCAAGAAATGTTTTCTACAATGGACAAACCTCCTTGTTGAGTTTTTTGCGCCAATTTTGTCAACGGCTTAGATTTATACATGTAGGTCTCTGAACACCCTTGTAATACTACGCTTAACTTTGGTTCTTTACCCATTTGAACTGAAGATGTTCTGAAAGGTATCTTAAGCCATTATCACAATCCGATATAGATGGTCTCTCATTTATTTGTTAAAAAAACTGTTTGTGTTTAGCTGAACCCTCACCATTATTTTCAATCACTCTCTGGCTTCAGGTACATTTGTGGGCGACTGGAAACCAACTTGTGTAACCCCTGTCTGTAAAAGCGGGATTAAAAATTATGCCCTCAATTATAGACCAATCTTAAAGCTGTCTTCAGTTTCCAAATTATTTGATTGTTGTAAATAATGAACTATCTTTTGTCGTTAACAACCTTATCTCTACAAGCCAACATGGTTTTGTTGCCAATCGTTCAACAGTCACAATTCTGGTTATTTTCAGCTATTACTGCCCGTCTTTCAAAAAAGTATTAAATTTTTTATTTTTGCAGAAGCTGTCCTCTTTTGGATTTCACTCAACATTTTTATCCTGAGTAAAATCATATCTATCTGATAGGCATTGCTTTGTAGTTGATAATTACGCTACTTAACAATCATTAATTGCGTTCTCGGCAGAACTCTTACATATTTCCACCTTAACATATTTCCAAACATCAGAAATTTGCGTTATTCAGCCAGCTTGTAATCAGACTGCAAATGGTGCTGCAAAACACAGCTGACGCTCAATATCAGCAAATGTTTTCATCTAACCTCTTCTGGATATATGTATCAATACTTTGCATACCGTTAGCTGAAATGCAAACGACCCTAACTAACAAAAAAATCAAAATGGGTTTTTTGATTGATTATAATGTATTTATTCAAACTACATGCTCATACAAAATTACAGAGTCCTACGATTAAAAATAGTTGTTTTATTAACGAAATACAAAAGGCCCTTACTACAAAGTGTTCGGTTTGATAAATGCAAAGAGCCCTAACTACACACAACAACAAACACCACACAATACAAACACTCGCCTTGTCCCGTTACACTGTTTTGCTTTGTAGTAGACAGCACAGTAAACACAATTACAGTTTTTAGTAAACAGTACAAGTTAAACAATTTATGTTGTTTTTAAATAATTATATTTTATTCCTCCTACTATGTAGGAGTAGCCGGTGTGATCAACAGTTAAAGTCGCTTGTCCGCCAAAGAGTGAAATTTTGTGGTTGTGAAATAATGAGGCTAACCAAAATTATCTAAAACTATTACATGTTTTTCTTATTGCTATTGTAGAACAACATAGCTTAATACTACCCTATTCTCTTACTCTCGTTGTCATTGCGCTGCCGCTACAGTTTGCTGCTAACGCCTCTGCTACCGCCGCTGTTGGTATGTTGCTATTTCATGTGAACTATTGGTTGCTTTGCTATTGTTATTGTCATGCTCCAAACAGCAGACTTGCCGTCAGCATTTCTTATGGGAAAATATGTTTAAGCAGGTGCGCTTCTCGTTACATGTTGATGCTTTAAAATTAGCTGGAATGAAGAGCGTCAATTTTGCGTGGGATTGCAAGCTCAGGCAGATGAGCACGTAGTTGGTGTTAACTTACACGTGTTTTCTCAGCGATCTCAGTGTTTAACTATAATTGAATTGTTCAAACTTTAAGCAAATAAATTACATATCATTAATATGAATTCGGATAGTGAAAATATGTCGGAAAATAATTTAGCAAGTGGTGCAACCAGAAATGCGAGTAATACTACAAAAAATGTGAGAGTTAATAACCAGCAAAAACGTATGGCAGGACAGAAATATCAAGGTTTATCTAACGGAAATATACGCGATAGAAAGCCCAGAGAAATGAAAGATGCGTGTAAGTCGAAGTTCTGTGAGAAAAGTTCCATTCGATTTTGCTCCCATTTTACAGAAGATACTCGTAAAGAAATTTTTGACTCGTTCTGGATAATGTCGTGGGATGAAAAAAAATTATATGTAACAACCCTCATTGAATGTTCCAAAACACAACGTGTAACTGTTGAAAACTCCAAACGCTCCAACACTAAATATTATTTTCTAAAGCACAATACAAATCGAATTCAAGTTTGTCTGCAAATGTTTCTATCAACTTTGGGCTTATCAGAAAAAATGGTACGTTGTTGGACCCAATCCAGTGGCTTACATTGCACCCAAAAGAGTCTAAAAACACAAAATTCTGATCAAAATAAAGAAAGATTACACTATAAGAAAAGATGTAGCTACTTACAAAACTGGTTAGAAGATTTACCAAAGTTGGAGTCGCACTATCGTCGCAAATATACAACAAAAATATATTTTGAAGCAGATTTCAAAACATATAGACAGATTTATGAACTTTATTCTCAATCATGCGAAGAACATAAAAACAATGATATTGCTCGAGTATCATTTCCAATTTTTATAATGTTTTTAAATCCAGCAATTACTCGTTATTTAAACCACGAAATGACCAGTGTGACTTATGTTTATCTTTTAAATCAAACAACTTGTCACAGGATATATTTGACATTCACCGAAATGAAATTGAAAGGATGCGAAATGAGAAGCAAAATGATGTCGAAAATGCCAAATTAGGTGAATTTCTACTATTTTGCATAGATATGGAGGCAGTTAAACTTATACCACAGTCCAACGCCAGCTCCTCTTATTATAAAATGAAACTACAAGTTCACAACTTCACTATATATAATGTTATAAGTCACGAGTCTAATAATTACGTTTGGGATGAAACCGAAGGAACTCTTGTCTCATCAACGTTTACAACAATTGTTTTAAAATATTTAAAACCCGAACTTTTGAAACATCCTCACATTCACCACATAGTTATCTACTCTGATGGTTGTTCTTACCAAAACAGAAATGTTGTCCTTTCTAATGCGTTGCTCTCTTTATGTGTGGAAAAAGACATTACCATAGAACACAAATACTTGGTAGTAGGTCACACGCAAATGGAATGCGATTCCACTCATTCTCTTATTGAGAGACGAATCAAAAATAAACAAATACATTTGCCATTTCAACTAGTTGAATCAATAAGAGCAGCCCGGAAAAATCCTATGCCTCTACAAGTTCACCACTTAAACTACAAATATTTCCTCGATTACGACTCTGTTCCAATGAGGTATTCATCTATTAGACCAGGTAAGGCATACTTTTAATTTCTAAGAAATTTTCCAAAACTTTATTGCTTATTAAATTTTTAGGAAGAAAAACAGGAGACCCTACTGTCAATAAGGTACGTGCATTGGCATACGAGCAGACTGGAATTATTTATTTTAAAACTGATATAGTAAATGACGATTATGCCCAGCTACCTCAAAGAACTTCAAAACAATTCACAGTTGTCGAACCTTCCCAATTGCATCTGAGCAGACTAGCAATTTCTAATAAGAAATGGCAGCAGGAGCTGAAAAAAGTACTACCAGCAGACTGTCATTATTTTTATGACAATATACCCTATGAAAATTAATTATTATACGAGAGTTGTTAATACACAAGCTGATAAAGTATAATTTACCGTTACCTCTGAACTGTACTACATATTTATTTAACGAACTTTTGTCTTGAATTAATTTTATTTTTATATACTTATTAATTTCATATATAATGCATTCAAAAAAATTCAAGCAACAAGCTAAAAACCTAAAGTATTTCTTTTTATACAGGCATTTGGCAACCATGCTTAAATACATTTTTCTTTATTTTGTTTTAAATATAATTTTTAGCATCTACCCATTGTTATTACAGCGATATATTACTTCATTAAAAATGTATTGACAAGTTACTGGCAAATAGCTAAAAAAATTGAATTGTAGTTAGGGCTTTTTGTTTCAGAAAATCAGGCGTCAAAAGGACGTAACTAACATAACTTTTAAAATATTTAAAAAAAACATTATTTTCTTTCTAATTTAAATTTGTCGGTGTTTTACAAGTTACATTGAAAAAAATTGCTCTAAACACATTAATATATATAGTTTTATACAGTTTTTTGTTTCTCCTGTAAAGTAATGAAAATATTAGATAGGGCCGTTTGCATTTTAGCTAACGATACATCTTATTGTATCTCGGGCTCTGCTTTACAATCTGTGGCCCAAATAAGGGCCTTGGGTTGTATTCCATGTTAGCTTTTATCCGTCGTAATTGTCTGCCGTGTATGAACCCTAATACACTTAAATTTCTGGTTTTTGTTCTGGTTAGGTCGACACCAGAGTCTGCAGCATTTATTTGGAGGCCTTATAATAAAATTTGCAAAATTTGTATAAAATTAGTAGAAAAGATTGGATTTATCATCCTCTCCAGAGTCCTTCGCCATTCGGTATTCTTTAAAATTGGCTTCTCTAGAACTAATTATGATGTCAACGCTCCCATTTCTAGAACCTGTGCTAAAGTAAACTGTGTTTTCAGTGGTTTAGTTAGTGGTTCATCGTAATCGAGCTCTACATTATTCGAACTGTTGCGAATATTTTTCTCTGCGGTCCATCACTAGTGATTTATGTCACTCAATTTACATATACTTTAATATTAAGTTTATTTCAAAATTAATTACTGTTAGCTGTATAAACTGTAAGAATATTTCTGTATTCCAAGACTTGAAATAAGTTAGTCAAATATGTGATTTTTCTTATTTATTTCATGGACTATGACAGTTTAAACAGCTCTATATCCTATATATGTATTAATCCAGCTAATAAGCAACATATGTGCCAAATTTTAAACAAAGCCGTCGAACATACTCACACATTCTCTCACTCACATACTTCCGCATTTATAATTTTAATTTATTGGTAGGATTTACCCTAACAAAAATTGCTCTAATTTTGGAAAAGGTCTCAAAAAACGTTTACGCTAATATTTGTATGCGTGTATACTTCATATATTTTTATTTGTACTTAATTTTCAAACAATGAGCAACCCTAAACATATTTTCGAGAGAAAGTTTTCCTAAACCACTGTCAGTTCAAACCAGTATTGTAATGCTTCATTTATCCTATAATTTAGTGAATCTAAATTTTCTACTCTTCGAATATATATCCTAAAAGAGCTTCCTTAAAATTTTTTCGTTAGACACCAGTATAGTATAATTTCCGTTACCTTACCAATTAAACTGAATCAGCGGTCTTATAAAGGAGGCGTGGCTTCTTCAAACATGTTTTCGTATAAACTCTTTTGTTTCAGAGTAATACTGTTATATGTAAGCTTTCAATCGCTCTGCATGCTGATAACAACAACCTATTGGAAAAAAGTGTATAAGTGGATCCCCGAGATCCGTCCCAACTTCCCGGCTGAAGCGGCCGCTCTAGCGAACGAACGCGACCACCTTCGCCGCTCCGATCCCCGTAATCCTAACATTCAGGATTTTAAAAAAAATGTATATATATATATAGATATAGTTTGTGTTTTCTGCTTCTCAGAAAAAAGGAAGCGTGTAATAAGTCAGTTAGCTTTGCAAAACTTAAATAGGTGCGCAACGTATATACCTAGCAGTCTAAACCTAGTAGTATTATTAGTATTGCACATGTAAACTTAGTATTATTATTATTGCACATGTAAACCTAGTATTATTATTATTGCATATGAACACCACCTTCGTCAGGGTATCATGAGTACCATCTAATAACTTTGTTTGAAGCTTACGATCCGCTACACCTGTTGTAATCATACACCGCAACATTTTTTCCTCATAAGAAACTCCACATACGCACTTGAACCCACAAAACAATGCTTGTTTACGTAATTGAGTTTCAAATTCGGCAAAGCTTTGCTTCTCACTTTGTTTGATGGCCATGAGTTTGAAGAATTCCATTGATTCATTTCTTTTTGGTGTAGAATAGTCATCAAACTCTTTGATTACCTCATGTAATTTACGGCGATCTGTTATCTCATTAGTAGAATTTCGCGTAATGCCATACATTTCATCTGGAGTACCATTATTTGGAAATTTCGTATTATAAATGGTGAAGCCCTCATCACCAATTAATGACAAAAAAGCGGCAATTTGATCATCCTGTTCATCTCCATCACGTTTGGTAGCTTTGAGCCAAACATAAAATTTTTGTTTCCATATTGGCCAGGAAATTCCAATATTAGCAACATCCAACGGTTCGGGTGCACGAAGCTCCTTTGACATGACACAAATTGTGCAAAATTTCGAACAATATTCTGCTGAGCACGTTGTGGTGACCCTTTTTAATTTGCTATGAACTTTGCTTCGCACGATTCGTACACGATGACGACCTTAGTATGTAGCAAACTTTTCCGAACCTTTTCAGAATGCAAGCAATTTACAGCAATAATCACGACGTCATCCAGCGGGGTTTCTTCGGACACCATGTAATAAGCGTTCTTTGTCCTTTATTTTGCTTATTAAAACAAGTGATAGTTTCACTGGTTGAAGAATGTGCAGCTTTATTTTAATACCTTAGTTTACAGGTTGTTGGATGTGCAGTGCTAGTGTGTGTGTGGCTGAAGATCAACTGAACTCTTTTTGGTGTTCATATGCAATAATAATAATACTAGGTTTACATGTGCAATAATAATAATACTAGGTTTACATGTGCAATACTAATAATACTACTAGGTTTAGACTGCTAGATATATACGCTGCGCACCTACTTAAGTTTTGCAAAGCTAACTGACTTATTACAATAATTCGCCAAGCAGTTCGGAATTTTTCATCAATATGCACTCGAAAATTTCAGAAATAGATTGAATTCCGTCTTTCTTTAAAAAAAAAAACGTATCTGTGTGCTATGATGCTTTCTAATCCAATATCTAGAAACCGTAAATAGTAGTCTTTCTCTTCATTCAGCTAGGCTGCATAAGCGACTATGGTATACTAAAAGCCTGAAACGGCTGAGCAATAAAAGAAAATAATATTTTAATTTATTCAATGCCATGAAAGAACATCTTTTTCAAACAAAAGTATAATTGATTCACGAATCAATTCAATGAACTTGATAAATTACTGTTTGATATTTATATCCCTCGTTATGAAGAGGAGCTAAGGACAAACCATAAAGTCTTTTGGAAGTACATTCGGTCCAAGAAAGGATGTTCGAACATCCCAACATGTGTGAGTGTCGATGAGAAATCCACTACCACTTTTCCAGGCGAAATTTTGTTAGTAACTGTGCAAGCACTGATCTATTTTACTATACTGCTGTATCTCAATCTGTCGACTTTGAGACGATATCCGTCCCAGAATTAGACGTGATTAATGATAACCCTGCTATAGAGCAACCTTGATGGACTGTCTTCATTTTTTCTTAAGAAATTTGGCTTCTTTTTCTCTTGGCCGTTAGCATATAGGCAACCTTTCCCTTTCCTCGAGCGTTGTTGTTGATCGATGGAAGCTCGGTTTAATTATTCCGATTTTCAAATCTGGTAACAAAACTGATGCTAGAAATTATAGACCAATTTCAAAATGAACTACTTTTTTAAAGCTTGCAATGAAGAATTGAAATGAAATAGGTTTAATGTTTTTAAATTCGTCACAAAACTCTCTAAATATATTTTCATTATTAAGTGTTTTCAGCCTAATTCCATAGAAATCCACTATGTGATATTTCCTTTACTGTAATCAATAAAGCAGGTGACATCCTTCTTTCCAAGTACTTTCGAAATAAAGCTTTCGTAAAACTTTTTCGTGAGAGATCCAAATTTGAACATTTGATTTAACTTATTATAATTTTAATTAATTTTATAAACAGGTGGCAAGGTATTTTTGAAATGAAATTTTCATAAAATTTTTAGCTAGGCGACCGCCATTTATTTTTTATAATTTAACTTAACTTGCATTTAAACAAGTGACAATCTTTTTTCAAAACGTTTAGAAAATGAAACTTTATTAAGCCTCTTCCATTTGATACCCTTACATTTTAAGCATTGTAATGAATACAACGGCTTATGCATGTACTAAATCTTATTCAGATCTATTCAGTCGCTATATAGCAATGTGTGATTTATCTTAATTATTCAATTGACTATAACGTTCTCACTTTTATCATTGGGAATAAGGCTATTTGTGTGCCAAATTTATTAAAATTCCCTCCAGCCGTTTGGACCCGGAAAGGTAATAACATACACATACACAAACTTTTACATTTATAAAATTAGTAGGAGAGTAGCTACATATGAATTTGCAATGACGATGATTTTGAAGAAGGTTGTCCCCTGTGTAAATGCAAATTAAGTTAAATTAAAAAATAAATAGCATTTGCAATATCAGTGCCAACTCAATGTTTAAAAAATGCTTGATTTCAAAAATATTTTTTGGGAGGGTTGCTTGCTGTTTAAAAAATTAATAAAAATCATATATTAGATCAAATACAGAAATATGGGTATCAAGTTAAGAAAGTTTAGGATAATAAGAAAGCAAGCGATTTTCACACGATTAGCGTGGCTGAGTAGTTGAATCACCAAGAATTCCATGTATCATGGTTCAAACCTTGGTAAAGTCTAGAAAGAAAGATTGTTGCGGCAAAGCTTATACAGTTCATCACCCTATCGACGGAATTCGCCGTCGCAAAAACGTATACCAATTTTAATTGAGCTAGTGGTGTTACCCTGCGGTATTTTACATATCCGTATTAGTTTTGCAGAGATCAGACATCGCGGCATACAGACAACTTTTTCTCATGCTGTCGAAAACCGATTTGAAGTCGAAAAATAGATGGTGTGTGCAGATCCCCTTCTCAAGGGTCTTTCCCAATATATGGAGCATCGTGAATTTTTGGACGATGGTAAATTAGCCAGGTCCAAATCTACACTGATAAGGTCCAATCTGTTTGGTGACGGCTGGCTTCAGTTTTACATACAATACACGCAATATAACCTTGTATGAAATATTAGGCGTGGCACATTTTGCAGGATCACCTTACTGGTGAGTTGGGCCAAGCACACTTAAACTCCAATCGACGGACATGAATTCGTCCAACTATATTCTAGAAATGAGCTAGTGCATGCACCGTACCAGCTCTTCGCCACCATTCTTGAATGGCTCAACTGCTAACCCATCAGCTCCAGCGGCGTTATTGTTCCGTAGCCGCGTTATTGCTATTCGAACTTAATTGACGTCGGGCGATGAAATTTTAATACCGTCATCAGCGATTTGGGCTATGAGAACTTCATCTTTTCCTGCGACGCTTTCGCTGTCACTAGTTAGCAAAGTGGAGAAATCTTCCCTCCACAAATTGAGTGTTCTTTAGACACCAGTTACTAGGTCGCCGTTCTCGTTCATACAGACATTTGCGCCTGGCTTAAAGTCACTCGTAGGTCGCCTTACATTTTGGTAAAGTTTTCTCTCTTTGCGATTATCCTGTCCTCTATCATCTCAAGCTCTTCGCACTAACGTATGTCGGCCTTCATCTTCTTTCTACGAATAGTACGTTTGTCTTCTTTTCCCAACTTCCCGTAGCGTTCCGATATAGCTCGCGTCGCTCCCGATCGCATCGGGGCCCTGTCCAAGATCTCGCCTGTAATGCAGGTACGTCTAATATACTGGAAGGATGCCTTGCCTCTATCGCAATATCATCGTTATGGTTTCGCGTTCTTCGATCTGGAGACAGCCACGTAGCTTGGTGAATCTTCCTTAGATAAAACCTAGAGCTACCGACTGACCAAGATCCCTTCCTGACCCACCCTGGCATTGAACATGCACGATTTCGATATCATAACAGGGGCACCGCTCGTAGACGCTTGCTAGGCGCTCATAAAAGTGATCCCTGATCTCATCGTTCTTCTCTTCTGTTGGGCCATGGACCCTAATCAGCGAGATGTTGAATAATCTCACTTTGCGAAGCGGGGCGAGACACTTGCCTACCAAAGTGAACGATAGTACAAATTGGAGAAAGGTCTCTCTCCCACCACAAATTCAACACCAAACTTCCACTCCTTTACCATGCCATGTAGCACACGTCGTAAGGCCCAACGGTTTTCCAACCTTGCCCCATCCATTGCATTTCTTAGATGGCCGAGAAGTCAGCTATATTTGCTTATTAACGTGAAATGCAATGTGTACACCAAATTTGGTGGAGTTTAGTGGCCTAGTTTTTGAGAAATACCTATTTGCTCGGAAGTGGGCATAGTCATGTCTATTCGCAAAATTTCTTATCTATAATAGGCAACCTCATTTTAAATATTAAATCTGAGCAAATTCCTTTTAATAGTTCTTTAATATCGCGCTTCTATTTATTTTGGAAAATTACCGTTACCGGTGGGCGTAACTTTGGTCCGAATTTTAAAATTTTTCAAATTTCGCTTATTGACTTCAAATGTGTGACGTGTATAAAATTTGGTTTCGGAGATGCACTTATTTGTTCAAAAGTGGGCGGTACCACGGTGTATTTGTTACTGTAACCCCATCCTAAATATTAATTTTGAGTGAATTTTCTTTAATGCTGATGCGTTTTTCAAGATAACGGTAAATTACCGTTATAGGAAAGGCTGGCGTGGTTTCTTCCGATTTTAAAAATTTTCGAAATTTTGTGTACTGGTTTAGAATGCAATATGTGTACCAAAGTCGGTAGAGTATAGTCAAGTAGATTCGAAAATGTATCATCGACTAATAATATAGAATATACATGCGTATTCCTTTACACAATCCGATCCTGTGTATCAAATTTGAGCTAAAAGTATACAAAGTTTCGTTGATATAGATCTATATTTACTCGAGTTATCTGATGCACTGACAGACATACATGGCTTAATCAATTTCGCTATTAATTCTAAGAATTTTGGCATACATATGTCTATATCTATCTCGGTTGGTTTTCGCGGTTACAAACAACCGTCAGGTGAACAAAGTTATAATACCCTGAGCACCAGTGCGCTTGGAAATAAAAATGAATGTGAGTCCTTTATAGGCGTACAAAATACTCAAATACTCAAAGTTTAACATATGCACATACACATAGTATTGTTGTTATCCGAAACCTGTTGACGAAACTGCATACTGAGCTGGACAAAACACGTATGCCGCCTACATCATGAGTTATTGTTGCGATGTCTAGCTCTGCTTATTAAATTTTGGTAGGCCTGAGTCAATTACGTGTTAATTATATGCAGCATCTCCGGAAAGTAGCGTTTGTTATGGTATGACTCATGCTGTAAAATAGCTACGTTGCCAAAGTCCGGAGAAAGCCCAGTATCCATACATTGTGAATTATATTTTGTTGTTCAAGCTATTGTTTCTTAACTTTGAATTTCATTTGTGTTCGGAAATCTTTGCCTTTAGTTTCGGTTTTATTGTGCCCACATACATATATTATATTGCATATTTGGGACCCGTCGGAATCCGGTACAATACCTCCGATTTAAGTACATATATAATATTTGAATTTCGTCCTTGAATTTGCTGTAAATTCGTTGTAGGGTGTTGATGTATGTACATATGTATGGGAAAGCGATTTGAAATTTTTCTCTGTCGTATATGTTTGAGCTTTTGACCCTCTCCGATATTCCTGGCACATATGTTATTGCCATATAGTAAGTCTTCTGGATTACCGATTTACGTACGAAAGTTTTAATTACCCAAGTAGGGAAGTCATTTTGTGCCAATGTTTTTTTGATTATGTCAGTATTATTTTTGTGGTAAATGATGTCACAGGACCCTTCGTATGAAGTTAATGGTTATCGTCTTTCTTTCATGCTTAGAATTAATGTTCGATAATAATTAATTTGCTTGAACTTCATTGTTTTGTTAGCATTATTTAAGGTTTTAAATATTTGGTCTGGTTTAACACTCGACATACTTCGTGATCAGAATTGGCTTAGTAGCGATTCTTCCTTCTATCGTTGTATTTAAAATATCGATTTTTCTTGATGCAAAACTTCACCATATTCAAAAAAATATCTTTCGTCAAAAGGGTATGTTCTTGGATTGAAGTCCCACTTTTAAACTATTATGTCAACATATACAGGGATACTTAGAAATAATGGCACACCATCAAACGATACTAAATTTTCATAGTCGAAAAAATGTGTGCCTCCTATCTTATTCTTGAATTCGATGGCGTCTTTCACATTGTATTTTGAAGTTTTCGTAAAGTTTTTCAGGATTTTCACGACATATTTACACAAAATTTAGGACGCTGAACTTACTGACGAACATATAGGTCTACGACGAACACCTTCAGTCAGTCAGGTAAAGTTTTTAATTAACATCAATGATTTTGTTCTTAAATATTCTTTCAACTATTTCATTGTTTTTCTCTTGTAATATATTTGTAGAGGCACGCTTTAGAACACTGGAGGGTAAAAATATTTATGTAAATTTAGAAAAAGTAAAAAAAACAAAAAATGCATAAGAAGGTATGTTAACTAAACAGAAATAAGAAATAAGAAATAAACAAATTTTATAGAGAAGTGAAAAAACAATAGTGATGCAAACAAAGGAAATTTTCTAGTCATGAAATTAAATGTGTAAAAGAAAGAGAAAACTTCGCAAACGTACCAGACAAGATTATTCACACGTTAACATGGAAGAAAAGGTATGCATGTAAATTTAGAAATGAAGGATACTTAAATCAATATAAACTAAATAGTATAATGTACTTTAAAGATACTAGTAAAACGTTTCCATAGAATTCTTGAAACAAAATTAAAATTAATTTTACTTTAGAAAAGTATAATGGAAATTCCACAAGGGGCTATTCCAAAATAGCTCACCCCTTGACTAAGCAGTTAAAAAACTATCAAAAGACGATCGAAGAATGTTGCTTTTTGAAATTAAGATAAGGGAAAATGTATACTGATATGACTACTACATAGCAAGCAATTAGAAAAATAAAAATTAAAACAATTAAAACGTCTAGGAAGAATATATAAAAAAGGAGCCAAGAATAAAGTCCAAATAGAAACATATGTAACTTAATTAGCTAAGAAATATTTTTTTAAAACTATTGCAAACATAAGACAAATCAAATGAAAGTGATTTATAAGAGAATAGTAAAAGAAAAGAAAAATTATTCCATATCAAATTTTTTGCTTAAGATACAGGTGTATCTTTATTTTACTGGGGAGAAGTTATATTTTAAAAACAATTTGCCATCTGTTATTTAGCATTAAGCATATATGTTAATGTTAAAAACAATTTGCCATCTGTTAATGTTAATCTCCCTAATTTTAATATTAATGCTTATATTATACAAGGTGGCGCTTAAGTAATCCTCCTATCAGAAAATGCCATAAATTTTGCGATTGGCCCCTAATGTCAGTTTTGTTTTGACATTTGTGTAGTAAACACATGCGAAATACACGTTAATAAACAATGTTACGCTACACTGCTCCAGAACGCGGAATATTGCTGACTATTTATTTGACCAATAATCGGTCGGTGACTTTGGCACAACGTGAATTTCGTCGCAGATTTCCTGGCCGTCCAACGCCTACTGGTGAAACACTGCGACGTTTAGCCGCTCGCCTCGAAGAGACTGGCACAACACGAGATGCTGCCAGGCGTGGCTGACCCCGAAGTAGCCGTTCTGCAGAGAATATTGCTGCTGTAGCTGAGGATGCCATGGAAGCGCCGTCGACATCGACCAGACGACGTGCCACGCAAATGGGTATCAGTCGACGGTTTTTACAGCGAATTTTGGTACAAGATTTGAAGATGTTTCCGTACAAAGTCCAGACGGTGCATCAGCTGTTAGCTGCTGACCGCTAATCGCGTCTAACATACGCTCAAGCCATCCTTAATCACCACCAAGAGGAAGATGAATTTTCATCAAAAATAATCATAGCGGGTACGTAAATAAGCAAAATTTACGCTTCTGGGGCACTGAAAATACGCGTGTAACCCACGAAGAGCCATTACACCTGCTCAAAGTCACTGTATGGTGTGCTGTTTTCGCTGGAGGAGTCATCGGACCTTTTTTCTTCGAAGACGTCGCGGGCCAAACGGTTACTGTGAATGGTGAGCGCTACAGAGCAATGATCAACGAGTTCTTTTTGCCGCAACTAGATGAATTGGGATTGGAAAACATGTGGTTCCAACAGGACGGTGCAACGGCACACACTGCACGTGCCACAACCGATATGCTGAAGGATGCATTTCCCGGGTGCCTAATCTCCCGTTTTGGCGATTTGCACTGGCCAGCAAGATCGCCTGATTTGACCGCTCCAGACTTCTTTTTGCGGGGCTTTTTGAAGTCGCGGGTTTATGTCAACAAGCCTCAGACTCTTGCAGCTCTTAAAGAGAATATCCGTCAAGAATGTGATAGGTCCTATCGCCGGAAGTTTTGGCCAAAGTGATGGAAAATGCTATAAAAAGGGCTCAAATGACAATCAACTGTGGCGGCGGCCATTTATGTACATGACATCATATTCTCGACTTGATGTAAAAAAAATTAAAAGACCAAATAAAAATAATCCACAAGAAGAATCAAAGTTTTTCATTTTTTTTTAAATTACAGCCAAAAAACATCGGAAGTTTACTTTTGCGCCACCTTGTAGTTTCGTTAGTTGAGTAGTTTTAGTGGTACATTATAATAAGAGCGTCCTTTTCTGACACAATAAATTTGAGTCCTGAATTTACAATTGCAAAATTTCGGCCACTAAAAAAGTTGTAAAAATATTAACAACCCCAAAATGGCTTTTATTAAAAAGTCGCGTGAGTTATTTTATAGAAATATTTCGCCCCTGTTATTTAACATAAAGTATAAGTATATGTTAATCGTTATATGTATATATACCATAGTTTCTAGATCATTGATTGAGTAGTATTAAGATTCGCTTTGAATAAATCGTTAGCTTAAGCTACGACCTACAACATATAAATACATTACTTATTAATATTACTCGCGTACTAATAAAAGTTATTTTCACAGTGGTCTGCCACGTCGGTAGAAGTCACAGCCCTAGGAACTGCTTCTTCAAAATTTCCCCAAATACCATTTTTTAAAACTTATAACTGAGTACTTTATTTTGAGAATCTTAAGTTATATTTTTAGTAAATGGATTTGAGCAAAACCAAAGATGCCTTTCTTTGCATGTGGCTGTTCAATAATAAAGTGAAAAGCAACACATACAAACTGCATCCAAACAATTTATTTACGTGTCTTTAAAACAGCGATCGGCAAACTAACACAACTATACTTTTATTGCTCTATGCTTGTATTGTGTTGTGTTGTTGTGTACAGAGTAACAGAGCAACCTAAACAAGAGCGGCAGCGTCTCATACCCATACAATTTGTATGAAGCCGACCGAAATAACGCGGAGGCAACGCCGACCGGTTGGAAAATCCGATTTTGACAGCGCGTCAGGAAGTGATGTTAGCTGCAGAAAACGAAGAATTGACATTGTTGATGACAATTTTTGCGAACTTGTAGTTGTTGTTCCTTGTTTAGGTTGCTGTGTAAAAGCGAAAAATTGCTCGCCTATAGCCTGCTATAGGAAATGCTAAATGTGCCGATCGCTGCTTTAAAACTAAGTGTCTAGAAAACTAAACCTGTTACAAAGTCGTTTAGTAAAAGGGAAAATTTGTTTGCGAATGATCTTTTCGCCATTACCTAGCCAGCGTAGCCGCTGAATCTTCATTCGCTGAACTATGTCTATGTCGCGGTGAAGCTCATGCATCCATTGTCTGGGGTATTCGCTGTCGCAAATACGTAAGGGTCCAAAAATCATTCGAGTAATCTTTCGCTTGAACCCTTCAAGGGTCATGTCATCTGATGTTGGCAGCGTCCATGCTTCTGAGCCATACAATAGTATGGGCACGATGAGAGACTTATATAAATATAATTTGGTTCGTAGATAGAAGGCTTTGCCACTTTACTTAATCAGTTCAAAATACTACTTGATGGCAAGAGAGATTCTTCGTTGGTTATCGAAGCTGACGTTGTTGGTGGCGTTAGTGCTGGTTCCAGGATAAACAAAGTCTACTTTGCCAAAATTGTAAGTATCAATAGTGATGCGGGAGACAGAAAAAGGAAAAGGCAGAACTAACAGCGCGGTTGTTAATATTAAGGAAGGCACACGATAGGGAGTCACCCTGTATGAAACCTCGTTTGGTATAAAAGAGCTCGGAGAGGTTCTTCCCAGCTCTGACTGAGCTGGTAGTTTTGCTCAATACATATTTTTTGGATTTCGGTTTGAAAATTCATCAAAAGAAGTATCTTCAACGATTGATTTCTATTAAATGTGCAACCACGAGGGCGGGTGGCATATCTTGGGGCCCTTTTGAATAAATAATATTACCGGTCACATATGGAAGTTGGGAGTGCATCTATACTTCTTTAATTATACTTCAGTTATACTTTTTTCGTGGTTTCCTATATTAACTTTTCCTATTTCTATTTGTATGGTTTTTGTACGAAAAAGATTTTTTTATATTTTTTTTATTTTATTGGTTATTACTAAAAAATAATAAATTTTAAATTTTATAATTAATTTTCAATAAATTTTCAAATAAGAAAAGCTAAAAATCTATTATTGGGGCAGGTGCTTGGTGTCTACCATACTTTATGTGAAGGTGTAGCTTCGATGCAGGGTTGTAGGACGCTCTCCACAAACTGCATTGCGGTAGGATTTGCGATAGGCCCTTGTTTTGCGCTGCCGTCCGAACTCAGAACGTTATAGTCGACATGACGGTATGTTTATCCTAGGCTCAAATGACGGTGCATCTATTATCTAAAAAGAAAAAAATTAAAATAAATAGATATTCTGTGTTTACCATTGGAATTGTTTTATCTTACAATTCACAGCTCTGTGGAGTTGCCAGCGGGTTATAAACGTTGAATGCTTTTCGCTTCCACATTGCCGACCGCCTTTCAATACTTTAAGATTGGAAACTAAAGCTAAATTAAATATACATACATGAGTGCCAAAACTATACACTTACTGTTTCTTACAAGCTAGGAGTTATTATATCGTTTTTGTTGTTACTGGAAGAAAGTAGACACATCATTAAATAAAACTAAAGTTCATTTTTTTAAATAAATTAATTTTAAATGCGTATATAAGACATTGACTATTTCATACGAAAAAGTTGCTTAGGTTCCGAACAATACTGTATATATAAAATAAAAATTCAACTGTAACTTTAAATTTATTCATGAGCAGGTTCTTATAATCTAGATAAGTATTTACTTGCATAAGAGTGTGTGAAATTTCTTTGAGTTTCCGAAGAAGAGTTCACTGTGATGGACCATTTTCGTTTTGTGATATAACCCTTGAGGGGGTTCGAATGCCTTAAAGTGCGCATGAGCCAGAGAGGACCCAACCGAAGATAGTATTTTGGGCAGTAGGAAACCCAGGGTCGGAAAACTTTGCCAGGCGTACTATCCTGTAATAAACACCACCCCCGAAAACTACTGCCACTGCTGCGGACGTAAGGCAAACATATCTACTATTGTGCCATTTAACTACCGTGGCGGAGTACAATGTCGAATATCAGGTACGACATTCACCGTGAGGGCGAATCTAACAGCAGCATCGTTCATGGAACTGACTGCCACTTCGCGCATTTTGTGTTACCCCCTGTATGTATGCTGCACAAGTTGGCAACACGGTAATATTTATTACCACTCAGTTGGGTTAGCAGTGTCACGACTAGCCTCTGATATGCAAGTCGTTGATTATGGTGTAGCAAGGTATGGTGATTTTCGCCGCAATATGAGCACGATCTGATACTCTTGCACCCTTTAGCAGAATGGGAGTATGCCAGGCACCGAGAACATTAGCGATGAAGTAACACAAGCCGTAGTCGTTTTTCATAATTCATCCCGGGAAATTTTTTGCAGAAACGAAGTGGGTGCGTCGCCTGTGGCACTGAGTTCGCTGCAGTTGCGGGTTGGTTTGAAAGCAATGCATCTGTGACTGGTAGCAACTCCATTTTTGTTTTATGCGAGACTAAAAGGTATTGGAAATTATAAGGATATTTCCTAACGCGGTATATTACTAACCTTACTAGAGGACGCGTTATGAACCCTCTTTCGGATTAGCCAGTATATTTTCATAGCGAACTACTACCATGTCATCAACAGCAAGATCTTGCTAAGGAAATTTCCATTAATATCATTTATGCAGTTCTTTTAAATACTCTTCCTTCCAGCGAAGGTATTGGCTCAGTGCCTTCATTCTTTGCTAGCGATTAATTAATCACACGGGACTGGATGGCACCGTTGGAGCAAGGCAGAGCCGCGATTATTTGAGTCCGTTCCTTCCTTTTGTAAATTACGCAAACTTTGCAGTTGCGAATGACCTATTGTGTAAGATTTTTAGCCTTGGGTATTTAATATTGTTGCCGAAGAAGTCGTACGGTTAGCTGGTTGGCATCGTGCAAAGTAATCTGAATGAAACCTACCACACGCCTAGAGAAAACACAGCTATAAGGTAAGAGAATTGTCATCTCAGTGACAAATTAAGCGCATTTGATAGCCGACCGTTTAATCTCATGTCATGTCAAGAAAAATTTTTGGGGGAAACAGGGGTAATAAGTTTTTGAACTCTTTGGAGAAGTGTGGCACTTGAGCTAACATTATTAGTCGCACTCATAAGTTTGCGAGTTTTTCACTATGGCTATGAAGGAGTAAGAATGGAACCTACGTGTGTTTTCATTAGTCCGCCATGAAAAACTTTGGTGTCCCAAGGTGGAAGACTCAAATTATTACTCAAATTCGCAGTCATCGACTATCTCCCGTAGTGAACAGTTGTGTTATTCTCTGCGAGTTCTCGGTCACAGTGCGCTTTATTTCAGTAATTTTAATTTTCCCTTTGTTGCCACCAGTGGACAATAAATTGCGTTTTTCTCATTCTTTGTGATAAAAAAAAAATAAAATCAATTTTTGAAGTGTTCAAATTTTTCAAATATGGGTTCCGACCCACCGTATAGACCTAACAGGCCTAATAGGTTTGATCTATTATCTGATATGACCGAATCAGCTCCCAAAAGATTTAAAACGGACACTTCTCCGACTCTACCAACAAAAAAGTCACATTGAATAACCCCAAATTTATTGTAATTTCACCAACAGATCCAAAATCAATCATTCACTAAGTTAAGCCCTTTCGCCGTGAAAAAAGGTTTAGAATGCATATCAACAGAGATAAACTCAACCAAATTGCTACGTGATGGAAATCTTTTAATACAAACGCGTTCACTCCGCATTGCCGAAAAGTTTCTCAAAACAAAATCACTAGCCAACTTATGTGCAATAAGTTGTAAACTTCATGACACATTAAACTCTGTCAAAGGCACCATATATGCACCATGTCTCAATCATGTCGAAGAAAAGGAAATTGTAGACGAACTAAAATCACAAGGCGCTTCAGCAGCCAATAAATTCACTAGTTGCTTTAATCTCTTGGTATTCTCTAAACTCGCTGATATGACAAATTTTTAAATGTCGTACAAAATTCGATGAAATTTGTATTGAGCCTTGCAACTTCGCTTTACACATACAGCACTGCACTAAAACATCGTGTCGCTTTCTTTGAAATTCGGTTGAATCCAGCTTCAAGTAGAAATAGAAGATATTATAAGAACATTTGCTTACATAAGCACAGAGCTTTGTACGGTTTGGTATTCCCTTTATATTTTGGAATTACATTCACATTCTCCTCAGTCATTGATGACCCTCCTTCATCACATCTCGCCCTTTTGCTGGTAGAAGCATTGTCATCTGAATATCTAAACTTATGTACGTCTTCTGCTTAGATTTAAAGTGAAGGTTGGATCCCCGACAGAATCGTCGGATGAATATCACTTTTTAATTTAATATTTCAGACACTTCACTCCGCAATGTACAACGCTATATCACAACAAACATATTAAAAAGACTGCAAAATACTTTGTATTGCAATCATTTTCTGATTGCAGTCATATGATTGCATTCAAGTAATAAAAAAATGCCGATGACTTTGTAGTCATGACTAACAAAAATGAATAAGTACTAACTTTCTGGAGTCCCAGTCATGACTAGCAAAAAATGATTGCAATCATTTGACACCCAATAAAATGAATGCAGAAGTCAAAAAGTATTGCAATAATTAACACCTCTGTCCCCTAGGAGCTTAGGCGTAACAACAGAAAGTAGTTCAGCTTACAACGTTGGTCAATGCGTACACGTCCAAGACCTTAGCTCGTGTGAAATTTAACATATTTTTCAAATGGGCATATATATTGATTGGTTAATACCTTAGTGTGCTACAATATATTATTTGAATATTGAAATAACCATATAATTGACCCATTGGTTTATTGGTCTAAACACAAAACAAAAGAAATACATTCGTTCGTAATTCTCAATTAAGAAAAAACAAAAATGTTTGTAATAAAAACAACTGAAGGTCAAACAAAAGTAAGTGCGAAGATGGGTCCGTGAATTTAATTAAAGGTTTTCCTAATACCTCCATTATTCCCTTTGTTTTAGCATTCTTGTAATTTAGGTACACACCACACCTCTTCCATCTAATTTTAGGGGAGAGTGGTATTTTGTTTCAGCATAAATAATGCTATTTTTCTCATCGCACCCGTCATGAGTATGGACACAAGTCTTAAGACTTTATCCATCTTTCCCAAGAGCATTCCACCATGCCATTATACTGTCTGAGGACAGAGTTGGCATCGGTAACTTGTCTAGAGACAGATTTAGCTCGGTTGGAGGCCATAGTCCTCGAAGCCCTTGAGGCGGTCCCAGAAGGGACGGGGCGTATTCTCTGCCCTCGGTGAGCCACAGGTTTTACTCCGCTGGCGGTTTGGGTCTTGACTGAAGACAAACCGGACCTTTCTGAAAAGACGGGCACACTTTTTTATGGTTGTCGGGTACCCGAGGCGGTGTTTTTTCGGTAAATTATTAATTCTCATGTACGCCCGCTCTGCTCGGCTTGGCAACCATGGCGGACCAGGTATTGAGGGGGAGGGAAGGAGAAGTCGACCCAGGCAGTCCCCTCTACCTTAGCGAGGTCATTCTTTCTCCTGAGGTGACCCGGTGTGAGAAGAGCGCCTTAAGATATTAACGATCATACCTGTCTGCAAACCATCCAATTGAAAAGGTGTCGCGTAATACCCTGGATTAATGGGGGAAATGATGGGGGTTAGATTGGAAAGAAGCAAGGGGTGCAGTAACAACTGTCGGTCGATATGGTGCTTAACATGCGGGTGATTGGGAGACCAATACATCCACAGTTTCGCGATTGAGTGATCAACCATACGAAGCTTCTCTCTTGGTTTATGTTGGTTCAAAGCCTCCGTGTGAGACTCCAAACCATCGCTTAAGCCTCATCCCCACGGCAAGCCGAAATATGAAGACATTCTGTATGTGGATACCTGTTTTTCTACCTAAGATATTGCTTCGTTTTTTTCTGAGCAAGTTTTAAGGATCAAATATTACGTCTGAGTTTGTGTTCGTCTGTTCGTTTATTATTATTCCTTCAAATGTTTTCTGTTTGTTCGTATATTTCCATATTCTCAAAAGCGTCCAGGCAGAGCCCTTTCTTATGCACATGGTTTAGCTGTTTCATGCTTCCTGGTGAATATTTATTGTTGCACATATGGTTTGCAAAGTTAGGCTCAGGTATTCCAATGGGTTTCTTTATATTCTTGTTATGGTCCCTAATGAGCGTCCTGAAACATTGTTCATATTTTACGTCCTGTCTGTCCTACCTAGCTGTATTGGCATTCGTAAGCCAGGTTGAATACGCCTTGTCTGTTAAGAGAGCCCTCTGTATTCGGGCTGTATTTTTTGAAAAAGTTTGCTAATTTGTATATCGTCTTTCCTGTGTAAGTTCAAGTCTTCCTGTCTTTCTCTTTGCCACTCCTTTTGGCACTCCATGATTCTCCTAATTTTATCTACCAGATCCTTTTTATATTCATTGTTTTCAGCTTTATTATAAATTGTGTATTGGAGGTGTTCGTTCTAGTCTATCTACTAGGTGGCCTAGTCCTGTTTTTTTTGGTGTTGCTGTAGATGGGTCGATGTGCCATGTATTATCGTGTCTGTGGCCATTGGTTTCCTATAAATTTTATAATTAACCTCTCCTAGGACCTTGTCTATCGTGATGGCCAAATTTTAATAGTTCTTAATATTCTTCTCCCGTTTTCTGCTTTCACAATTTATAATTTTATAATTTTATACATACAGAAGAAGGAAAATCGTTCCATAAACATCATCTTAGAAATTATTTGCAAGATTCAAAACCATTTATAGAAACCTGGGTTGGCTTTCCAAATTACGTAGCTTAATAGAGCTGGAATGAAAGTGAATTTAACTGAAAACGAAAAAGAAAAAAAGTAACGTAATTATTAAATTTCTTTTCTTCACTTGAAGTTATCGAGAACCGGCCTAATTTTATAAACCTCACACCACTTTTTTCTCTTTCTTGTAAAATTTCCCCTCATTTGGCAGCAAATGAACATGATAAAAAAAAGCGTGACGTGAAGGCCAGATATATCCGTTTTTTTTCTGCTTGGAATACGTGATTTTGTTCATGGTACAAGTCGAAGATAGACGACATTATTAAAAATATACACCAAAGAACGACGCGATTAGCACAGTAAATATCAAAATTATGTTAGCAGAGTATAAAATTGTGCGACATTTACCAAGAATACTACCATTGTCAGAGTAAAAAATCTTTAGTTGCAAAAAGGAATCGTATGACCGTCAAATTCCGAATATTGCAATCGTGTAGTTATTGGAGATAACCACAACGGAAATAATCAATTACGCGTCGATTATCGGGACTTAATCAAAATCGTCCAAATAGACGTTTTCCTTGTGCCATTAATGTAGCACGTGATCGAAGGCTGCAAGGTTCACGTATATCTACAACTCTGAACCACTGCCGAAGACTCCAGAAAGTACTGCATTCCTGGCGTAAGATGGTGCTTTCGAAATTAACAGAGCGCCGTTCTGATTCCGCAAATGAAGATGTACATACGTGGATGGCATCATTATTCATTCAAAAGACAAAAAAAGGCACCAAAAATCTGAAAAAAGCTTTACACTTTGCTGAACTGTATGGTAAAAGAGAAAATTTTTCAAAGTGGAGTGGCGGGTGTGTTTCACCTGCTGTTCAAGAGAAGTTTTCTTTTCCCACAAACATGGAAAAGTTTTAGGAAATGCTAGGTCTGTTTGGATATTTTAGGAAATTTGTGCAGAACTATGGAATTATCACTAAAGCATCAACAGACTTGCTCAAGAATAATGCGAAATTCGAAGTACTATCAACAGAATTGCCAGCAATCAGAAAGGTACTCATAAATCAGCCCCTCTGCGAATCGTTTTGAAGGACAGCATAAATAGAGCTTCATGTTGATGCAAGTATAGAAGCTTTTGAAGCTGTTTTACTAAAAAAAAGATTCGACGACGGTATACTTTTGAAGGTGAAAGTGCTTATCAGATGAAAAAAAGTTTCTCAGCTGTTACTTATAAATAAAAGCAGCGTATTTGGCACTGCAGAAACTTTGCCACTATTTCCTCGAACGAGAGTTCAAGCTGGAAATAGACTGTCAAGCCTTCAAAAGTAGAAATTAACGACTTATTAGTTACGAAGTTACGAAAAAAATTGTTTGTGGTCAAGACGACCTTTATTGGTTGAGTGCAAATTAACAACTAACTAACTTACAATAAAACATATTCTTAATACTGCCTAAATCTACTTGCGTCAGCACTTTTGTTAACGTCCGCTTATGCGGCCCAATTGTTTTGTTTCTGCTGATTCAATGTCTGGAATTTTTCCTATTGGGAAATAGTTGGCATCGGCTGTTATTGGTTTATTGGCAACATTTCTGGTGTTAACTCCCCCGCCTCCAAAAACAAACGTCCCCGCTTGTTCTACTGGGTTACTGCATTTGGTTTACTAGGGTTATTAACTCCGTTAACCGTGGTATTTCGGATATTGTGAACTCTTTAAGGTTACTTACGTTTACGTTTACGTTATAGTTTAACCGCTCTACCAGTCTCCTTTTGAAAAGTTCCCTTGGAACTGATGCGATGACTATTCCTGCTACGAAAATCAGACTGATGGTTGAAAGAGATAAATTTGTGATTAAAGCTGCTCTGTGAGTTATATGTAGTGCTTTTAGGTGTGTGGTGTTGTTCATGTGGAGTTCCTTCAACATTTTCAAACTTAGGATTTCTTCTTTCCTATTTGAAGGGAGATTTGGTTGCAGAATTGCGGGTGATTTGGTGCTTAACGTTTCACTAAAGGTATATTTTTGCTCGTCAATTCTATTGTAGAATTGTGGTATTGTACCGCGTATGATCCAGTAAGATTTATCTTTTGGTTGACGGTCTCTATTGCGCCATTATATTGATTTAGTAGTATAATGCCAGGCGAGATATTTTCTACTTATAGGATGTGCTGATTGTTTATTATAGTGCAAGTGAATTAGCTTAATTTTTTAAATTATATTTATTTCCCTACAGAGTAGGGCAGCCGTTGCCGACGATCGAGTAATTACAACTAACTTTTCGGTGCCTGCACCTGAATACCTAACACCTGCCAAAATCTATCAGCCAAAGCCTCACGTGGATTGCCGCATGACTCGAGAATGCTGATTCGGCAATTCCCACGATGTGGACTGCTTGTGCTGTTTACCACTGGCTATCGTTTCCGTTGTTATGTCTGTCCGCAACATGAGTATGTCCGTAACATGAGCAGCGCGTTTTGCGTGTTGTTGTTTGCGCTGCAATCACAGGTATAGCTGCACTTGTTGTTGTAGTCTACTGTGATATGTTAACTACTCCCCCACTAGAAGTGGAGACGTCCACGGATTCCTTAAGGACGTTGCCCAATATTGCAATATTAACGTTGCGCTTTCGGTGCTTGTTGACTATGTGCGCTAATATGACAACAAAAACAAAGGCAACTGTAGATGCGTAAACTATGAGCCACTTAGAAGATTGCGCTTTTATAAGTCCTCTCAATGATACGATATGTTGCAGGTTTTTTGGTTGATATTGTGCAGGTACGGAAGCGATAGAAACGTTGTATGGTTAGTCAGGTTCAAAAATTGTGCAGGAGCGGCTTCCGGATAAGCGCGTACCATCTTCCGCCAGTTAATGTAAGTAGTGCCGTTAATAGTGACATTTTCGGTAAATTTAACCACAAACGTTCCATTAAAAATTTTTGGATGTGAATTTCCTTCACGAACTTCCACCAATTTATCATTTATAACGATTAAGCCGTCGTCAATTTCTTCTATTGATTCGATGTGATCTGCTGAAATGGTCTGACAGCTTGTGGGCTGTTGGCTTAATAGATTTAAAACACAAGAACTATTTCTATTTGATATTTCACAAAATGTCGTTGATATAGAGTTTTTGCAATTAATAAGCTGTTGATATCTATTATTACATTTAGATACAATACTAGTTTCTACCATAATTACTTTACAATTTTTTATTACAGGTTTTATTCTGATTTTTTTACAAGTTTGTTCCACTATTGGATATTTAATTATTAAATAAATGTTGTCAAAATTTTGCAAATTTTTTAATTTAGAAACTGTTAGTAAATCGCTTATAGTTATGTTTGTAGAGTGCTCGTTTGTTAATAAATTCTTGACTTCATTACTATTTAACAAATTAATTGAACCTTGAACCTTACCCAAAGTGACGGAATATATAGCTGATTCTATTTCGTCTATCAATGCTGTGTTTCTAGGTGATATCAAATCATATAAATATTCGGTGTCTCGTTCGTGCGCTTTTGTTGTGCTAATTATTTTGTTTACGGTGTCAGTTAGTTGATTTTTTTTTACCTGGAGCTGGCTACTAATATATGTATATCTGTTCGTTATTTGCTTCGATTAAAGATTCTGTTCGTGTTTGAAGTTGGTTAAAGACATCAAAATCAGGAGTTCCCGCTATATATTTGAGAGCGGTGCCTATAAGATTAATGCTACGAGAATGTCGGTGGTGAATTCTTAATGAGTCCAATAGTCGTAATATGCGGTATATGTCCAATTGCAATGTCTTCCTTATGTGAGATTTTGGAAAGTTGTTAAGAAGGTCATACGTTTGTTCGGCGATATTTTCATAGTCGGTTAAATTTAAGTGGTGAATTAAGTGTTTGTATTTGTGGTAGATGGCAACATCTCCCTCCGATACTGGTATATATATTGAGTTGGTATAATTTAAAATTTCCGACTGCGCAAATGCGGTCAGTATCAGGATCAGGAGCCTAATGAGAGAGAAAATTATCTTAGATTACTTTTATGGATTTTTTTACCGTTAATTAGAACAGTGGTGCCCAAATCCCTCTATACTATTTTTTCAGTGTACAACTTGCTTAATTTGTGCCCAGTCTTCTGTTAGATTTTAGAAAAACTTTTTCACCCGGTTTAAAAATTTTAGTTTGCCTATTTCTATTATGGTAGTTAAGTTCAGAATTTTGTGCTTTTATCAAACGGTTTTTAATTTCATCCAAGTATTTCGATGAAGCGGAATGGGAATGGAATAGGTCGTTGCCCAGTTATTGAATGTATTGTCTTGTTGTATTTGTAAGCTGCGAGAAGAATAAGGTCGTTCGTTGTACTATGATGTGGGGGTGTCGTAAATGTTGAAATATTAAAATGATCATTAAGCAAAGTTTTAATTGTTACAGAATTCAGTGATTTTTCGTTGTCACAAACAAGGCTTTTAGCGTCTTTGAAAAAGTTCATAATTCGCATTAAGGGTTCCTTGATGTCGATTATTGATCAAGATGGAATTGATTGAACTATTGAAAATTTGGAAAACTTATCTATACAAGTTAGATAATGTTTATTATCTGTGGAAAAAATATCCACATGCAGAATTTCACCGGGTTTAGTAGGTATTGAGGTGTTTCCATTTTCAGGATTTGGTGGGTGGCGTTTATACTTTGCTTCTTGTTGAGTATAATTTCTTTTAACATTATTCGCATATTTGGGAAATAATAGTCCCTCATTATTTGCGTAATATTTTTTTAAGGGACCGGTGAGCTCTATTGTGCTCCGTATGAAGGATTTCTTCCTGATCATCCTTATTAAAGATGTCAGTGACAAAAATGTTGGTGTGAACGAATTTCACTGTCGGAAAATTAGTTTTAATTTTATGTTGAATTTTCCCTAACACAGACAGATCGCATAGCAAACCATTTGTGACATTAGGGTTAACAGAGCTCTCTAATTGGTCAATTATTTTGTCAACGTTTTGAAAAATTATATGATGCCTGATTCGAGATTGAAAAATAATTTTTGCTGTTTTTGAATTCATATCCCCACTTTCGAGAATAATCTGGTTAAAAAATGAATTTATCGGATTTATCACGGTGGATATTACATCTGTGGATGAGTTTTCGCTGACAGTTTCGTCGTCAGAACTGGGCATATCATTGTTTTCTAAACTGTTTATATGTTGCCTTGATAATGCATCTGCGACAACATTTTCCTTGGAATGTCCTGCTAACATACGGTAGCAGGGCTCTACCCCTAAAAAATTAATCTCGTCTGAAATTTCATTATTTTTAAAATCATTATTGTCATTTACAAAATAACCATATTCGTTCTCGCAAACTTCAGTTGAAGGATATTGATCTAAGTGATTTATTCGTTGAAGCTTATTATTGAAGCGGTCGCTGTCGCGATGTCTTTTCTGCGCTAGCTGACCGGAGCCCCTTGGGTATTGGTTTCCAAAGGCTGTTCTACCAGAGGAGAAAGGCCTGGGATTAAAGGAAGTAGGTTGTGTTGGGGTAGGATTAAATTGAGTTACCTGTGGCGTGTGATCATTTGATCGATAATTCCGTTGGGGAACTCGGAATCTGGAGAGACTAGGATCAACATCTATAGGTGTTGGTCGCTGTTGCGGATGTCCGCTTTGTTGTTTAGGGAATGGCACACTGCTTCTAATTAGAGGCATTCTGTTTAAATTGCGTGTTTGCATACTATAATCTTGAAGTCTGTTATCTGAAAATCTGCAGGCGAACAGCGAACGCGCCTGGTTGGACTCTAGCTCCTGTGCTAGTGTTAAAGCTGACGCCATATCCGATGGCCTTGATGAAAACAAAATATCGCAAAGTGGGCGATTTAATCCTGATATAAATACTCGTAATGCATCTTGGCGATACTTTGTGTTTAGTGATTCTAAGACATCCTTATTCTGATAGGACATTAATGTTTTATTAATAATTGCTGTTAATTTTGTTTCGACTTCGCCATAAAATTCTGTGATTGTCCTCTTTCCTTGCCGGAGAGTGAACATTTCCTGTTTTAATATGTAGACAGGTTTTTTATCTGCATATGTAAAATCAAGCCTGGCTATAATGACATCAAAATTAAGGATAGTGTTAAAGGAAGATAGGATCGAATCTGCAAATCCCACTATCTTATTCCTAATGATAGCCACCGCCTGATAGTGTTTGGAACTTTCTTGGGCATTTTTGAAAATTTTGTAGGCAGTATGTGCTGCCTGACGCCATGATACGTATCGCGACTGATCGCTAGTGAATTCCGGTAAGGACTTCACTACGTCCAAGGATTCGTCACACCTAATTGTCGGGTCAATTGTAACTTCATTATATTGTTCAACTTGAGATGGTCTTTCCATCTGTGTGAGCCTATTCGTCAGTGAGTCTATGTCGCTTGAAATTCTCGTCTAGTTTGTTCAGTTGCTGCCCGAACAGCGGCATTCATTAAAGTTCGAATTGTATTTTCGTCCATCTTCGTCAATATTTTCTTGAGGCTATTATTTTTTCTATATTATCCCTGGTCACTTTGTTACAATTTACAATTTTCTATTTTTGTATTTTATCACTTTTAATATTCTTAATACTAGTGAGCACTCTACTTACAGTTTCATTACTATTGGTACAGTGTCCTGGCTCAAGTTCCTCTAAATGATTTCAGCTTCCGATATCTGGATTCGGCTTTATGCGTTTTTAAATGTTTCGGTTTTTCAGCACTATAACTTTTGTCGCAACACCGTTGTCAAAAATACTTATAGAGTTCAGAATTTAATTGATTGATTACGAAACCAAAAGCGAACAAACCGGAAAAAATTCAAACAAGAATTTTGCAATTGTTTAAAAAGCTTTGTTTAAAATGGATTCGAACCCACGGCCACTATAGCTAATCCTTTTATAAGGATATTTATCGCGTGGCCCCACGTTGGGCGCCAGTGTTCTAGTTTCTATTAATATTTTTTCTCATTTTTATTGGTTTTATCAAAATTGAGTCGCAAATATCTTCATTTGTTAAGGGTATTCCGACTATATAAAGTAACATTGCATTGTTTGAGGCGACTTTTATATTTGCTAGTTCTAGTGAGTCTTCCATATTATTTAATATAAAATTATTATTTTCAAATACAGAATTTATTAATCTAAGTAAGTTCATCATTTAACAAAATATATGAATTTACGATGCCGGCCTTTGCTCAATGCATTGCGTAATCTATATTAATTACTTCCTCTTTAATAATTTTTAGTTTATATTTTATCACAACAACCAAATAATGTTGTTTGTGGCGATATTGCTAATTCTATCAAAAATTACTTTGTTAATTATTACTTGTTTATTGTTGTTTTCTATTATATTGTTAAGTTGATTTTCTAGAATTACTAAGTCGTCGTGGTCGGAATTTCCAGCGATCCATTTCCGGACTGTCCCTAGTACATCTATTGATTTTTTAAATCTTCTTGGTTTAAGTCTGTTTGAATAAGTCTGTGTCAAGTTTAGTTCGTTGATGGGAATGGGGAGGAGGGGCTTTTCTTCAGTGATCTTTATCTTAATGATGCTGCTTAGTTCATTCAACGTTTTCTGGGATGCATCTAGGTCTACTTTATGACATATTCTGTATGTTCCAGTTTGAATTTTGGTTAGCCATGTATTAAACGTCGGTAATTGGGAGTTGGTGTAGTCTATTATTTGGAAGTCTGCGTACCCCAGATGTACGAAAAATCTGTAAGAGGAAGAAAAAGAAAAAAAGGAAGGGGTAATATAACTAGGTTTTAATGTTGCTTTTGTGTACCGTTCGTCCTTTCTCCGTTATTACTACACTGGATTTATCTTCTTTCACAACCTCTTTTTTGCATCTAACGGGTTTTTCAATAGGGACGCTACATTTTTTGACTTTTCTCTTCAGTAAAGTTTGCCAATTCATCATGGAAAGATTTACGATCCAACAACGAGTCGAAATTATTCAAATTTACTACCGAAATTTCGAGTCAATGGCCTCAACTTTAAGAGCGCTACGTCCAATTTATGGTCGTCGTCATTTCTGGCTGAATGGCTTCGTCAATAAGCAAAATATGCGTTATTGGACAGGCAGCAATCCACACGTACTCCGTGAGTCAACATTGCATCCCGAAAAAATTACGGTTTGGTGCGGTTTATGGGCCGGCGGCGTCATTGGGACGTACTTCTTCCGTGATGATCAAGACCGGCACGTTACTGTGAATGGGAATCGCTACCGCTCAATGATAACCGAATATTTTTGGCCCGAATTGGATGATATGGACTTGGACAATATGTGGTTCCAACAGCACGGCGCCGCAAGCCACACAGCGAATGTCACAATCGATTTATTGAAAAATAAGTTTGGTGAACGTGTTATCTCACGATATGGCCCTGTCAATTGGGCGCCTCGGTCGTGCGATTTGACGCCGTTAGACTGTTTCCTGTGGGGCTACGTCAATTCTATGGTCTATGCCAACAAGCCAGCGACGATTGATGAACTTCGTACGAATATCGAACCTGAAATTGCAGCAGTATCGGCCGATTTATGCTTGAAAACCGTCGAAAATTGGGTTCAGCGTCTGGACTTCTGCAAGCGTGCCCGTGATGCCCACGCAAAAGAAATCGAGTTCCATACATAATGGCATCGAATGTACTTTCACAGGAATAAAGAATTTAATTCATATCCCAAACCGTTTTTGTTTTATTTAAAAAAACTTTTGTAGTGTTCCTATTGAAAACCCCTGTAGCTGTGAGCTTAGATCCTAATCGTTTGTGTATTTTAAGTTATATTATTTCTCCAGGAGAGTAGATTTTCGTTGGCTTTCGTGTTTTATTGTGAAATTCTAAGTTTTTTGCTTGTCTTTTCTGAAGAGTCATGGTATTTTCTCGTCTCGCTTTCTCATATTGCTCTGGGTCTATTTAAACGCGGCTACTAAAAAATGTCTCTATTGGTCGTTTCCCTGTAGCAGAGTGTATGGAGCAGTTCCTGAGTTCCTGAAAGGAGCGATGGGCATGTTCGGTTTGAAGACAACGCATTATTTCAAATAGGGTGGAGTGAAATCTTTATACCTGTCCTTTATCCTTGCTCGCGTAGGGGGGTGTTTTAAAAAATCGAATACCAAGTTCATCTTCGACCATAAATTGTATTGAAGCTGAATTTAGGGATTTCTCGTTGCCTATAACTATTGTTTTGGGTACACCGAAAGCGGAAATTATTTGTCGCAATGGTTCTCTGATATCTTCTATGGCTTTTGATTCTATTATACTAATTTGAGCATATTTCGGGAATTCATCTACTGCATTGAGTACCAGTTTTTTCTGTATTGTATATATCTATATGGACTATTTCACCAGGATATTCGGGAATTGGGGTTTCGTGTAGTTGTGGTTTATTAGGATGGCGGTCGTATTTATTTTCTTTACAAATTTTGGATTGCTTGATTATATTTCCTATTTTTGCTTCATCTTAGGAAAGTAACATTTTTGTATGAGATGTTTTTCATTTTAATCCCTATTCTTGTGCTCTCGTTTGTGTTCCTTCAGTATCTCCTCATTTTTTGCGTCCTCATTTGGCATGTCTTTTACCTTTGTTGGGGTATATCGGATTTTATAATTACAAAAATGGAGTGGGTATATTTCTTGTATTTTCCCCATTATCTCTTCAGAGGTAAATATGCCATTTATTACTGTAGGATTTAAGTACCGTTTTAAAAGTGAAATTAGGTTTTCCAAAGAAAAATTTGTTTTAGTGATTATATGTATGTGGTACGTTTGGAACGGTATTTTGAACTGATAACTGCCATCGTGTCCTTCTGAGATCCAAAGTTGGTTTTTAAAAGCATTTATGGGTGCCTCTACAGTTGGGATTAGGTTGTGCGATGAGCTTTCGCCTGAATGTGTGGCAACTGATAAGGAGTTTGTAGCGGACCCAAGTCAATACAGCGCCATTTATGCATCAGCTTTCACACATACATTAAAAGAGAACTGATGTCTGGCAACACATTTATTTGACATTCCTTTTTCACAATTATTCTAAAACATTATTCATATTCTCTCGACTTTTGTAATTAGCGGACTTAGCCGGCACAACAAAAATAATCATTTGAATTTGGTAGTTTAAGTTCTTTTTATCAATAAATTGGTTGTTAAGCGTTAACCACAGTGTTAATTTCTTTGCAATACAACAAAACAACCAAAAGTTCACTTCAAAAGGTCTGGATAGTGTATCTGCTACCACATTGGATTTGCCGGGTTTGTATTTGATTTCATAATTATATTCCTCGAGTATTGCTTTCCAGCGTTTTAACTTTGAATTGTTATTTTTGTTGCTCAGAGCGTACGTGAGAGGTTGATGATCCGTAAGGATTACTACTTTTGCCGTGCCATACAGATAATTTCTAAAGGAATTTAGTGCCCAAGTTATGGCAAGCATTTCCTTCTCGTTTACTGCATAATTCTCCTCGGTTTTGCTCAATGTCCTTGATATGAATGTTATGTGTTTACCATTTTGTTCCAAAATAGCGCCTATTGCGTATTTGGAGGCATCTGTAGTTAGGTCAAATTCTTTCTTGTAGACAGGGTATTGTAAAATTATGTCCTTTGAAGTCAAAGCAGCCTTGATTTTATTAAATGCTGCCTTAGCTTCGTGACTTAGATGTATGTGATTCACATATCTTTGAAACATTTTTTGCCATCCTGCCTTCTTCCGGATAAGCCTAAGAAAGATCGCAAGTCATTGAGAGTAAGAGGGTAAGGAAACTTTACTATTGATTGTACTTTGGATAGGTTTGTAGAAATTCCATCGGAGGAAACTACAAATCCTAGGAACTCAACTTGTTTTTTGAAAAATTCGCATTTATCGATTTGTACTTTCATGTTTGCTTTATTTAAGGTATTGAAAATTGTGTCTATGTGTTCGAAATGTATTTCTTCGTCTTTGCTAAATATTATTATGTCATCTATATATACATAACATATTTTGCCTATGTGTTGTCGTAGAATATCATCTAGCGTCCGTTTTCTGTAATCGATACCAGTCTGAATTTTTTTCACCTGAAGCGTCGACTTTCTTCGGGACGACACATACTGGGGAATTGTATGGTCATCGTTATTGTCTGATGATGCCGTCTTCTAATTATTTATTTATTTTTTTCTCTACTTCCTGTTTAAGGCTAATAGGATATGGATATGATTTGGAATAAATGGGTGTATCTGAATTTGTACGTATATTGGCTACAACTTTTGTTGTATAAGTCAACTTTTCATTCGGGTCTTTAAATAAATTTCGGTGTTTCTGTACAAGTTGTATAATTTCAGTTCTTTCTAATTCATTCATATGTTCGTCACGTATTTTATTGAGTTAACATTCTGTGCCCTGTATTGTCGGAGTTGGATTTTACGTTTGTTTGCTACGACCATAAAATTATCCTTATTGTGTATTATTGCTGAAAGTTGTTTCAGACTATCGTTTCCCACTATGGCATGAAAAGTGGTAATAGGAAAAATTTTAAATTGCATTCTTCGATATTGAAAAGATTGAGAAGTGTGTGGTGCGTAATTTTTTATTTTACGACCCACGGAATTTGCATAAAAAGGGTTATCATTTTCTTTGGGACCAAACTTGATTGAATATATGTAGTTCTTGTTTGAACCAGTATCGACCAATATTTGTAAAATTTCGCCGCTCTTCGTTTTGCATCAGAAATCTGGCAACGAAGAGCTGTTTTAACTAAAAAATGTACGTCTGTCATGTCTAACGATTGTTCATTTTCATCGTCCTGTGTTGAGTTATAGTCGTGATTATATTCATTGTCCTGATAGTCGTAATTGTACTGATTATCTTGGCAATTCTGTTCATTATATGGATCTGCGGTTGAATTTACGTGAAAGTTTTTTTGCATGTCGCTTACCAATAATTTTAGGGTTTGGCCTGTTTGCATAATTAATAGCGTTTGTCCGCAGTCTCACGTCTACATCCATGGGTTGAGGTGGTTTAGGAGGTCTTGGTGGGGTGTGGGTTTGTTGGTTATATTGCTGGTTAAATTGATTTGGGTTCTGATTTAAAGATTGCTGGATATTAGGTGGGTAATAATTTGGTTGTGTACGTTGATAATGGTATGGGGTGGGATTTGTCAAAGGTTGCGGTAGATAGGCTAGTTCAGGATGGAATTTTGCCTGTGAAACTTGTTGGTTTTGTGGTTGGGAGTATCTTGGTTGGGCAAATTGTTGTCGTGAATTTCGTTGGGTAAACCGCGTTAAAATATTGATTATTTGCGTTGAAGGCTCTAAAATTCCAGTTTTCAAGTTTTAGACAAAGGTGTAGGGCTGCAGGAGTAGGGCTTCAGTCCTCTGACAAAAGTATCGAGGGTTTTTGAACGATAAGTTTCTGTCAACAACTGTACCGTTTTTTCTCCAACTTACATGCAGCCTATTTTGTTTAATATGAGTGATAAATGTGCGTATACCTTTTGGTAAAATTCGATCACTGTCAGTCTACCTTGTATGAGACACGTCATTTGGTAATCTAGAGTACCTACACATGTCCCGCTTGCCAGCGTAATGAGTAGTTAAACAACGAGTCTGGTATTTTATCCATCTTGCTCAGGTTATTTTGAAATTGTACGTCTATTGTCTGATCGGTTACTATGGGATTTGTTTGGTTATTAAGAACAATTTGATCTAAGTTGGGTCCATTCGTTTCTAGGGCTTGGGTAACCATAGTTCAAATTACGTCTTTATATAATGGTGTTATTGGTTTTGTTTTAAAGAGAATTTATATTATCCTTGCTAGGAAGAAGTTATTTGTACTCTAGAGGCTCCGGTCAACTCCTGAGTTGGCTACAGAATCGCAGAGTAGTGTTATTTTGTTATTAAAACTTTTTTTTATGGGCTGTACAAGCCTTATTTGATATGTTTATATTATGAACGATTTTGTATTATTGTTAAAATTGCTTAATATAAATTTCACATTTACTAATTTCGTGAGAGGAAGAGAAAAAATATCTTTCCTTTTTGTATAACAATTCACTGATTCTTTTAAAAAATTTTGCAATCTTAAAAAAATTTTTTAGAAGGATATTAAATGCAAATACATACATATATATTCACTCTTTTAAACTTTTGAATTATTTTAATATATTTTAGCTTCTACAATTTTCCCAATCTTTACCTATTTCTTACATTATAATCAGCTTCATGGCGGCTGGCAATGATGATTTGGTCCTTTTTCCCCTCCGGACACAACTGGATCACCATCCTACTCCTTAGTTGCTCACCTCCTTTCCTCAAGCGTGGGTAAGGAATTTAAATGCAGCTGCTTTCTCTTTAGCACTACTTATTGAGGTTTTAATTATTCGCTGGGACTGTTCTTTAGCACTACTTATGGTGCCTTTTTACCGAAACTTCCCGTACCGGATAACTATTTCGAGTTGCTTCCCGTTTAGCATTGCATATGGTGCTTTTTTACCGAAACTTCTCGTGCCGTATATTTTAGGCTCGGCGACTTATTAGCGTCTGGACTTCTGCAAGCGTGCCCGTGATGCCCATGCAAAAGAAACCGAGTTCCATACATAATGGCATCGAATGTACTTTCACAGGAATAAAGAATTTAATTCATATCCCAAACCGTTTTTGTTTTATTTAAAAAAAACTTTTGTAGCGTTCCTATTGAAAACCCCTGTAGCTGTGAGCTTAGATCCTAATCGTTTGTGTATTTTAAGTTATATTATTTCTCCAGGAGAGTAGATTTTCGTTGGCTTTCGTGTTTTGTTGTGAAATTCTAAGTCTTTTGCTTGTCTTTTCTGAAGAGTCATGGTATTTTCTCGTCTCGCTTTCTCATATTGCTCTGGGTCTATTTAAACGCGGCTACTAAAAAATGCCTCTATTGGTCGTTTCCCTGTAGCAGAGTGTATGGAGCAGTTCCTGAGTTCCTGAAAGGAGCGATGGGCATGTTCGGTTTGAAGACAACGCATTATTTCAAATAGGGTGGAATGAAATCTTTCTACCTGTCCTTTATCCTTGCTCGCGTAGGGGGGTGTTTTAAAAAATCGAATACCAAGTTCATCTTCGACCATAAATTGTATTGAAGCTGAATTTAGGGATTTCTCGTTGCCTATAACTATTGTTTTGGGTACACCGAAAGCGAAAATTATTGGTCGCAATGGTTCTCTGATATCTTCTATGGCTTTTGATTATATTATACTAATTTGAGCATATTTCGAGAATTCATCTACTGCATTGAGTACCAGTTTTTTTCTGTATTGTATATATCTATATGGACTATTTCACCAGGATATTCGGGAATTGGGGTTTCGTGTAGTTGTGGTTTATTAGGATGGCGGTCGTATTTATTTTCTTTACAAATTTTGGATTGCTTGATTATATTTCCTATTTTTGCTTCATCTTAGGAAAGTAACATTTTTGTATGAGATGTTTTTCATTTCCATCCCTATTCTTGTGCTCTCGTTTGTGTCCCTTCAGTACCTCCTCATTTTGTGCGTCCTCATTTGGCATGTCTTTTACCTTTGTTGGGGTATATCGGATTTTATAATTACAAAAATGGTGTGGGTATATTTCTTGTATTTTTCCCATTATCTCTTCAGAGGTAAATATGCCATTTATTACTGTAGGATTTAAGTACCGTTTTAAAAGTGAACTTAGGTTTTCCAAAGAAAAATTTGTTTTAGTGATTATATGTATGTGGTACGTTTGGAACGGTATTTTGAACTGATAACTGCCATCGTGTCCTTCTGAGATCCAAAGTTGGTTTTTAAAAGCATTTATGGGTGCCTCTACAGCTGGGATTAGGTTGTGCGATGAGCTTTCGTCTGAATGTGTGGCAACTGATAAGGAGTTTGTAGCGGACCCAAGTCAATACAGCGCCATCTATGCATCAGCTTTCACACATACATTAAAAGAGAACTGATGTCTGGCTACACATTTATTTGACATTCCTTTTTCACAATTATTCTAAAACATTATTCATATTCTCTCGACTTTTGTAATTAGCGAACTTAGCCGGCACAACTAAAATAATCATTTGAATTTGGTAGTTTAAGTTCTTTTTATCAATAAATTGGTTGTTAAGCATTAACCACAGTGTTAATTTCTTTGCAATACAACAAAACAACCAAAAGTTCACTTCAAAAGGTCTGGATAGTGTATCTGCTACCACATTGGATTTGCCGGGTTTGTATTTGATTTCATAATTATATTCCTCGAGTATTACTTTCCAGCGTTTTAACTTTGAATTGTTATTTTTGTTGCTCAGAGCGTACGTGAGAGGTTGATGATCCGTAAGGATTACTACTTTTGCCGTGCCATACAGATAATTTCTAAAGGAATTTAGTGCCCAAGTTATGGCAAGCATTTCCTTCTCGTTTACTGCATAATTCTCCTCGGTTTTGCTCAATGTCCTTGATATGAATGTTATGTGTTTACCATTTTGTTCCAAAATAGCGCCTATTGCGTATTTGGAGGCATCTGTAGTTAGGTCAAATTCTTTCTTGTAGACAGGGTATTGTAAAATTATGTCCTTTGAAGTCAAAGCAGCCTTGATTTTATTAAATGCTGCCTTAGCTTCGTGACTTAGATGTATGTGATTCACATATCATTGAAACATTTTTTGCCATCCTGCCTTCTTCCGGATAAGCCTAAGAAAGATCGCAAGTCATTGAGAGTAAGAGGGTAAGGAAACTTTACTATTGATTGTACTTTGGATAGGTTTGTAGAAATTCCATCGGAGGAAACTACAAATCCTAGGAACTCAACTTTTTTTTTGAAAAATTCCCATTTATCGATTTGTACTTTCATGTTTGCTTTATTTAAGGTATTGAAAATTGTGTCTATGTGTTCGAAATGTATTTCTTCGTCTTTGCTAAATATTATTATGTCATCTATATATACATAACATATTTTGCCTATGTGTTGTCGTAGAATATCATCTAGCGTCCGTTTTCTGTAATCGATTACCAGTCTGAATTTTTTTCACCTGAAGCGTCGACTTTCTTCGGGACGACACATACTGGGGAATTGTATGGTCATCGTGATTGCCTGATGATGCCGTCTTCTAATTATTTATTTATTTTTTTCTCTACTTCCTGTTTAAGGCTAATAGGATATGGATATGATTTGGAATAAATGGGTGTATCTGAATTTGTACGTATATTGGCTACAACTTTTGTTGTATAAGTCAACTTTTCATTCGGGTCTTTAAATAAATTTCGGTGTTTCTGTACAAGTTGTATAATTTCAGTTCTTTCTAATTCATTCATATGTTCGTCACGTATTTTATTGAGTTAATATTCTGTGCCTTGTATTGTCGGAGTTGGATTTTACGTTTGTTTGCTACGACCATAAAATTATCCTTATTGTGTATTATTGCTGAAAGTTGTTTCAGACTATCGTTTCCCAGTATGGCATGAAAAGTGGTAATAGGAAAAATTTTAAATTGCATTCTTCGATATTGAGAAGATTGAGAAGTGTGTGGTGCGTAATTTTTTATTTTACGACCCACGGAATTTGCATAAAAAGGGTTATCATTTTCTTTGGGACCAAACTTGATTGAATATATGTAGTTCTTGTTTGAACCAGTATCGACCAATATTTGTAAAATTTCGCCGCTCTTCGTTTTGCATCAGAAATCTGGCAACGAAGAGCTGTTTTAACTAAAAAATGTACGTCTGTCATGTCTAACGATTGTTCATTTCCATCGTCCTGTGTTGAGTTATAGTCGTGATTATATTCATTGTCCTGATAGTCGTAATTGTACTGATTATCTTGGCAATTCTGTTCATTATATGGATCTGCGGTTGAATTTACGTGAAAGTTTTTTTGCATGTCGCTTACCAATAATTTTAGGGTTTGGCCTGTTTGCATAATTAATAGCGTTTGTCCGCAGTCTCACGTCTACATCCATGGGTTGAGGTGGTTTAGGAGGTCTTGGTGGGGTGTGGGTTTGTTGGTTATATTGCTGGTTAAATTGATTTGGGTTCTGATTTAAAGATTGCTGGATATTAGGTGGGTAATAATTTGGTTGTGTACGTTGATAATGGTATGGGGTGGGATTTGTCAAAGGTTGCGGTAGATAGGCTAGTTCAGGATGGAATTTTGCCTGTGAAACTTGTTGGTTTTGTGGTTGGGAGTATCTTGGTTGGGCAAATTGTTGTCGTGAATTTCGTTGGGTAAACCGCGTTAAAATATTGATTATTTGCGTTGAAGGCTCTAAAATTCCAGTTTTCAAGTTTTAGACAAAGGTGTAGGGCTGCAGGAGTAGGGCTTCAGTCCTCTGACAAAAGTATCGAGGGTTTTTGAACGATAAGTTTCTGTCAACAACTGTACCGTTTTTTCTCCAACTTACATGCAGCCTATTTTGTTTAATATGAGTGATAAATGTGCGTATACCTTTTGGTAAAATTCGATCACTGTCAGTCTACCTTGTATGAGACACGTCATTTGGTAATCTAGAGTACCTACACATGTCCCGCTTGCCAGCGTAATGAGTAGTTAAACAACGAGTCTGGTATTTTATCCATCTTGCTCAGGTTATTTTGAAATTGTACGTCTATTGTCTGATCGGTTACTATGGGATTTGTTTGGTTATTAAGAACAATTTGATCTAAGTTGGGTCCATTCGTTTCTAGGGCTTGGGTAACCATAGTTCAAATTACGTCTTTATATAATGGTGTTATTGGTTTTGTTTTAAAGAGAATTTATATTATCCTTGCTAGGAAGAAGTTATTTGTACTCTAGAGGCTCCGGTCAACTCCTGAGTTGGCTACAGAATCGCAGAGTAGTGTTATTTTGTTATTAACACTTTTTTTTATGGGCTGTACAAGCCTTATTTGATATGTTTATATTATGAACGATTTTGTATTATTGTTAAAATTGCTTAATATAAATTTCACATTTACTAATTTCGTGAGAGGAAGAGAAAAAATATCTTTCCTTTTTGTATAACAATTCACTGATTCTTTTAAAAAATTTTGCAATCTTAAAAAAAATGTTTAGAAGGATATTAAATGCAAATACATACATATATATTCACTCTTTTAAACTTTTGAATTATTTTAATATATTTTAGCTTCTACAATTTTCCCAATCTTTACCTATTTCTTACATTATAATCAGCTTCATGGCGGCTGGCAATGATGATTTGGTCCTTTTTCCCCTCCGGACACAACTGGATCACCATCCTGCTCCTTAGTTGCTCACCTCCTTTCCTCAAGCGTGGGTAAGGAATTTAAATGCAGCTGCTTTCTCTTTAGCACTACTTATTGAGGTTTTAATTATTCGCTGGGACTGTTCTTTATTTAGCACTACTTATGGTGCCTTTTTACCGAAACTTCCCGTACCGGATAACTATTTCGAGTTGCTTCCCATTTAGCATTGCATATGGTGCTTTTATACCGAAACTTCTCGTGCCGTATATTTTAGGCTCGGCGACTTATTAGCGTCTGGACTTCTGCAAGCGTGCCCGTGATGCCCATGCAAAAGAAACCGAGTTCCATACATAATGGCATCGAATGTACTTTCACAGGAATAAAGAATTTAATTCATATCCCAAACCGTTTTTGTTTTATTTAAAAAAAACTTTTGTAGCGTTCCTATTGAAAACCCCTGTAGCTGTGAGCTTAGATCCTAATCGTTTGTGTATTCTAACTTATATTATTTCTCCAGGAGAGTAGATTTTCGTTGGCTTTCGTGTTTTATTGTGAAATTCTAAGTCTTTTGCTTGTATTTTCTGAAGAGTCATGGTATTTTCTCGTCTCGCTTTCTCATATTGCTCTGGGTCTATTTAAACGCGGCTACTAAAAAATGTCTCTATTGGTCGTTTCCCTGTAGCAGAGTGTATGGAGCAGTTCCTGAGTTCCTGAAAGGAGCGATGGGCATGTTCGGTTTGAAGACAACGCATTATTTCAAATAGGGTGGAATGAAATCTTTCTACCTGTCCATTATCCTTGCTCGCGTAGGGGGGTGTTTTAAAAAATCGAATACCAAGTTCATCTTCGACCATAAATTGTATTGAAGCCGAATTTAGGGATTTATCGTTGCCTATAACTATTGTTTTGGGTACACCGAAAGCGAAAATTATTTGTCGCAATGGTTCTCTGATATCTTCTATGGCTTTTGATTCTATTATACTAATTTGAGCATATTTCGAGAATTCATCTACTGCATTGAGTACCAGTTTTTTTCTGTATTGTATATATCTATATACCACACAGTGGCGTAACAATAGGGTGGCAGGGCTGGCAAAATGCCACGGGCCCCCGACCTAAGAGGGCCCCGGCCCAAGAGGCCGCGAGCGCAAAAATAATTTTTTACATTGTACCTGAGTATTTTATTTTATTTGAAAAGTATATTTTTATAAGTTCTGCTTAAAATCCAAAGTGAGACAACTAAAGTCCATAATACAATTTCCAGTTAAGCGTTAAGCATTTCAACCAACCTAAACAAAAAAGTGTTGATTCATTTTTAGAGATGTACACGCTACCCGTGACGAGTAATTTTACGTACTTATGACCGTCAAAAAAGTGTCAATCAAAATACCGGTAATTACACATCTCTATTCATTTTAGAACGCATCCATTGGTTTCTACATATTCTGTCGCGGTACGTTGGGAACGCGGGTGAGTATTGACGATCAGGGAATTCCCCTTTTTGCTTTCATTTTTTTCGTGGCGCTGCTGCTGGGACGAGCTAGCAACACTATGTTAGGGGAATTCCGGATTTGATATTTTTTTATGAGGGCTCTACTGAGTGCGCATTCTTTGTGTGATTATTTTTGTTAATTGGTGATTTGTATCTTTGATTTTTCGTATTTTTTGTTCTTTTATTGAATATGAAAATGGTGGGAAAGTAAAGTTGATTATGAAAGTTGATATTAAAATGTCTAGTTCCAGAAAATATTTAAGTGGGAGCGAAAAACGAAAGAGAAAGAGGGAGACTGAAGAAAAAAATAAAAAGCTACCTAAAATTAGTCAGTACTTGAAAAATGATGACTTAAATAATGAAAAGTCGAGTGAACAGTGCTCCAAAAGTGAAGAATTGGACCTTACTAAAAGTATACCAGAATTATCAGACGCAGCACCCAACACCAGTGACTATCCAGACCCAGAACAACCACAACAGGGTACTAGCAAAAATCAAAGAGAATTATATTTTAGCATTGTTCATGTATCTTCGCCATATGTTACTGATAAGGGTAATTTTAAAGAGCTAACTGATCAAGTGAAGAGGTTCGTGATTGAAAACAGACATTGTAAACCTAAGGGCCCAGATAGCAGTGATCCAAGCTCCAAAGGAAACTTTTTGAGTATTGTTGAGTTATTAGGAAAATACGACCCGATTTTACGAGAATTGTTAAGTAAACCAAAGGGCCAGATAAAATACTTAAGTCCAAAAATACAAAATGAGCTAATTTCTGTCCTGGTTCTAAAAGTAGAAAATGCACTCATAAATGAAATAAATGCTGCACCATTCTACTCTATCATATTCGATACAACTCAAGATATTTCAAAAACTGATCAAATGTGTGAACTTTACCGTTATTGTATGATCGAAAAAGATGATAATGGGATCCCAAAGGCACTTGTCATTAAAGAAACATTTTTAGGATTTCATGAAGTTAAGGATCAAACTGCCTTAGCAATGTCCAAGCAAATTATTAAAACCATAAATGACAAAAATATTCCTCTAAATAAGTGTCGAGGACAAGGATATGATGGTGCTAACACAATGAAAGGGACTTATGGTGGAGTTCAAAAACTCATAAAAGATGTCGAGCCAAATGCCGTATATGTTCACTGTGCTGCTCATAATTTAAATCTAGTACTCAATGATGCAGTGAGAGAGGTTATTGATATGCAAAATTTTTTTGAAACAGTTCAACAAATTTATAATTTTTTTGGGCATAGTATCAGAAGTTGGAATATTTTATCAAGTTTTATATCTAATAAAGAAAGTGAGTCTTCAACTTCAATAACATTAAAAACATTAAACCCTACTAGATGGGCAGGACGTTATGATGCCGTTTTTGCTTTAAAAGTTCGGTTTGTTGAAGTCCAAAAAGCGCTAACGGAAACAATTCTGTTAAGTCGCAAATCAGATGAAAGAAATGAACCTGTTTCACTCAAAAAGAAGATCGAAAACTACAATTTTATAATGTTATTGGCTTTCCATTGCAAGATCCTACTTACTATCGATGCAGCCTCTAAAGCACTTCAGTCTAAAGCCACCGATTTTCCAAATGCCTTAAAACGTTTGAAAATTTGTCTGGAAGAATTGGAAAGGTATCGACATGAATTTGAAAATTTAAAAATGTAAGCAAGTAGTGTAGCAGAAAAATGGTCCATCACCCCTGCATTTTCTAAAACTCGTCAGAGGAAGGTAAAACGCCATTTTGATGAGCTTTGCGAAGATGAGCGTCTCCAAGATCCGGAAAGTTTGTTCAAAGTGAACATATTTTATCGAGTATTGGACATCATTATAAACCATCTGAAATCGCGTTTCCTTCCAATGAATGAAATTGTTTCAAATTTCAGTGTTTTGCAGCCTTCCACTTTAAAAGTTTTAAGTGACACTGATCTATTACATAAAGCTCTAGAATTTGTTGAGATATATAAAAAAGATATATCTGAATCATTTGCCAGAGAAATTCTCAGTTTTCAATCCACTTTCAGAGACGAAATAGAAAAATCTTCGTGTATTAGAGACCTTGGTGATTTATTAATAATAAAAAATCATTTTATGTCCTGCAGCTTTCCTGAAGTATGCACTGCATTAATGTTATTTCTTACAATTCCTGTGACTACAGCTAGTGCTGAACGATCATTTTCAAAACATAAATTGATAAAAACGTATTTAAGGAACTCTATGGGACAAGACAGGTTATGTAACTTGGCTATTCTGTCTATTGAAAATTCTATGGCCAGATCTTTAAACTTTGATGATGTTATAGACACTTTTGCGGAACAGAAAGCTCGAAAAAAAGATTTTTCTTAATAAATATCTTATTGAAATTAAATTGTTATTTTTATTTCATTGTAAATGTATGTAGGTTTCCTCACGATGTTGTTCCTTCACCGAAAAGCTAGCGAATAGATGATGAATGCATTGAGATATTATGTTCTATGGATGAATGTGAAGTCTCCAATAAGCATTGCGCTAGTATGGGGACTACAGACCATTCCTTCTCGCCTAAGAGAGGAGGCCAATGGCCATCAGTGGGACATACACAACGTGTAATTGAGTCCGCTGAAAACCTCGAAGTTTATTAAAATTAAACTGAGTACAACGTGACGATTTTTACTGATAGGGCCCCGTCAAAAGAATTTGCCACGGGCTCCAGATGGTATAGTTACGCCACTGCTACCACATTGGATTTGCCGGGTTTGTATTTGATTTCATAATTATATTCCTCGAGTATTACTTTCCAGCGTTTTAACTTTGAATTGTTATTTTTGTTGCTCAGAGCGTACGTGAGAGGTTGATGATCCGTAAGGATTACTACTTTTGCCGTGCCATACAGATAATTTCTAAAGGAATTTAGTGCCCAAGTTATGGCAAGCATTTCCTTCTCGTTTACTGCATAATTCTCCTCGGTTTTGCTCAATGTCCTTGATATGAATGTTATGTGTTTACCATTTTGTTCCAAAATAGCGCCTATTGCGTATTTGGAGGCATCTGTAGTTAGGTCAAATTCTTTCTTGTAGACAGGGTATTGTAAAATTATGTCCTTTGAAGTCAAAGCAGCCTTGATTTTATTAAATGCTGCCTTAGCTTCGTGACTTAGATGTATGTGATTCACATATCTTTGAAACATTTTTTGCCATCCTGCCTTCTTCCGGATAAGCCTAAGAAAGATCGCAAGTCATTGAGAGTAAGAGGGTAAGGAAACTTTACTATTGATTGTACTTTGGATAGGTTTGTAGAAATTCCATCGGAGGAAACTACAAATCCTAGGGAATCAACTTGTTTTTTGAAAAATTCGCATTTATCGATTTGCACTTTCATGTTTGCTTTATTTAAGGTATTGAAAATTGTGTCTATGTGTTCGGAATGTATTTCTTCGTCTTTGCTAAATATTATTATGTCATCTATATATACATAACATATTTTGCCTATGTGTTGTCGTAGAATATCATCTAGCGTCCGTTTTCTGTAATCGATTACCAGTCTGAATTGTTTTCACCTGAAGCGTCGACCTTCTTCGGGACGACACATACTGGGGAATTGTATGGTCATCGTGATTGTCTGATGATGCCGTCTTCTAATAATTTATTTATTTGTTTCTCTACTTCCTGTTTAAGGCTAATAGGATATGGATATGATTTGGAATAAATGGGTGTATCTGAATTTGTACGTATATTGGCTACAACTTTTGTTGTATAAGTCAACTTTTCATTCGGGTCTTTAAATAAATTTCGGTGTTTCTGTACAAGTTGTATAATTTCAGTTCTTTCTAATTCATTCATATGTTCGTCACGTATTTTATTGAGTTAACATTCTGTGCCCTGTATTGTCGGAGTTGGATTTTACGTTTGTTTGCTACGACCATAAAATTATCCTTAGTGTGGATTATTGCTGGAAGTTGTTTCAGACTATCGTTTCCCAGTATGGCATGAAAAGTGGTAATAGGAAAAATTTTAAATTGCATTCTTCGATATTGAAAAGATTGAGAAGTGTGTGGTGCGTAGTTTTTATTTTACGCCCACGGAATTTGCATAAAAAGGGTTATCATTTTCTTTGGGACCAAACTTGATTGAATATATGTAGTTCTTGTTTGAACCAGTATCGACCAATATTTGTAAAATTTCGCCGCTCTTCGTTTTGCATCAGAAATCTGGCAACGAAGAGCTGTTTTAACTAAAAAATGTACGTCTGTCAGGTCTAACGATTGTTCATTTTCATCGTTCTGTGTTGAGTTATAGTCGTGATTATATTCATTGTCCTGATAGTCGTAATTGTACTGATTATCTTGGCAATTCTGTTCATTATATGGATATGCGGTTGAATTTACGTGAAAGTTTTTTTGCAGGTCGCTTACCAATAATTTTAGGGTTTGGCTTGTTTGCAAAATTAATCGCGTTTGTCCGCAGTCTCACGTCTACATCCATGGGTTGAGGTGGTTTAGGAGGTCTTGGTGGGGTATGGGTTTGTTGGTTATATTGCTGGTTAAATTGATTTGGGTTCTGATTTAAAGATTGCTGGATATTAGGTGGGTAATAATTTGATTGTGTACGTTGATAATGGTATGGGGTGGGATTTGTCAAAGGTTGCGGTAGATAGGCTAGTTCAGGATGGAATTTTGCCTGTGAAACTTGTTGGTTTTGTGGTTGGGAGTATCTTGGTTGGGCGAATTGTTGTCGTGAATTTCGTTGGGTAAACCGCGTTAAAATATTGATTATTTGCGTTGAAGGCTCTAAAATTCCAGTTTTCAAGTTTTAGACAAAGGTGTAGGGCTGCAGGGGTAGGGCTTCAGTCCTCTGACAAAAGTATCGATGGTTTTTGAACGATAAGTTTCTGTCAACAACTGTACCGTTTTTTCTCCAACTTACATGCAGCCTATTTTGTTTAATATGAGTGATAAATGTGCGTATACCTTTTGGTAGAATTCGATCACTGTCAGTCTACCTTGTATGAGACACGTCATTTGGTAATCTAGAGTACCTACATATGTCCCGTTTGTCAGCGTAATGAGTAGTTAAACAACGAGTCTGGTATTTTATCCATCTCGCTCAGGTTATTTTGAAATTGTACGTCTATTGTCTGATCGGTTACTATGGGATTTGTTTGGTTATTAAGGACACTTTGAACTAAGTTGGGTCCATTCGTTTCTAGGGCTTGGGTAACCATAGTTCACATTACGTCTTTATATAATGGTGTTATTTGTTTTGTTTTAAAGAGAATTTATATTATCCTTGCTAGGAAGAAGTTATTTGTACTCTAGAGGCTCCGGCCAACTCCTGAGTTGGCTACAGAATCGCAGAGTAGTGTTATTTTGTTATTAAAACTTTTTTTTATGGGCTGTACAAGCCTTATTTGATATGTTTATATTATGAACGATTTTGTATTATTGTTAAAATTGCTTAATATAAATTTCACATTTACTAATTTCGTGAGAGGAAGAGAAAAAATATCTTTCCTTTTTGTATAACAATTCACTGATTCTTTTAAAAAATTTAGCAATCTTAAAAAAAATTTTTAGAAGGATATTAAATGCAAATACATACATGTATATTCACTCTTTTAAACTTTTGAATTATTTTAATATATTTTAGCTTCTACAATTTTCCCAATCTTTACCTATTTCTTACATTATAATCAGCTTCATGGCGGCTGGCAATGATGATTTGGTCCTTTTTCCCCTCCGGATACAACTGGATCACCATCTTGCTCCTTAGTTGCTCACCTCCTTTCCTCAAGCGTGGGTAAGGAATTTAAATGCAGCTGCTTTCTCTTTAGCCCTACTTATGGTGCCTTTTTGAGGTTTTAATTATTCGCTGGGATTGTTCTTTATTTAGCACTACTTATGGTGCCTTTTTACCGAAACTTCCCGTACCGGATAACTATTTCGAGTTGCTTCCCGTTTAGCATTGCATATGGTGCTTTTTTACCAAAACTTCTCGTGTCGTATATTTTAGGCTCGGCGACTTATTAGTTTCGAAGTCGAAAAAAAAATATTGTGGTCAAGACGACCTTTATTGGTTGAGTGCAAAGTAACAACTAACTAACTTACAACAAAACATATTCTTAATATTGCCTAAATCTACTTGCGTCAGCACTTTTGTTAACGTCCGCTTATGCGGCGCATGGCGGATGTTGTTCCCAATTGTTTTGTTTCTACTGACTCAATGTCTGGAATATTTCCTATTGGGAAATATATAGTTGGCGTCGGCTGTTATTGGTTTATTGGCAAGATTTCTGGTGTTAACTTATATCAAGCAAAACTGATTTGTCACCGGTCGTGATACTATGGATTGTGCATCTATAATATTACCAATACAGCTTCGAGCAGACATGTCGCCTTAAGTAGATCATCAGGAAGTAAAGTGACGATCAACGAAGAAATAAGCGTTCGACTTCGCTGAGCTCAACCAAGTAACGATCTTCTTAACCAACCATAGAACAGTACCCAGGAGCGCAAGCAACCTGTAAGTTACTTAAATTGATATACAATTTATAGGTGTAGCGCCACATTTTGGTTTGTTCTGTTTTCATCATATCAAGCACCGTTAACATTTCATTAGTTGTCAAACAGTTTATTCAGCGATAAGTGGTCGAAATAATTAGTACTGAGTACTGCAGCACCCACGGGTAGTAAAATACGTTGATTTTGTATCTAATCGCCTTTCATCATTGACCTTTGTGCATATTCTACAGGCTACTAAACGCCGTTGGTATCAACTCGGTGATATTGTTCACCTTAAGGGAACTACTAAATAGAGGAAATAGAAGTACCTTTGTGAAAACTTTATCTCTACAGCTCATCTGGAAGAGCGTAAAAATTTGACCACTTTGACTACCAGTATTCATAAAATGATAAATGGCATATTTACAACGCCCAATGAGCTTGCACTACCAACATCTAATACATTAAAAAACGTTGTAGGTTCTGTCTTTACACGAAAGACAAGAAAAGTAAGACTTTTTGCAACAAAGGCACAATGTGGGGAGCATCAAATCAATATTCGTGCCAAATGCATTTCATCACATTTTTGTATCCTTTTTCATTAATTTACATTTATAACTAAGCAGTAAATACAAAACTCAGTCGCAAACAATCGCTCGAACAATACGAACGTCTGTCTGAGAAAAGCAACCATAAAGCGAACGTAAAAAGTGTTTAAACACGATCAGAAATAAGTGACAAGTGAAAAACGATTAGTCAATAAGCAAAAACAAGTAACTATATTTACAACATACACAGAGGTCTCACAACTTCTTAAAACCTTAAAACTGTTAACAACTTCAATGCAAAATGAATAAACCCCCAGACAATATATCTAACCTACCACCCAATTTGCCATCGCTCAAATTGAATAAAAACAAACTTTCAAACTTCATATCAAATGAACCAATTTATCTGCTTTTGTCTAGATCGAATAGTACAGACAATTTAAATTACGTATCACCATTCCTAATACAAAAAGCTATCAATGCAACATGCGGTGACATCGAATATTGTAAAAAAATTAGAAGCGGCCAGATTTTAATAAAAACAAAAAACGGCACGCAAGCTAACAAACTTACGTCTTTAACAGCGCATTCGAATACAATCTTTGTTGAAATAACTCCTCACAAAACTCTTAACTTCTCAAAAGGTGTAATATATTGCAATGAGCTACGATCAATTCCCAAAAGTGAAATCCTTGAAGAACTTAAGCCGCAAAATGTATGCGACGTCCAAAAAATCCTTAAAAAAGTTAATAATGACCTAACTGAGACAGGTTTGATCATTTTAACTTTTGCCACAACTACACTACCAACAAAAATAAATATCGGCTACATCAAGGCATCAGTTCGTCCACACATTCCTCCACCAATGCGTTGCAAAAATTGCCTTAAATTCAACCACGTCGCCAAATTTTGTAAAAACTCAAAATCCTGCCCCAACTGTGCAAGTAATTTTCATATTAATGACGAAAGCAATGAAATATGTAAAAACCCAACAAAGTACTTATATCAACTGTGATGCAAACGGACTGACTTACACGAAGCACCCAGCGCTAGACAAAAAGTGCCCGTTTTTCTACGCGAAAAAGAAATTCAAACAATAAAAATCACCGCACAAGTCGACAACAATACTGCACGAGTTATATACAAAGAACGGTATCCTCACAACAACTCTACATATGTATCAGTCACAAGTCAACACAATTCTAAACCGACAACAAACAATACTCATCCGTATCACCAAAACTCACCACACTTTAATCCGCCGTCTACAGTACAACTAGCAACAAAACCAACAACACCAACAACTACTCCTACTTCTTCTCAAATAACCACTGACAGATAAATTGTGCGATACTCAGACGTAATGAGCGAATCCGAGACAGATGACAGCTTACCGTCCACATCAACAAAGAAGATAAAAATACTACCAAAAAATACATCAAAGAGACTACAAACAAAAAAAAGAAAGTTAAACAACAAGAAGTAACCCAACTAACACTACACCTAACTTATTCAGTTATACTAAAATTTAAAACAATATTTACACTTATTTGTTTATACACAAATAAATTTAACATCTATTAAGGTTTAAATTTAACTTAAATTAGAAATTAAATACTTCCACTTACATATTATATTGACACATGAATCCTTTGCTAAAAATTGTGCAATGGAACATACGTGGATATCAAAATAATTACAATGAATTACAGGTATTACTAAACGAATCGAAACTACACATAAGTGCTCTACAAGAACCACACATACCGGACTTGAGACCAACGCCAATTCTTATTAACTACAACCTCTACACATCCACAAACCCCTGCAACTCATTTGGAGGTTCCGCTATCCTTATCCATAAATTTATTCAACATAAACAAATAAATCACACCTCCAAATCTTTTGATATAGTTAGCATCGAAATCCAGTCATTGCTCAAATTTACAGTAAGTTCCTTTTACATCACACCAAATAAAAACATCCATATCAAAAATCTACAAGACATTGTTGATAACTCCCAAACACCACTTTTAATCACTGGCGACTTCAATGGCTGGCACCCACACTGGGGATCCCCCAAAAGCAATAAGAGAGGTAACACGCTTTTTAAATTCATAAGCAAATCAGGCCTAATTCTTCTGAATGATGGTTCACCAACTCACTTCACGACACATCATACATTTACCTATGTTGATTGAACCATTGCTTCCCCCAACATAGCCTTACAAAGTAATTGGCAAGTGCACTACAACCTTTTTTAAAAACCAATCGAATACTACAACGATAAGTAGACCAAGATTCATCTTTAGAAAAGCCAACTGGAACAAATTCAACCTCCTAGTTGGTCCAATCTGGTCCAAGCCCCATAGCAATAATATAAATAAAGAGGCAGCCACAATAAATAAAACCCTACTTCAAAGCGCAAACGAAGCTATTCCCCATGCAAAATACTCCATGAAAAATTGTACACCCTGGTGGAACAAAGAACTCGAAGCAAAGAAAAAAGACCGAAACCGATTGTGAAATAAATTAAGAAGACACATAACATTAGAGAATATAGTAAACTACAAGATGGCGAATGCCTTATTCAAAAGAGAACTCAAGTTATAAAAAACCAAAGCAATGAATAACTTCACTGCTAAGATTCATCCACACATACCCACCGGAGAAATATGGTACACTATCCGCCGATTTTGCGGTTTAAACCCGCACCTACCGATACACTGTATATCCACAATGATTCTACACAAACAACAACAGATAAACTAATAATAGCTAACTCCTTTGGGAAACATTGGTCAAACGAAGCCAACGGCAGCAACTTTTCACGGTCTTTTAGACATAACAAGCACGCCTCCTTAATATCCACCAATAACTTTAACCCTAATGGAACTGCTCTACAAATTGAAAACGACATAACCCAAATAGAACTCTCAATAGCACTGTCGATCGAATTTCATACGCTATGATAAAAAAACTCGCCGACCTTTCTGAAACAACGTCTACTCCACCTTAACAACAACATTTTGAACTCCCAAATTCCTCAAATATACAAAAATAGCCTCGTCATCCCTATCCACAAACCCAACCAAGACAAATCTTCCATCAAATCCTATAGTATGGTGCCGGAAGAAGTTTTTTAATTTTGTAAAGTAGGCCCGTTTGCCAAACCCTGTCAAACGCTTTTTCAATATCAAGAAAAACTGCCGAGCAGTATTGTTTTCGTTCTAACGCATCTGAAATTGTATCGAAGATACGATGGCATTGTTCAATTGTATTATGTTTTTGACGAAACCCAAACTGATGATTAGGTAAAATATTTTGTTTATCATAAATTGGCAACATTCTTCTCAATAATATACGTTCGAATATTGGAAGTAAACTAATGGGTCGGTAGGAAGTCGTTAGATTTTCTGGTTTACCTGGTTTAAGTATCATTATGACTTCGGCACATTTCCATTGAGATGGAAAATGGTCGAGACTCAGAATGGCGTTATATAGTAAAGTAAGATAGCTAATGGTTTTAAGTGTCAACATTCTTAACATTCTTCCATCTATACCATTAGGGGAGACGACTATTAAAGTTTTTAGGTTTCTTTTTGAAATACACTTGTATAGCTCTCTCCCTTTTGGATTGATTAATCTTGAACCCCACCATGGGTGTTTGGCATTAAAATCACCTCCTACTATGAAGCAAGAGTCTAGCTGGGAAAAGAAATCACAATACTCCCTGCAAGTTATATTGTGTCTTGGTGGACAATATATAGAATAGATGTTAATGTTGATACTGTTACTGTTCAATTTAATTCCAGCTGCTTGAAACTCTGGGGTTTGAATTGCATGTAAAGTTTCATATTTTAGTCCACTTCTTATTAATATTGCAGCTCCAGCGTGAGCCTTGTTGGATGGATGGTTAGACTGTATTAAATCGTAGCCTCTAATTTTAATGTACGTTTTATCATTGAAGTGCGTTTCAGCTGCAAGCAATATGTCTATAAAATGTAATTTAAGAAAAATTTCAACTTCATTTGTATGTTGTGACAAGCCATTGGCATTCCAAATAGCAACCCTAGTATCTAATTGCATAATTTACTGAGAATCATGGACATCATGTTCATCATTCAATTGATCATTTCTAATTGTTTAGAGAACATTGCCTCCATTTTTGACAGTGTGTTATTATTTGTATTTGATTTTACTACATTTGCATACGTTATATTATCTTTGTTGTTATCATTATCATAATCATTTTCAATACATGGGTTATTATTAATTTCAAAGTTATTTTCAATAGTTTGTATATCAGTTCGTCTTTGGGTGATTGGCAATTTTTTTTGTACCAACTGTTGGTATACTATGCAGCCTTTATAATTCGCAGTATGCGGTTGTAAGCAATGAGCACAAAGAGGCGGTGAGTCAGCTGATTTGACCCATATACTTGTTGCGTGATTCTGTCCACATTTAACACAAACATGTGGCTTTCTGGAAAAATTTTTTGTATGCCCAATTTCCTGGCATCTGTGACATTGTACAAAATCTTCCGTTTTGCGGAAAGGCTCCAGTCTCAATGACGCGTTGCAAATATGCTTAATGTTGTATACGTCTTTATTATTTCCAGCCCTTAAAAAGGACTCTATATGCTCTCTTTTGTTTGAGCTAAAATGTATGATAAGATGTTTTACTATTGTCCAGGAATTTAGTGGTTTTCCTGTATGACTCTACTGATAATATTACTAATTTTACGTGTACGTCTTTAGAATCTTTATAATTAATATCTTCCAAAGGTATAAACTTTTTAAAATCGCTTATCTTTGAGTGATATTTTTAACGGTTTAGGCTCCACATTCACAGATGCCTCACTCTGATTGTTTAGTTCTGCATTTTGGTTGCTTAAGATATCGAATCTGTTGCCAGAATTGTTTTTCTTTGGTGGTGGAGGTGATATGTATTCAGCACGCCTCTTATTTTTATTTGATAAAGGTATTTGCTGCCATTGAGCAACATTAGTTTCACTCATCTCTATTTCACTCATTATTAGTTTTCTATCAATTGTTCAAACAAGTGCCCAACAGCACTTGTTGACAAAGTCAGAGAGAATATTACTCTTGCTTATTGTTTGTGTAATTACTCGGACCACAGCTTAAAAATAACACATTAATTTTAAGCAAAACCTACACTAAGTTTCTAAACACTTCTATTCGCGTTGACTGTTCAATCCAAACAGTAATAGTATTTCAAAACCACTTTTCAGAAATAACGGAAAGCCTTGCAAATAAAAAATTTAAACTAATTTTCACCGACGGCTCAAAAACCGACAACATAATAAGCTTCAGCGCTATACATAACAATCAATTAATCTGCAAATTCCCTCCATCCTACAGCACAAATTTCGCTGCTGAAACCATAGACATCTTCGAAGTAGTACAATTTGCTTACAAAATGCCTCCCTTGCATCTTTAAAAATTATAAAAATCATAAACAACAAAAATTATTACATATTAATAAAACACAAATGAAAATCAAACTAATATGGATACCTGGGCACACACTTATTAAAGGTAAAATGAGCTGGCAGATAGGGCCGCAAAAGAAGCACAAAAGCGACCACTAACTGTGTCCCTAAACCTCCTATACACAGATGTACAAAACTACATAAAAACTAATTTCAGAAATGAAAAATATTCTTTATACGAAAAGACAACAAGCTGGTATCAATGTTTTAACCCAAAAAAAAGTTCAATCAACGAATCCAAATCTGCACATAGTAACGATATATCCAGAAGGGAAATTACAAAAATAATTAGATTGCGACTCGGACATACAAGACTAACGGACGAATACCGAATAAAAAAAGTCGCAAATACCTGGAAGTTGTGCGATATCTTAAACCCTAGCATCAAACACATTCTTGACGACTGCACACATTTTATAAACCACCGAAAATCACTTAACAACACCAAACCTACATACCTACTTTTGAATGACTCCAGAGACAACACTTTCAAACTAATAAAGCACCTAAAATATTGCAATATATTAAATGAAACATATGTATATAGTACATAATGTATTTGCACCCATGCACACATATTTAAATCGCGTTAAGCTATAAGTTATTGTATTTATTAGTTTACTAAAATAAAAAAAATAAAAAACTGTTCAAAACCCGCCATTCTTATTACTATTCTTGCAAATATGACCTATGAAGTTGCAGTGAGTTGGAGCCCCAGGGTGGGAAAAATCAATGTGAAATACGAGTAGGCATCTAGGGTTAAAACGGTTAAGCAAATTTTAAAGACGCAGCCTTATGAGGATTTCGTAGTAAAATCGAGATTTTATTTAAAAACAAAATGGGGTTGTCGTTTTTCGTTGTAAACACCGAACACGAAAAAGATCACCACTTTGCAGTTTACAATACGATGAATGCAGAAGAATATAAATATTTTATACAACATTTGCGCCAAAAAGTTGAACAATTTAAACAAGAGTGCTATGCATTTGATTTAACAAAAAGGTACGTAAGCAAGAAGATATTATTGATGTACCGTTATTTCACATACTCATCGAACATGAATGCTAGAGCAAAAAGGTACATAGTTCCTGCCATTGATCATTCTAGCAAGTTCTTATGACTTTACCCCACGAAATCAATATTAGCAGAGGAGGCAGTCAAAAAGTTCTCTGAAGGGAGAACAGGTCACATCATTGGGTCATCAGTAACAAGGGATCAGCGTTTACGTCAACAGCCTTTAAGGAATGGCGTCAATCAGATTCGATTGAACACAGTTTGGTAACAACTGGCTTAGCAATCAACCGAGTCGTCATCAACGTCATTTCGAAATTGTCAGCTCATCGTCCGGAAACCTGGCACAAGTACGTCAGCAAGGTTCAAAAAGTATGCAACAGTACCAGTAACAGTAGCAACCAGCAACACAACCAACTAACTATATGTAGTTTGAACTTATATTTTGGGTCCAAATGAAAACGCTGTTGGAGGTCAGTACCAATGAATTGAACGAGGCATGTGCAAGCGCAACGCGCGGTATAATGGCAAGAAGTCAGAGGGGGGGGCCCAACAATACATCCACAAGCTGCAATTTCATGAAGCCATGGCAACAAAGGGAGGGGATCCGTCCGGAACGGAAGATGAAGACATCGAATGGCCGAATATAAGAGAGTAATAATACATACACGGATATATAAAATTGGGTTTCCACGTGCTCAGGCATAGTTGTCCATTGCACTTAAGGCCTGGGAAGGATGAATGGAATAAGTGATAGGGGGAAAATCATACGGAAAACGGTGAGAATGGGAATTCACTTCTCCTCGACAAATCTTTAAGACCCTTTTATGAATCTTATAGTCTTGCTGAGGGCTAGAGAACGAACGTTTTCTATTAACAATACATCTGGCATAAATAAACTCCATTTCAGCCTAGCGAAATTCGGACAGATTAAGAGGAAATAATTAGTGCTATCCTCATCCTCCAGACAAGATGTGCACATAGGGTAATTTATGAAGCCCATGGTGACAATGTATTCTACCCATGGATTGTGTCTTGTAATCAACCCAACCAGGGCTCGTAACTCCGTCCTTTTCCGTGTAAGATGGAATTTCGTGGTCGCCTAGAACCATAGTTATTTATGTATTTATTTATTTCATGAAGTTAACATAACACTTGAACCCTTAATGATGCTAAAATCGAGCAGAAGCGAGATAATCGATATTCTTGATTCAAGTGAATGAAGGTTGATTAAGAAGATGCATGAATAATAGGAAGGGATAGGCTCCGAAAAGTTCAAAGATCGCAGGGCAAACTTTACGAACACTTTTTGACTATTTTCAATCCTATTGATAACAAATTGGAAATAAGCCCTCTAAATAAAAACGGGATATGCCACCCTAGAACGGACAAAAAATGTAAAAAGTAGCTTAAGGGTTTAGGGATCCGAAAACTGTGAGTTGTTTCTTCTTACGAAACCTAGTATTGATTATAACTTTACTAAAATAAAATTTATATGACCATTAAATAAAAAATTACTCCCAGATCTATAATTGAAGCGCATTATTGAAGATTGAGTAGGACGTTGTTAAAACAGTTTGACTTTTAGAAAAAATTATTTGAAAGCATTTTTTTACGTTTAATTAAAAACGAAAATTCTGGCACCAAAGGAACAATTTATCCAATTCCGCGTGAAGATATACCCCATCGGTCAAGTCGTATATAACGGAAAATATTTTTAAATCGTCGGAGTACAATAAAAAGTTGTCGAAAGAAAAACAACTAGTAATATCATTAAAAGAAAAACCAAGCAATAGTGGACCAAAAATGCTTCCTTGAGGAACTCCCGAAGGGGCGATGAAAGGATCAAAAGAAACGCCATCTACAGGGGTTTTCAATAGGAACGCTACAAAAGTTTTTTTAAATAAAACAAAAACGGTTTGGGATATGAATTAAATTCTTTATTCCTGTGAAAGTACATTCGATGCCATTATGTATGGAACTGGATTTCTTTTGCATGGGCACCACGGGCCCGCTTGCTGAAGTCCAGACGCTGAACCCGATTTTCGACGGTTTTCAAGCATAAATCGGCCGATACTGCTGCCATTTCACGTTCGATATTCGTACGAAGTTCACCAATCGCCGCTGGCTTGTTGGCATAGACCATATACTTGACGTAGCCCACAGGAAATAGTCTAACGGCGTCAAATCGCACGACCGAGGCGGCCAATTGACTGGGCCATTCCGTGAGACAACACGTTCACCAAACTTGGTTTTCAATAAATCGATTGTGACATTCGCTGTGTGGCTTGTGGCGCCGTCCTGTTGGAACCACATATTGTCCAAGTCCATATCATCCAATTCCGGTCTAAAATATTCGGTTATCATTGAGCGGTAGCGATTCCCATTCACAGTAACGTGCCCATTGTGCTTCCTTTGATCTTATTTTTGACAAGCTTTTTGTTATTCCTTCGAAAAGTGAATACAAAATTTTAAAAATATTTTCATTTGGCACTAGGTATTAAATTTCTTTCTTTCTTTGCCGTTATACACTTATCGTGTATGTATATTTAACACAACGCCTGTACGCAATATTTTGTAACAAATTATTTTATTGAAAATTGGTACTTAGCTTCTTGGCGATTAAGCATTTTACTAGACTTACAAGAAAAAAAATATACTCAAAACTACCTGATGGCAAATTAACGACCACAGTATAACTATGATATAAGTTTGGTAATCTGTCTACCAAGTGTGATTGGTGGTGAATTCCCAAACAGGAGCACTTTGAGTTGCGTTCTCCGCAATCTAATGAACAGTGCCAACGTTTTGTCACATGAAGACAATACAAGAGACATACATATTTTCAATTTGAGAAGCCTCAAAGTATTGTGAGCGTGAACACAACTTTGCGTTATCTGTTTGGCGCTAAGGTTGCGTCAGGCTGATTCTTAATACAAGTTGTATGACAATTGTTGGTAGTTCGTTAACGTTCTAATTTAGTTATGGCTGTAGGTCATTAGAGTAAAGAGTGTTTTAGCTATGTTTAATTGCTGCCATCCAATAAAAACATTTCGATGTTTCACGTATATACTTAACTAGTATATATATGTATATGGTATATATTATATACGAATTGAAAATCTTTATTTTTGCTGTTAGAAGTACTATAATAACACAACAAAACATACATTTTAAACAACAGCAGTCAAATTCACAGGGCCACCAAATCCAGACAATCTCCCTGAAGATGGAAAACTGAAATCAGAGATGATGATCAAAGATAATAGGCGGTACTATTTAGATTTAAAGGAGAATGCACGCGGACGCTTTCTACGAGTGAGTATATACCAATGTTGTTTTATATATACTACGTTTACATTGAGACGAAAACGTAATCTTGTGTACGTTTTGTTCTTTCATTAGATTTGGTGACAATTGAATCAGTTACGACTGTGTGACCGTAGTATTATGTTTTAGTAATCTTGTTTTAGAATTGTTTAATTTGTGGGTTGTGGATTTCTGTTTTTTATTCAGGTGTCGCAGACTATAACAAGAGGCGGCCCTAGATCACAAATAGCAATACCTGCTCAAGGAATGATAGAATTTCGAGATGCGCTAACAGATTTGCTAGAAGAATTTGGTACCAATGATGGCGGGTATGTATTTTTTAAAATTATAGCATAAACAAACGTATGTTGAAAACGACAAGTTTTTTATATTAAACTCGACCAATTTGTTGCAAGTACTGTCTCTGGTCTCAAAACAAACTCGAGCTCAAACTAAAACATACAAACACCATTCGCATACCTAAATATATAGGATATTTTTTAACGGTTCTATTTTCCAATAACAATTAAACACTCAGAAATCGGTAAGATCTAACAATGGTATTACTAAATGTGCTCAGTTTAGTTTGCTATATGTATGTCCATGAATAGACTAATGCAGGAACAACGCGCAAAAATTGTGCTAATTTACTTTGAAAATCAAAGCACTGCACGGGGATGTTACCTTGCACTACGTCTGTTCAGTCATTTTGGGATATTGGGTATGTCAATAAGCGAAATTTCCACCCTTCCATAATAAGTATTAGTTTAAAAAACTAAGATTATAAAACGCGCTTTCATGACAGTTAACCTAAAAAGCACAAAATAATATTTGATATTAATTATTAAATAAATTCATTAACCACATGTCAAACAATCCACTTATTAAAAGAAACATTTCGTGAGTGCGTGTTTTCTCGAAATGGCTGGCCCACTACATAATTTACTACCCCTAGATTATTATCGCTAGGTGACCCAAAGTTATTGGTTTATGTCGACAATCAACTTTGGACGCATTGGAAGATAACATTGTGCGAAACATTGCGAATGTTTCAAGAATTGAGCCTCCACAAGGAAACTGTATTGAATGTAGTCCGCGGCCAAAAATAGTTCCAACATTTAGACCATCGATACTGGAGGATGTTCAATAACAATAGATCCATAACAATATCTAGCGGAAATTGTTTAGGGCAGCCAATGCCGCAGGGCTGCTCCACAACCATCTGCGTCAAATCCAACCTCAGGCCAGAAACCTTTTTCTGCTACGTATGCCAGAGAAGGCTTCATCCGAACTCCACCTCGGTAAGGTGTAATTCGTGCAACGGATGGAGCCATCTTAAGGTCTGCACAGATCTACCTCAAGCTGCAGAGCTCTGCAACCGCTTACCATGCTTCAACCTAGACAGAGAAAACTACTTCGATTTAACTGCAACGGACTCCAAAGTAAGATTGCCGAGATAGCGGACTTTGTTGAGTTGCAAACGCTACAATGTGCCTCGTAAGGATCGCGATCGAGATAATGGTGGAAGACTAGCGTTCATCATTCACAAGACAGTGGAGTATAGTCTTACCGAAGTGGACATCAACCGCAGCAATACTACCCTTGAATGTCAGGGCATAGCTATCCGGTCAGGCCGTCAACTGTCAAGTGCTGCCCGGCAGGACATCACCCTGACATAGGTACACACTTCAGAGGTGAAAACCGTATGGTAGTCGGTGACTTTAACGCGCCCCACGATCTCTGGCATTCAAGCCTGCCAGAAGATCGTAGGGGAAATGAATTGGCTGAGCAGATAGACGACAATGAACAATGCAATAGCTAGTGTAGGTCTGACAAATAAAAAAATAGCATAACGTGGCGTCTTATGCTATCGTTTGCATCAGACCACCTACCCATAGTAATCTCAATTGATAGATCTGCTTACTTCATCTCCGCGGACCGCCGGACCTTCATCAACTTTAAAAATACTGATTGGGTTAGGTTAACATAGTTCACTAAGAGCACTTTCAGTGCTCTTCCCATTCCAACCGATGTTCGCACGGGTGAACGTTAGTTCCGTTTGATTGCCAAATTTGTCCAAACTTCCCGGCCGAAGCCGCTCCCGCTACGAACGAGCCCAACCACCTTCGCCACTCCGATTCCCGTAATCCTTACAATAGGGATTTTAACGTGGAAATTCGTAGGTTGGTCGACAAAAACAAGCAGGACAAGTGGGAGGAGCATTTGAGGCCCTGCAGCTTGACCACGGGTGTGGGTAAGCTCTAGTTGACCGCAAGGTCACTGTCCAATCCGACGAAGCATTATGACCGAGTGGAGATTTCATTCGGAGGCCATGCTTCTTCGGCCCCGAAGAAATGCTTGAGCTTATTTAGAAGGCAATTTATTTCGCATCAGGGGGAACCGTAGAGTGATCCGGAGGCTGCGCAAACTGCCAAAATCATGCGCGACCCTCACCTTCACGTCCTGATGGATTAAACATGCTGATGCTGGAAAATTTGAACCTGACCGGAGTGGTTTACCTCACCAGCATCTTCAACCTTTCCATCTCTTCACTCATCATCCCTGATGTGTGAAAAGTCGAGAGGGTTATACCACTGCTGAAATCAAGGGAACCGGCTGATAAGGGTGATTCCAATCGGCCGATTACCTTTTTTTCGCCAGTGGTAAAAATGCTGGATGCTTTCCTGCTTCCGTACTTTGCATACCTCCTCAGCCCGGCGAAATATAAGCATGTTTTCCGGAAAGTGCACAACTCAACAACAGCACTTAACGCCATAAACACGCAGGAGAACTTCGGCCTAACCCGTAACCGTCTCTGGGAGAGAACAGTCCTAGTAGCGCTAGATTTGTTCTAGGATTTTGACAGTGTCAGCCACGCAACGGTACTAGCCGCCGTGGAGATATCAACTCTCCCACAGGAACTGTAGCGGTGGACTGACAATTACCTGTGTGGTCGACAGTCATCGTTATGCTTTAGAGATGCTAACTCTAAACTGAAAAGAGTTACACATGGGGTCGCCCAAGGTAGCGTCCTTTCCCCGATACTGCTTAATTTCTACCTCTCAAAGCTCCCTCAACCGCCAGAGGGAGTCACCGTCGTCGCGTATGCTGCTGATGATAAGCCCTAAAACTAAGTCCTCGGCGACCTTATTCAACACATGGACAGAGGAGGTCAGGCTGGAGCTAAACAGCAATGTTGATAGCACTTCCATCCCAACGGTTAACCACCCGAGGATCCTGAGAGTTCCCTTCGACACCCTTCTCTCCTTTTCAGCGCACTCAACCGAAATCGTCAATAAAGTAGAGAGCCGCAACAAGATCCTCAAATCGCTCGCCGGCAGCTCTGGAGGCCGGGGAGCAGTAGGGCACAGTGGGTATAGCTACAGACTTGTCAAAACGCCGCACTCTGGACTGTACCGGGATGTCCTCAGATGACGACTGAAGCCCACCTCCCTCAGGAGACATGTAAGCCCTGGTAATTCAGGATAACATCTTGCTCAGCAAGTAGTTCCTGATTGGATGCCACCGAACGGGGCACCCAAACAGGAACTTGCAAATGACCTGGCCGCCTTGCAGGCACATCAGGGGACATCTTCGTGAACGCAAGGTCGAGATACAGTAGTTCACTAGTCAACCACAGGATCCGGTGGCATATAGACAGGCCCCGAACAGCATTCACCAAGAGTCAGTTATCACCGTTATGAACTCTCGTTCTATGAATTCTGTCAATGGAGTCAAACCATCACCCATAGCAGACGAAGAGCTTCAGCTGTCTCGAGAATCTCGCGTCACTCTGGCTCAATTAAGATTTGGATGCTCTAGTAGGCTCAAATCCTACTTATCCAGACTCGACCGCGACATCGTAAATGAATGATCGGCATGTGGAGAATCTCTGCACGATACCAACCATCTATTCACATACGCCAACAAACGCACTCATCTAGCCCCCTCTCCTAACGGTCCAACACTATCGAAACAGCATGTTTCCTGGGCCTTCTATTAGATGAGCTTGAAGATAACGACCATAAATACGCTGATCTAGAGGGTGTAGCTAGCCATACAACAACACCAGTTTTCAATTAAATGTTTACCAAGTCCTGCAATTTCAGCATATAAGTGCAGTCTGCAAAGACAAATGCTTTTTGAGTTTAGTAATTCATATTTAATTCATTAGTGATGTTTACAATGTAAGGTTAACACAAAAGTTTAGGAGTTTAATGTAGTTTTAATTAAATGCAAGAATATATTTTGATGACCGTGTGTAACGCGTGCCCGTTACCGACTTGATACGACTCGTCAGACGCTGCTAAAGTCTGGTGATGCCAGATTTTCTTATAATCGGTCTTCCCTGATAACCCGATGCGACCTTGCATCAATGTTCTTTCTCATCGCTTTCGTTGAAATCGTTGTCAGAAGTTGGTCGCTTTCAAAATAGTTTAAGTTTATCTGATGCATATATGGATTTGTATTGTTGCTGTTTCTGCTGCGATGCTAGCAAATCTTCTATAACATAATTAATTAACATAGTACATTACCTACCTGCAACGGGCCTTTCATGATTTGTTTTGATTCTTTCTTCGGTAATACGTTTCGGTGCATCTTCACAGATTTGATGTATGTACGTCGGATTGACTGTTGCTCGTATATAATGCTAGTATCAATTTGTAAAAGTAACTCGTGCGGTGTTTTATTTGTCGTCTTGTTGGTCAAGTTGGCAGTAGAACGTTGGATTTTTCGCAACTGGTTGCCCTACTTTGTGTCTTCTTTCGTCATTGGCAGTAACATGGACAATATTGTTCGATTCATTCGCTCTGCATGAGCGTTTGTGCGTGGCGTACGTACTGCATTAAAGATATGCTTCATTCTATTATCTTTACAGCACTGTTGAAATTGATGTGGGTGTGTCAAATGGTCCCAGATGGCCAACGTACACGGTGTTAAATGGAAAGGATCAATTTCGTCGAAACGGTATTATCCTTCTTTCATAACACCAGGGATCTTGTTGTACGCGCTCTCGATAAAATGCTTATGAATGACTTTATATAATTCCTCTGGGGAACCCAAAATATTTTTGAATCTTTTCTAATGTTCTTGTGGCCTGCCTTTTCATGACATTCATGGACTTTCTCCTACCTAAGGGATTTCGCTACCACCCAGCGTCGGTTGCCATTGACTTTGCGGTATAGTCTATTGGCTTTGAGTTGTTGATTATGTAATTTTTCATTAATTCGATAAATGTTTTCATGTTATATTTGCGTACTAAAGACCCAATCGCCTTCTTCTATACGGAGCGATACGGTTTTGGTTTCACATGGAGATTCATTCGGATTTCGACTTATCGCGTCAACATGTAACATTTTCTGACTCAAGATTGATATCGAAATCTTTAATTTGTAGCCACCATCTGGCAATTCTAGGAAGTAAATCCTTCTTTTGCATGGTTGTTCTGACAGCACTGCAATGTGTTATAACTTTTACAGTCGTACCTGACACACAGTACCGAAGTCTTCCTAGCGTCTTGACCACAGCGAACGTTTCTTGCTCATAACTGTGGTATTTCTTTTCGTTGTCGGCCATCCAAACGGGTATAATGCGCCATCATCTTATTTTTGTAGGAGTACTTCTGCTAAACCTATCGCACTGGCATCAGTATGTATTTCATGAGCTGCATCAACTTTGTACAGTATTATAACGGGTTTCTTAATTAACGCTTATTTCAACTGACTAAAGCTTGATTTTGCAATTCACTCCACACAAAAGCTTGATCTTGACGTTGGACTTTACGTAGTGGTTCGGATATTAAAGAGTAATTGTGAACAAATTTGCGGAACCCGTTAACACAATCGTCGTATTTCGGTAAGTGTTGGCGGTTGAGAGAAATCTTCCACTGCCGCTGTCTTAATACGCCTTATACTAATACCGCTTGGAGACAGTTCATGAGGAAGAAATTGTATCGCTTGTTTTAGATATTCGAATTTGGTGATTCGATGCTAATTTCATTAAGGCCAGTTTTCCCTATTTTAGATAGGTTTTCAGCAACAACACTTTCATATTTTTTTAAAACTTCTGTCAACTATTAATTCAAATGTCCGTATTCGGATATAGAATTGCCGTTATCACGTTTCGCGTTTTTGTTATTGTCTTCAATTACGCATTTATTATTGTTATCGTTAAAAATTAGCTCGCCATCTCTGATCGTTACCGCTGGCATATTATTAGTGAATAATTCGTGTCCTTATAACACATCTGTTGACAAAAAATCATTTTGTACAACATACATGTAGGAAATCTCACCTGGCTTGCTCCAACAATAAATATAAAAACCAACTTTCGGTATTATACGTTTATTAACATTAAATAATTTGATTAAAAGGTAGACTTATAAAATTAGCAAACTTCTTTTACGCACTTTAGCGTCTGCTTGTTTCAACTGTCCGACTCGAAGTCCCCGTTCGTATTTTATTTGAAATAGCCCAAGCCATTCCTTCGTCGTTTTTTCGTTCAGTCATCGGTCAGTTTAAGGTGAGTACTCTGTCCTCGTCCGCAACCAGTTCGTCAGTCCGTCACCGTACATCCAGCACTACATTCGGCCGTCCTGATCTCATTCGCCCTCGAATGAGTTTGCCCACTTTTTCATATATTCCGCAACTGTCGACGTCTTTCCCGGCCCCTCATGGTCCCCTACTTTTTCGACCTCATATCAACCATGGTTAAGTTTTTTCACTACACTATATGGCCGCAAGAACTTCGGTCTCAATTTCAAACCAGTACCAAATTGAGTTCTCTTGATTGCAACTAAGTCATTTAGTTCATGGCCTGTTTCCCTTCTACGTCGTAAATTATAAGACCTGCGATTCTCCTGCTGAATTTTTAAAATATTTTCCTTAACTTGTTTTCGTGCTATTTCGCGATCCTCATGTAATTCGTTCACAGCCTCATCTTCTAATATTTCTAGCAACTCTGGCATAGTGGCCATCCGCATTTCAAGCCCAGTTAAAATCTTGAATGGTGACTGCTTTGTGCTTCGTGGAGGTGTGGTATTTATAAATTGTTGAACGCGATCTATATGTTTGTACCAATTGGTAGGCGTCTCTGTACACAACTTAGACAACATGGGTACAACTACCCTATGCATCCTCTCCACTTGCCCATTCCCACGCGGCACTCCTGTCGTTATAAGTAAATGTTGAATACTCTCTCCTTGACAATATTCCCTAAACAAATTCGAGGTAAATGCAGCCCCCCTGTCAGTAATGATGCGCTTCGGGTTACCAAATATAGCTGCTTGCTTCTTCAGCCTCTCCACCACTGCTTCTGCACCTGTATTTTTAGTAGGGTACAACCACACGAATTTGCTAAATGCATCTACCACCACCAAAATGAAGTTATACGACTTACTGGTCGTTTCAAGCGGTCCTACGTGGTTAATGTGGTATGCCCCTAAAGGTTTGTCTTCTTTACCTATGGTGTTGAGAAATCCCTCTTTCTTTCCGGATTTAGCTTCATTTGTAATGCATTCGATACAACTGCGAACTATCTGACCTACTTTGGCATTGATACGGGGAATAAAAAATGTCTTTTCTAACAGGTCCTTGGTTTTATTTATCGAGAAATGTCCCTGTCTGTGTGCCATCGTAATGATTTCGTTTTCCATAAGCACTGGTACTACTAGCAACTCTTTCTCTGGGTTTTTAAAAAGAATATCATACTTGATATAAAAGTCTTCATACTGGCTTGTTTCTAAGATTTTACGAACTGCTCTTGTCCATTCGTCCTTGAGTTGGGCTTGCTTAAGTCGATACTTTAACGAATCTTCTAACATTAAACAATACACCCTACTCAGCGCGTCAACATGTGTCATCCTAGTACCTGCCCGGTGCTCGATTTCATAATTGAAATCTTGTAGAAAGAATGTCCATCTCGCAATCTTTGGTGGTACCTCTTTCCTCTTAATAGTCATCGTAAACGCATTACAATCTGTTATTATTTTAAATTCTATACCTAATAAGTATATCCTCCACTTTTTCAAAGCCTCGATGATTGCCAATACCTCTAGCTCATATGCCGGGTAATTCTCTTCTACCGGCTTCGTTTTCCGACTCATATATTGTACCGGATGTAGCTGTTGGTCATCCGGATCCTTCTGCAGTAACATAGCCCCATACCCGTACTTACTGGCATCCGTATGGACTTCTGTAACTGCTTTCTGGGAAAATAGGCGTAAAACTGGGGCTTTCTGTAAGTGGGCTTTCAGTTGCTGAAAAGCTGCTACCTGAACTTCACCTAATCTGAAGACTACGTCCTTCCTCAACATATCCGATAATGGCCTAGCAATAACAGCAAAGTTCGCTATAAACCGTCGAAAATAAGATGTCAACCCTAAGAACCTCTGTAAACTTTTCTTGTCTGTTGGTAAAGGAAAATTTTTAACGGCAGTCGTCTTCTCTTCTGAAATCTGAACTGTACCATTTTTAATAATGTACCCTAAAAATTCTACTTTAAGCTTTAGGAACTGACATTTTGTCCACTTTATTTTCAATCTGTATTCTGCACTAACTTGCAAAACTTCTTTTAACTTCCTTATGCCCTCATTCTCGTCCCTTGAAGTAATAATCAAATCATCCAAATACGTGATCACTGTTCCTTTCTGGATTAGTGACCGAAACACAGCGTTAACGTATCTACAGAATACAGCAGGTGAGTTTGAAATACCAAATGGAACGGCGCAAAATTCATATTGCCCATCACTAGTTACGAATGATGTGTATTTTCTGGATTGCGGCTCTACTGGTACATGGAAAAACCCATTGGACAAATCTAGCGTCGTAAAAACTCTTCCCACTTGAAGCCTATCTAATACATCATCCATTACAACCATCGGAAAATTGTCCCTTATAATTTTTTTATTTAGTTGCCTATAATCACAACAAAGTCGTTTCCCCCCATCTTTCTTTGGAACAACTACAATCGGGGATGCATAGTTGGAATTGCTGGTTTGTATTATGCCTTCTTTAAGCCATTCTTCAATTTGCTTATCTACAAAACTACGTTCTTCAAACGACATTCGCCTTGGCCGTTGATAAACAGGGACATCATCTGATAGTAGAATTTCCATTTTTACGGGTGAAACACAATTACCTGCTGGAGTATATCCATCGACTAAATTCTCTACTTCCCTAGCCAAACTTTTTTCTAAATCTTCAACGTCCAGTGTTTTATTTTCCTTCAACTCATTCAAGTTCATAACATCGAACTCTTTTATCCAATTTTGTGATGCAACTACTTCGTCTTCCGATACCTGCTCTTTAATTTCGTCAATTTCAGATTTCGATTTAACTTCAACTGTTTGTGATTGATTGTTCTTAATCTCTTTCTTATCTGACCAACTCTTCTTTTTGAAAACAACTTTCTCTTCAGTTAAAACAATATCAACGTACTTGAGAATGGCCTTTCCTATCATCCCTGCGAACTGAATGTCTTTTTCTTTGACTACATGGAAGGTGACATTTAACGATATCCCGTCTACATGCATCAAAGCTTCCAAGCTACCTATTGTCTCAATAACGTTTGCACAAGCACTGTATAATTTTCTTCTATCATTACTCAACTTAGTTTCACATCCACTTAGTAATAACGTGTCGTAGCGTATCAGATTTAGTGAGCAGCCGGAATCAATAAGGGCCTCAAACCTAAAACCGTTTATCATTACTTTCTTAAAATGTAATTCATCCCTAACGCTGTTAACAAAAGGTTGGAAAACCTCGTCTCCCAACGTATTCTGTGCTGGGTTCTTTCTTTGTTTCCTTTGGTCCCTTAAATTTACTCTTGCACTCGAAAGAGCGATGCCCCATCTCATTGCACTTAAAACACTTGAACTGTTTCTGTGGGCACTGTGCTGCTATATGCGATTTATCTCCACACTTAAAACATCTTTTGACCGATTCTTCTTTTGGTTTCACTACGGATAAGTTACTCTCTCTCATTGCCTCATTTGGTCCTACTTTTCCTAGCCCTGAACTAGATTTGCGAATCTTTTCATAAACTTTCACATGCTCTTTTAAATCTTCCAGAGACTTTGCTTGATACAATACAGCCTTATTCAACTTAGAATCCGGAATCCCCTCAATGAAATAGTCTATGATGCTGGCTTCATCTAAATTTATTTGTTTGCCTATTTCCTTAAGGCTATACAAATACTCACGAAAACTTTCATTTGCGTGTTTTCGTCGATTCTTCAATAGCTTATGAACATCTGATGAACAAAGCTTGGAACCAAACTCAGATATTAACGCACTTTTTAACGCACACCAATTGTTCACATTACTTTGGCTTCTAACGAAAAGCTTAGCTGCTCCACGTACCACGTGCCATAAATAAATCTTTGCAAGTCGTTCCACTTTACAATATCTGCATTTAACTCAAACTCATTTACCCAAAACCGAATATCCACGGAATCTTCCCCAGTAAAGAAACTAACGCAATCACCTAAGTCTTTGAGGGTAAACTGCTGCTGCCTTAGGAGGGACTGGGACGACTGCAGATGGTTGCTTTCTTGGACGTCATTGTAAACTGACACATTCGACTCATCATCACTATCCTCATTTCGCGACAAACCGCAGTGCTGAATTAGTCTGTCCTGAAGTTCTCGTTTCTGTCCTGAAGTCGATATCCCCAACTCCCTTAACTTTTCTTTTAGTCCGCTAACTGTCAAAGTCATCAATGTGTCTAAGTCCATCGTAAAATTGTTGATTATGTCGATATATGTTTAAACTTCAGTTGCTTATAAACTAACAAAGTTAAACAGAACTACAAATATTACTTATTTAAATTATATTACCTGCAAATTAAAATTATATCTATAAGTTACTTTATGAATCTTTTAAATATTTAGTTTATATTTATCTTTCAATAAATTGTTTAAAATGTATATTTCTTTTTTACACCTTCAACTTTTTATTCATCCATTAATTCTTTCTTCTGATTGTACTTATTCTTATCAGAATTTATTTTGATTTGACTTGGTATACTTTTGACAGTCTTCACTTTTCGTCACTTCTTGAAAAACTATGTATTCAACTTCATGTATTAACCTTCTTTAACAAAGCACATTTATTCTTATGTGATTCTATATTTCACTTTACTCTCTAATACATCAATTTGTATACTCTTAGTTTTATTTCATATACTAATTTCTTCTTCACGTTCTCTTTGCCTTGCACATTACTTTGACAATTTTGTATTTTCTTTTTTATATTATCTTTCTCCCTGTACTTCTGCTTTTTCGTCTTTCTATATTTTTTTTCTGGTACTTCTACTTTTCCGTCTTCTTGCTTTACTTCTTTCTTCTGGTATTTCTGCTTTTCAGTCTTCTTACTTTACTTCTTTTTCCTGGTATTTCTGCTTTTTCGTTCTTACTTTACTTCTTTTTTCTGGTATTTCTGCTTTTCCGTCTTCTTACTTTATTTCTTTCATCTGGTACTTTTTATTTCTTTCCTCTGGTACTTCTGCTTTTCCGTTACAATAAGTTTGAAAATTTTATGTCGCTGGTTCATTCCTGTTCGGCTTCTGTTGTTCTGCTTCGTTTGCTGGCACCGCCGGCTTCGCTGCTTTTTGGCGTCACTTGCACCGCTTTCAACCTACTCTGCTTACGTTGACTTCGCTGCTTTTTAGCGTCTTGTTGTAAGTCTCATACGGCGGCTTTACAAAAATTGCTTCGAAATAAGTATTATTTGATGAATTATGCAACGATTTCGAAGTTACTGCGTTTTTACTACGTTCGCTACTGTTTTCTACACCCACGTAGAAAGCTTACAATTTTCAAAGCAATCTTCCGCTGCTGCTAGCTCACGTCTGGGTGAATTTCCTGGATGAGCCCCCAATTTTTGTAGGAAATCTCACCTGGCTTGCTCCAACAATAAATATAAAAACCAACTTTCGGTATTATACGTTTATTAACATTAAATAATTTGATTAAAAGGTAGACTTATAAAATTAGCAAACTTCTTTTACGCACTTTAGCGTCTGCTTGTTTCAACTGTCCGACTCGAAGTCCCCGTTCGTATTTTATTTGAAATAGCCCAAGCCATTCCTTCGTCGTTTTTTCGTTCAGTCATCGGTCAGTTTAAGGTGAGTACTCTGTCCTCGTCCGCAGCCAGTTCGTCAGTCCGTCACCGTACATCCAGCACTACATACATTTCAGTTTTTATCGTTCGCTGTCAATTTTCAAATTCACCAATATTTTGATCTTGGTGGTCTGAACTCCACCACAAATATCTTTAATTTGCATCAAACATGGGCTCATGTCACTTGATATAGTATTCGCTATTGGTTCCATGTATCATGCGGCAATCACTACCACTGACAAAGTATTCAATCAATTGTCTATTTTCATTTGATTTCATTTAATTTATTGGAACATTAAAATTATTTGTGCATTAAGATTACAGTATTTTATAGTACAACAAATTAAATATTAATATTATTTGGCGATTACAAGATATACTAATACATTATTACATCAATACAAAACTTACAGAAGAAAAATATTTATACATTTGCTTAAAACTATTGCTTATTATTATTAATATTCAGTTAGATAATCAGTTCTTGTTTCCACGAAGAAGTATTCAAAAATAACACATTTGGAGTTGCTTCCGTTTACGTTAATTCTAACAACAGCTGGCAAAAAAGAAATATGCAGCTTATGGGTTTCATGTAGTCAGTGGTTTCACAGACGTGTTCTCCAGGTAAAGATATGCTCAAACCTCTGTAGTCCATACACATAAAACGTCACATGGTTAAAATCCATGTTAATTTTATGGCCTGAATATGAGTCTAGCTTGCTATAGAGTAGTTCAGAGTAGGTGATAAATGCTATTATCAATTGTATTACGAGTTTTCGCCTAATACGAGTATCAACAGGAGTGGGTAACGCAGACTGGTGTAAATTACGCAACGTGGAATAGACTTTCCCTACAACTGACATAATATGGTCCACGCACGTCAAACTTGAATTAATTACAAACCCTAAATTTTTAATTTTGTCAACATATTTAATGGAACGGAACGGAAGTTACCAATACACAGGGACGGGACATTATGAACATCTAATTTTCTCCTACAAATAAGTAATGCACACATTTTCTCAACATTAAGAGAAAGCCTTTTGTCAATAGACTATTTCAGAATGGCCGCTAAATTATAATTAGCTTTTGAAACCAAATAATTAACGTCTTCGATGCTATTGGATAAGTAGAGCTGTATGTTATCCGCGTATGCATGCATGGACATATATTTACAGATAAGAAAAATATTATTTACAAAAAGACTGAAAAACAAAGGTCCAAGAATTAACCCTTGCGGGACCCCCGAAATAAGACCTTTTAATTTCGATTTCTGAGCAGCCGTTTTAACAAGTTGAGACCTGCCAGTCTGATAACTTTTCAAAAGACCTATTGAACATTCACTAAGACCAAAATAACACCGGAGCTTAGAACAAACCAGTTGATGATCCACTGAGTCAAATGCTTTCGAGAAGTCAAGTAGACACAGCAGCTTTAAATGGCTTTTGTCAAAGGGTACTCGTATGTCGTCAAGAATTTTCATTATTGCAGTTGAGCAAATATGTCTTGTTCTGAAGCCGGACTGAAAAGGTAAATTATTTCGTTCATCATGAACATCTATTTGTTCCGCTAATAAAATTTCAAATTTCACTGGCCTATAGTCAGAAAGCAAGCTGACCAACTTGTTTTTGGCAACAAGTCTCACTGAAGCAACCTTCCAGATGTCTGGAAAGCAAGATGTAGTAAAACAATGGTTTATTAAGTGAGTGACAGCACCTAATATATATGGCACAACAATTTTTATGAACTTAAGGGGAATATCATCCTCACCGGTAGCGTTCGATTTTAAATATATATCTTGCAACATCACTCTCCGAAACAGTAGTAAACTCAAACCAGAATAACAAGCAGAGGCACAATTAACAAGTAGGGGTGTAAATTATAAAAAGTCAGTGTTTTGTTGTTGCATGCTTCTCGTTCATACAAAAATAAATAGTATTTTTCCTCGAATTTCTTGTTTTCATTAAAACCTTTGGAAATTATTCGGCAAATTCTTCAAATACTCTGCAAGTGTTTCGCGAATTTCTTTTATTGTTTCAAATTTTAACACTGCAATTGCAGATTGAAGTTCACGATATTTTAACCCTTCGCGCGTATATTTAATTACAGCAGATTCACTTAATCCTTATCGTCTACCCACTGCGTTTATACGAAAACAATGCCGAAATCTTCACGAAGTGCTTTTGAAAAATCTGGCCCTGAGGCAAACAAACACTGAGAAAGGTCTAGCCACAATCGTGCAGCACTTTCATTCGGCTGTACTTACATATATACCGCTAACAGCAAACATTTTTCATCCCAACCATACGCACTAATGGCACTATCAATGGATTGTTCTACGGTTAGCGTAATGTCGTTCCTAAGATTGAATTCCGGAATTGGCTTTGCGATTTCTTTTACGGAATATCGTTGGCGCACTGCGGATACACCTGAAACATCATGCACAGAATCTGCAACGGGGGTATTACTAACCGGTATGATTTGCGGCGCAGGTGCAGTTTGCATGTTTGATACAACACCCAATACTCCTGACAACATTTGGCTTATTTTGTTAATTTGAACTTGCAATGACATATTTGGAACTAATGCCACCCAATATTATCATTAAGTGACACTTCAACTACACAGATCTTCGCATTGTTCCAAAAAATTTTAGCAATCACCCCCAACAACTATATAAGTACTTCAATGCCATTACGCGTTTGGATTCTCGAAACAATCGACATGATAACAATTTTAAGAAGTGTTGACATTTTCAACGAAATTTTTGTATAAACCGAAATAAGACCATGTAATAAAATTTTTGTAGACAATTGAAAGACAAATATTTTCCCTGAAAAGACTTTTGCTCTCCGACATTAAGAAGAAACGTCACCGATAAATGTAGAGACTGATAAAGTTTTAAGAGCGCGATAGTACTGAATGGAGTGCCAAACCAATCCTTTCTCTTCAAGCATTGAGGCAAAGTATTGTATGAGAAATAGCCGGTTTTGTGAACCGTTCCGTTTCGTACGGTTTGATAATGTAGACACTCACGCACACAAAGCTCCACCGTTACGAGATATGTGGACTTTGGTGAACATCAATCTCGTTTCTTACTACAAGCATTATTAGCATATGTACAAGCATTATGACCTTTTTTAGCCTAGGTAAGCGCATTCTTTGCCATTCTCGTCTTACAGACCGATTCTGTGCACTTGACAAATTATCAAAATATTGTTTATTTATCAAGATTTTTATCAAGCCAAAAGCTTTTTGTTATTCTGTGCAAATATTGATAAAACTTAAAGCTTCAGTGCGAATCGCTTTTCACCATACTGTGGTGAACAAAATAATGTAAACAGAAATCAGCTGTTTAGTGCGAAATGGATTCTTCAACAACGTAAGTATTCATTATTATTAATTGTTAATTTTAAAGAAATAAATGGTTTAATATTTAATTCAATTTATAGGAAACCGAAAAACCAACGTGCTACGCACGAACAATTAGAAACTTACGTTTCATTTTGCCGGGCGCATCCGGAAATCGGTAGAGGAAAAAATACGCCAAAATCGCCTCGACAAATGCAGGATTTGTGGCGGCAGCTGGCGGAGCAGTTAAATGCGTGCCGAGGGCCGTCTCGTACTGCAGCTAAGTGGAAAGAGGTAATTCGTCTGATATTTTCTACATTTGTTAAATGATTTTGATTTACAGACATTGGGTGTTTGGAAGAGCCAACTACGTACGCGGGCAAGGCGCTTAAAAATGGAGGAGAGGCTCACTGGAGGAGGGCCCTGTGGCAAGCCGTTGACCGATTTCGAGCAAAAATCTTTGGCAGCTTTTGGATCAGTAGCTGTGGATGGAGTGGAAACTATTGAAAGCTTTGGTTTGGTTGGGATCAGTAGAATCCCTCAAACTCCTGAAATAACGCGCGCGATCTCTATTTTCTAAATTTTCCTCCTCTTCTAACAGCAACAATAATAATATGTCTTCTTCCATTTTATTTTAATTAGGAATAATATGGGAAAACAACAATTTTTAAAAGTGGTAGAAGTGATAGCTGCTATATATCTTTCTTTTAATTTTTTATCTATATTAGATTTTGGTGTATCTTTCTAAAGAAAAATGTTGGCACTATTTAGATCAATAATGACTTTCGCGACAATAGTTTTAATATGTGAAAAAAATTTGCAATCAATTGTAAATTTACATTTTTTTTAATTTTCAACTTTGGTAGGTCCTTTCTCTACAACTTTACAAGAAAGCATTTATATTTAAGTCATTTTGTGTCAAAAAAGTTCTATTCTGAGCAAAATAAGGTACCATATATTATTCAATAAATTGTCGCCTGTTTCAAAGATGAAGGACCAGCAGTAATTTGCTAGCATTTTGATTCGATTTTTTCTTTGAAAGCGACTTTCCATTGCCATAATTTCTTAATCAAAAAGCTCGCCTTTATAGTCACTAAACTTACCAAGATTTTCAGGAAAATTATCCAATTGATATTGAAGTTTGCACCCAAGTACTTCGTATGCTTCAAGAAATTCTTCCACTATAGAAATGTAGTCAGAACTCGCCTCTCAATAGGTCCGTTTGCTGGATGCATTGGTAGCTCTTGCAATGCTTCTGGCTGCTTTTCACTCCAAAATCGGCAACTTTGCTTGTTCACGTAACCGTTCAACCAGAAATGAGCTTCGTCGCTGAACACAATTTAAGGCGCGATGAACATTCTTAACAGAGCATGCATTTTGATAAAAAAGTTCAATAATTTGCAAGCGTTGTATGTTTCTAAAAGTATTCATGGTTAAATTATAGACCAAACAGAAGATGTTTGCCAGTGACATAAGACATGAAACATGTGTGAACTGTCATAGAAGCGCCAGAGCTTGAGACGGTAGGCACAAAAGACTGCGCACCATGAAAAGCGATAGGCGCAGCAGGCCCAGCAGTAGACGAAGAGCGTACTCGTGGAAATGCACACCCAACTGCCTCACCAGGGATTTTTATTTCAGATGTTAGAAAAAAGGTAATTGCATATCTCTTGTTAAGCTTCGACTGTAATGTTTTGATTTCACTATTTATACATTTAGTGCTTTGTATTAAGTGCCTTTTATCATCATGCAATGCAGCGAGTAACGAGAAAATACGCGCGTTATCATCTCTAAGAGTACCAAGCTCTTTAACCAACAGTATGCAATGCTACATGTTGACAGACAATCTAGTATTATTTTGAGAGCTCGATGAAGCAGATCTAGCAGGTTCTGAAGCGAATTTCCCTTCCAAAAGTAAGTAAGTAAGTAAGTATATAAATTTCCACTACTCTTTAGAGAGCCCGACGACGCAAAGTTAGCAATTTTATTTGCAACTCTCTCTTCCAAAACAACGTATGGAGGGGCGAGCGAATGGAACTACGCCTCACAGCTACACGAACTTAACAACGAATCAGTTTAAGTGAAAATTTCTTTGCAACTTGAGCATTGTACTTTATGTTGAATGCGAACAGCCTTCTGACCGCAAACACACGGCATCTTTAATAACAATTAAAACAAATGCAAATTTCATTCGGTAGAGTTTTTTACATTGTGAGTCACTGTCTCTAATTCATTAAGTTTCACATTAATATAACCACTACGGACTCATTTACTATTCACCACGATTGCATAGTGCAAGTGTATATAGTTTTGGTGGTGGTGATTACGTTCACCTAGAAGGAATCCAAACTCTTCTTTGGAGACTTCTCACCGTTCACGGAGTTCAAATGGAAAGCCGTGCTTCTTTGCTTAGCTCGTTATAAAAACTGCCTTTGCTTTATTTAAATACAGGCCCGTTCACATACATAGGACTTTTGCTTTGCTTTGCTTCAGAGTTTCGCTTTGACAGATAAGTTCAATACATGATGTTATATGAGTCCTGCTAAATACAAGGCGAGAAAAGTAAAGCAAATCGAAGCAAAATGATGGGCAACTCTCAACTTTTGTTCGCTTTGGTAATCAGCTGTTATCATTTCCATAATATTTTTGTTTTGGCGTGCGTATACATACTGTTTGGAAAATGCAGAGTATTTTATCATTATTGCGTGAACATTTGAGTTGGAAAGACAAGAAAACGTAAGTATGAATTATTATTTCTATTATTATTGCATATTATATGTATTCTATATTTTACACAGAAGATTAATATGGAGGAACGATTAATTGAAGCAGTTAAGTGCCACAGTTGCCTCTTCGACAAAAGCACTACATTATTCCGGAACAAATTCGTGAAGGAGAAGGCATGGCAAGATGTTTCAAAAGCTGTTGGGGTGCCTGGTAAGGTTTTTATTTTCATTTGCGTACATACATAAAAGTAATGAGTGTTTTTTAATAATAGTGGAACATTGCCAACAACGATGGAAGTCACTGCGGGACAGATTTGTGAGAGAAATAGCGGGGCAGAAGCAAAAATCTGGAGCTGCTGCGGATGATTTTGAACGCGTGTGGTGTTATTTGGAACCTTTGATGTTCCTTAAAACCCACGTAGCTCCTCGAAGGTAAGATTTATATGTTATTAAAGAGACACATTTGTACATTTTTTTTTATTTGCAGAACGGTTTCCAATTTGCAATGGAGTCTTCAGGAGGAAGAGGCAAGCTGCGGTAGCTCTCCAGTGGAAACCTTGGAGTCGCAGGTGTTGTCGCCAAGCACGAGCAACAGCGCTTCAACAGCTTCAACAATAACTACGCCCGGAGGCAAGCGTAGACGATTGGAGTCTGAGGTCGATGAGCGGTTTAACCGTTTGTGTGGCGCTGTTGAAAAGTTCGTCGACAACAAAGTTCAAGGCCATCAACCCAGCACCAATGCTGAGTTCTTTGTGGTGCTTGACCGGTACCTGCAGAAACACACACAGGAGCGGCAGGACCAAATGAAGATAGACATACTGAACTTTGTACATACAGGTTAATTTTTAAGTATTTTAGCATTTTGATTTTTTTTTTACCAACGAAGTGTCTTTGAGTATATATTTTAATTTAGATTTTGAATTTTATATTAGTTTTAAGTTATTTTGAATTTAATTGTTTTGGATATAGAAGTTTTACTTTTGGAATTAGTTTTAAGTTATTTTTAATTAATTTTTTTGGTCGATTGAAATTTTAATCTTTGAATACTGATAGTTTTAGACATGCAGTTGTGATAGAAGCAATAATTTTAAGTATAATCGTACCTGTTTATACAATACATATGAAATGTGATATTTTACTATGTAACTTATATGTAAATTATTTACATAAAAATTCAGACTAAAGTATTGAATAAATTATTAACAACCAAATGAATTGAATATAAAATCATGAAATATTTTGTATTTATTAAGATATTGCGATTTTTACAATAAAAGTAAGTAAATAAAAATATTCGGTAAATAAAGGTATTCGAAATGAAAAAGCGCCATTCGTCATAGACATACTTGCACAGTCAACGAGGGTTAGAACAAATATATTCCTTGAGTTGGTCTCTCATTGCAAATGCACTCCTTGTTGCATTATTAGCCATCATTCTGCCATGCCTTCGCAGGGGTGTCGCAACTTCTTGTCGCCATAGACCGTTGACAACTGTGTCTCCCTGGTAATGGTCAACATAGTCCGGGGGACAGTAGCTGTTATCGTGCATTTTCACAAAATTGTGCAGTAAAACTGTGGCTTTAACGATACTTTCTGCAGATGACGGAAGCATATGAAGAGGAGACAGCAAAATTCTCCAACGAGCTGTCAATATTCCAAAGGCGTTTTGAATTACTCGCCGTGCACGTGACAAACGTTTGTTAAAAGTTTCCCGATCTGTTGACAGAAGCGTTCCTGAACGAAAAAAGAAGTTAATCTATGACTTATACTGACATAGATGACTTATGTATATACAAACCTGGATATGGTCGCATTATACACCTCTTTAAGGGAAATGCTGCATCGCCAACCATGAAATAGGGGAACTTTACCTTAGAGCCGGGTAAAAAATCATCTTCTGGCAGATCTAGTTCTCCATTAAACAACTTTTGCCCGAAGCCTGAATTCCACAAAACCCCACCATCACTCTGTGAACCATACGCTCCGATGTCTACGCTTGTAAAAGTATAATTATAACTATACTATAAAGTATAGTTATAAAAAAGAGACCCAGAGTTAGGTGGGCATTTAATTGTTACATGCTTCCCGTCGATGGCGCCAACACAGTTGGGGAAATTCCAAATTGTGTAGAAGTCGTTGGCAATCCGTTTCCACTCATGTCTATGCGGAACTGACAAATATATGCAGCCTAATTGACTCCACAAAACTTCACAAGTCTCTTTCACAATTTTATTGACGGTCGAGCGGCCCATTTTGAAAGCGGCTGAGAGCATGTGCTGACTACCTCTATGTGCCAAATACCTGCATGGAAAAGCATATATAAGTTTTAAATCATTATTGCAACATCTGCTTTTTGCTACATTACTTACGCAAGCGTGAGAAACAATCTGCATTTTGCTGCTATCGGTGGTCTGTTCGAATCTTTGGTCAATCCTTCCTGAACAAGTCCAAATAGCAAATCGAACACATCCTTGTTCACCCTGACCGTTTTCTTAAATTCCTCTGGATCGTTTGCATACATTTCGTCGAAAGATGCTGCAAAAAGACCTTTTTCATCGCGGTCTTGATAAAGTTTCCTAACCCATATACGACGCTTCGATTTCATTTGCATCAGACACTCGCGAATTTCAAACATTAGTAGCATGACTACTACTACTTCCATCATATCAGTAAAATTCATTTTTTTATTCTACCTTTAAACAAAACACTCTGAACAAACACAAATCGCAACTCATAACAAACTACTAACGCAGAAACTGTCAAAGCGTTCTATGTAGCTGACCTTCTACGCCTCACGCTTTTTTGGCAAATTTCGAACTGTCATGCAAAGCGAGGAAAGTTCTATGTAAACGGCCCATACTTCTTATCTTACTTCTATTTTGATGTGCACACAGGCACTCTTATGGATGTGTGTATTTAGATGTGCGCGCAGGCACTTATGTGTGTGAGTTTATGTTTATTTGCATGCATTCCAAAGTGAGCATTATTTGTTTAGTCAGCAGAAATTTGTAACCGAGTTGCATTAGTTTCAAGAAGGAGTTCGTGTTTGAAGTCTTTCATGAAGTGAACATTATTTATTTATTATTTGGTGTATGGAGTGTATGTCAATATGTGACCTCCACCCCTATATTCAACGGTCACCGTTGGTTAATTTCTTTTTCTTCGAAATTTGTGCATTAATTTTTTTTCGTCACTTCGGTGTGCTGCAATGCAAATTTGCGTATTATTTTTCTTTTGCTTATAACATTACATACATCTTTATTCTAGTTTTTCTTTTACATTATTGTTTCCGCCTGCTTTGGACTTATTAATGGGCCAATTGTTTTTTTAATTTTTGTGAGTTTGCATTATCTGAGGCCTGTTGTATTGATAATTCTTTGTTTACATTAGTACTTTTAATCTTTTTTTTTATTTATACTATTTCTACTATTATTAATATTATTATTAGTATGCATATTCCATAGTGTATATTCTTGTTTATTTTTAATTCCTCAAGTTTTTCTGTGTTCTTTTCTTGGTTTATTATTATATTTGAGAAGTTTATTTCCTTTTGTAATTACATATGTATCTTTGTTTCTCTGTAATTTGAAAATGTTCCCTGTTCGGTAATGGTTTTATTAGTGTTAGATCTGCGTTAGTATTATCGTAATTTTTGCCATTTTGATCCTGAAATTTAAATTTTCGTTTGACTTGAGTCTTGTATGCTTTTTTAAATGTTGAATCTTTAGATGTTAAATGATTTGCACCCTCTTCAAAATTATCTCTCTCCTGTATCTTGGTTGTGTTTTACCAACTCTATGATTCTTTATATACTTATTCTCAAAATCTTGTACGTTTACTCTATTTTCTTTTCTATTGATATTATTTATTACATCTTCTTTTTGCTTTTGTAGGTTCTCCGCTAATTTAGTTATTTCTTGTTCAGGAAGTAGGTTATTTATGAAATCGATTGGTTTCTTTTTTGTCGTAGAGTGTATAGTATTATTGTAAGCGGTTATTGCTTTAAATACTTTTTCGTTCAAGTGTTCATTTAATGTGGAGTGTAGTCTTTCAACATCTGCGTTTCCTGTTTTATTATAAGTGGTCGTTAGGTGTAGGTTCATTTTATTATTCTTTAAGAATTGCTATATATTGCAACTGTATCTAACTCATTGTCGGTTACTAAAGTTTCTGGTTTGCCTAAATATCGAATTCTTTCTTTTATGGCATTTATGATTAATATCCAAGTTCTGTCTTTCAACGATTTAGCTGTTGCATATTTTGTTAATTTATCGATGCTTGTGAGGTACATTACGCCTCTTTGTGGGTACCAAATATCAAAATGAACGATTTTATTATGTTTTTAGGAGTTACCGCAGTATTTAAACTATGTTTGATAGGGTTTCTGTCAAATTTCGCTTTATTGCATATTTCACTGTTATTGATGTACTTGTGTATTTCTTTTTGTAATTGGGGGAGTAGTGTGTTTTCTTTATTTCTTCTAATATTTCATTTACATATTCCCCTGTGATTATTTTTCAAGTGTTTCTCTTCTATCAATGTTAAAAGTTCTCCTTTGTCTGTTATGTCCTTCAAAATTAGTTTTGATTTCATTATTTTTAGGTTTGCATTGTTTGCGAAAAATTTTGTATTTTTCATTTCATTTCTGTGACACATTTATTTCTTATATCGTTGAAGATTTCCACTTCATTTACTTTATATCTTATTTTTCTATATATTTTTTTTCTTTTGTTAAGAAAAAATTTATTATTGATTTATTTGTTTTTAATATTCTGTTTGGATAATCTATTATCGCATTTATCTTCGTTAGGATATTGTTACAGATGAGTCCGTCAAAGTTTTTGATGAAATTACATTCGAGAAATTCGCACATGAAATCTTTTTCATTGAATTCCTTACATATAGTCACTGTTTTACTAGTAGTGAAGGCACCTGAATAGTTTTAAAATTATTATTTATTTTCAATTTTGCAACGTCCGTGTGTATGCAACGAATTTTTGTTACAGTATTGTGCGATTGTTTTCGCACATTGTTTCCATATTTTGTTTGAAAAGGAAGGATTTCTTTATTTATTTTATGTATTTGTTCATCATTTTTTTTTTAACTCTACCTTACTGTTGTTTCTGCTACTGCTGGTATTGCCGCTTCTATTGTTGTTGTTTTTGCTGCTGTCGCCGCTGCAGTCGTTGATGTTGCTGTTATTATTGCTGTTGTTGTTGCTACTGCGTTTTTCACTTAGCTTTTTCCCCTTTTAATATTCTATAAATTTTACTTTGTTGTTGTTTAGTTAAAGTTCATATTAGGATCGCGTTATAATTATTTTTGGTTTTATCGGATTCTTGCCAATTTCTTTGTTTTTTTTTCCTCTTAAATTCGTTACGCCTTGCGCAAACTCACACAACAAACTTGTATTTTATATAAAAGTTAAAAGATCCATTCCTCAACAATGTTAAGAATATTTATGAAATAGTTAAATCGCATGCGATTCCCAAGTTTCAAAACGATTTTTCTGTATAATTGGTTAAAATATTGTTCGATTATTTGCGCTTATTTTGTTTTAATTTTAGGGTGGACGGATGTTATCCCCGTCGCCAGTTTTGGTGGTGGTGATTACGTTCTCCTAGAAGAAATCCAAACTCTTCTTTGGAGACTTCTCCCGGTTCACGGTTATAAAAACTGAGTTTTCTTTATTTAAATAGTTCTTCTCTTACTTCTATTTTAATGTGCACACAGGCACTCTTATGGATGTGTGTATTTAGATGTGCGAGCAGGCACTCATGTGTGTGAGTTTATGTTTATTTGCATGCATTCCAAAGTGAACATTAGGTGCGTACACGTACAAAATTATCCAGTAACTTGCCAGTAACTAAATTTTAGAGCGTAAGCAAAATTTGCTCTCAGTGAGAGAAACTTGCAAGAAAGTAAGAAAACGCAAAACCAGTAAGAACTTGCAAGTTTTTCTGACAGCTGATTCTTGTTTGGCGCGCAAATCAAACAAAAAGAAAAAGTTTAATATTTTGCAATTTAAAAACTTATTAATATTATAAATCTATTGTAAAATGGAAAATAATAACAAAAAAAGTATCGAAATAACATGTTCTCCTGGAACATTTAAAAAAGTGGAGTGCTATTTGCAGTCACTCCGGCCGAAGGGGCACCACCATCTTCGCAAACACACGGATTCCGGCCCTCTTCCTAATATATTAACATAATGAACTTCACAAACATTTTTACGTATATATATTTACTCACTTTTTCCATTTTTCACCTTTTTAAATTAAAATAATTGCAATTTTTAATATTTGCTTTCTTTTTGTGATCGACCAAATACTTGCAATCAGCTGTTTTCCGTACTGGCAAATTGTTACGAGTAAAAATTTATCCAGTAAAAACTTGTAACTTCCCCTCCAAAGAACTGTCATTTTCGCTCTCTCAATTTCCCCAACTTTGCAAGTTTCTTGCGTAAGAAAACGCCAAAAGATGATAATTCGTAACAATTGTTACGAACTATCATAAACTCGTACGTAGAAAAACACTACTATTATTTGTTTGGTCAACAGAAATGTGTAACCGAGTTCCATTAGTTTCAAGAAAGAGTTCGTGTTTGAAGTGTTTCTTGAAGTGAATATTATTTATTTATTATTTGGTGTATGAAGTGTATGTCAATGTGTGATTATATATGCACAGTATATGTGCATACGTATGTATGTATATGCAAAATTTTATACATAATAAAAATAACATTACGCTGCTGTTTATATGCCTTCTCTGTCCCACTGTGCAATAACAGAATATTAGCAGATCAAAATTCTATTTCTACTGACCACCAATTTTTGCCGTTGGTTGCGGGAGTCATTGACAAATTGCAAAATAATATAAGTTCATTGTCTGCATATACATATACCATATGTACACACATTTCCACATATCACTATTTTTACCAGTTGCATCTTCTGCAGTTATTCGCCTATTACCTGCGTGAGCCGCAGTCCTCGCGTATCAAACGCTCTCTAGTTGATCATAATTTCTGTATGCTAGGCGGCTCTCTGCTGCACTCAGCAAGCTAAGAGAACCCACTCTCCAATTTAAATACCTTCGGTATTCAGACCTCACCTTAGCAGTGGGCGGCTCTTGATAAATTATCCAATTCTGCATTCTCGCACACTCGCATACATACGCACTATAGAAAAAAAAACTGTATTTCGTAAATCTGACCACGGCTGTGACAAAGCAAAACTTACTATGGTGCCAAAATTCCGGCGTCAAGCGTTTCGTTTTCTACCGCCAACTAGTGGCAGATTACATCGCACTCAAATAACCGCGACGTTTTCTCATTCATTTGATGTTCATTGATGATGTTTTACTTTATTTGCTCTTTCAACTCTCTCCTGTTTGTTCTCTTCGTTCTCTTTTTTCTCACTTTTCACCTGACGCGCTCTGAAAATTGAAAATTCCGTTTGCTCGGAGCTGGTACCGCGTTAATGTGGGATGCTCCGTACACATTGTATTGGCATGAGAAATTTTGACAGTTAGTTGACGCTTGGCGCGGCAACGACTACGTGCGCATTTGTACATACATACATAAGTACCGTTCTCTTTCGTTTATACATATTCCGCATACACGTATGCACATGTAACAAAGAATATTAGCATACGAGTATTCTAACAGAGATAATAAGTGAGTTTTAAGATGTTTAGATAGATGCAACCCAGTAGGGAAAGCTTCCTAATGGCATTTGTCTAGATAATATAATAATAAAATGCCTCTTTAATATTTACATATTAAATCACGTTGAGCATCTACACGTATATTTCAACCACGTATATATCAGTGAAAAGTGTTTGTGTTTTTTTATCGTATTCTAATATTCAAATCTATATTCCACGGTTTAATTTGGACGCTCCGTTTCCACATAGGAAATCCTCACCAGCGCGCAAGAGAGCTACAACTTTTGATCCATCTGCGCAAAAGGTTAGAGCGGAAAGTGACAGTCTCATGAGATACTGTGCTCAAGGCCACATAGAATCGTATCTCATGATATAAGACAAAACACTAGACGATTACTGGGTAAGACCTCAATCGGTTTATGATCTGGGTTTTCAAAACCATATGGGAAGTCTGCCTGAAACTTTTAGAGTTCGGTAAAAGACACATATAATATGTATATTGGAACGATTTTCCGTCATCCCTTATAAAATTTGATTTGGCGACGAAGCTGTTTCGGTGTTGTGCCATCCGTACATATGTACATTAATCGACCAAACCTCTCCTGTGCTCATAAATTTTACCACCTGCGGCTAAAAACAGTACCCGCTCAGCGATGGCAACTTTGACCTCGCTTGGGAAGCTTTAGGGTCTCGATACGAAAATAAACGTATCCTGGTTGACAACCAGATAAAGACTCTAATTACCTCAAATGCTCCAAACCGTCTGTCTGTCAATGCTCCATTCTCAGGACGTTAGCACAGACATTTGGGGACCCATACTAGCGTACGTATGCTCTTCAAAATTGCCCGAAACCACTGTAGTGACCCCACATACCAAATGTAGCGTAGCACCAACACACGGGATCGAGATATAAATTTAGAACTGCAACACCGGTTTCCCCATTAGAAGTTAGTGTATAAGTAGAACCAAATATCAATACTGCCGCTAAGCTAGCAGGATATTTGTCAATTCACTCTGCACAGCCAAAACTCTATTGGTTGTTGTCACAATTCAGCATTCAGCTACATAATTTTAAGTTAAAGAAGAAAAGAGGTAGAGTTATGGAAATCACTTTCAGAGACAAATCTTAGTATAAATAGTTTTAAGTTTACATGAATAAAGAGGAGCATTGGTAAGACACATAGCATGTATGACCTTTCCTTTTCGTAAATATTTCGGCAACTTAACAGCGGCCTATTTGATCAGCAGGATTATCTCTGCCTAATAACACAGAGGATTCATTTAAAATTAAATTGAGGCAATCCTGTATATGACCCCACATTGTGATCCTGCCAGATCACTAATACTTCCAGGATCATGGCACTACACATTAGCAAATCAAGTATTTTGAATCGAGCACAACAATTAACAAAGCCGATTTCGATGGCGAATGTATACATTATGAAAAATTCTTTGAGGACAATCATTGTGATCCCAAAGGAATCACGGATTCCACTGAAGATACACCAAAATACCCCCTACTCTCATAACAGCAGGCCCCAAAAAACTCACGATAGAGGAGTACAAAGCAAGACAAATTAACAGGAACCACACGACCCAAGTAAACATAAAGCCGTCAAAAAGAAAGCGAGGAGGAAAAAAATTCAAACTGAGAAAAAACATAGCTATTCTATACAAAAGTTAATTTAGAGTTAAATAAAAATTTCAAAAAAACACAGATTAAAGAATAGTTAAGGCGATTGTCGGAAAAAATTATGTAAATAAATAATATATATACATATATAATATTTATATAAGTGAAATTATAATCATCTATATCGTTTTCTTTAATACTTTTATCTACTTAACCTTCCTTTACTCGCGTTTTTGTAACACCTATACTCGCGCACGTTGTCACAAACCGATAGTTTGTACCCCTACAACATATTTTTTTACTAAGAACCCTAACCCCTAAGAACCATTCGGGAAACGAGAAGGACATTCTTGCCTTTTTTGGTACATAAGATACAAGACTGCAATTGCCTCGGTGCCCGAATAAACTGGACTTTTCGGTTCTTCCTCGTATTTCCGTGAATTGTTTAGGCAATTCTCGTTTGTTTTTGTGTTGAGACTCAAGCTTATTTAAAAATGAAATACTAGTGAAGAAGTTATCACATGTGATATTACGCCGAGTATTGTGAATATTTTCACTCAATCGCAAAATCAAAGCCAAAGTGGAGTTATCAACTTGATATGGACAATCTGGTTGTTTCCCAACGTAAATTTTCATGGTATGGGTATAAAACATTTTGGCATCTGTCAACGCGTACATTTTTATTCCATATTTGTTGGGTTTCGATGGAATGTACTGGCGAAAGTTACAACGTCCTCTAAAAGCCTCTAATTTTTCATCAATTGTAACATACTGAGACACACTGTAATATTTTTTGAACGTTCCCACAACTTTATCGAACAACTCTCTAATAGGTGCCAGTTTGTCCAGTTTTATTCTGAATTCTCGTGTATCTTTATTGTCAAATTGGAGACAACGCATCAATAGAAATAACCTGGTAAAGCGCATAGTCAATCGAAATATCTCCGGAGATGACCCCTCAGTTTTGAAAAAATCTTTGGCGTTTAGACGACCGTTTCTTCTGACTCCAGCAAATAGCAAAAGGCCTAAAAAAGCTTCAATTTCAATGTTGTCTGCATCGGCGCAGTCTTTTTCTCTTGTCAAATTATGCTTCAATAGATTAATTTGTTCATTAGTGCTCTTTACTATCAGGTTCATAGTGCCCTCCGAAAAAAAGCCGCAATAGCTCACCAGGTTCCTTCAAATTTCTAGCTTCTCCTCTAGCGCCTGGAAGTTGAGTGACTATGTTTCTGGCACGCCTCCTAGTTGTGTTTGAGGCAGGAGATTTATTCCACCTTGTCTGTCTATCTTTTCCCATGTGAAAATCACGGGAACTTTCATTCAGATATCTCGTCATTGGCATCGTCTTGCTCGGTGTCGTATGCCTCTTCTTGTACCTCCACGTTGTCTTCCACGTCAGTGTCATTTTCGTCATCATAGCTAGAACCAGAACTTGCTGATTCGATCATAGTACATTTTGACATGAAGCATAACCTATAAAATTAGTCAAAATATAATATAGAGCAACATACATACATACATTTTACTATACACACTTTATAAAGTATTCAAAGTCTGTTAAAAGTATGCAAATGCACTAAATATATTAATTTGATACTTACACAAAAAGTTACACCTATACTCGCGTCGGTCTCATGGGCCGATCGGAGCCGAATGCTACAACACGTGTGTTTCGCCCGAACGCGCGGCGTGCACCAAAATGAAGTTAACCACAAATCCGGCAGCTAGCAAGGAACTCGACTTATTAGGATTTACCTGCATACAAATAATTACGAAAATGTGTTTCGTCGGTCCCACAGACCAACGCGCGAGTATAGAAAGGTTAATGCTAACTCAGCAATCGTTCGACAAGCGCGTGCAATACAAAGTGTTTATTAATTGATAAAAAATATTACAATAACAATAACTAAACGCAATGTCGAAAGTTGCTGGAATATTGAAATGTGAACAGTATTGGGTGTCCTGAGGTTGTTGGCATAGCAGTGGTTGCATAACTTATGGTATGTTAGCAACAGCTATGGCACTTGTATATATAACAAACTCGTTCGCCGACTTCAAAATCAAAATAACGATTTTAAATACGTCATAAATTTATTGACCGTGCGAAGCTCTGCACCCAAACAAAACTAACTCTACAATTCCATTCGGCTTACAAACTAACTTCTTAGCTTAGCGGTCTCAACAGTTACTTCCACAACTCCAACTCTGCTGATGTAGCGGTTCTCACACTTTGCTTTGGTATGTCGCACTGGATGCGCGTGTTTCATTTCAGCGAAAGTTCGGCCCGTGAGAATGCAACTTGCGTATCAGATTTGCGGTCACTTGCCTAGCAACGTGAGCAGGTATATGGAACGTGGGATGAGGTAATGATAACTCCTCCCCCCGTAAAGGTCTGCGGCCCGCAGGTCAGTGATTGAGTGGCGTGCATGGTCCTTAAGGATTAATCGCAACTTCCTGGCAGAGATATATCTGGGTTGCTCTTGGTTTTTGCTACAGGTAAGCTAGTTTCAAGACTGTGCAGTTCTGGTGCGGATTTCCCTTTTCTTGTTGTTGCTGGGGCTTATCGTCCACTGTAATATCTCTACATCATAACCGCAATAAGGCTTATAGCAAATATCAAAAATACTTCTGTAACGATAGAAAACTTTATCTTTTCTTTAACATACCCTAGATACTTACCTTTCGCATCGCAATGTCGTGGACGTATTCTAGTTTGACCCTCATCGTGTGGTTCTTAACATTAGATAATACTACTGGCAGGGCTTGTCCTAAAGTAGCCTCGCTGCTATAGAACACTAAATCCACAATCATAACGGTTTCGTTGATGAATTGGATCACGTAGATCGCATTGATAGAATGTGTGTCGTTGCTACTCTTAACTTCACCTTGGGAGTTCGAAAAGAAAACTGTGTTATCATTTATTAGCTCGACTAGTGCGATATTCCTTCTGGCGAATTGACAACTTCTCCTTCCTTTAAGCTTCTCCACCTTTTAATAATCTCGGTAAGCAGCTGTCCTCTTTTAGTTTGTCTATATTCAGCTTCCCCCGCCACGAATTCACGAGTCCACTACCTCATCGATTTTTTTTCAAAACCTCTTGAGTGGCCGTGAATAGTTTCTTGTGGACTTTGTATTGGGGACTGTTGTTTGGCCAGTGGTGTAAATAGCCTTACTGTTGGGTTGCCTTCTCCCTTTTTCCAGGACCGGCACTGCTTTTCACTATTTCGTAATTATTCAGCGGCTAACGGGTTACATTCAGTTTTCCACCGTACAAACTGTTTTGTTTCGTCAAAAAAAGGCTTTGACATCCAGAACGGTTGGTTCGGTGGCAAACTGGAAATTTGTCTTCCTTTCCATTTTTGCTGCGAAGAAAACAACACCGACCAGGAAACCAGCGGACGCATCGTTCCGTTAAAGTCTACTAAGGTAAGTTAGCAAGTCAATCTTGCTCTTTGAGGCGACGTTTATTCTTAAATTATTCTGGAAGGTCTTCTCAAGGACATCCCAGGCTCATTGCTAGCCCAGGAAACGGTGTTTGGGTGGATCCTCACTGGACGGACTAAGCTTCGTCGTGCGTGTCATTCTTCAATGACATCGCATTAGACAAGCAGCTCCCCGCCGCGCTCCTTGGGAGTTAGAGGACCTACCACGTAGCAGGACCTGTTCAGCAGAGGAAATCTATAGCTCCACTACAACGCGGGAAGAATCAGGAAGGTACGTCGGCGCACTGCCTTTTCGTCGCAATTTTCTGACGGAAGTTAGCTTAAGGGCACGGAACCCTGCTGTTTCATACATCTTTCGCAGTGAAGGTAGGCTTCTCAAAAATCCCTCTTTACGAGAAGAATATACTAGGGTACTGAAAGAATACCAGCAACTGGAGTCCTTGAGGGTGAGGGTACTTCCGCCAGTTTTTACCTACCCAACCATACCGTAAGCAAACCCGAAAGCACTTCTAAGAAGGTTCGGGTGGTCTTTAATGCATCCTGTCCCTCGGATAATGGAGCCAGCCTCAGTGATGTGCTCTCCTGGGTCCATCCTTCAAAGCCATCTGGCGATACTTATGTATGTAAGATGTATCGTCAGATCCCTGTTAAGTCTCAACAGAGGAAATTCGTCAATTCCAACTAAATACAGTCGCTTTCAGGGTGAGTTCTCTTCCTTATCTCGCAATAAGGACAGTTCTGCAACTTGCCGACGGTGTTCGCGAACCACTTCCGGTCGCTTCAGTTATCTTGACGCGACATATGTACGTCGACGACGTTCTAGCAGGTGGACATGATCTACAGTCCGCGATATTGAGTTAAGCAGGTTTCCCACTTCGAAAGTGGGACACTAATACTAAGCAGGTCTTGAGTGATATTCCTTCCTCTCACTCGCTAGGGGAAGACTTACGCGAATTCAAGGATATGAGCAGCGTTAAAGCTTCCGGTTTTTAAAAGAATGCGTCTTGCTTAAAACTATATGAATTTCAAGTAATGACAAAACGCAAGATTTTGTCAGCCATCGCGAAAAGATGTTGATGCAGATCATCTGGTTGGAAGGAACCAATTGGAATGAGCAAGTGTCTACAACACTGACGCATCGTTCCGCCAAACTCTACCAACGTTAGTTAACCTTTCCGTTTTCCCATCTATTCCAACTACCTCTTATGCTGCTGCTGCTGCCACTGGCAAATACGCAATCGATGACACCGCAGTTGTCACAAACGCGCATAACGCTACCGTATGCAAAAAAAACTTTCTCTTGCTGCTTCGCCTGGTACCAAAATCCCTAATACGGCGGAAAACCAAAAAAATATTTCTTCGGCTCCTCACACTCAAGCGCCGCTTCCGTTGTTGTTATCACCAAGCAGCCAATTAGCGCAGTCGAAAAGAATAAAAGACCGAAACGGAAAGCGGACAACATTGTTGTTGGCTGCAATGGAAGCCGTGAACTGTACATAATTGTAGCTATGAAGTGGATACATCTGTCCCAGTTCAACCCCTCTGTGACCATTGAAAGCATTATTGAATATGTACATAATCACAAACATTTCAGTCTGCGTCTAGCATTCAAAGTGTTTGGTCGTGTTAGGAGCGCTATCATTGTTGTTATTCAGAGCGGGATATTCCGTTACTTTTCCTCTTCGTCCTAGTGACAAAGCTATGCTTTATTTTTTTATTGAATTAGAAATTTGTACTTTATTTCTGATTTAGTGAGTTTTTGATAAGTGAACATTTCCCCTGGGGCAACGGACAATAGGGCGAATTGTTTTGCATTACTTGCATGCGATACCCCACGCAAAAAGAAGAAACTTACAAATGGTTCTTCTCTTAATATTTTCCCAGAATTACCAAATCCAGATCCTAAGTTTCTGGTTCTAGCGTGCAGGGACGAAAATAAAAAAATCTCGGATTTTTCTTGCTTTGCGGTTCATAAAGCAATACAACTTGTAAGTAAAGAGGTATTATCGATCTCTGAACTCAGAGATGGTAATCTTTTACTGCTAGTAAAAGACAAGAAAATATCACAAAAGTTTCTGACAACCATCCAGTTACATGATGTTTGCCGCGTTAAGTTTTCTTTCCATTTCTCACTTAATACAACCAAAGGAACAATCTACGCCCCTTATCTTAACAGAGTTTCAGACGAAGAAATAGTGAGCGAACTTAGCAGGAGTCTTTCGACTCCTACAAACGACATAGCAAAATAGACGTATCATGGGATTCCGTGAAAGTCAGGGAGTATATCGTTAATCCCATGCGATGCAAAATATGCCAATTACTTGGTCATATCACAAAATGGTGTAAAAATCAACCAATTTGTGTTGGGTGTGCACTTCCGCCACATCAACCAGACGATTGCAGTCGCATTATGTGTGCTTAATGCTCGGAACATCATCCTTCTTCATCCAACGCATGCAAAAAATTTAAACAAGCTAAAGATATTTTAGCTATTAAAACCAAAAATAAATGCTCTATGATGGAAGCTGGAAATATTTATCGTACACAAATTATATTACCCTCTCTTAATCCTTCAACATCTTACGCCGTTGCTCTTTCATTAACAAACACTTCTCATGCTATTACAACATCAACTACACAAAGTACTTCTATTCCAAAAACAAAAATATATAAAGACAACAACATTAAATCACTAAATACTAAACAGAATAATTCTCCAAGTCCTTCTCTTTCTTTAACTGAATCACCACGTGCTACTATTACTCAAATTACCTCTATTTCAAACACATTAATGAACAATGAAAACAACACCACAAAGCAAAGCTACTCTTCAAACCTAAAAGTCGTCAACGACCAAACACCTCTTTTTCCATGAAACTGCTTAGCTTATCAACAATCTAGTGAAGATAAAATTTCTTTTGACCAATCAAACAGCACTATAAATAGCACAACGCTATCCGCAATAGACTATATTAAATCAACAAATTCTCTTAAAAACACTGAAACTGTAACAGACGGCAATTTTACGAATATCAGTTTTTCCCCGCTTCCATCATTGAGCAGAGTTCTCTCATGCACTCAGTTATCAAATATGTCAGACTCTTCTGAAGAATGATGCTCACAATAATAAATTTCAGTAATTCTTAATTTCCTATTTTAAATTTGATATTGTACCATTTACTGATGTTCATTTCTTTGTAATGTAATATAAATGGCTTTTTCAATAACTATCATGAGCTTCTTTTACTTATATCTGAATTTAAACCCGATATTATAGCCTTACAAGAAACCCACCTTGGCTACCCTTCTAATCCCTCCCCTCCTTTTCCTTACGTAGCTTATTTCCATAATACAAATAATTTGAATAAACACGGGACTGGTGTGCTCGTTAAAAAAGGTGTTTATCATAAAAGAATCCATATTCAAACTAGTTTAAACATTATTGCATTCGAAATTAAAACCAATATAACTTCTACAATGATATCCGTTTAATTTCTACCTAATAAATATGCTGATCTGGGTGAGCTTAATTCAATTTTGATTTCATTACCTCAGCCTCTCATTTTTTGTGGAGATGTTAATGGTTGGAGCCCTCTTTGGGGAACTTTTGTACAAAATAAAAGGCGTAAAGTAATTGAGGAATTTATCTGTTCTCAGAACTTAATCGTCCTAAATGATAAATCTCCGACACATTTCTCAATGCATGGCTCATTCACCCGTGTAGATATTACGGCATCGTCAACCAGCATTTACCAATTCCTATCACGGAAAATTTTAGATAACCTCTACGGAACTGACCACTACCCTATTGTATTTCATCTAAACTATGACAAAAGCAATAGGAAGATACATATTCCTAAATTTAAAAAACGATGAAGCTGATTGGGAGAAGTATAGATTGTTGTGTGACGAACAAAACCACCTTCATCCCACCAGTCACAACATTCTTAATGCAGCTACATCATCTATTCCCCAAACACAGCCATACTCTACTAAAAAATGTCTACTCTGGTGGAATAAGGGACTAGCTGAGCTACGTACAATAAAACAAACTGCATGGTACACTTTTAAACGCTTCCGCTCAAGTGAAAACCTCATGCGATATAAAGCAGCAAATGCCAAATTTAAACTATTTGCAAAAAAAGAAAGCTTTATGAGTGTCACAAGGTCCACCCATCCATCATCTTCACCTAAAGAAATATGGAGGAATGTAAAAAAACTATCGGGCTCTTATAGTCATTTTACCATGCCACAGCTTGTATAAACAATAAACCCATTTTCTCTGCGAAAGAAATTGCAACTTCATTTGCAAAACATTGGTCTGATTATTAAAAAAAAATTTTTCCATGACTTTGCTGTTCATAAATCTAGAATTTTGAATGAAAGATATATTCTCCGTTGCAGAATCTCATTAGCTCTGCAAGGGAAATTGACAACACCATCATTAGGCGAGATTTCGACAATTTTGTTAATAAAGTCAAAGGCACCTCTCCTGGCCATGACAGCATTAACTATGTTATGATACAAAATTTATCTGATTCGATTAAGACTAGAACATTAAACTTATACAACTGCATTTTTTCTTCTGGCATCATTCCTCAAAGTTGGAAATGTGCTTGTGTATCTCCCATACCTAAGGCTAACAAACCAATAGATAACCCTTCCAACTTTCGACCCATATCCCTGTTGCCATGTATCAGCAAGATTTTGGAAAAGATTATTGCTAATCGACTGATGTGGTTTGCTTCCAAACAGAAACTTCTAAATTTCAATCAGGTTACCTTTAAAAAAGGTCATAGCAATTAAGAAAATGGAGAGTAGGACCTAAGATATACAACCTTGTTAAAAGTTTCTTAACAAATCGAAAACTTATAGTTAGAATAAACGGTTCCTTTTCTGACAAATATAATTTAGAAAATGGAATCCCTCAAGGGTCGCCTCTTTCTTTGGTTATATTTAAAATAGCTTTTGACGAAATCAGCAAAATTATTAGTAAATACAGTATTAACCACAGTATTTACGCCGATGACGTTCTAATATTTACTAAACTCGATAACTTGGTATCGGTTAGAACAATTTTTATTAAAATACTTGAGGACATTTTTGATGGTCACTTGAATCGGGAGCGATGATTTCATATGAGAAATGCAATATCCTACATATTTGTAGGAAGAGGTGCTGTGCCAACACACAACTAAGCTACAGTAATATACCTATAAGTAATGTTAACCATATTAAAAAATTAAGAGTTTTCTTTGATAGCAAATATACTTTTAAATTTCATTGCAACTATATTATTAAGTTAACAAAGCGCCTTAATATTGTAAAATGCTTTTCAGCTAAAAACTCATTTCTACATACCTCTACCTTTTGTTATATTGTAAAATACCTATAAGTAATGTTAACCCAATTAAAATATTAGGAGTTTCTTTGATAGCAAATATACTTTTAAATTTCATTGTAACATTGTAATGTTAACCAAATTAAAATATTAGGAGTTTCTTTGATAGCAAATATGCTTTTAAATTTCATTGTAACTATATTAGAAATAAGTTAACAAAGCGCCTTAATATTGTAAAATACTTTTCATTTAAAAACTCATTTGTACCTCTACCTTTTGTTATATTGTAAAATCACTCATGTTATCTGTTATTGACTACGCGCTGCCTATTTAAGGAAGCTGTGCTAAAAGTAATTTCAATCTCCTTTGCGTTCCATATCATGCTGCTCTGCGGAAAAGCCTACGTGCATTCCCTACAACACCTATATGGCTCAAAAAACAGCTACTCAACGTCTTTTGCGGTTATATTAGAAGATCTGTCGGTTTTGAAAAGAGGACTCCTGGATAACCACTGCTCCATTTTCACCTGCGAAATTTTTGCTATCTACCTTATAGTGGCAAGGCTGAAGGTAAATTCTGTATATGTACTGATAGTCAATCTGCCATCGATGCCCTTCGAAATTTTAGTAATAACAGCTTGTTGGTCACTTACGCTCGAGACTTGCTCGTCAAACAAGAAAGTAAAATTAAGTTATTGTGGATACCTGGCCACTGCGGAATTCCAGGCAATGACTTCGCTGATTATACTGCAAAGAGGGTTCATATAGAACCTGCTTTCTATTTTGAAACTTTTGAAAAAGCTGACTTGAAACGTCTAATAAAGCAATACCTATATAATAAGTCCTTATTGAAGTTGAATGGTTACGTTCATCACTATGCGCTTATAAATCCCACCAAAATTAAGCCGATCTTTCCTTCTCAAACTAAACATGAACATATTTTGATATACACAAGGCTTCGTTTAGGTCATACTCAGATCACACATGGTTACCTGCTAAATGCTGGTGATGTATCCTGCTGCTTTTGTAAGGGTTGCAGCACGTCAGTAAAACATATCTTGGATAAATGCCTCCATTTCACAAATACAAGACGAATGCTTTTGGGCACGACTGTCCCATCGGAGCTTCTTGCTAACACAACATCGTTAAATATAAATAATATATCTAACTTTCTGGTATTATGTAACATATCTCATTTAATTTAATGTATTATACAATTTTGATTATTTTAATTATAAGATATAGAATTTGTAGCTTTTAAATATAAATTTATGAAGAAACCAGCTGATGGCCTCGAGCTGGTGCTGTTATTTTATTATTTTTTGTATATTTATATGCTGGAAAATAAATATGATCACAAACACTACAATCTTCGACGCTTCTCTTTGGCAAGATAACAGAGTACGTCCTCTTAAGAATTTCAAAAAGAAGGAGCGAAACCTCTGCACTCCTAGCGTGCGCCAACGCTTTTAAAACCGTATCCAATGCGGCAGAATTTCTTTTGTATTATCAGAATGCTGGTGGCATAAGAACTAAAAGGCTACCATTGTTGTTATAGTTTTAACAGAAACGTGGCTTACCGAATGCCTCTATACTGCAGAATTATTTGACTGCCAACTGTATAATGTATTTCGTAAAGACAGATGCTCCCATACTACTGGTCTCTCAAAATCACCTTACTTAAGTTAATTGGTGTTTCGACGAGGATGCGAAACAATTAATACCACATGGAGTAACAAGCGAGAGTGAATGTGAGGTGCTTTACACTTTTGCCGAATATAACTCCGGCCAGATTAATAGTTTTCACAATGATATAAACCGCTTAATTGATTTAGTTATCATAGACAATGATCTAAATTCTGATGTAGATCCCCTCTCTTCACCACCTCTTCCGAACTCCATACATCACAAAGCATTATGTGTACGCATTAGACATATAAGCTATATAAAATGAGTTGTTAATACTTCCAAAAACTATAACTTATATAAAGTCGATTCCGATTAGATATCACGGTCATTGAATTCGGTTGATTGGGAATCTGTTTTAAACAGACCCAAACTGTCACATGTCTATTATGTTTTTCGAGACAAGAGGCGGCAATTCATATGTCCGTTTATATAGTGCCTTTTAAAAATCAGTGCAAGCCGGCGTACTATAATGCTAGGCTTATTAATCTCAACAATAAAAAGCACAGGTATATAAATTGTATCACAAATCTTAAAAATAATGTAGGACTTTATGCAACTTACAGTCGGTTCCAAAAAGAGTTTAATGCCCTAAACAAATTTATATATCACTACTACATTCCTAAAGAAGAGAGTGGAGCAAGGCAAAGCAGTAAATTTTTTTTGCAGTTTATAAAAGGAAAAAAAGAAAAGCACCGGAATTCCTGATAGGATGTCTCATTTGTGAGAAACATTATCAGACATGCAGAAAATTAGTAACATGTTTGCAGAGTTTTTTCGATCTACTACTACTACTTTTAACAGCTCATCGACATTTAAGGATTTCCAGCAATCATGGCTTATGATTTGATTCTCTTCCAAATTTCAGATCTCATATCGCTTTGTAAAGGGTAAATCTACAGCTACGAAACGAACTTAGTTTTATTCTCAAAATTTGTTTTAGAACAATTTGAAGCTGCCAAACAGTGTGATGTCGTATTCACTGACTTTTTGAATGCGATCGATAGGGCCAGCCATGGAATCCTACTTAAAAATTTGTACTCATCTTATCTGACTGCTGGGACTCAATTTGTTCATATTAACAATATAAAATCTGATGTCATTAAGGTTACTTCAGGTGTACCTCAATGCAGCCAACTTGGGTAATAATTTTTCTTAATCTTTATTAATGATATTTTAGATGTTTTCTTAGCATCGCGTTGTCTGATGTATGCAAATATACAGTCGTATAGACGACGTAACTGACTGCATGAGAATTCCAGAGGATTTAACAAGTTTGGAAACTTGGTGTGATGCTAACTCTTTACCTCTTAACGCTGGACCAGCACTTGTTATTCAGTAGACGCAAAGTTGCAATTGATTTCGACTACAAGTTGGGCACTACTACCCTCGTCGCTTCGTAGTGAGGAATTCAAAGGAATTGCAGGATCCTTTACGCTAAAGAATTTGTATTTGACTTTTGTCAGATCAAAGCTCGAGTATTACCGCAACATCTGGGATTCATTCTATATGGGTTCCCCTTTGAGAATTGAGAAAGTTCAGAAACGTTTCACTAGATTTTCCATTAATTCCCGTCATTGGTCTCGTAGTTTGCCTAAATATAAAAGTAGATGCCTTTTGTTAGCATTGCCAACATTAGTAATGCGAAGAAAAATTTTCTCAGTAATGTTAATGTAAGGACTTAGTGACGTATCATATCACTTTTTACTAGAGCTTATATCTTTACTTGCCCTCTGGTGACCCTGCCAGCCATTTCCATGCTGGGTATATCTGGGTATATCTAGCTTTGCTTGTATCTCCTATTAGTTCTTCGAGACGCTCCATCGTTTGGCTAATGTAGACCTGTGCCAGGAGCTTGTCATCGGACTCTTTGACCAAGGGGGTTGCCAAATCTTTCATCTGCATCATAGTCGTGCCGTATTTTTGAAGGTTGATGACGACGGTTAGTTTAAATGACCCGCTGATAATCCACTCTCCTCCTCTTTGGATAGTTACTATTGGATCCTTGTAGTGGAAGGCATGAACGCCGCTTATGGATGATGCCAGCAGTGGCAGTCTGCAATGCAAAATATTATATCTAAATCTAATGTTGTTAGTGGGTTAGTAATAAGGATTTTTCCACAAAAACTTTTTTGATTATAACTAAATTAGTAATTGAGTTTAGTAAAAAAAATTGTTCATGAAAGTAAAGCCGAAAAACTAAATTTTTATTTTTACAGTTAAATTTATGTATGTTTTTTCTACTGACTGTTAGTGGGTTAGAAATCCTTATTTCCAATTTCACTCTACTAATCCTATCGGTTATAATAAGTTGAACCAAAAGAAAATTATTTCGTTTCTACACTTAAATTTTCAAAGTTAAATTTGTTGTATTTTCTACTGACTGTTGCTGGGTTAGTTATACTTAACAGTTTTTCCTTATTAATCCTATTAGTCATAACTAAATTTGCAATTGAATTTTTTACAGTGGTTTTTACGAAAGTAAAGCCAAATGATTTTTAATTTTTAGATTGAACTTTTTATATTTTCTGGGCAGTAATTCACTAAAGTAGAATTTGTAAAGCTAGTTCGCACAAGAATTTAAGCGCACGTTAAGACTACTGCTACAAGCTTGTTGCAATTATTTCTTTTATTTATTTAAAAAATAGTTATAATTTGGTATTTGTTTGCGGTTTAGGCGGAAATATTTCCTTATTGAACTCAAAAATTAATAATATTGTCGATTTAAATAGATTAAGCCAAAAAATTATATAGCGTTACTTTTTTTTGTTTTTGTTTTAAAGCTATTACTATGCAGATTAGGCACAATAGCTATTTATTTCTTTTGTTCTTGCGGATTAAGCGCAAATAATTCTTTATTTATTTTTTATTTTTGTTTGGTTTGCGGATTAGACGCAAACATCTTTGATTTCTGTTTGTTTTGCGGATTAGTCGCGAAGATCTTTTATACCTTTTGGTTTTGCGGATTAGGCGTAAAAAATCTTTAAATATGTTTGCTTTGCAGATTAAGCACGAAAGTCTTCAATTATCTTTTTTCTATTTGACCAGAGATGTTAACCGGCTATGGGAGATAGTGGGTGTCCCTTTTGGGAGTAACGTAGGCATTTGTCAATTTCGATGGCGTTGCAGCCAACTTACAAACGATTTGTCCTACTTACAAGCACGCTCTTGTAGTTAAGCATCGGTTTTCTTGTGTTTTTTTTTTGCAATTTGTGAATATTTTTGCCACTAAGAGTGGTTACTGTAATTCTATTGTCTTTAGCACCGATTTCTTTTTTGTAAAGCGATCATTGTTTTCCCTTTATCTGCCTATCCTTCACGTATATGCCATCGTTCTTGTCATAACGCCCCACTAACGTTTTTCTCTTATTGTTCCTCCTGATTTGAGGCATTTGTTTTTCTTCTAATATTGTTTTCAAATACTTGTTCATTTCCCGACTTTTGTCAAGAAGTTTTTGATAGTTAGATTCTCCTGAATGATTGAAAAATATCTCAGTTAATTTTTCTGTTTGTAACTGAGTGAACTGAATAATTATATCGATCAACTGCAATATTAATCTCTGGACTTGACCGCTTACCTCGCTTCTCGGCGATGGCGTGCGATGATGCAGGATTCCAGCAGATTTTGGATTAGAGGGCTAATCAACTCGTGTTCAGTGTCAGTTCAAGGACTTTGGAGTTGTAAAATAGTTATTGCACTTTGATCATTTTGTCTTTAAGGTGCAAACTTGATTTTTTTCATATGTGAAAAAGGATTGAAAATTTGGAAAATTTATGTATGGAGGTTAAAAATTTTTGTCCTTGAATTTCTAAAATATTTACATCAATTATCTCACATAGTCGTGGAGGGGTTTGGTGCAATCTGGAGTTCTTGCCTGTTTGGATGTCTATCATATTTATTTAGTTTTCATGTTTCATATGGCAGTACGTAGTTTCTAGCCTGACTGCTCATTCTTGGGGAGTAATAATGCTGTAAAATCTGTTGTTTATTCTTTTTCACGTTGCGGTGTGCCCTCTTGTGTTCTTTCTTTGTTACCTTGCACACCACGTCGCGATTTCACAAATTTTCCACAAGCGTTTGAGCTACCCGGACCATATAGTTTACAATTACCTTCTGAAGTAAGCTGATTTAACTTTCTTGCATCTTTATACCGTGAATAACGTTTAGCTTTAATTCCTCCCTAAGTACGCTAACAAAATCGCTTTCAATCATACCCTCTACCCTCTTTCTGTGGCCGACCAAGGATCGTCTCAATATCCTTTAAATGGGTGGGCTCGTCTTCACCTAAAATAATTACATATGTCGTTAATATAGACGAAACATATACGGCCTATGAATTCCATGAGGACATTGTCTATCAATAACCATTCGGTACATTTTCTCTCGGTCTGACTGGGATTTTTTTTAGAATAATTCAAATGGAATTTTTGAAGGACGAATAATGCCTTCTAAAAGGAGTTCCTGAATCTGTTCATCAACTTTTCCACGCATGTTAACAGGAAAAGGGTAGATTTCGTATAAATGGGATCATCGGCTGGTGTCGTTATTTTCAGAGCTTGGTCCCTGTTCAAGTTTTCAGAACTCCGAAATTGACCACAATTGTTAAATTGTCGAGTTCGACATCCATTCTAACTACTCACGAAGATAAGGGTTACTCCGCAAACTTCTCATAGGCTGATCAGTATTCCGCGTTTGACCTGCGTCGTAAGAACCCCATTTTGTCCCATAATGCACACATCTAGTCCCTTCTTCGATGTGCCTCTGTAAGTGTACGTGAGCGTAGTGATCGGTTTGTGCCTTACTATTTTGTAGTCATTAATTATCTGTTCTGCACTACGTATCCAGGAAGCATAGTGCTCTTGATTTCCTTCGAAAGCCTGCAATTGCTTGACACAATCTGGCAGTCTTACAATTTCATTTAGTTCGACCTCCGACTCAAGACTTGTAAGGGGCTCACCCACCTCTTGTTTATCGGTGTCCGTGGATTGCCTACGCACCTCATCTACATGATTCTCGAGCCTTTCCAGATTTGCAGAAAATCTCGCAAATAATCTGAGCTGTCTCTAGCCTCTACGGATTGCAGACGCGCTTCGAGAACTTACAGCATCGTTCATCCCCGCTTGACACATTTTCATCTCGCTGGGTTCATTGCTAGCTTCTCCTGAAAGGACACTAAAGAAAGAATAAAAATTTGCTGTTCCCATTTACTTACATAACCCAGCACTTCATTCGGGTTTTGCTTTTCTTTGCTTCCACCAATTTTATTCGCTTTCATGCTTTAGTGAAGCTTTCTAAGCTTTTCCTTTATTTAAATACTAGCTTTTACCCGCGGCTTCGTTTGCATGGCATCCAGCTTCACGGTATGGATTCGAATGTAACGCAAAAATAAATAAGTAGTTTCACCAAAGGTAATACTTTGTAATTAATATTTAGTATAGGTTTTTATTTTTTTTTACTATCTAAAACAAATTCTACCCCTACTTCGATCGCGGTTAGTTGCTGAAGTTGCTTTCTCATTGGCAAATGCACGGTATGCCATGCCATTCGTGTTTAGTGCAACTAATGTAAGAAATGCCCAACATAATAAAACTGTAGTGACATTTATTTAGAAGTCTCATTTTCATGATTATGTTTTATTAAGCCTACTTCCTCTACATCCCATGCCGCATATTTCCATTCATTCAATAATGTAATTTTATTCACTTTTTGAAATATGTAGGATATTTTCAAAATAAAACTTCCTTAAAACTCCTTCGTATAAGACTCATATTTCAACATTTGATTTAACTTGTTATAATTTCAATTGATTTTGTAAACCCTCTCCAAAAAGGTTTTTAAAATTTAGAGTTCTTACTTTTTTTTCTAGTTTGACACTCATATTGTAACATATCAGTTAATTTAACTAAATTGAGCTTTAACCAGATGTCAATCTTCTTTCAAAACATTTTGGAAATTCAGCTTTATTAAACTCCTTTTGTTTGATACCTAAGTTGAAATGAGTTTAACCTTTTAAACAGATGGCAACCCCTTAAAAAATTGGTTCTATTGTGATATGACGGACTACAACTTTCACATTATTATACATGTTTCTAACATTAAGAAACATAAACTGGTTTTAAAAGTACAAATATTGAATTTAATTTTCAAACAGTGAGCAACTCACAAATTTGTTCAATACTAAACTTTCCTAATTCACTGTCAGTTCAAACCAATATTGTAACGCTTCATTTGTCTTATAAATTTAGTCGATTTTAAATTTTTCTCCTCTGCGAATATACTTCTCTTAAACAGCCTCTTTAAACGTTTTTCGTTTGACACCAGTTTCCGTTACCTTACCAATTTAATTGAATCCATGGTATTTAAGTTGTGGCAACCTTCATCTCTACAGATGAGAATAGAGGTAGAACAAAAAAAACATTTATTCTTTATTGATTGTAAAATTTTAACTGTCTATCTCTCCTTCACTTCCTACAATTTATCAAGAATGATAGAGAAGAGGACCATTTATTTTTTTCACATTCCAAGTATGTTCATTGTCCACTATAATATTACCATGCTAGCCTTAGGCTAGCAAAGGAAAATTATTTACCCAAGTAATACTACATTGCGCCTTTTGTTTTAATAGCGAAGATATAGTACATATATCATTGAGTTCATATTTACAAATATTTGTTCCTACATAATTTTTACAATTCGATAAGTTAATAAATTCCTTATTGCATTTAGCGATTTTTTTATGAAGTTTATATTTCCCGAGTTTAGATGCCAATGGCAATTGACATTTATTTGTTTTTATTATTATTTGTTACTGGAATATCATACAATTAATTGTGAATGACTTCGTTTATATCTTTAAGGTTATGATTTCCGAAGAAGAAGTTTCTTGTTTTTGCAAAGTTAATTGTGCTTCTAATTGTTTTTAGTTCTGCATACACTTCCGTAATGATCAACTCTTCGGTCATACCTTCTGGGTATAGTTTTTCTAAAAAAATTTCAAACTGCGAATTTATTTTTCTTTGTTTGTTGTTATTTTCGATAAACTGGTTAAGTCTTATCTTTATTTCTAGTAAGTCATCGTGATCTGGTGTTCCTGCCAAAATTTTAAAACTGAACCTTATAGCATGGCAGTAGTTGATTTTTAAGTACTTATTTTTTGTTTACGAGCATATCTTCTTTTTGGGATTGGGTTGTATTATATTAAGTTCTTATTATTTTTTCGTATGGTGTTAATATTTCAGATAGGTTTGTTACGTGGTAAAAATAGGCTGACCTGTTATAAATCATCCATCTGTAATCCTATCCGGAAGTCCGAGTGAGAATATCAACAAGGTTCCTGTGAATTGTATGTTGTTTTTGCTTTCATATGCTATCTTTATGTGTTATCTCCGCCTCCCTGTTTATTACGCCGGTTTGTTCGGTTTTAGATTATATCTCCTGGTTTTATGACTTGCCAATTTTTATTGTGAGACTGGAGTAACTTATGCTCTTTTTCCTCGAGTATATCCTTGATGTCCGGATATTTTTCTCGATTAAAAAATACGTCTTCAAGCTTGTATCCTGTAGAGGAGCGAATAGTCCTATTATATTGATGAGCAGCGTTAAACATTTCTTCACCGGGCGCGGTTTCGTTTTGGGCAGCAAAACTCTGAGAAAGATCGATAATCGTACTATGGACCAGTTCAACTTGAGTGGTCGACTTGGAGTAACTGAATGCATTATTTGTAGTCAATTGTTTAGGAATTTCACCATGTTTGCGTTAAATATACTTTCATTATCTGTCATGAAATATTTGGCACTCGGGAAAACTTGTATTAGTGCTTCTTCTATGGATTCGTGACAGTCTATCTTCATGTCCAGTTTGCGTAAAAAAGAGTATCTGTCTATAGAGCTAAGATACTGCATGTTATTAATATGGAATACGTCCAATTGTAAAGGGTGGTTAAATTTTAAGGGCCGATGTTGATTTTGAATTATTTTGGAAACTATTGTAATTTCTTTTTATTATGATAATATGGTGTGGTTCAATTATGTATGGAACAAAATATCGGCCAAATGTCCGCCGCGACCTCGGCAGCACATCTCCATCCGATGGTCCAAATTTTCGATGACGCTGAGGCATAATTGAAGTTCTATGCCGTTAATGTGCCGAATTATCTCATTCTTTAGCTCTTAAATTGTTGCTGGCTTATCGACGTATACCTTTTCTTTCAAATAACCCCAAAGAAAGTAGTCCAACGATGTCAAATCACATGATCTTGGTGACCAATCGACATCGCCACCACGTGAGATAACACGGCCATTGAATTTGTCGCGCAAAAAAGCCATTGTTTCGCTGGATGTGTGGCAAGTGGCACCATCCTGTTGGAACCACATATCGTCCACATCCATATGTTCCAATTCGGGCCATAAAAAGTTCGTTATCATCTCACGATAGCGAACACCATTCACAGTAACTGCCTGACCGGCCTCATTTCAGAAAATACGGCCCGATGATGCCGCCAGCCCATAAACGGCACCAAACAGTCACTCTTTGTGGGTGCATTGGTTTTTCGACAATCACTCTTGGATCAACATTCGCCCAAATGCGGCAATTCTGCTTATTGACGAATCCACTGAGGTGAAAATGTGCCTCATCACTGAAGATCATTTTCTTCGAAAATCGATCATCCACTGTTGCCATTTCTTGCCAACATTCTGACAATTGACGACGTTTGGAATGGCCAAGAGGCTCTAGTTCTTGAGTTAATTGCACCTTGTAAGCGTGTAAATGCAAGTCTTTATGCATAATGTTCATCAACGACGAGCGTGAGAGGTGCAATTGTTGGGCACGACGACGAGTTGAGGTGAACGGCTCTTCAGCCACACTAACGCGAACAGCAGCAATATTTTCTGCAGTACGAGCAGTACGAGCATGCTCTGGTGTTTTCACATCTCCTACATACCCAGTGTGCTCATATTTATGCACGATTTTCCCGATTGTACGCACATTTGGACGATTAAATTGACCGAAAGGATCACGAAGTGCACGATATGCATTTTGATTTGAACGCCCATTTTCATAATAAGCCTGAATAACTTTAACACGTTGCTCGATTGTGTATCTTTCAATGTGCAAATTGAGTTAGTCTGAAATTGAGAAGTGTCAAATGAAATGCAGAAAAAACTTGACGTTTAGGTGTGGTTCAATTTCAACATCGGCCCTTAAAATTTAACCACCCTTTATGTACTCCCCTACTCGCGTTGGTATTGGATTTTTCACTACAGGTTGTTTGTTTGATTGTCGCTCGTAATTGTGTTGCAGACATATTTCACAACATATTGCTTCCTTTCCTACACATCTCTTTAATGTTAGGACAGAAATGGGTTATGGGTTAATTTCTATGGGCGCGTTTATGTATCTGTGCGACTATTCCCTTTTGTTCGCTTATAGAGGTGACGTCAGAAAATTGATTTTGAGCTAGTACAAAAGTGGTGATCATCTCATGTTTTCAATGAAAAGTACTTATCCGCCTATTTTTAGCGCGTTAGTAACATTTGGTCAAATAACAGCTTTTAGTTAAATTAACAAGTCTGGTGTAGATTGTAAGGTCTGCTACGCCATATAAATAATTTATGAGTTTTTGTAAAGACCATACGATTGCTAACAAATACTTTTTATTGGTTCTATAATTTTGTTCTGTCTCGTTTAATGTGACCTTGGGTATACCTTGGTCAGCGGTGTCCTTTTTGAGGCAGTCTTGCTTGGTTGGATTATTCCATCACTTAACAATTTCTCAATATCTTTCCTGACAAAGTCGTGGACAGGCATAGGATATGGATACTATTTTGCTCACATCGGATCTTTTAATTGGTCCTAATCCTCTGGTTGTAAAAGTCAATGTTTCACTAGTATAAATTTCATAAGTTCGTCTACCTAATCTTTGAACTCATCATTATTAATGGTATTATTAATTTTTGGTTCAATGCTTGGAAATTGCTTCTTTTGGTATTTTAAGCTATGGTCTGCCTTCATTTGGCGTAGACTTTGTTCATTAAGGATCATGCCAAATTCACTAAGTTCATTAGTTTCAAAAAAGGTTCGGTGATATCCATACATTGTAATTACTATTTTGGACTATATTATCGAGTAGCCGTGAAAGTTTTCGTTTTAAAAGGTTTTATTTTCATTGGTTCTCCAATTTTATAGGTTATAATCGCATACATTTTAGTAGATCTTGTGTCCACTAATAGAGTTACCTGTTAGACCGCACTTTGTTTGAATAAGCAGTTTGAGGGTTCACTCGCCTTAAAAAGTACTGCCTGATTCAAATCGTTCTTCATGTTTAGAAAAATTTATCGATTCTAAATCTTCATGTTTAGTTCAATTAACTCTTTGTTTCGATTTCAAACTGATGGTTTAGATTCTCGTGGTACATCGTACTGGCTATAGCATATGCTGCTTCCAAGTTAGTTGGGGTGTTGCTGTAAAATGTTCCGCTGGTGTATTTGGATATCGGTCCTAGGGTGAATGTTCTGACTGCGGTTGGCATAATCTTTCACAGCTACAAATTTTGGTCTCCGGATATCTCAATTTTGGATAATGCTAAATTGAGTGCTTTGGATATTTCGCTATGAAATTCTACAAGTGTTTTTCTGCCTTGTACAATCTGTTTCATTTCATCTAATAAAACTTATAAGGGACGTTGTCAGCAAAGGTGTAGTTTAACCGGTTGATTATTGAATAGAAATTCAGTTTGGTGTTGTGGTTAGTTAGAATATCCGCGGCATGTTCTGTAATTTTTGTTCTCACGATTCCTAGGGCGCTATAATACTTCGGATGTTGATTGAAGTTCTTATTGTTTCCATGAAAGTCCATACTTGCGGCCTCCATGATCTGTATTGGGCTTTACCCCCGTCAAATTTTGGAAATGATTTAAGCAATTCCAAATCAATGTCTTTTGCATCATCGATCTGGAGTTGAATGTTTTCGTGTTGGGCAATTGGTGTTGCTTGTGGAAAATTACGTTGTGCTACTGATGCTAATCCATGGGTTAATTGCATGGAGTAGGACCATTTGGTATTCCATTTTGGTTTACTCTGTTTTATTAAATTTTGTAATATTGTCAAAAAATGTTTGTTTTATTAAAGTCCGCAGGCTTCGTGATAAATCCAGGTTTTTCTTCCTTTTTTAATAAAAACCTTACTGGTGAATAAACTGCCCAATGTTTCAGGACCTGTTAATTTTTACAGGTTTCGGTGCTTTCCGTTATTTCAGAATCTGTTATAAATCTTGTTGATAGTGTTATCTTCTATTTCAGGATATACACGATGGTGATAAGTTAATTATTTATCACTTTTTTTTAAACATGTAGTGCAAGAAGTCCTACCTCCCGTGGCATTTTATAAATTTATTCTATCCTTTTTTTCATCACCGTGGCTTGAAGACCAGTCTGAGCTCCCAGTTAATTAATTTCACTAGTATTAGAACAAAAAAACTATTTATTGTACCTTCTTTATTGACATTAAACTTTTTACTGCCTATCTCCTCTTCATGACATGCATGTTGTTTTGATGCGTTTTGTTTGCTACTGATAAAGATGTTTTGATGTTAGTTGTTTTGTTGTTATTGGTGCGTGACTGGGGCACGGAATACGTTCCTTAACTCCCGCTTGGCTAATCAAACGGCTACAAATACATACCAACAATTCAATGCGATTCATCAAAATTTGAGATAGCGCACCATTGATAGTGAAAACGCAAAAACTATAACAATCAATTTAGTTGAATAACTAATTTTCAAGTACGGTTTCATAAAAATATTAAAATTAGATAGAGGGGCAGAATTTGTAAATGAACTAATGACAAATGTGTGTATTTCTCACTAAACAAGCATTTTCCACACCATACCTCCACGAAACGTAAGGTTTAATTGATAAACCACAGGACACTTATCGAATACTTACTTTCAATTGCCTGCGATTGAGACAAGTGGACCCTTATTACACGTTCGCTTACAGCACTACTCCACACATACTCACCATATGAATTAGTATTTGGTAAATTATAAAGCCCGACCGAAGGTTCGGCTTCGGCTTCGATTTGCCGAACATTCGGCTTTGAAAATGCATTCGGCTGTGCATTTGGCTTCGGCCAAAAAAAACCGAATTTTTAGCCGAATATTACTTTTTTAAAACCAAGTGTTTATTAATAAAAAAAAATAGCATACTTTTTGGCGACATTTATTGCTTTACGTAGAGAACATTTTATGTCTTTTGCTGTGACAGTTGCACAACGCAACATTGTTGTCAATATCAGCTGTTCGCAGATTGGAACAAACAAACGCGTTGGTAAGGTGTTAAAATAAAAACAATTTACTTATAATACTTCTATTTTTCTTTAAGCATTTATATTAAGATGCCCAAGATTTGGGATCATTTTGTTCTCAAGAAAAAAACTGTCATCTGCAATGTTTGCAAAAAAGTATTGTCGCTTGGGCACGAGGATAAAAAAAGGCAAACAACCCATAATATTAAAAATTATTTGAAGAAAATGCACCCGGAAAAGTGGAAAATATTTATAAAGTCGACGGAGATAGCCAGTTTAAGTATTCCACAGAAAAGAAAGGCAAACGAAAGCGAAATTAATATTATTAGCGACAAATTGCAAATTACCATGCCAGAAGCAATCGAACGCACAAATTTGTGGCCAGATGATCACCCGTTGGCACTTCAAATAGATAAAACTATAATGGATCTCATTATTGTTGATATGCTTCCCTATAGCATAGTGGATGGTGCAGCATTTCAAAGGCTTAATTTTGGAAATCCAACTATGCCGGCGAAATACAAACTGAAAAGTGAAAAATTTTTCAGAACATCACTGATGCCGGACACTTACGAAAAAGTTTTAAAAAAGAGTGTTGCTGTCTTAGAAAAAGCGAAATGGATCAGCATAACCACAGATATTTGGACCAATTCTTCTAAAAGCTGTTCGTTGTTGAGCCTGACTGCACATATGATTTATGGACCTGAACGTATAAAAGTTATACTAGGCGCCAAAGTCTTGGAAGACGACCATACTGGAAACTACATAGCTGAAAAGCTGGCTGAAACGATAAATAATTTCAAAATAGGAAATAGAGTGCATCTGGTTGTAACAGATAATGCGCGTAATATGTCTGCTGCAATGCGCATAGGTGATTTCAAATCCTTTGGTTGTGTAGCGCATACTCTACAACTTGTTTTGCATGATTGCGTGCTAAAAAGTGTCGTAAGATAGTCGGACACTTTAAAAGAAGTGAACAAGCTTATCGACATCTTAATCAGTATCAAGAAATGTGTAGCGTTCCAAAACACAAGTTGATACAGGACGTTGTTACCAGGTGGAACAGTATGTATCTAATGTTAGAGAGACTGTTAGAGCAAAAGAGCGCATTAGTTTTATATGCGACAGAGAAAAACTCGATAGACGTTCCGACTGGATATGAGTGGAAACGTATACGCAAACTGGTTTCAATTTTGCAACCCTTTTATGAAGCTACGCTAGAGCTTTCACTTGGTTTAGCCTCCATATCTATGGTCATTCCATTGGTACGTATGTTGCAGAATATACTTCAAACTGAATGTGAGGAACATGATGAACTGGAATTTTTAATGAAAAACTTGCTTGATTAAATTAACAATCGTTTCCAGAATGTAATGAAAAACGAATTAATGATTGCAACATTCCTTGATCCAAGGTTTAAAACAAAATATTTTTCAACCGATCAAGTAGATATTTGTAAAAACAAAATTTATAATTATGATGAAAATAACAATAATGAAGAAGAATGTTCAGTGACAGGGAGTCCATTGCATCCTCCAGTGACTGACAATTCCACAAAAACAAGACTTTGGGACATGCACGACAGCTCTCTAATCGTTGAGGAAATATCAAAAACACAATCGCAGGGTATTTTTAAAGAGGTGAACGACTATTAACAACAACGTCTACTACCCAGAGGCACAAATATATATCAATATTGGCATTTAAGCTCATTTGTCTCTTTAAAATCTATAGCGCTAAAATTTCTTTCCGCTCCACCGAGCAGCGTGGCTAGCGAGCAACTTTTTAGTGCCGCTGGGCAGCTTTACAGTGATAGGCGTTCAAGCCTGCTCGGTTATAATGCTGATAAGCTCCTGTTCCTACACTACAACATAAAACTATTAAACTTTAATTATTAATTTTATACATACATACATGTACATATGTATATTTCCAAGATTATCATGAACTTAAGTTTTTTTTTGTTTAGACATGAAATGTCATTTTTAATTTAAGTGTTTATTTGTATACAAAATAAAATACATTTTCCTGAAATAAATAAATAAATTTTTTATACGACTTCGGCTTTGGTATTCGGCTGAATGTTTTTTTGGTGCCGAAGTTCGGCTACGGCTACGGCTTCGGCCAAAATTTTACATTCGGTCGGGCTCTAGTAAATTACCTACGATGCCAAGCGACCACATAAACAAACAAAATAAAATTTATAACATTTATAATTATGCTAAAACCAAACAAATCCAAAGTATAACGATAATGTAATTAAAGACAAATTTGAAATAGGAGACTTAGTTTAGTAAGAGTATGAAATAAAAAGAAAAACCAAAGCCCGTATTATGGCCCATATAAAATTGTAAATAGAAGTGGTATGAGCTCCACAATAGAAATTAATTGTAAACTTATGGAATTACATAATAACTTATTAAAAAGACAATTAGAGATAAGATAAAGAAAAGAAAAATAATGACACCTAATACAATAAGAAATCACTGATAAGCAAAATCATATGTATTCACATAAAAATTTATTTCATTTTCTAACTCAAACAAAGTAAGTTCTTCTCTTTAGTGGTAATTGTGTAGCGGCCCCGCATACCAAATGCGGCGTACAACCCACACAAGCAACCGAGATATGCGTTTAGAACTGCAACACCGGTTTCACCATTAGAAGTAAGTTGATATGTATAATTGGTATTTGCAATGATATCGCTGAGCTAGCAGAATATTTTTCAATACGCTCTGCTAAAATATGCCTATTGGTTGTTGTCACAGTTCAGCATCTAAATCAGCATTCAGCTACAAAACTCTAAGTTAATGGAAATCACATTATGTGGCAAATCTCAGTATAAATAGTTTAGACTCTTGTCATATATGACCTTTCATTTTCCTAAATATTTCGGCAATTTAAAAGCTGCCTATTTGATGAGCCGAGTCCTCTCGACATAATAATAAAGATAATTCATTTAAAACTCAGTTGAGGTAATCTTCCATATAACCATCACACCACAATGTCACTTTGGAAACAATCTCTCTCTTCACGAAGAGACTTACCCTCGTGGTCATAAATTGATGATTTTCATACGTCCAAATAAAAGTAGTCGAAAGATTGAAAAGGCTTGAACCGAGCCAAAGTAAACAAGAACCAGTCCCTCATCAAAATGCTGGCGCAAAATACGCCCTTTAACAGGGCTCAAACCTTTTTGGCAGAATATAAGAGGGTAGGTTATTCTCTTCCTGCAGCTCCCTTCATTTCATTAGAGTCTGCCCATAATTCAAACGAATCTCAGTACCAAATTAAATACAATTCATTCAAAAAACAAAGTTGTGCAAAAATTGCCTTGGCACTCGTAAACACTCGAGCAAGTGGCCATGAGCATGATGTCCACAATTCACCACTAATTGGAGTACATCAACATTATTGCAACCTCGACAACTCCCGCTCGACATGTGCAGTCAAGCTCGGGCTCTGTTCCAAACAGCACACATATAAGCATTGCATACAGTTGCAGCAAAATCTCCCTTCCAACTGTCACGGTAACATTGGAGCACGAGGGGTAATTTTTTCAGCTCAGAGCCTTAATTGATCAAGGCTGACAAAGGACTTTCATACCCTCGATGGTTCAAAAACGGTTGAAACTTCCATTCGAACACTCCAGCTTCGAATTCTCTGGCATGGGTGGGCACGTCGTCCAAAACTTATTAAAACTTTGTACTTTAACATTGGTTGCATCCAAAACTATGCAACGCATAAAGGCTCAGGCTATTGTGTTACCTCAACTAACATGCCAACATTCACCACCAGCCGTTAAAACTGGCAGAGGTTTAAACTCCGGTAACTTTCTGCCCCAAGTTACCACATACTAGCTTAGACTGATATAGTTATCGACAGTGATATACTTCCACAAATCCAGCTGGAAGGTACACAACAGTTTGCGAAACAATACAATAAAAAACTATATTTGGCAGAATCCACAGTGGTCCAATAACCGAAAATGTGGTGTCAATCTCGACACAAACAGAATAATTCTTGAATGCAATACTCAGTTCCCAACTCAAGTTCTGGGAAGATCAGACATGTGAGAGCATGTATGTAATAACAACGACTCGTGCCCCAAAAGGTCGATAAAATGTATGGCTTCCATGCAAGGAAGAATTCTGAAAAAACCCTATCTGGTTCACCCTCGGCCAGCCACGCACCAGCAATTTCTCAGTATGGAACGATCGCTTCAGAAAAAAGGAGAGTTAAGTAATACGTACATAAGCGTTGCACGTACGTAAGTGTTGCAAGAGTATCTCGATCTTGGTTATATGGAGGCCACGCAACCATATGAAATAATCCCAAAAGACAAATATTTTTCGTTCTTTCATTTCATTTTGGGCGAATCCTATTTCGCACATCGGAAAGCAAAGGAATTTTTCTCGACTCCAACTTATTGAAATTTGAAAGTGCATGCACAACCAAACCCTTAGGATACGGTGAAACACACTGCTGACAAATTTTCGTACACCATTCTGCCAGCGTCGATAACAAATGTCGTCACAAAACGACCAATTTTGTCTTCCGTTGCACGACTTTTTGAACCGAAAAGGACAGTTTTCGCTAGTGATGATTCAAGCGAAGATCCTACTTCAAGAACTTTGGCTTGATGGCATTAATTAGAACAACTGCGCCAAGCCAATAGCTTTATTAAAGTGACAACAATTCGCAGAAAATCTGCCAGCAACCGAGCATCCAAATTCTTCGCTGCTTAACTTTGCTCTGAGGCAAGATACCCAAAGCCATTGGTCTTGTGATGTCACGGAAAAACTTCATTCCGCAGCAATCCACATCCTTATTTCATATGGATGCGTACAGGCTAGCAACCAAATGAAGTCCTCTCACTTTGGGATAAATCTCCACTCTTGTAGCATGGACAAATATGGCTTCCTTGTCATGACAAAACCAAAGACATGCAGTGCATCTCCACCAGAAAAGCGCAAGGTTGAGGTATATTAAGCGCTTGAAAAAGATAACGATTTTCTTTATCGCAATTTTTCTTTCTCCCGAGCTCAGCGCGTTTCTACTTACAGGATCCGCTTCGTGAGCAACGCCCGCAAAAGATCGCCCGAGTGAGAAAAGCTTTCCAAAGGATCGGTGCTAAGGCATACCACCCTCCTCAAAGGATACGTTGCAGTGTTTGTATGTTTTTCTACAAAGTTAGTGCATCTCGAGCTATGCTCCCATCTTTCTACGGAGGCTTTTCGAGCAGCATTTGCCGCTACGTTGGCAGACGAGCGGTCCCCTCAAAAATAATGGGCGACAATGGCAAAACGTTCATTGACGCTCAGCGCGCTACAGAACGCGACTTCGTTAAGTTCCTATACGAATGTTCCGCAGATGTTGTCAAAAATTATGCTCCTCAAAGCACTAATTGGCAGTATATACCACCCAGCGCCTCCACATGGGCGGCTTGTGGGAATTCGCAGTGAAAAGCTTTAAAATATTTCTAAAGGAAATCGCGGCTTTCCACAAGTTTACGTTCCAAGGGTTCACGACGCTCTTGGAGCGATTTGACTGTCCCAAGATCCTATGGATTTCAAAGCGCTCATTCCGGTGCACCGATACTGGTAATTCCTGAGCCTGACGCGGCAGACCTTCCTTTGATAAATCGCTCGGAGAAAGTCAAATCGCTCCACCACCAATTCAGTCGCCGCTAGAAAAAGAATTACCTCAAGAATTTTCAAATGCGATGTAAGTGGAAAGATCCACAACGTAATCCACACCCGAGTGGCGATTGGAACGAATCGAAAACGTGCGCCACGGGCCTGATAATCAAATACGGATGTTCGCACACAAAATGGGATTGTCACGAGCTCTCTCGTTAAACGGTGTACCATTCCAATGGAGCATTCTCCGCCCAAAGTACATAAAAAATAAAATTATGAAGTTCTCCGTGTATATTAAGGGTTTAAAGCTCCTGTTTTTAAATGATATACCCAAGTACTTCTCGTTTCTCTGTTCATTTACTTTCAGATCGAGACCCATTATGGCCACGCAGTAGGCATGTCTAGTAGCCACAAAAGCGGAGACCGACAATTGTCTACAATGTCTACTCTGCCACCGATACTATGCTATCAGCACATGCTCGGCTTTGCACTCATCCACACCACCGGTAAATGCAACTCCAGAGCCAGTTAAAAGATTTGTGGGCAGGAGCATCATACGCTGCAACATAAGGCAGCTCTCATCCCAGCACGCATGAGAGGATGCTTAAAAATTTTTATTCTGGCACACTAAAATTAAAAATTGTTTATGAGTTAATAAACCTTCCAATACCACAGTCCTACAAAACGAAAGAAAAATGCGCGCACTTAAAAAGTAACCTAGTAGAGGTGTTAGAACTGGTCGAATTATTCACAAAAATATATTGGAACAAATCCAAACATCTTCAATTCTCAAATTAGTATGACCTTGAAAACAAGCTTTCTTTCTTTTATTTTTTTTATCTATATTAGGGTTTGGTACACATATCTTTCTAAAGAAAAATGTAGGCAGTTTAGATCAATAAAAAATTTGCAATCAGTCTGAATTTACCAATTTTTTTTTATAAATTTGCAACTTTGGTAGTTCCTTTTTCTAACATTTTGCAAGAAAGCATTAAAATTTAAGTCATTTTCTGCCAGGAACGTTCTATTTTGAGCAAAAAAAGCTATCTTTTATCAGAATTAACTGAAGGGTTATGAAATTATGGAATTTATTTCAAAGTGGAAAAATATAAAACACCGTAACTGCAATGAAAATTCTTGGTTTCCCTTTAGTAACGTAATAAGAACTCTGCTTATTTTCCTAACAATTTTTGCATAAGAGATATAAGTTTTCCATGCTTTTTTCTCTACATGGCTTAACTTTTTGAAAAACTTTTCGCCTCGTGTATATGTATAACGGTCCTCGGATTTTAGTAAAAGTTGGCAAAGTCAAACAATTGGGCGTGAAAAGCGTAATCACTGCTCACCGCTTTTTCCTGAGTTCGATTGTTTCAAATTTGTGAAACACATAGTACACCCATATTCGGTTTCATACCAAACACTTCCCAGGTACGAGCGATTAAAGCACACCTTAAACGCAAAACGACTTCGCTTATCCATGAAAAAACCGCAGACAAAGCAAAACTGATTATGTTTATTACACATCATTGCAAACTTAATGTTAATTGAAATTATGTGCGGTGTCTCACAATAATACGACTCGAAGTAACTTTTGATAAAACAACATAATATCTAAAATTCTTAGCTGAATTTTAAGAGTGATTCTTTTTGTCCCTCAGAATAAAAAGTTATTCAGAGAACCACCGAAGTTGAAAATTACAAAAAAAATGCTTAAATTTCAGATTGATTGCAAATTTTTTTCTCAGATCCAAACCATTTTCGCAAAAGTCATTATTGATTTTAAAAGTGCCAACATTTTTCTTTCGAGAGATATATCAACACTTAAATAGCTAAAAAATTAAAAGAAAGAAAGTTTGTTTTGTAGACGAGGTCATACCAAATTGGTATTTTATGAAGAAGTGAACATTTAAGGATATTTGGAAATTTTCCAACATATATTTGTGAACAACTCGACCAGATCTACGACCTGCACTAGACCACTTTTTGAATGTATTTTCACTGTAGACAAGCAGTTATAACAATATACAAATATCCTGTTATGGAAACTAAATGTGACCTATTTAATACACATTAAACACATAATCGTGGTAAAATTAATTTAAACCCTAAGATCACAGAATGTAATGATTATCAAACAATATCTAAATGTAAACATTTTATTTGTAAATCAGACCCCTCTGACAAATGAACTAGAAAAATATTAAAAGACAAATCAACAGCTGTTCACAAACCGACTGTTGCCCATTGGCTACGTACTTGCCCAGCAAGTCGTAGGTTGTGGGTTGGCAGACCGGTGGAGTCATGAAAGAAGTCTGATGTGGAAATGTGGTGACCTTCGAAATATCATAATTTCTAATGCTCCTGACTGTTTTTGTGTTTTTTCCAAATACTTTCCTTATACCGGCCTTGAGCTAAGAAATTAATATTGTTTGTTTTAAATAACTTAAATCATAAATAAGTTCAAATTCTTAACATAGTTCAGTACATAGTCGTTCAAATGCTTAAAATTTTTCAATTGAACCATGTTTTTAACGCCGTCATAATTTTGCGCTGAATATGTTTGTGAATCGTTTGACAAAATATTTGCTTATTTTTTTTTTCATCCGCAACCAAGGCATTGCCGTTGTTGGGCGCGTACTCCCAAAAAATAAACTTTCTTAAAAAGATTTTTCATGGCGCCTGAGCAGGGACAGTTCGCGATTTGGTAAAAAATAAATAAAAACCAAATAACTAAATGTCATAATTAAAAAACAAACTAAGTGACAAATAAGCATATTAAACATTAAGAAAAGTGCAAGGTTCATATTGAGACATATGTATGTACATAAGAGCTTTTACCATCCTTTGCAACAAATATTGCCTGCGCGTAACTCACAAGTCTGCTTTCGTGTCAAGTGTTGGTGAAAAATAAAGAGCACAAAATATGTTAGTACAGATAGAACAAGTAGCGACTGTGCATTTAAAAATATTAAATTAGAATAACGTTACAATAGGCTCGTTTTTTTGTTCCCGAGTTGCAAAAGAATATTAGGTAAGATAAGAAATAGTATCTAAAGCAACAACACTAACTCGGAAAAATATGCGAGTTGAGCCAACTCGGTAAAATGATGTTCGACGACAAAAAAAAATACATGGGAAAGTCCAATTTAAATCCTGAACCGTTTTTATTTGCATAGTATTTTTAAATATACAAATACATCAACCTAAAATTGCCAGCACAGCTATTTTCCGTTCTTAAATAGTTTTAAACAAATCGCTTCTTCGTTCTTTTGAAACTCGGGTACAATAAAACGGGCCTATACATAAATATACGAGTAAACGGTATTTGTGTGAATATTGAACAAGTGGAAGAAAACATTACCACAAACATAGGTCCATGCAAACATATGTACAAATGCACTTTAGGGTGGATACAAAGCGACTTAATTTTATGTACCGGTTAAGCGGTTTACCAACTACCGGTTAAGAAATAGCAACTTGTTAAAAAAATGGAAAGGGCTGTAAATGCCTTCTCTTAAGGTAACGAGTGCAAACCATTGAAAGTTGTTTTGTTTTCAAGCGTAATATTAAAATTACTGAAAAATAAATAAAGTAAAAGCGATTCAAGATAAAATTAGTAATTATCACACTTTCAATTATTGGCATCTCCTTGTTCACTGTTTAATACATACGTATATAAAAATGCTAATAAGTGTACTTATGTACATACATATTTACTGTGAAGTGAAGCTGATGAATAGTTATTCAAAATAAATGGTTAACCATGTTGTTCGACGCGCGATCGTTTTTTTTTTGTTTTTTTTTTTTTGCAATTTGGTTTCTACTGGATTAGAAGCCTTGCTTAAAAGATCCAAACAAAAGTTTTACATAGAACTTAAAAATAATATAAAAAAATTTCAGTAAGAAACCAAAACTTGTCTATTTTGTCTGTGTCTGGAATAATTTTCGTTGCGTTATTGCATTTTAGCTACTGTGCTTTCAGCTGTCTTTCGATTTCTGGTTGAAGGAGGAGGCTATTAAGCCAGTTTTCGTTTTCGTTTTTTCAGATTTTTTTGTTTTTACGGACATTCAGGATACATAAGTGCATATAAGTGCATACATAAACACCTTGACATACGACACTGCGCCTGCTCCATTTCTCGCATACATATTATCAGTTTCGTCTACTGGCCCCACTAATCACCAAAGAAAAAATCCTACTGCAAGAGCTATTGTTTTAGAAACTAGATTGGGATGAGTCAATTCCATTGCAGCGTGTTCCTAGCTGGCAAAATTTCAAAGCCAACTTACTGCAGCTTTCGTCAATTAGCATTTCTCGGTATGTTAATACAGAGTCGAGTGCAAGTTGCCAATTGCATGGTTTTGCCGATGCCTCGATACGATCGTATGCTCGCCAATGGCATCAAATGTACGTGCTTACTGCAAAGTTTAGAGTAGCTCCGCTGATAACAAAATATCTTCCGCGTTTGGAGTTCTCGGCAGCCTACCTTCTGGCCAAACTATGGTCGAGAATTGAGCCAATATTCAGTCGAACGATTGATAATCTTCATTTCTGGACAGACTCCGAAATTGCTTTGCATTGGATCAAAACGCATCCATCTGCATTACGAATTTTCGTTCCAAATAGAGTATCCTAAGTCCAAGAGTTTTTTGATGATTTCACTTAGCGACATGCCCCAACGAAACATAATCCAGCGGATCAAGTGTCTCGGCGTTGTAACGTGGACGCATTGAATATGGTTAGCAGACAACAGTTCTTCCTAGAAAACCCCGCGCTATGGCTTACAAATATTCACTTCCAATCCTCTCCAGAAGACGAAGCGTAAGGGAAGAAGAAGAATGCTGCAGTTTTAGTTGCTCACACAAATAAATGCCACTCTATTATAGACCTGATTGAAAAGTACTCAGGCGCATTAAATATCCTACTGCAGTTTTGACTAAAGAACTTCTTAAAACTTATTAAGACGATTCAACAGAGAGAATTCAGCGAAGAAAATCTGAAACTCACAAAAGATGTCACCCCACCCAAAAGCCTGTAAAAACTCAATCTGTTTTTGCACGACTACTGGATCTTTCGTTTTCGTTTAATTAATTCCGTGTAGAAGGCCGCTTCTTGAACGTGCCTCTCGCATACGATGCCAAGTTCCATTGCTCTTAAGCAAGAGCTCGCACTTGTTTAAAACTTATTTACGGTACCTACAATGACTTAATTACCATGCTGGGGCGAAAGTATTGCTAGTGCTTCTGCGAGAACGAATTTGGTTGAATAACGCTTGAAAAGCCAGCACACACTGCTTTCATTATAAGCCGCGCCATTAAACTCAAATAATGAGCAACTTACCTTACGGACTTCGCACTCTACGACCTTTCCTTATATGTGGAACAGATTTTTGCGGCCCCGTATAAACTACACTAAAAATACGCGGTCGACCACCACTTAAACATATATCGCAGTGTTAGTTTGTTTCATATCCAAAGCAGTACAATTTCGTCACCGCCGACCACAAGCTACGCGAACTGGAAGAAGCGTTCGTAGCCCAACAACCGGAACTGGAGAAATACGCGGCGGGCGAAAGGTCCTACTTCACCTTTATACCACCCAGGGCACAGCATTTCGGCGGGTTGTGGGAAGTGACAGTGAAGTCCGTCAAATATTTGCTCGTGCGCGCAATCGGCAACGTGCTGCTTACCACAGAAGAACTGCAAACGCTGCTCGCCGAGTTCAAGGCAATTCTTCGCCCGCCAGTAACAGCAGCTCACGTGCTAATTGGGTGTTCACTGCGGGCGTTACCACCAGCGCAGGTGCTAATGGACCCAATTCACTACGCGACAGATGGCGAGTTCTTTTCTGCCTCAAGTAACAGTTCTGGAGACAGCTGTCCAAGAGTTACCTGACACGTCTTCAAATGGGTACAAATGGGTACATCCGTAGCGCAACTTTCAGCGCAACGACCTCGTTTAGTTCAATAGAACAACGTTCCGCCGCGTCGCCGCAATCGTCCCAGGGCAAGACGGCTAGGTCCGACTTGCAGACGTCATAATCCTGTCAAGGTGGCCGGTATTACGTCATTATTAACGGTAAATTTATTTCTACACTTTATATAATTCTTCTAAATCTAAAAACAAATAATAACATGAATTTAAAATTGGAATTTAAACCTTACTTACTTACTTACTGACTTAATTACTTGCCCGGGTCAGGATTTGATCCCAGGACCTACCGAAGAAAGCGCGCACCCGCTACACACTCGGCTACAGCGGATGTTTTTATGTACCTAAAATATTATCTATTTTAAATTGAAATTATATGAAATACATATGTGTACTTTATACTTACCACTGGTACACACATACTCTTTACTTACCATACCTTATTCTTATTATCTTTTGCATCACCACTTACATTTTCATACATATACATACATACATATATATTCTTCTATTTTTGTTTATAACCACAGTTAGTTTAAGTCTTAGGCTAAGAAAACTGAATTGCTAAAAATAAAAATCACTTGTTAAGTAGAATCGATAGCGCGCTGTTGATACTTTCATCCGCACGTAAGGATTGTTGTTGTTGTTCGCGTACTCCCATAAAAAATTCTTAAGGTTTTTATAAGGAAAAGAGGCTATTATTTGAAATGAATGGGAAAATGTTATTCACATATAATTATAATCCAGCTGACCCCCCAAACCCGATTTTTTTAATGAATTAATTTTGAGCATTTGCAATATAACCCGATTTTTTTATTTTTTTAACCGAAATAAGCGAGCTTTAACAATTTCAATCATAGATTAAATGAAACTCTCTTCCAATTCAACAGAATTTAATATGCTATATTTTTTTGGAAAGCTGACCCGACGTACTTCGTTGTGGCCAATATTTAGCGAAAGTAAATAAAATCAAGGATTAATTTCATTAAATTTAATTCGTTTGTATTTTTGTTAGTACCAAAGTTTAATTTCGAATTGGTATGCTTTAGGAGCTTTTCGGTCGGTCATATCTTAAAAGCAAACAAAAGTTTCTTTTTTTCTCCTACGCGTTTCGGCGTCTTCCGCGCCTTCATCAGGGAGTCAGCATTTTATTGTACATAAAACATAAAAACAAGTGTTAACAAAATAACAATATGTTTGCTTACAACAATTATTGCACTTACATTTTTAATCACATTAAAAACAGTAACAAATCAATTAACAAAAGTATAACAATAAAACCCCACATATTAAAATTACACTCTAATTTTGTGTCCATCTGTTTAACAAATACTCGTTATTGCTGTTCTGTATGCGCAGTTTATATTGGCTACGTCTTCCTTAAAATTCATCGTGTTTCGTATTTGTTGTTGTGTTCTCAGCCCTTCTAATGTTAATCTTGTCCTCTCTTTTTTCTCCACGTCTAATATATTTGTGTTTTCGAAATCGGCTGAGAGTCCGCTATTCGTTAAATGTTGTGCCAATGCTGTTGTTGTCTTTTTGTTCTTCGCGTCCGTTTTATGTTCGCTAATTCTAATTCCAAGCGATCGCTTTGTAGTGCCTATGTATATTTTGTCGCAATTTACCATTGCACTTAATTTCATATACCACGTTGTGTTGTTGTTCTTTGTTAATTTTGCCTTTTGTTTTGGTAAACACCGAGTTGAGCGTGCGATGTGTTTTATGTGCAAAGTATATTTTGTCAGTTTGCATGCTTCTACTTATTGTTTTGTTGTCCGTTAGTCCTGGTATGTATGTATGTGATGCCTGTGTATTTTCTATTTTCGTTTTTGTTTGTGGTTTCAATATTTCTGAGCGCCAATAGCCTTTTGTTGTTTGCAGTTGCTAACAGACTCTCTATTGTTGCATTAGGGTATCCATTTTTGAACAATCTATTTTTAATTTTCTTGGTGTTGTCTTTTTTGAAATCCTGGTCACTTAAATCGTATATTTTATTTATTAGATTGATAGCTGTGTTTTTTTTTTTTTGCGTCCACGGGTGGTTTGAATGATAATTAATCATCCTTAACGATGCTATCGATTTTGCATACCAGTTCGTTTTGATTTTATTGTCAATTCGGTGTATTTCCATGTCTAGGAAGGCTAGCTTTTTCCCGTGTTCTGTTTCCGTAGTGAAATTTATTTTATTATTTTGTGCGTTTAGTGCTTTTAGTATATCTCCACGTCCTTGATCTTAACAATAGCGTATATATCACCTACATATTTGTTATTTTTCGTTTTATTGAAATCTAAAGAAAAAGAATAGAGCGTACACTTCCAGCGACTGCCCTTGTAACGTGTTTATGGTCATCGCATACGCAAATTTCACTGGGAACTGAATACTTTTGAACTGGAACGGCAAATCGGTTGAAGTCAAGGGAATTCGCGGAATTAAGCATTCTTCTTCTTTGAGTGGTCCTTTCAAAATCCTCGCCACTAACACATGGTTCATTAGCGTCGTCACAATCAGTCTGGTTCCATTACACAGTTTCGGGGCATGAAGATTTCGTCGAATAACGAATAATGATGGTAGATCCAACAGGTAAATCCAAAGAGTAGAGGAATTCCACTGGATAATTAACTACTTCGTTCTCGTTTTCAACGCGATCGATAGATTTGTATGAACGCAAATCTCCCGGAATATAATTTTTAATCATCCAGTTCAGGTCATTGACATCAAAATTTTTCGATGCTAAAATTGTGCGTGCGCTCATCCAAACGTAGTTACGGTAATTTTGACCAACGTTTGGTATACATTAGTGATGAGTTTATCTTTGTTTGAAGTTAATTGGTAAATAGCAGGTGAAATAACTACTAAACCACTGGAGGTATCTACCGGCATCTGCCCATTTCCGATTCTCAGCAGTTCTTTGGAGAAAACTTCTGCGGTTCTATCCCGTTGCAGGAACACTCGTATATTCAAACTGAATATGATATCCGCTGGCGCAGCACAAATACAACAAGCAGCGAACCGACAGTGACAAACAACGACTTACACTGCACACAGATCGTGGGATCCGCTGACGCAGCACAAATACAACAAGCAGCGGACCAACAGTGACAAACAACGACTTACACTACACACAGGTGGTGGCAGTCGTGGGATCCGCTAACACAGCACATTGCCGACAAGTAACAGCGGCAGCAGCGACAGCAATGACAGCAGCGGCGGTGAGGACAGCTTAAGCTAGGTTCTAGCATTAAGTGATTAGCAATAAGCAGTTCGGAATTAGACTCAATAAAGGACGGAAGTGCACAAAAATTAAGTTATATATGCTGAACATTTTCTTCTTCCAAAAATTGCGAAAATTCATTTGAAGTATAACAACTACCTCTATCCGATAATATCGTTTTTGACCTACTATATGACCGAAAATAGCCTCTCAGAGAGCTAATTACTTCTCTTGTACTAGTTGTTTTTGTAGTATACAATCTGACAAACTTTATGCAACCGTCTATAACTACAAAAATATGTTTCTTAACTCTTGAATTGTCGATCGGACCAAAATGATCTATATGTAAAACCTTCAAACGGACTATCTATATTTCTTGGAGATACTGTGTAAGAACCCCTCTTCTTTTCCATGTTTAGGTGAAAATACTATACATTTTAAACAATTTTGTATGTGTTTAGGCCCTTTTTCTCTCATTTTCACAAACCAGTAATGTTTCGAAACAAGGTCTACCACTTTGTCAATACTAAAGTGACTCATTTCATCGTAATACTTAAATAGTACATGGCTTTCCATGTCTTCTGGTCACAAAATAGAACTTTACCATTATTAGTCTTTCTATATACAATTCCTTTTCGCATCTCATATAAGTTATGCTCACTTTGTCGCAGAAAATCCCCTATTTCTTTCATTTTCTTATCTTTTGCCTGACATATGATTAGATTCTCTTCGAACGTATTTGTTTCTACTAGAAGAATATTATTATTTCGACTTAGAGCCCCTACATGTTGCATGCGCGTACCTGATCTGTGTTCTAATAAGTAGTCGTAGTTTTGTAGCTCAAGAGCAAATCTTGATATACAATGTCATCGTTAACGATGCATGAGTATTGAACCGAAACCTAACGCACTCGCGTCGCAATGTAGTTCCGTTTCGTCTTTTGGATCATAAATTGCTAATATTGGGACTTCCAATAACTTCTGTTTAAGTGTTAAGTGTTTCAAAACTTTTTAGCTCTTCCATGCCGAAATGAAATGCTCTATCCTTTCTGGTTAAATCATACAACGGTTTTGCAATTACTGAGAAATCCTTAACAAATCACCTAAATTGCGAACATAGTCCTAAAAGCTTTGAACTGAATGAACTTTATTTGGAACTGGAAGGTTTTGAATCGCTTCTAAACTTTTTTATCTGCTTTAATTCCATCTTTCGAAATGGAATATCCTAAATACTTGACTTCACGTTGTAAAAATTCGCATTTGTCTAAACTCTAAATTATTTTCAACTAATTTTTGAAAAACTTCAGTTAGAATCTCAAAGTGTTCTTTTTTGTCATCTAAATATATTATCACCTTGTTCTTCCTAGCCATATCTGAAAAGATTTTATTTACAAACCGCTGAAACGTCGAGGGTGTATTTTTAAGCGCAAAAGGCATGCGTAAAAATTCAAATTGTCTTAATGGCGTTATAAACTAAGTATATTTAATTGAATTTCCGTGCATAAATACGTGAAAAAACCCATTCTTTAGATCAAGTTTTGTATATAATCTTTTGTTTGCCATTCTGTCCAATAAATCGTCTATCAAAGGGATTGGGTAATTATCTTTAGCTGTTACCTTGCTAAGCGCCCTATAGTCAATACACATCCTGATATCCCTTGTCTTTTTGCGTACCAGTATAATTGGAGACACGAACTCCGACTCACTTGGTCTGATAATTTTCTTCTCCAGATATTCATCTAACAGTCTTTGCAACTCATTTTTTCAGAATATGATAGCCGTCTTGAAGGACAGTTGAAAGGCTTTTCATTATTACCGACCAATTTCAAATCACTCTTAATTTTAGGTTCATGTGAACGTTTTGTTGTATAAAATCTTTTTCATCATTACATTTCTTCAGCACTCTCTATTGTTCCACCATCTTTATCCTTCGTCTTCATTTTGATACTTTCCATTTTAACATTATCTTCGCCTTTCAATTTTATTTCAGTACTTTTTATTTTAACATTATCTTCGTCTTTTAATTTGACTTCCGTCATGAATTTCGTATGCATTACATTTTTATTAATTTCAATATCTCACCCTAACTCGAATTTACAAACCTTTAACAAGTCTCGTCCTAACACAGCTTCATACTTTGTAGTGCAATCATCAACTACTAAAAAATTAAATGCAAAATATTCTTCTTTTATTTTCACATAATATAAAAACTTTCCATGAGTTACAATACGTACGTCATTTAAACCGGAATAGCAAGAGTTCATCTTTAATAAATGTGTTACATCCAGTCTGCATTTAATGCATGACTGCCTTATGAAGCTCATTGGACTTCCGGTGTCAATTAAACATTATAAATAAAAATAAACATCGACATCACTTTTTATAATAAAATTAAATAATCTTACATATCCGTTGACCATATTAATAATTTTCTTCCCCATTCAAATTAAAGTTGTACACTGCGAATCGCTATTTGATGTGTATGAGCCGGTCGTCGGACGCGGCAATAATAACACTAGTTGTACGTTTCACAAATATACTTTATTGACCAGGCACGATGTGCTCCGGCTTATGCTCAACTTAAATCTAACCTAGCCCAAAACCTAACTTAACCATTAAGCCCTAAGAACGCGTATTCAGTGGTCGACGCTGCCGGCTTTGACGTCTGCGTCGTGCTGACTCTGCTTCCGATAATTGTTTATCCAATTGGTGATAGTGCAAGCAACGATCGCTGGTCAATTGTTTACGCAATCGGCTATTGACACTATTTATGTAGAACGCTTGCTGTCCGTCCGCCTCGTCGCCTTGGTGGTTGTTATTATTTACGTAAGCTGCTGGCACAGCGAATGATATGTCGTTGCTTTAGTGGCGGTCGTTGCCCACACAATCTGCTGATGAGGCAAGATGTTGTATTGGCCTCACCACATTCGTACCCAACTGGAAATTGGGAATTATGTGTGACCTACTCCCCCCTTCGAAACACGATCGTCCTCGTTCGTTGTCATGTCTTTCACCACCAGGTTGATCTCGTGTAATGCTCGTGTTTTCTTCTTGTACTGCCTGAGGAAAGCGAGGCCACTGATCAACGCAGCTACTCCCAGACCCAGGATGAAAGCAAGTGTCCGGCTCGTGACGGTCGTTAGTTCTTCTTTAATTTCGTCAATGGTTTGTAGATTTTGATTGTTGAGGCGGTGAAGGTAAGGCAAACTCAAAATGGTCTCATGGCCAGTGATGTTCAGTAGGGGTGAAGCAGCAATACCTGGAGCCTTTTCCAGCCTGCTCATTCTGTTAACGTACTTAGTGCCGTTCAGGAACACAACATCCTCGAAAGTTACGAGATTCGTGCCACTTACATTTCTCTCAGGTGCTTTATCAATGGCAATTCTGGTTGGGCTGTCATTAATGATTATGACTCCATCGTCAACTATGGTGCTAGCGTTCAGGTGACTCGGTTGCGTGTTACAATGTGCTGTGCCACCGGTGTGAAGTTGCAGTGTGCATGTTGTATTTGTAGTTAATCTGCAGAACGTTGAAGTTGTTGTTGCTTCACAGTTGTTGACCGCAAAAATTCCGCTCTTGCACTCGACCACTGTGTTTTCGTTGATTTGCAGCACGACGCCGTTGTGTACCACCGGAAAAATCAAAACTTTCCTACACAAAAACTCAATTTTAGGATATTTGATTATAAAATTAATTACATCATTGTGCTGAATAACTTTAACGGTTGACACTTCCATTAGTTCAGTGATTGCTATATCTGTGATTGGCCCAACCAATATGGATTTCAAACCCTCGTCATCTATGATTACTGGATTTACTACCTTTATTTTTGCAAGGGTTATTGCGAGCATTATATTTTGAATTTCCGTGATCATAATTATATCCTTTATTAGGACTGTTGTCCCTAAGTCTGCCTCCACTCTCTTCTCCTCACACAGGGGGGTTAACTTGCTCCCTAACCTTCTATTAGTTTTTACCATTACCTTTTCCCCCACTTCAAAGACCCTGTTCTGCATTGAAGGGTTATTTCTAGCCAGCTGCGCCTGTTGCGCTTGTTCAATTTTACTTTTTACTTCCTTTTGGAATTCTTTGGTTCAGGCGTATATTACCTCAATAGGCTCTTTATTTGTGACCGAATGTATTGTTCGGTTGTATTCAATGGTAGCTTGAGTTATTAGGTCGATTGTATCGCTTATTCTTCTTTCAAATTTGATACACCTAGCGATTTCTACCAAGGTACTATGAAATTTCTCTACCTGTCCGTTGGAAGTACTGTGGAGAGGGGGAGCGCTTACTATATCAATCCCATATTGGTTCTTCAACAGGGTCACAATGGTGTCCGAGTTAAAAGACGCCTCATTGTCACAATAGAAAGTTTTTGTTCCTGGGAAGAAATTAATCAATTGGAAGATGGGTATTTTTACATCCGTTATTGTCCGAGACGGTATCGGTTGAACTACCGCAAATTTAGAGAATTCATCAACACAAGTTAAAAAATGTTTCTTGTCTGTGGAGAAAATATCTATGTGTAGCATTTCCCCTGCGTATGACGGAATCGGCGTAACGCCGAGTTCCTGCCTTCTAGGGTGTCGATCGTATTTGGCTTTCGTGCATATTTTGCAGTTTGTGACAATTTCGATTGCCAATTTGGACATTTTCGGAAAATAATAGTCACAGAGGATCTGTTTCACATTTTCCTGCGCAGCTCTATGAGCACGATTGTGTTCAGTAGTAACTATTTCCCTTTGTTCATCCTTGTTCGTAATATCCGACACCGTGTTTTTGCAGTACCAGAATTTGGTAGATAGGAAGCACCTTACCAATTCGTGTTGTATGCTGGCTAGCGCCGGTAGCTCGCAGTGAATCGCGTTCACCACGAGGGGGTTAATGACCTCTGTAATGCCGTGAAATTAAAGGCGGTGAAATACAATAGTCACAGAGGATCTGTTTCACATTTTCCTGCGCAGCTCAATGAGCACGATTGTGTTCAGTAGTAACTATTTCCCTTTGTTCATCCTTGTTCGTAATATCCGACACCATGTTTTTGCAGTACCAGAATTTGGTAGATGGGAAGCACCTTACCAATTCGTGTTGTATGCTGGCTAGCGCCGGTAGCTCGCAGTGAATCGCGTTCACCACGAGGGGGTTAATGACCTCTGTAATGCCGTGAAATTAAAGGCGGTGAAATACAATAGCACCGGATAGCCTGGCGACAACTATTTATTTCTAAGGAATAGAATATATGCATATTAAAATGTGGTAAACTAAATTACATAGGTTAACAAATACTCACCGCAGTTTGCGCCCTTTTTCTTGTATGTTCACGACACTACTAAATTGTACATCTGAGTTAGCAGCGAATAGACAAAAAAGCGAGTTCGCAAATAGCGATGAGCTTACATCGATTATTATTAAACGGATTAGAGATGGGCATTTTGTTACATCCCCACCCCCGTGAATCACTACGATTCACTAGAATCTAAGTTCAAAACGGCCAACTTTGACGTTGCACGGCGAAGCACCCCTGTGTTTGTTCTGACATCTGCTCTTCTTATCTCACCATCTGCCCCCCGGTAGACATGCTCAACTACACCACGGCACCACTGTCGCCTCGGCATATTCGGGTCACAAATGTAAACGGAGTCGCCCACACTCAATGATTTCGACGGTGTGCACCACTTAGCTCGCCTTTTCAAAGTGGGCAAACACTCCATTACCCAACGTTTCCTAAATCGGTCGCGCAGCTGCCGTGAAATTCGCCACTGCTTCCGCAACGTACACCTCTTCTCCTCCTGCTGCCCTATACAAGGTGTTTGCATCGTATTAGCCGATCCCAACAGAAAGTGGTTTGGGGTTAGCGGCTCCTCTTGATCGACTGAGATCGGTAGATGGGTAAGAGGTATGTAACCTTCAAAGGGCAGAAGTAGTCCAAGCCAGTGTAGCTAAATGGCCTGACGTACGGTGTCAACCTGTCCTCAGGGAGCGGGGCCATAATGGGTGTGATGGGCTTAGAACGCGCAATTCTGCACTCCATGCAGCCGTTTACAACCCTACGCAAAACCTGCCTAATATTCACAACCCAAAATGTGTGCCTTATTTCTCCAATTGTTGCTTCAATATTCTGATGTTTCATTTTACGGTGATGATACGCGACAATCAGCACAGTAATGCGATGTTTCGGTGGCAGTACAATTGGATGTATGGCGTCGAGTGGTAACCAGCTGGCTGCTTGGATCCTACCACCAACACTTATAACCGAATTTGTATCCAAGTACGGCAACAAACTATATATGGGACTCTCATTTGATACCATTTGTCCATCTCGTAGTTGCTTCAACTCCATAGCGTATATTTCAGACCGAGCTTGTCGGCATAGATAAACTGCGGCTAGTTCATCTGAAGATAATCCATAGTCACCATTACTGAAACTTTTATCACGAGTGCGATCTATGAATCTGAACATCCAGGCCGTAGTTCTCTTCAATCTGGCGTAGGAGGAAAATCTGTTAAAATCAATTAAATTGTTATTGGCTGTAAGAAAAATGTGTTCTTTCGAATCTCTTCGTCATGTTCATGCTGGCTACTTGCACGGAATGTGGAATGCGGCCACGATTCGATCGGCAGGGATAAAAACTTTGGACCTGAGAACCAGCGGGTTGTCGGGTCAATATCTATTTGACTCGTCCGGCGTGTCGCAGTATCGGCGACATTTTCACTAGTAGGAAGCCACCTCCAATCACTCGGCTGGGTTGTTGAGAGGATCTCCGCTATCCGGTGCGCTACGAATGGCTTATATTTCCGGTGTTTGGAATTTATCCAATTAAAGACGGTGGATGAGTCGCTACAAAAAATTCGCGAAGAAACTGCAAGGCGATGTTCGTCGAGTATTGTTTGGGACAAGCGCGTTCCGAGTACAGCTGCCTGGAGCTCAAGCCTTGGTACTGTCATTAGTCTCATAGGTGCGCATTTTGATTTCGCGCATACAAGTGAAACTTTGATGGTTCCGGCAGCAATAACGTACCTCCAATAACACACTGCAGCAAAGGCCTCCTCACTAGCGTCGACAAAAACGTGCAACTGCAAGTGCTTTGGCGCACCTTCAGTGAAGTAAAACCGTGGAGTTTTAACCGCGACTGATCTGCGTACTTCTCTCTGCCAATTCCTCCAAGCACCAGTAACATCATCAGGCAGCGGCTCATCCCAGATGATCTTGCGTCGCCATACTTCACGCATTATTAGCTTAGCTCCGACAACCAGATGGCTCAAAAATCCCAATGGGTCAAAGATTGACATGACATAGCTAAGAACTTCTCGTTTCGTTGGCGGCCTGCTGCCAGTGATGACTTCTGTTTCCAGTCGAGGGAATCTCAGCTCGTATCTGAAGGTGTCATCTCGCGGTTGCCAAAACATTCCGAGGACCTTTTCGGATGGGGGATTCTTCACTTTGAAATAGTTGCTCCTCATGCTGCTTGCCTCCGCATCGCTGCCTAGATCTTCTGTTACAGCGATTGAATTGGATATATATCCACGCATCTGAAATCCAGCTGCTTCATGTATTTTGGACAGTTGCTTGGCTATACGAACCGCTTGCTACACCGACTCGAAGCTGTCCACGAAGTCATCAACATAGTGATGTTTCACTATAGAATCCACCGCTCGAGGAAAATGTTCTGTGTATTCCAGTGCATTTAAAGTTTTTACAAATTGTGCTGCGCAAGGGGAGCCAGCCGCACCGAAAGTCATAACCTGCATCTCGTAAATGTCCGGTGGACTCTTATCGTCCTCTCTCCATACGAACCTCTGCGAGCATCTATCTTCGGGCCGAACGTAAATTTGATGGAACATCTCGACAATGTCTCCACATACTCCGATTGAGCCAATACGAAAATTAAATAGCACAGAAGGCATCGGTTGATACTCTTGCGGTCCTTTAAGTAAACATGAATTGAGTGATACACCCCCGACAGAGGCGGCAGCATCGAACACAAGACGCAATTTCCCTGGCTTATTGGGATTCACAACCGCGAAATGGGGCAGGTACCATAGCCTTGTGCTCTTTGTCTCTTTTTCAGCAGCTGTCAACTTTCGCGCGTATCCTTTCTCTATATAGCGCTGTATTATTGCCTTGTATGCCGCAGCGAAAATATGGTCCCTTGTAAATTTCCGCTCAATGCCAAACAATCTGTTCTCGGCCATCTGGTAACTGTCAGGCATTTTGACGTGGTCACTCTTCCAAAGGAGTCCTGTCTGAAATTTTCCATTCACGCGCACCGTCGTTTGCTTGAGTATGAGTTTCGCGCGGGCATCGTCGTGGCTCTTTAAGTCTGGTGCGGGCCGCACTCCAAAACTGTCTATATTAAACTATTCTTCAACTAAATTATGCAAATCGCTCACCTTTTGCACATGTAGACACGCTGCGCTTGGCGCGACCCTCTGTCCAGTCGGCCCGAAGACTACCCAAGCTCCGTGTTGGCTGCATATGGGCCTCGATCTTCAAGCTGCATTGATACGGACGGCAAACCTAAGTGGCAATGATCCAGCCCGATGTGTATCATCGGAGTGACGTCGGAGAACGGCATAGGCATGTTTGGCAAATCACGGGTGACCAAACCACGTAAGTCATTGTTATTGAGGCTTTGCACTGGCAGATTAAGGTTTGGCAAAACGTAAACGCGACGCAACCTATGGCGCTTACTTAATCCCTTTCCGCTGATTTCGAGATTAACTACTGTGGCAGCTTCCTGGGCAGTTCTTCCTCCGAACCATTGGATATTCAAGTCGTATTTTTCTCCACGGATACCCAACTTCTCCAAAAGGCTTTTGTCCATCATCGTAATGGAGGATCCTTCATCTAACATCGCAGATGTATCAACTCGTTTACGCGGCCCATATAGCGTCACTGGCAAGACACGGAATAAGAGCCCTTGTCGATTAGTTGTATCAGAAGAACAGGTCAGCATTGACTCCATTACGTTGGCGGTACCTACCAACTGTTGTCCTCTTTTTGATGTAGCCGTTGCGCTAGTGGCGCTACTAGGTTCATGCAGAAGTTTGTTATGCTTACGTTGACAACCGTCGACCATACATGGTGTGCGACTACGACAATCACGCGCCGAATGACCGCTTCTCAGGCACGAAAAACACAGTCGTCTCTGCTTTGTCTGAGCCCATCTATCAGATATGCAGGAATCATTAAATTTTTGACATACATAGATTTTGTGTTGTCCCTTGCAAATTGGACACTTAACCGAGGGCTGGGACTCCCTAGATCGTTCTCCGTAGCGTGTAGTACCACTCGTCGGCGACTATCACTTTGTTGCAGTGTACAAACCAAATTTGCTAAATCGGTGAGCCAGTTGCTGAAATCGGACTAATTTCTTTTAGCTGTTGAAGCTGGTTGCGTATTAACCACTCCGGTCGGCCAAATCGAAATTGTAGTTGCTCCATAACAGCACCTACGTTATCCGGGTGTATTAGCAATGATTTAACCACTTCCCTGGCTTCGCCTATCAAACATTTCAAAAGGCGTTGATTGTTTTCAAGGTTAGTGTAACCATAAGCGGCAGTTGACTGGGTAAAGGCATTTGAAAACAGTGGCCAGTCCTCCGCATGACCACTAAATTTGGGCAAATCTTGGATTTTACGCGGCACTTGGTAATTGGCACCAGGAATTACCGATTGCGAAGTGTGGATACCGTTTGCGAACGAATCTGCATTTGTAGTTAATTTAGGTCGGCAAGGCAGTGCGCTAAACCCAACGTTTGACCGGTAACCGTCATTAAGATTGGGCAATGTTGTTGTTGCTGGCTGTGAAGCAACTGTATATATGTGCGTTGGCGAAGCACCTAATAAAGATGACGATTGCCCACTATTGGTGCCATACTGTAAATATGGCACGATATTGTATAGGCTGTTTGGCACCGTAGGTTCGACGGGTTGCCCGTTATAACAGGGGCTTTCACCGAACGTTCGACGTTGGTTGTTGTTGTCTACCTGCGCTTGTGTGTCTCGAAGCTGATTTTCGAGCGCTTATATTTTTTCAATTAAGCAACTCACCTGTTGTACGTAGATGGAACTATGGCAATCCTCCGAACTGGCTGTGGCTGATGTGGCGGCGGTGTATGTGAATGCACCGTTGTTTGCTATGGGCGTGGCAGTAGTTGATGAGGTGATTGCGTTTGTAAAGGAGCTTGTGGCGTTCGACGGGGTGATCATGGTTGCGGCGGCATTGGCAGTAAATATGGCGTTCGACGCTGCGGCGGCGGTGACAGCGGGTATAACCACTGGTGTCGTAGCGGAGTTGGCAGTGGCCGTTGTGGCAACTGATAAACTTACCGATGGGGCTACCGGGGCTGCGATGACTGGTGCTGCGAACGTGGTGGCCATTGATGGAATTCTTGGGGCTGCAGGGGCTTCGGCAGCAGACATCGTCAATAGGGCTGCGACGGCATTGGCAGATGACGTACTCATATTGCTTGAATTTTGGGACAACTCCGTTGTTACTTCTTGCTGCAGGCCGTCTCGGTGGAGTACGCTTCATTCCTAGCAATGGATAACGGTCCTTAGGTCGAGCTCACTCTCAAGATTACCGCTGGCTACAGCTTCTCAGGTCAACCGTTATGTCGCTGGCTGCGACAGTTCAGTTATGCCGAAATACAATAGCGCCGGATAGCCTGGCGACAACTATTTATTTCTAAGGAATAGAATATATGCATATTAAAATGTGGTAAACTAAATTACATAGGTTAACAAATACTCACCGCAGCTTGCGCCCTTTTTCTTGTATGTTCACGACACTACTAAATTGTACATCTGAGTTAGCAGCGAATAGACAAAAAGAGAGTTCGCAAATAGCGATGAGCTTACATCGATTATTATTAAACGGATTAGAGATGGGCGTTTTGTTACAACCTCCTTTACTTCGTCAATGAGGCTGTTTATATCCATGAAGTGAATAACGTGGCGGGTTGTTCCGCCAAAGAGTATAGATAGAAGTATAGATGTTGATATCCCTAGTTCCGTACAGATAATTTTGAAGTTTCCCTAAAGTCCATACTATGGCCAGTAATTCTCTTTCATTTGTTGCATAATGCATTTCCCTATCTTTCGGCGCTCTTGAAATCATTGTAATGGGTTTACCATTCTGCGAGAGGACTGCGCCAATGCCGTGAGCGGAGGCGTCTGTCGTTAAGTCAAATGGTTTTTTAAAATCTGGATACATTAAGATGACATCTTCAGATGCCAGGATGTTTCTTAATCTTTCGATGGCATTGTGTTGCGATTCGCTAAAATCAATGGGTACCCTTCTGGACCTGTGTTTACTTACTGAGCCATTTTCACCTTTTAGGATCTCAGTTAGAGGCCTTGCTATGGAGGCGAAATCTTTTACAAAACACCTGTAATAACTTGCTAGGCTTAGAAAGGATCTAAGGCTGAACAAATCCTTAGGTTCAGGATATTCTTGAACGGCTTAGACCTTTGCGGGGTCAGTTTTTGCCCCACACCTTGTTACTATGAAACCGAGATACTCCACACTTGTTTTAAAAAAATGTGTTTTTTCGCATGACACTTTCATGTTGGCTTCACACAGTTTTTCCAATACCCAATTTATGTGTTTGACATGCTCCGATCCACTTTCGGAAAAAATTATGATGTCATTTACGTAAACATAGCATGATTTGCCAATTTGTTCGCGTAAGACGTCGTCGATCGCCCTTTGGAAGATGCTTCCAGCATTCCTCAAACCGAATGGCAATCGACAAAATTCATATTTCCCACCGTTAACGGAAAAAGACGTTTTCTCGCGATCCTGTTCGGCGAGGACAATCTGATGGTAGCCTGACTTTAAATCTAAAGTCGTAAAGTACTTAGATTTCCCTAAATTTGCCAGAATCATTGAAATATTCTGAATTGGGTACTTATCGGCAATAGTGCGCTCGTTGAGCTTCCTAAAATCAATAACCAGACGTTTATTTTTGTTGCCTAATTCGTCGTAACCCTTTTTGTCTACGACCCAGGTTGGGTTATTGTAAGGGGACCTTGACGGTCTAATGATTTTATTGCGTAGCAATTCTCTTATTTCCTTTCCGACAAAATCTGCTACTACTCGGTTCGGATCGTGGCCACAACCGAAGTGTTAAATGGCAACAGCTCGTTAGAGTCTGCAAATGCCTTAATCCTTTTCAGGATCATTTTTTTTAAATTCTGCTTTTACTGAACTTGGTACCTGTATGTCGTTGACATTTGTAAAGTTAACGTTGCTGCACTTATGGTATTGCAGATCTTCTGACATGGTAGTCAATTCCATTTTCATTGTCTATCTCTGCTACTGCAGCTGCGGCAGCAACTTCATACGCTTGGGGATCCTGATCAATATCCGAATGATTCAAATTGTTGATCCTTTGACGCCAAAAATCTGTCATACGCTCTGAATTATTCTGTCTCTTATTTCCCTGGACGGGAGCATTGTGAATACCGGCAGCTTGTGCCTGTTGGTATTCCGTTGGTTGCCTAAATTTAAATGAACTAGGATCGATGTCCATAGGTTCGGGGCCTCTACAATGAAAATCCCTATCATTTTGGCGTTGCTTAAATGATGAAGCCTTTCCTGCATTATTTCTGCCCTGACTCTTGAAGTAATGTGGATTTTTTGCGTGATTGGCATCGTCGCCACTATTCTGTGAATAATTATTTTGCCGCCGAGTTTTGGATTTTTGACCCCCTGAATTTTGAGCTCTCTCTTCGGCATTTTCAGCTGGGAATACAGCCTGGTGTAGGGGTCTTTTTAAACCCGATACGAACGCGTTTAGGGCATCACATCTAAATTTTTCATTTAGGACAGCTGCAACAGCTGCGTCATATGTCATAAGCGTTTTATTTGTTATGATGGTCAGTTTCCTTTCTATCTCATCATAGTACTGTGACAAGCTCAAATCGCCCTGACGCAAGGTATCTAACTCTTGTTGGAGAATGCGCACTGGAGTTTTGTTAGCGTAGGTTAAATCTTATCGTGCCACCATGGCCTTAAAATTTAAAACTGTGTTAAATGAGCCCAGTATGTTATTTGCTGAACCCCTAATCTTATTCCGAATAATACCTACAGCCTCATAATGCCTTACGCTGCCTTCATAATAATTCGTAGGCGGCTATCGCTGCCTGCCTCCACGAAATATATTCCTCTTGTTTACCATCAAACTCTGGCAATGACTTGACGAGGTCTAACGTCTGACTACACGATTTTCCCTGCACTATCGCAATTTTCAGGTACCTTTCTACTTCAGGGGTCGTGACTCTCAATGCACTCATCTTGTTTCTAACTTCACTAATTTTTTCATCAATAATCTGTTTCCATTGAGCGGCCAGTGCCGCCAATGGGGCTTCTAACACCGCTTGTACCTGTCTTGCGTCCATACCTGTTTCTGTTTTCACTACGTCTGCCACACTTAACCTGCTAGTATGGTTTATCAATTCCTACACTGAGTTATCGTAAAGCTCTTTATCGTGAGGGGGGTGGCTCATTAGACCCTGAACAAACTAACACACACAAATATTCTTTCACGCAAACGCGGCACAATCGTTAACGGCCACCAAAACAATAAAAAAAAGAATAAAAAAAAGATCACTTAACTCTTTATACAATGCTGCTTTATTAATTTCACAAAGGATGACGATTGGCTGTGCCATTCACTTGCATGATTTTCCAATAAATAATTCCGTTGCTCTGTGGTTGGGTTGCTGATTGTTGATCGCTAATTTTCCTTTTCGTGCCCCACGTTGGGCGCCAATTAAGGTTGTACACTGCGAATCGCTATTTGATGTGTATGAGCCGGTCGTCGGACGCGGCAATAATAACACTAGTTGTACGGTTCACAAATATACTTTATTGACCAGGCACGATGTGCTCCGGCTTATGCTCAACTTAAATCTAACCTAGCCCAAAACCTAACTTAACCATTAAGCCCTAAGAACGCGTATTCAGTGGTCGACGCTGCCGGCTTTGACGTCTGCGTCGTGCTGACTCTGCTTCCGATAATTGTTTATCCAATTGGTGATAGTGCAAGCAACGATCGCTGGCCAATTGTCTACGCAATCGGCTATTGACACTGTTTATGTAAGAACGCTCGCTTGCGTGTGGCTTGCTGTCCGTCCGCCTCGTCGCCTTGGTGGTTGTTATTATTTACGTAAGCTGCTGGCACGGCGAATGATATGTCGCTGCTTTAGTGGCGGTCGTTGCCCACCCAATCTGCTGATGAGGCAAGATGTTGTATTGGCCTCACCACATTCGTACCCAACTGGAAATTGGGTATTATTGTGTTAACTTGCATTCTGCCACTCGATGGTCCTTACTGCCACACGCATAGCAAGCACCGATCTCGCGCTTGACTGACGACAGTCTGCTACAATGTGTCCTCGGCTATTACAACTGTAGCACCTAACATCGCGCATCTGTGAACTAGCTGCGCCCGTAGTCGCCTTTCGTCCTGCTTCGATTTTAGTGGAGGCCTTCACTAGCTGCTCTTTTGTTGTGTAGCATTGTAAGAAAGCTTGCGTGCGCAATCGGTCATCTGTTATGCCCTCAACTACGTATTCTACTAATTCTTCTTCACTAAGCTGTAGCTGATTTGCGAGCATTCCTTTGTCAACACTCGGCTTTCTTTTGAGCCGAATGCGTTTTCCATCTGATAAATCAAAGAGTTCAGTTCTACCGTTACAAAGTCTAGCATACTGTGTAACCAATCCTGCGCTTTGTCTTTCAACTTGTTTAACATCAATACGCGCAACTCATTTTCTTTAATATCGTAACTGATGTCAAAACTTCTAAGTTGTGCCACCCAAACGCCAACGTTGGTGCCGCCGTTGAACTCGGGAATCGTATTTTCTATCATATCGAGTGATATTGTTCGCTGGGATACTGTCGCATTGCTCGCTATTTCACCACCACTCAACTGTCTCTGAAGCATTGCGTTCTCACGCTTCAGCAAGTTTGACTCACGTACCAACAATTCGAATTCTATTGCACTGATGCTTGCGCGTGCATTTGTGTGTGCCGTTTGTTCTGTCGCGTTGCCAGTGGACTGCTTGTTTCTCTGCACACTTCGCTGTACCGTGCTGCAATCGACTTGAACACTTGGATATTCCGCTTCGGCTGCGCTGACGCCGTCGTTTATCTCCTCAGCGCTTTTTACAATGTCGCTGTTGACCTGCTCATCATCGTCATTTATCATGAACATATTTCGCTCTCCGCTGCGCTGGTTGGGACACTCACCCAATTCACTCGCCCGCACTTCGCTCAGGCGTAGTATCAAGCTCAATGTGCCATAGCCATGTGCGCAGCTGTGTAACTGTATAGTTACCGAAATTTTCAGTCTCCATCACTTACATATGTACATATATACATATGTATATTCTTTGTCAACGTTTCTCTTTACACACTCATTTTGTATTTAATTTACTTTTTAATAACTCTTTATGTCTTTTCGAAATGTTCACAAGCGTTAACGCTTAAAAATATTGGAAAAAATGGGCAAATGGGATCAAACCCCGCTTCTGAAAATTGTAGGAAGCCTTAATAAATACACCCGCGTTTCAAAGAAATTTAAGTTTATCGCGCACTTTCACTTCAGAATAGAAGACCAGCACGATTGATCGCTTTTCAGCAGCGACTACCACGGTTCATCGAAGGTAATTTATCTACACCTATTGCAAATTTCAATACAATCATCCATCAAATAAATTCAATTCGAATATCATTTCATATCTTTTCCTTTATATAAATACATTTGTAGCGCTCTATACCGTGAAACGTGCTACTGTGTATTGAGTATTATAATTATAAAAAGGCATTTAGCATTGCGTTGATCGCTGGATGGATTCCTAATTATACTTTTGCATCTGAGTAAAGCCATGTCAAGTGGGACCCCTAAAAACCGCTAAGTCACCGATTTTGGAAATAAATATTCTATCGTGTAGTGGACGTAACGCATATATCATAGTATTGATATTTTTAAATAATTCGGTTATTTGTTTATGTTATTGTCAGTCAAAGTTTTTCGCAGACTTAAATTGAAAAAGAGATATCTCTGAAACCACTGTATATAATCGAGTGAAATTTTACATGTGTGTGTAGTTATGTTTGGAGTACAAAAATAGAAAGAAACTACTACCATAATACGAGCAAAACTCACCTCTTCAAGAATATGTAGTAAAAAGTTTGTTTATCATATGTCGTTTCCGAGATATTTGAGAATTTGTCACTCGGTGCGCTCGCCGGAACGCTTCGTGCGACATCGCTGCTCATCAGTACCAGCTCTTGGGTCTTTGCGCTTGAAGTGCATTCAATTGAAAATTCAAGGTTGTGTATTAAGAGTCTATGTTTACATAAGGTACAAGTACATGATGTGAACATAATCTTACTAATCTACCTTACAATTAACGTAATCGCTACTGAATATTTTTGTAGATCAAAGGCACTCTTTTCTGGACGCATTTATATGTACTTTTTATAGCCTTGATCTATCGATATTCTATATATTATGCAATGTTTCACATTAATAATTTTTCTGTATATTTCTTATTATATGCTTAATAATTTTCATACATTAGTCACGATTCAATAGGAACATTTAAGTGCATTGACATTTGTAAATATCATTTTGTACGTAGTCATCAATATAAAAGTAGTGGACGTTTAGAGAATAATCATCAGTATTTCTAGATATTTTCCCCACTATTACTATTATATACATCATTCACATATATTATTATATATATATCATATATATAAATATATATCTATTTTCGATATTTTCTTTATTTCTGAAACTATTTCCAATTTTACCATGAATTACAGTGGAAAAATTAATAAACTTACTTTGTGCTTGGCTGATCAGTGGCTACTTTTGCAGTTATGTATGTATGTTCATGTTATTGTACATATTATGACGGTACGCTTTACAAATGTATTTGCATCTTTAAAATTAACTTCATTTCCCCATTATATGATTGAAATACAAAAATCACTCTGGTCTCGTGGTCATACACATAAGTGTGTAAGTAAACTTAGTCATCCGCCATAATTTAAGACCAACATGAAATTACCTAAGTAATATTTCCAGAGTCTCAACAGTGCAAAAAGAAGTAATGAATTAAAAAGGAATGAGTTTCATTTATTTTTCTAAAGTTTTCGAGGTCCTTTTCCAGGTATCTCCAAAGAACTCCAGAATAGCAAGTAAACCGAACCTTTTATGGGTATCCTTTTAAAAATACATTCAGCCTCTGTCCGCTGGTATACCTTTTTTGCAAATCCGAATTGGGCTTTTCCTTTTACTGACGTCTAAAGTGAAAACATAAGGACGTTTTCGAACTTTTTCGAAAATTGCTAATTTTCATTAACTTTTTTTAGTGAATAAACTTTGTAAGCAAAATAATTAAAAATGTGTTCTTGAAAGAGATTTTCATTGCAAAAATGTAGAGCATAAAAGCGCTAAAATAGACCGGAAAATGTAAAAGTTATTACAAATTAAATAAAAGCGGCCAATTTAAATTTTTGCTACATTCAATATTTCAACAGCGATAATGTAAATTTTATGTAATACTCTCCCGTTTTATATGGATTTGAGTCCACTGATTCAGAAAACGGTACCCGAATTTATACATCACAAATATATTTATAGAATATATATAATATATATATAGATACAGGATGCTGAGGCTTTTGCATAGATTTGTCCCAACATGAGTTAACTTTTTCATAATGGTTTTCAACTCTGTTTTACGAATCGAAATTCTTGAAACTGATCTGAATTTAGCACAGGGTTATGCCAATTTGGATATCCCAAACAATTTAATATGATTTTACAAAATATGTTTAAAATGTCGAATTTTTCATTTTTTCGAGTAATTTTTTTGCTGCTGAAACAAATAATTAAAAAAAAAAGGTTAAAGGCACTTTCACGAAGAAAAACGTAAAATTATTATCTGAATCCTGTTATATAGAAGAATCTTTGAATGAATATCTGTTGTTTACTTGAGATCAAAGTAAAAAGTGCCGCAGCAAACGGCACGCTCTCCGACAAAAAATGTATGAGAGTAAACAGAATGTCGTCCGGACAAGAACGGTGAATCCACCATATAGGTTATGTATAAGTGTTTATTCGTAATTACATAGGCTTCAATATAATGGTATCGCTTTTTTAAGTATTTTTGGTTCAGTTATAGCAAAAAACTCCAAAAATTATGGAATTTTTTGATCTTTTAGCCAATTTTTTGACATAAAACTCACATCAGTTTTTAGAATTGCGATTTGTGAAATAGTGCTGGAAAACATTCAAAAAAAGTCAACTTATGTTGGGACAAATCTATGCAAAAATTTGACCACCCTTTATTTTAAAATCTAGACGTGAAAGAAAAATTTGGGAGCCGTTTTCACAATCAGCGGACTAAAATCCAATTTAAGTGTCACATTTCATCATACATGCATTACAACTGGTACACCTCAAAAAGTCTATTCGGATTTACACAAACAATATATCCGCGGAAAGAGGCTGAACGCACTTTTAAAACGATACCTATGGCTTGGGGTTATTTGCTATTCGGAAGTTTTTTTGCAATAACTACAAAAGGATCTCGAAAACGATATTTTGGAAAAATAAATGAAACGTGTTCTGCGACGCAAAATTAGTCTAACAAACACTTTTTCATTAATGAAATATTTGTAAACTAGTGTTATCTGTGACGAGTTGAGCCGTATTTAAACATTTTGCTATAAATGTAACTGGAACAGGGCATACGTCAACCGAAATATGATTACCAATCGTAATTCGATTTCTCCAAGTAAATTTACGATAAAGACTTATGGACAACGGAAGCGTACAACGAATATCACTCGACGACGATAGATTTATTCTTATTGTCGTTGCCAGGGACAGCGGCAAATAAAACCCATTGTCGATATGTATTTAATATACTCAGAGTTTTAATTCGAAATTGAAAAATGCTATATTGAAAGGTACGAATTTAGTTATTGTTAAAATTGTACATTAGAAAAAGCTACATAAAAGCGATTGCTGTCACTTATGCAAGCGACGACTCAATATATAAAAAAGCAATATCTCGAAAGCGAAAGTGTTCTGAAAACGGCAACGTAGAAGAATATGCTCCGTGATTAAATCACTATAAAAATAACAAAGATAAAAACTCCTATAACTGAAAAATACCAAAAAAAACTTTCACATATTTCAAGCAAGAAAATGAAAATATTGTTAAGGTTCGAAAATTTGCATAAATTATATAACAAAAGTAGCCCACTACAAAAAAATTTAAGACATTAACATTCAACTACACCACCTTCAATGGCCCCAGTGTAAACAAGCATCAATCAGTAACGTCAATCGCACCCGCACAATCGCAGCTTTAGCAGTTTAACATAAGGCCCGTTTCTTTGTAACCGATTCGCTAAAGAACACTAGGTAGGATAACGAATTGCAAGCAACAACACAAACTCGGAAAAATATGACAATTGCGCCAACTCGGTGAAATTAAATCCGACCTGAGATGTAGTGATGGGAAGTGAAGAAGCAGGGTATTAAGCATAACTTTGTTCGGTAACGGTTGTTCGTAACAGGATAAAGCAATTGAGATAGATATAGACATATATATACCAAAAATTCTTAGAATTAATAGCGAAATTGATAAATCCGTATGTCCGTCCTTCCGTCCCTGCAACGAATATCTCGATTAAATATTGAATTATCTTAAAGAAACTTGATATGTAAATTAAAAGACTTTACTCCCGTTTTAGGATTTTTATTTATTTTAACAGCATTTGGATGTCGTCTTGAGTACCTGTACGTATGTAACTAATTAGCTAAATACAAAATAAGCCCTACTTATACTACCCTCAAGCTATCCGCTGTTGGAGTAGCAGTTCCAGTGCTTTGCAGTAGCTGATCGTGAGAACGCAGGTACTTGCTGACTCAGGCCACGCGCAACCCTTCGATGTAACTTTAGAGTTGTTTGTGCGCTTTGCTTTGTCTGTTTTAGTTGTTACGTCCAACTTGCTGACTCAGGCCACGCGCAATATTTTCTGACTGCGTTGCCCGTGATAACTCTTCCCCTCCTAAGTTAGGGACGTCCTCGGACCTTCTTATTGACCGTTGTGCGATGTTTTCGACTACTCTTACTATTGCAGCCTGTCTGCTCTGATTTCTAAAAAAAGTTACGCAGAGCAGTAACACGACGACGATGGCTAGTGTTATTAGAATCAGTGATGGTGTAGTCAATCATGTCTTATAACCATTGGTTAGGTGGTCCATCAACTGGCGTTTTTCTATTGCACGATGTCGCAAGTAAGGTATGCTCATAATATCGTCGTGCCCAGTTATGTTTATTCGCGTAGCCCAAGGAGTTTCCGCCGTTCTTATGTGGAGGGCATTTCGATTGAAGAATATCGTTCCATTCACGCTAGCCTCACCCGAAAATGTCAGCAGGTAAGTACCTCTTTTCAGCGCAATAGTCTCATTGTCAGATGTTACAATTGCGGCGTGATCGTTTATAACAACCAGTCCATCATCAATTTCTTGTACTGGATCTAGTTGACCAAACGTTGTTTTGCATCTCGCTGTAGTACTAGCTATCAGCTGCTGAGCGCAAGTCGAGATATTTGATTTTCTGCAAAATTTCATAGTAGCGCCTGTGCAGCCGTCTAGGGAGTAGATCTCATTTCCACATACCGCTACAGCGTTATCGCGAAGGGATAGCATTTTGTTGTTGTGTCTATGGGTAGTATAGTCATTTTTTTTACAAATAAGCTTAGGTCTAGGATACTTAACTAGGGAGTGAAAGAGATTACTAATATGGAAAACTTTGAACTTAGAAACTAACAACAAATCGGTTACAGTTAGATTGCTGAGGGACTCGTTTTTCAGAATTTGATCGATTTCGACGTTATCCAAAATTACGGGATTTAGTAAACCTAGCTGCGCTAGGGCAATTGATAGTATAATATTGTCTAAGTCAGTGATAACAGCTATATTTCTGGCCAAAAGAATTTCATAAAGGTGCCCGGTATCTATCTGTTCTAATTTCTCTTCATTCAGAATTTTATTTACTGTATCAGTTAAGTCGAAAACCTGTTTTTGTAATTGCGAATTTACTGTGATTTGCCGATTGTTATTGTCCGTAAGTTTATCCAGTTCCATCGTAACCCTTTGGAAGTCGTCGAAGTCCGGCGTTCCCGCTACAACCTTAAGAGCAGTTCTCAAGATGTTTAGGCTACGCGTGTGTCTCGTTGGTCCAGTTACTGTTCGAAGAAGCTTATCGATTCGTTCCAGGTCAGCCGTCATCGGCTTCGTCATGTGACTGCGTGGGTATAATTTTAATATGGAACGGGTGCTGCGCATTAGTTCCTCATAGGCTGTCAAATTAGTTGTATGTCTGATGTAGCCGTAAGCGTCCCATAGAACTACGTCGCCGTCTGTAATGGGGATGTAGTCTGCGTGTGAGAAATCCACAACTTTACTATTTGTCGTAGTTGAAGTCATGAGCAGGGTAAGGGTCTAGAAGATGAGAAAGAGGAAGATAAAGGAAAGGGTATAGGTTACTGACCTTAAATTTAGCTAACGAATATTATCCTTATGAACTATCCTACCATTTATCCTGATCGATGAGCCTAGGTCTTCCTGAACCACGCCCTCTACATACAAGGTAGTGAGTTTGTTACCTAGACGCTTATTTGACTTAATGTGCACTGTTTCTCCTACCGCAAATGTTCTTTCTGTTCTATTTTTATTGTGGATTTTTAGCGCTTCTTCCTGAGCCCTTTCAATTTTCTTTTTGGCTTCTCCGATATTTCCTAAGCGTGAGTGAAAAATATCTAAAGGTTTTTCGCCTGTTACGGAGTGAATGGTCTTGTTATACTCGATTGTTGCAAGTAAAATTAGATCCGTAGTATCCTCAACTCCCTCTTGTAGTTTTAAGCATCTAGCAATTTCTCTTATGGTGCTATGAAATCTTTCCACCTGCCCATTAGAAGTACTATGCAAGGGCGGGGCGTTCACGATTTCGATGCTGAAAAAGTCTCTGAGACAAGCTCTTATTGTATTTGAATTTAGCGATTTTTCATTATCGCAGAATATAGTTCTGGTTCCTGTGAATAGGTTGATCAATTGCAACAGGCGCGGTTTAACATCGATTATGGTTCGCGAGGGAATGGGCTGTACTACGGCAAATTTTGATAGCTTGTCCACGCAGGTAAGAAAGTATGTCGCGTTGGTAGAATAGATGTCGACGTGAAGGATCTCACCGGGAAAGGTAGGAACGGGTGTTTTTCCTATCGGGTGCTTTACTGGGTGCCTAACATACTTAGATTTTACGCAAATTTTACAGTTTGATGCCACCTCCCTAGCTTTTTTCTCCATTCTTGGAAAAAAATAATCATCCAGTATTTGCTTTACATTTTCGTGTGATGCACGGTGAGCTCTATTGTGCTCTTGTGCGATGATTTCCATTTGTTCGTTAGGATCGAAAATGTCTGTAACAAATTTAGTTGTGTGCCGGAATGTGGTGTTTGGAAACGTATTTACTAACCAGCTTTGAATCTGCGCTAACAAAGGTAGCTCGCAATGAATGCCATTCACTACGTCAGGTTTTACTGCTTCCAATAGCATTTTCAACAAAGTCTCTTTGTCAGGAAAAGTAATGAGGTGCCGCAATTTATTTCCGAAAATTACGAATGTTCTCTTGGACGGGTGTTGACCCGATTCTAAGATTAGTTGATTTCTATAGACATTTACCGGTTTTGAAACTGTTTCCACCGTATAGGTAAGCGATTGCTCGCTATGAATAGTGGCGGTTAAGAGCCCAAACAATGGCCAATAGCTCTCGCTCATTTGTGGCAAAATGCTCTTCTTTTTTGTCGAGTGTCCTCGAGATCATTGTAATCGGTCTCCCCTCCTGGGAGAGTACCGCGCCAAGGGCGTGTGAGGAAGCATCTGTAGTTAAGTCAAAAGCCTTCCTGAAGTCTGGATAGGCCAACATGACGTCTTCCGACGTCAGTATGGTCTTCAATTTGTTAAATGCATTAGTTTGGTCTTCATCGAAGGAAATTTTGATTTTCTTTGATTGGAAGGCCGACACCTTACCAAACTCGCCTCTAAGGATATTGGTTATAGGTTTTGCAATTTTTGCATAATCGCGAACGAAACACCTGTAGTAGCCAGCCATTCCCAAAAAAGACCGACCACCTCTTAATGTTGTTGGTTGTGGGAAGTTTTGTATTGCCTCAATTTTCTGCGGGCAGGTATTTATTCCCCCTTTCGATATATGAAATCCAAGGTACTCGAGCTCTGTCTTAAAAAATTGCAATTTTTCCACAGAAACCCTTATATTAGCATCAAGCAAGCTTTTTAAGATAGCCTCTACATGTGCCAAATGGTCTGCTTTATCTTGAGAAAAAATAATGACGTCGTCTATATAAACAAAGCAATATTTGCCAATATGCTCCCTAAGGACGTCGTCGATTGCCCTTTGAAAAATGCCAGGCGCATTCTTTAGGCCAAAGGGCAGACGGCAGAACTCGTATTTACCATTACATACCGAGAACGCGGTTTTCTCCCGATCTCGCTCGGCGAGTTCAATTTGGTGGAACCCGGACTTAAGGTCCAGGGTTGTAAATAGCTGGGCTTTCCCAAGATTTGATAAAATAACCCCTACGTTGGGGATAGGATATGAATCATCAATAGTTTTTTCATTAAGTTTTCTGAAATCTATTACCATTCTTTTCTTTTTCACTCCGTTTTCGTCGAAGCCTTTTTTGTCGACAACCCATATGGGGTTGTTGTATGGCGACCTCGAAGGTCGTATTATATCATTTTTTAGTAAGTCTGCTATTTCAGATCTTATAAAATTCGCAACACCTAAAGGGTATGGATAGAATTTTGCATACGTTGGTTCACTATCTCTAGTGCGGATAGTAGCCATTACATTTGTGTTGTAGGGCAGCTTCTCATTCGGATCTGCAAAGACTCCAGATACGCGTTTAATCATATTAAAAAATATTTCCTTAACGCTTGCTGGGACTGACTCGGTCTGAAGTTGAAGATGGCTAACATCTTCGCTTTTGAGGAAATTTATTGTTTCTTTTCCAAATTTATGCTCAATAACACCTTTTTTAAGGTTGATATTGGCATGGATCCTATTCAAGGAATCGTATTCCATCAAACATTTCTAAGTCTGGTAAAATATAACATTTTCATTTTAAATTAAACCTTTTAAAACTAAATGAAACTATTTTCAAACTAAACGATCCCTTTCTCAAATTAAACGAAACTATTTTCATATTTAATGAAACTATTTTCAAATTAAACGAAACTATTTGCAAAATAAGTAAAACTCTTTTCAAAATAAATGAAACTTTATTCCGAAGAAATGAAACTTTATTCAACTTAAATTAAACCATTTCCAAATTAAACTTACAAAGAATTCAGAGAAAAAAAATTCCCTACAGAAGCAACCAACAACAATAGGCAACAGCGAGTTCACTGTACGGACCAAGGCACATTGAAACATTGAAGAGGTAATAACCGCAAAGCAGCAACAACAAGCAAGAAAATTTCAAGTAGCTACTACCTGTTCATATGCCTTGGTACTGATTGAACAATAATTCAAAGCAAAAATACAATACCAATGACAGCGAATGCACAGTAAGGGGTTACAAATGGTTCAAAGAAAAAGCATAACCAAATGATATTCTGATCTTTTGCTGTTGTTGCTTCCTACAGATGGCACAACGCCGAAACCGGTTTGTCTTAAAACAAAATTTGACAAGGGATGGCGAAAATTCGTTCCAAAATACGTCATAACCAAATGGTTCATTAAATATATAACAATGGTTTAATTTAATTTGGAAATGGCTTAATTTTATTAGAATAAAATTGCATTTATTTTGAATAAATTTGCATTTAAGTTGAATAAAGTTTCATTTATTTTGAAAAGAGTTTTACTTATTTTGCAAATAGTTTCGTTTAATTTGAAAATAGTTTCATTAAATATGAAAAAAGTTTCGTTTAATTTGAAAAAGGTTTAATTTAAAATGAAAATGCTATAAAAATATCTGACACTACCCCAAAGAAGTGTACTCTACATTTTTTTAGAAACATCAGTGCGTCCGTGTATAGATTTTACTGTAAATGATTTGTCAACAGGCTTGACCCCCTTTAGGCCCGCTAGAGGCTTGATATAATTTTTTGAGGCACCTGTGTCAACAAGAAGTCTTACCTCCTGCCCACCTAGAATTTTAGAGATCGAAGGCAGGAGAGACCTTCCTCTAAAATATTCACATCTTCTACCTCCACATCCTCAACAACCGGCTCCGATAACTCCTCATATGATTCTGAGCTTGGTTCGTTGCCATATTTTTGGTTCAAATTATTTACTCTTTGGAATTTTGGTGTTGTATGCCGATCGGAGGATGCCTGGCGCTTTTGAAATTGCCCATTCCTATTTCCTGTGAAAATTGCATTTTGCCGTCGGCGAGATGACGAGGGGTCTATATCCATCGGTTCTTGCCGAGGTTGTGGGTCCCGATTTCCGCCCTGCCGATTCTGATTAAAATTTGGTTGTTGATAATTTCTATTTTCGTTTCGTTGGTGGAATTGGCTGCTAGGTTGGTTGTCATTTCTATATTGCCTGATGAAATGAGGATTTCTTTGGTTATCAGTGTTTGCCCTATTGTACGCGTTTTGATTACTTCTTTGGCTGAGTTCAGTTCTTTTTGCCACGTCGGTTGATCTATTCGCGAAGTTTGTTGCAAAAATATAACGCTCATGATTCGCATCGACCTCTTGAGCTAGTGCCAACGGGGTTGGCAGGTCACTAGGTTTCGATGCGAAAAGGATATCACATAGCGGTTTTCTGAGCCCAGAAATAAACACTCTAAGAGCATTTTCGCGATATTTTTCATTAATAGCATCTGCAATATTCGTTTCGTAAGACATTTTTGTTTTGTTAGTGAGCAAGGATAATTTTTTCTCTACCTCATCGTAAAATTCTAGTACACTAGAAGAGCCCTGTCTAAGCGTAGAAAGTTCCTGCTCCACTAAGTAGGTTGGCCGCTTGTCGGCATATGTGAAATCAAGGCGGGCTATAATAGCCTCAAAATTTAGGACCGTACTAAAGGATGATAAAAGCGCATCGGCAGCTCCACGGATTTTATTTCTTATAATGGTAACGGCTTGATAGTGCCGTGAGCTACCCCCGTAGTCCTTAAAAATTTCATATGCGTTATGTGCCGCCTCACGCCAGGACACATAACACTCAGGTTGTCCTGAAAATTCAGGCAAAGACTTCACAACGTCCAGTGATTCGTCACAGGTTCTGCCCGTTACAATCCTAATTCTTTCATACTTCGCAACTACAGGTTTTTGCGATAAATTTACAATTTGGTCCTGCATGACCCTAAGGCTATCCTCAAACTCCTGTCTCTGCATTCCTAAAGCGGCAGAGACGGCCGCGTTTACTACCTGTGAGAGCTGTGTCTCGTTCATGTCGGTCCGCTCTAATAGGTTGATGTTATCAAAAATAGAAATTAAGTCAGAAAGATCTGTTGTGTGTTCGTTTGTGTGATTCATATACCGGGCAGCCAATTAAGAAATGTAGCTACAATATTTACCTTTTCTTCAAAACCATTTAATAGATTTTTAACTTTAAATTTTAAATTTTAAAATGTTGAAAATATCTTTTATTCAAAAAACCGAAAATCGAATCGCTCACTTACAGTAATTCCATATCGTATGTCTAATCTCTGTTGTTGTAAATTATGATTTAACAATAGTTGCACCGACACTTGCACTTAAATCAGTTGACCTTTCCTTGTTTCCGACCTTCGGCTCTGTTGCGAATAAGTGGGGTTGCTAAAATTTCCAACGGTGGTATCCAACGATGCGATTCTCCAGCGATGACGACGGGATTGATGATGATGCGCGAGCCTGATGAAGATTATCAGGAGCGAAACACGAAAAAAATATCTTGCTTTACATTTAACGGAAATCGCGTTAAGATTTTATTTACTAATTTAATTTTAACGCGGGCGACAAATAATTACTTAAAAACACAGCCCCACGTTGGGCGCCAATTAAAAGACTTTACTCCCGTTTTAGGATTTTTATTTATTTTAACAGCATTTGGATGTCGTCTTGAGTACCTGTACGTAACTAATTAGCTAAATACAAAATAAGCCCTACTTATACTACCCTCAAGCTATCCGCTGTTGGAGTAGCAGTTCCAGTGCTTTGCAGTAGCTGATCGTGAGAACGCAGGTACTTGCTGACTCAGGCCACGCGCAACCCTTCGATGTAACTTTAGAGTTTGTGCGCTTTGCTTTGTCTGTTTTAGTTGTTACGTCCAACTTGCTGACTCAGGTCACGCGCAATATTTTCTGACTGCGTTGTAAATTGTGCATTGCCCTGGACGCGAGGTAGTTTGGGGCGAATTCGGATTATAACCACCACGCCCGCATAACGGTGTTTTGAATCATTGTGTAAATTATTTTGGAAGTAGGCGTATATCTACGAAACTATATTACCAAACTCGAACTGATTTGGTACACACATTGCATTTCAAATCAAAAAGCAAAAGTTTTAAAATTGTAAGAATCTGACATAACCACGGCCACCTAACGGAAATTTACAAAAATCAAAAAAAATCGATATTTGAGCAAATTAATAATAACTTTCCTAATTTGTATATTCATCCTGGGGTTGGAAGGCGACATACCCCGAACTAAAAATTTTTGGAAATAAAAAACCACACCCATTTCTAATATAATTTGTGATATTCCGGCAACAGTAAAAGGAAATATACTCAAATTGGATATTCACGATTGGGTTGCAAGCATCAGACTAGGGTTACTAAACTTTAACCAATGAGAATATTTCTGAAAGTATCTGAGTAAACTTTACCAAATTTCGTATACGCATAGGTTTCAACTTAGTAACCATAATTTTAAAATTTATCAAAATCGGAATAACAAAATTAATAAATGCGGTACCTCAGTAACTATAAAATGTAATTTTCTCAAATATAGGGAAAATGGTTGGTGAGATAAAGAAAGGGGTTAAACAAAATTTTGTGAAATTGCCGTGGCCAATTTAGAAGCAAATGTGTTAATCTTCAACCATTTTATTTAACCCTACTAAAGCTGTTACACGCTTTAATGGTAAATTACCAAAATCTGAAAAAAATCCGATATTTTAGTAACTATACAAGGTAACTTGCACACATGTTGAGAAAGGTGCCGTATATTCCAATTCTACCAACTTTCGTTTCTAGTCAAAAAGGGCAATTTCTAAAAGTATAGCAATCAAAATGAATCAAAATCAAACTAAATTATTCCATATTTTACTAAAATTTAGCAAATTCGTTCACATTTGTTGTAAATAATTTATTTAGTGAGAATATGTAAAATCAATCTCAAGTGGGTGTGTTATGTCTAAAGCAAACTTATTTAATTTTGTATTTATTTGAATCAATAAAATTCGTTTAAGTTTTCAATATAATGCTATACTCGGCTTACTTGACTGCGTCGATATGATACACAGTTTTAATCTATAAGATAAATCTAAATATCATTCAGTGTCCACTTTTCCAAATTTAAATTGTTCGCGTTACTGTGGACAATGAAAAATCTAGTGCGCACAAGTAATAGAAAAAAACTTTTTCTAATTTAGTTTTTTTGCGTTCCGCGTTATATATTTTTGAGTATTTTCCAGCAAGTGTGGCGAACAACGAATTAATCCCTTTAAAGGATCAGATTGTTCATTAATGATAAACTTTCATATGATTTTAAGCTTATTCACAATATGGAGATGAGGTGAGTATAAAATACAGGGTAAGTATGAACAACTACTAATTTCAAAATAAGGTAAGCATTAAGGTAAGTAAGAGAACTTAAAATAATTCAGTTTGACATGAATTAATTTTTTTCTTTCATTCAATTTTTAATTCTTTAAATTTATAATTGTAGAGCTATTATTATTAGTCGATATCTTGCAAACTATAGTTCCTGTCCTCGCCATGCCGGGGGGCCTGTGCCGACGAGATCTCCATCTCGACTTGGACTCGTTTCAATCCACTCTTTGTTGGCGCTGCATAGTTTGTTTGTGCTTAGTCGGCTCTGTGCGCTTTTTTTGCCGATTATTTTGTGCAGCAAAGTATGGTGGGTTAATCCTAAGTGATGACAGCTGTCCGGCGAATCACAGGCAGCTCTTGCCTGTGAAGTGGCCACGCAATTGACACAATATTGGTGCACCCGAGCTGACTCGTAGCGCTCGTCTGGGTGGCTACGACAGTAACGTAGGGAGCAGCACAGTTGGCATTTGCGGAAGTCCTGTAGTCTGTAAACATACGGTCGAAAGCTATTGCCAGTATATTACGTAGATACGTGGATGGAAATCAGAGAACATTAGAGAAACATAGAGTAAATGTGAGAGAAAGGGGACTTGAGCTATTGAGTGAAAACAAGCAAAGGTCTGTTGAACTAGATGGGTGGTAATAAACAGAGTTTTGTGATGTTACGTGTGACGTTCCCGCCTTGGATAGAGGTTTGTGATTCGGCCGAGTCGCCAAACGTTGGGGGGCAGGAGATCATATTTGATGACGACTAGGTCTCCTTCCTTTAAGTTGAGTTGCTGCCCTTCCATTTGTATCGTTTGTGAAGCTCTTTCAGGTACTCATTTTCCAACATCTTCTGCCATTAGTTTATTAGAGAGAAATTCTCAAAGTTCGGTTCAGGTATGGATAGTAGTGGGGCCCGCGTAGGAAATGGCCTGGCGTAAGAGCTTGCAAGTCGTATGGATAGGCGAGAGTGGTCTAGAGTTTAAAACCGCCTCATTACGAATGAGAAGAGTGTTGAACTCCTCATACGTAAATTTGCGATTCCCGGCAACTTTCGTGTAGCGAATTGTGAAGCTTTTCACTGCTGCTTCCAAGAGTCAACCCATGTGACCATGTCGTGTTACTGACATTTTTGAGAATTTGACTTGTTCTGTTTGCTACATACGTCTTCCTCATGAAGGGAGGTTTTTCCAGCCAGGGTAGCTGGATGGAGCAGTCAGTCCACAAAATTAGTTCATGGAGGGGCAGATCTTGTTGGGATCGATTCTTTTTCACTAACTTCGTGAGGGGTTCCGCGCCGCAGAGTTTCAGCCTTGGGGGAGAAACAGTTTGTAGGGGTGCAACTTTGCTGTTAGCTGCGAGTAGATGAGAAGTGAAAGTTCCCCATGTTGATCTCTTAAATATACACAAGCGCATAAAGCTTTTTCAGAGGCATCGGAGAAACCATGTAACTGGACTGAGGCATCCGGGTTGAATTGCACCAAGCAGGGTGTCTATATGTCTTTGATTGCTGGGAAATTTTTCCGGAAACAGTTCCATTTGAGGAGTGTGGGATTGAAAGTGTCGCCTCAGTCTGTTCCTTCCATTCACAGCTGTTGGAGAAGAGTTTTCGCTGTTATCATAATGGGCGACAGCCATCCTGCGGGATCGAAAAGTTTCACGACAGATGACAAGATCTGTCGTTTATTGGCGGTGTCTGTGTCAAGGAGCGGGTCTATAGAGTATGAAAACGTATCTGTGAGTGTATTCTATTTTATTTCAAGGGTTTTAGAGGAACTTGTATCTTAGAATTGGAGAAATTCCGAGTCTAGGAGATCAGACTGTGGTATATCACTCAGCATAGATTTGAGATTTGCAGTGATCTTTTTCAATGAGAATCCTGCTGATATTAGGATATCGATAGTTTGAGATATCGATTCACTGGCTGAGTTCAGGTCATGGCCGCCTGAGAAAATGTCGTCAACATAAGTTTCGTTAACTCAAACTTCTGAGCTTCGTGCCATTTTCGTTGAGTGTCTTTGGCCAACTGGTGGAGTATTCCTATTGCCAAATATGGAGCGCAATTGACGCCAAATGTAACTCTTTTTAGTTTAAAGTCTTCAGTCGGACTTCGATTTGAGTTATTTCTCCTTTGTGGAGAATGGGTATATTCGCTGGGCGCAGTAAAGTTTTTTCTCTACTGCTGGAGAAGTGTGAGAGTACCTATCAGTGTTGCTTTGAGATGCATTTGCTGACTTTGTCAATGCAGCCTGTTTTGAGGTACAAGACCTTTCTTGATCGATTGTCACTTGTCATGTGACATAGCTTTTTTGAGCTTTGATTGTTTGGCGCTTCAATTTTTCTGGGAAATGGAGAAGAATGGGATTTGGATATAGTCCTTGGGCCGGTCAGTGTATGGAGGGTTGGGGTTTATCTTGCTTATCTTCTGCCATTATGAGTACGCGAGATTAACTGGGTTACTATAAATACATATATATATATATATGTATGTGTATATGAAATGCTTGAGACCTTGAGTATTGAAAGAAAATTCTATCTTTTTTTATTTAGGGGTGATTTTAGGTCATTACTTGCTTTTAATTGTTCATTATTGGTTGCTATTTTACAAAATTATTTATTATTTAATTTAAAACTTTTTGTCCGAATATTATTGTAACCCACTTTATTGAGTCGGTGCTAAGTTTTTGCATCACACTGTACTGCCGTAGCGCGTCCAAGTCCAGTAAAAGTGACTATTTGAGAAGTATATGTAAGTATATACACCACAAAATATGTGAAAAATTGGCTTCACTTGAAAAAAATTTATCTTTTTGATTGACCGTCTCAATCACCGGACTTGAATCCGATTGAGAACTTATGGCAAGACCTAAAAGTTGAATTTGGAAAACTTCCACCTTCAAAGTCAGCTGAATTGTGGAAAATTGTGCAGGACACGTGGTATAAAGTTCCAGTTGATAAATGTTACAAACTTATAGACTCTACGCCTAAAAGAATACCCGAGGTTACCAAAAATAGAGGCTTTTTATTAATTAATAGTGACAATAATGATTTTAATAATAAAAATAAATTTTATATCCGTTGACACAATTTGTTTCTACTCTTTTGGTCAACTGGATTTTGAGTTAATCAAACAATAAGATTACAGTTAGAAATGCAGACAGTGTTTAATAATGATTGAAAGTGGAATAAATAGATAATTGATCTAGTATTCTACAACAATGGTTGGAATCAACTCTGAGTAAATTAGCTATATATTTTATTTCTGCCCAGCTTATGTAAGTTATATATTCTCTGTAGATAGAGAGAGTTAAGCCAGCACTCAGTCAGTCTCAAGTGAACAATAAAGGCGTAACGACGCATTTCGAAATAAACGTGTTTAACATTTATTTTTATATTGAAATATATAATTTCATGTTTTTGGTATACACGTGTGTGCAAATTTATAATTGCAAATTTGTCGCACTTGTCGCCAAACTCGTTAGCTAGCCGCCAAATTCGTTAACTTGCCGTTAAATTTGTTAACGTGCCGCCAAATTGGTAAATTGCCGTATTACCTGTGACGAAAAGCAGAATGCAGCGGTCGCCTGTTCGCCGGAATAAGCGTAACCAGTCAGAAAACTCAACGCCCGCCACCAAGTCTAGCAAAGATCGCCTCCACGCCCGCTAAGGCTACGTCCAGCGCCCCGCCATTCTGTGCCTCAACATATAGTGCACCGCCAGTTACCACTTCGCCGCAAATTTATACACACGCATCTAGCGCTCCATTATTAGTTGCCTCAACACTTTAGCTCTTCGCCAGATAGCGCTCCGATGTTCACCGCCACGCCATATAAGGATCCAATGTCAAATGCCTCATCAATTTGCGCCTCACTGCCCGGCACCATACAGTTCGATGTGCCGCAACCCAGTGCCCCGCCATCTACCGCACGTTATCCAGCACTCCAATGACCAGTACTGCATCATCGAGCGCTCCTTTGCTTAGCGCCACGCCATTTAGCGAGCCACAGTCATGTGCTCCGCCAGCCTGCCTCCAGCAGTTCAGCATGCCATCGCACACGGTATCATCCAGTGTACCACCAGCCAGCAGCCTGCCACGCCACAAGACACAGGCTTTACGCGCTCGCCAGCAATAATGTCGACAATCAATCCGTCACCGTCCAACAATGCGATGTTGCCTAGGAAGATGCTTGATCTACTTGCCTTTTTCGGACAGCCAGAAGATTGGCCTGAGTTCTATGCGTCATATGTCGAATCCACCGCGGTTTATCAGAGATTAAATAATTGTTTGAAAGCTGAAGCAAAAGATACGGTTAAGTCTTTGTTAATTCACCTAATAATGTAAATGCGGTAATTGAACAGTTGCGTTTCCGGTAAGGACGCCCAGAGCAGCTTGTGCGTAGCCAGATTAAAGCAGTTCGGGATATGCCAAGTATTCCTGAAACTGCCATTCATAAGTTAATTCCGTTTGCTACAACAGGAAGAAACTTTACCGTGTTCCTCCAATCAATTGGTAAGGAAAAGCATTTAGCAAATCGGGCATTACTAGAAGAACTAGTTGCTAAAATGCTTCCCAGCAAACATTTAGATTGGACAAAGTATTCGGTGTCGATCCGGCCATATCGTACGATTGCTAATTTTAGTCAAGATTACGATAGCCGAGAACCAAAACGCAGTGCTATCTTACATGCAATTAGGGAAGAAAGCTCATTCAAATGCTTGTTGTGCCAAGGAAGTCACCGGATAGCAGATTGTCGACGCCTGATTGATTCTGACGTGTCGGATCGATGGAGGACTGCCAAAAGACTTCGTTTATGTTTTGCCTGCCTATCACTAGGACATCGAACTAATCTAAAGCTGTCGGCTTCGTAGAGTATGCACCGTGAGTGGATGCCAAAGATATCATAATCGTTTGCTACACGACGACGGTACCGGCCATCGGATCAGCACCGCGACTGTTCCCGAGACGTCATCCTCCAACAATGCCGTTCTTAATTGCTCCGCTCATCCATCAAGTAATTTACTGTTTCGAGTGGTTCCCGTCACACTGTAAGGACCGGAGAGATGTGTGAACACCTACGCGCTTCTAGACGAGGGATCTTCCATTACAATGATGAACGCCATGCTAGTAGAGGAACTTGGTCTTAAACATCAGAAACGTCAAGTAGAGATTCGATGGATCGGCGGGAAGGCAGCAAACGAACAAGTGGCGATCGCCAATCTTTTTGTAAGTGGGATACGTCCGAAGAGGCGTCACATGCCTCGTAATGTTCATGGCGTTTCAAATCTGAATCGACCGATGCAAAGCCTCAGCCAAGAGGATATCAGCAATGCCGTCAAATATCAGGGTAAAATTCCGGTAAAGCCATATGAAAATATAACCCCTCAGGTTTTAATTGGCTTAACCAATAATAACGAATCGTAAGGGACTATTCACTACGATTACAGAGCTTGGTGTTTGTATATTTGGGCCTTCAAACAACTATCCGCCAAGGAACCCATCTTGCCTTCATATTAACGCATCGGACCGACAGATGCACGACATGATAAAGGAATATTTCAGCATCGAGTCATTCGGGGTGAGAGCGGCACCGTCGATTGAAAGTTCTGTCGACCAACGCGCTAAGAAGCTTCTAGAAACAGCAACATTTAAGGTGAACGGTCATTTTCAAACGGGATTGTTGTGGAAAATGTCAATCTACCGGAGAGCTACTCCACGGCCCTGAAACGCCTGGTGGGGATCGAAAGGAAGATGATGCGTAATAAGGAGTTTGGTGAAGCGAGATCGTCAACAATTACATTAGAAAGGGGAACGCGCGGAAGCTGAAAGCATTTGAGGTAGCCGAAAGGAGCCCGAGAACCTGGTATCTTCCACATTTCATCGTGGTTCATCCTCAAAACAAAATCGGGAAACTGAGGTTTGTATTTAATGCCGCAACAACCTTACATGAAGTAGCATTGAATTTGCAGCTACTGAAGGGTCCTTAGGAGTATCGACCGTTGGTGTCTGTATTATTTCATTTTCGAGAAGGAGCAGTAGCCGTTTGTGCGGATATTCCAGAGATGTTTCACCAAGTGGTAATCCGTCCGGAGGATAGATGTGCGCAACGGTTCTTGTGGCGCAATGGTGATAGCCAGTTACCGATTGACGTGTTTGAGATGACAGCTATGACGTTTGGTGCAGCTTGTTCCCCGTGTTCGGCCCATTACTTTAAGGTACAGAATGCGGTGGAGCACACCAATCATGATCATAGAGCAGTTCAAGCCATATCCGATTATCATTACGTGGATGATTACGTCTATAGCTTTTGCTCCGCTACCCATGCGATAGAGATAGCCAAACAGGTCGGCGACACTCACAAAGATGTAGGCTTCCAGATACAGAAGTTTAGATCGAACTCATCGGAAGTTGCAACCGCATTGGGTGGTGAAAGATCAGCGTTGGACATCACTTTAAAATAATCTATGGAATCTGGAAAGGTTTTGGGAATGCTATGGCAGCCGTCGAGCGACCACTTTACTTATCGTCTGGAGTTTCATGTAGTCGACTCGTCTGTCATGAGCGGGGCTCTGGTACCTACAAAAAGAATGCTACTAAGTATTATCATGTCTTTATTTGATCCGTTGGGATTCCTGTGTCACTTCACCATCACAGCTAAACTGATGATGCGTGAAATCTGGAAACGTAACTCAGGCTGGGATGAGCCCGTTCCTAGCAGTATAGGCACTATGTGGAATAATTTCCGGATACAATTGCTAAACGTCAGGGAATGTAAGGTGCCGCGACACTTTTTCCGATCGGGTGAGCCAAAATCCCTGCAATTACATATATTCGTCGACGCCAGCGAAGACGCATTTCGTTCCGTAGCTTTCTGGAGGTCAAACAGCATAGACATGAATATAGAACGTGGCATTTTATGGAGCGCCTTCAAAACAGTTCTTAAATGGATATCCAGTGAGCACTGTCGCTTCAAGCCTTTCGTAGCTTATAGAATGGCAGAAATCCTCAAAGTGTCCAATCTATCTGATTGGAGATGGGGGCCAACGAAGGATAATGTAGCCGATAACGCCACTCGGGTGAGAAAGCAAGTGAACCTCAACCCGCGTTCACGCTGGTTCGTAGGTCCTGCATTTTTATATAAGGAAGAACACCTATGGTCGATCGACGATACACTCGCAGATTGCACTGAAGAGAGCGAAGAGCTTCGCCCGAAGTAAACGTTAATAGCCATAAAGAATAACATTTTTGATTTTGACAGATTCTCATCGTTTCTTAAGTTCAAAAGAGTTGTTGCATGGGTCCTCCGCTTAGGGCACAGTCGTAGATCGCAACAGATGCAGCCAGAAGGTCATTCGAAAGATGTACTATCCGCTTCCGAACTTGAAGAAGCCGAACGCGTACTATCCCTTCAAGTCCAGCGAGAAGCATTTTCTGACGAGCTGAACCAACTGGAGAAGGGAATTAATGTATCGATTGAAAGTTCACTGTTCAAACTGACAACGGTTTTAGATAAAGAAGGACTCCTTCGAGTCTGTGCCCACTTGTATGCAAACAGCTGGCTTGCGTACGATGTGAAACGACTTACATATTATTTTGCCACCCCGCCATACCGTAACGATCCGCCAGAAATACTAGATTCCTAATCTGAGGAAAGCTATTCGTGGGGTCATCGCCAGATGCAATACGTGCAAAATAAGGAAGACTAAGCCAGTTGTACTGATGATGGGTATGTTGCCAGAACACCGCGTCACCTCGTACGTTCGCCCTTTTACATATACCGGGTTAGACTATTTCGGACCTATAAATGTGACCAATGCATTGGCAGAAAGACGGAAAAACGATGGGTAACACTATTTACGTGTTTGACGGTGCGCGCTATTCATTTAGAGATTGCTTATGATCTTTCAATGGATGCATGTTTTTTAGCGATACGGAACTTCATGAACAGGAGGGCAGTGCCAAGAGAATAAGATCAGATAATGGCTAGAATTTCATCGGAGCGGCTGGCGACGTAAGACGGTTTTCAGATGTGTTTGACTGTTGCGCGTTGCAGGGCGAGTTGGCATTGAGGGGAGTCGAGTGGATCTTCAACTGTCCGGATAACCCTTTCGGGGTCGGCGCTTGGGAACGTATGGTGCAATGTGTAGAGAAGGTCTTGTGGATTACGATGAAGGAGCCCCAAAGAGCACACATTATACGGGTTGTTGGTGGAGGTCGAGAATATAGTCAATTCACGCCCCTTACACATTTGCCGGTGATGCCAGAACAAGAAGAGCCTCTGACGCCAAATCATTTTCTTTTGGGTGGCGCGAACACGGCGCAAACACGAAGCTGTGGCAAACTAGATCTGAAGTTTTGTTCCCTACGTAAGCAATGGCGAGTGGCTAGGCGGATGCGTGATCGTTTCTGGAAGAGGTGGGTAGACGAGTACTTATCAACGCTGACATGTCGCGTGAAGTGGTGCTTGCCAACAGAGCCGTAGCAAGAAGGAGATCTGGTGTTGATTTGCGACGCGAAGATGCCTCGAAAGGACAGACGACGGGGACGTGTGGAGAGAGTGTATCCTGGAAAGGATGGTCATGTTCGTCGAGCTGATGTATCAACCTCATCTGGAACGTTACAGCGTCCCGCATCCAAACTGGCCAAGCAGGATATAGTTTATGGTGAAACGGTACTGATTCACGGGGGTATGGGTGTGATAGATTAGAGACTTATTTCATACTGCTATTTTTCATTGCCCAATGTATTCCGTCATTGTATTGTAAAGGGTTGTTAAATTTTAAGGGCCGATGTTAATTTCGAATTATTTTGGAAATTATTGTAATTTCTTTTTATTATGATAATATGGTGTGGTTCAATTATGTATGGAACAAAATATAGGCGAAATGTCCGCCGCCTCCTCGGCGGCACACCTCCATACGATGGTCCAAATTTTCGATGACGCTGAGGCATAATTGAGGTTCTATGCCGTTAATGTGCCGAATTATCTCATCCTTTAGCTCTTGAATTGTTCACAGTAACTGCCTGGCCGGCCTCATTTTGGAAAAAATACGGCCCGATGATGCCGCCAGCCCATAAACCGCACCAAACAGTCACTCTTTGTGGGTGCATTGGTTTTTCGACAATCACTCTTGGATTATCATTCGCCCAAATGCGGCAATTCTGCTTATTGACGAATCCACTGAGGTGAAAATGTACCTCATCACTGAAGATGATTTTCTTCGAAAATTGATCATCCATTGTTGCCATTTCTTGCCAACATTCTGACTATTGACGACGTTTGGAATGGTCAAGAGGCTTTAGTTCTTGAAATAATTGTTAAGCAAGTCTTTATGCATAATGTTCATCAACGACGAGCGTGAGGGGTGCAATTGTTGGGCACGACGACGAGTTGAGGTGGACGGCTCTTCAGCCACACTAACGCCAACAGCAGCAACATTTTCTGCAGTACGAGCATGCTCTGGTGTTTTCACATCTCCTACATACCCGGTTTGCTCAAATTTATGCACGATTTTCCAGATTGCACGCACATTTGGACGATTAAATTGACCGAAAGAATCACGAAGTGCACGATATTTATTTTGATTTGAACGCCCATTTTCATAATAAGCCTGAATAACTTTAACACGTTGCTCGATTGTGTGTCTTTCCATGTTCAAATTGAATTAGTCTGAAACTGACAAAAGTCAAATGAAATGCAGAAAAAAACTTGACGTTTAGGTGTGGCTCACATTCAACATTGGCCCTTAAAATTTAACCACACTTTATATTGCTCAATTGTTATTAATTACTTATTTTAAGAAACAAATGAAACCCTGGGTTCTTCTGGTTTGCTCGGTTTGTTGATCCCGTTGTCCAACGGGTATATAAAATTAGAAAACGGCATAAAAGCCAATCACTTTTCGTCACATTATCACGCGAGCAAACAAAAACTGCCGAAAACCCCAAAAGAATATTCTATTGCTTACCGTCCCCTTTCCCTTTTCCTTCCTTCCCTTGTCCACACTTTTTGCATACCCATCTGCCGTCTACACTTGCCGCGCTGACAATCGAAAAACAGTTTTTTTCGCGGTTTACTCCTTCTTCTTCTTTCTTTTATTTTTGTTTGAATCGTAAATTGTTTTTCTTCTGTTCGCACACATTGATATGATTTGCATAAATAGCTGTTTAAGCAACAATTGCAGAGCGTCTGCTGTGGCTTAGCGCATATAGTCGCCGACCACATTATCGTATTGCACGTTTTAGCTCTTGCCCCAAATTCGAGTCCATGCGTTTTATGTGCCATGTCTAATTTTTATCATTTTTTTTTATTCAATAGAAAATAAATTATAATATATCTTATCCTAATTTTTTGGAAACCTTTTCTTATTTACATTTCTGTTCTGATTCTATTTCATTTCAAATCAATATACAAAATTGTCAAAAACTTTTTATATGTACATACCTACATATGTCGAATTTTTCGGAATAGTTTGAAATGCGAAATGCAAATATATTACATATTTTACTGATCCAATAGGATATAAAATAAAATATTAACTGTCCGTGCATTTTAGTAGTAACAGCGATCCCTGAAAACAGTTGCATCACAAATGAATATGATACTGTGAAAACTCTAAAAATTTCCAAAATGAAATTTCAAAAATTTTACAACATCAGTTAAAAAAAATAAAACGAAGCAAAATTATTATAATAATATTGGTAGGCACGCTGATAATTGTCACACCTTCACATAATAAATATATGTTCACGACATTTTCTTACTGACCTCTCTGTTAGAGTGTTATCTGGAAATGTTAAATAGCTGTGGGTAAACCCAGTTTGGAAACGTTTCTGACAAAATTTTTTGCAGTCCACTAGTTTGCAGCTTCTCATACTTCGATGTTCTCTGACTTTGCTTATCGGAATAACGAAATGAGCTCACTTACGGATCGTTGATAGCAACCAGTTACGAAGAATCTTATAGCCGCTAAAACCTATCTGTTGGGTCACCTATTGCCATTTACTAATTATATACTTAAAATGTTCATGGTCAAGTATCTGAAGTCATTCACCCCAAATCCGTTAACATTTGTTTGCTTGCACTTGCCTTCGTACGTATGTATGTATATGCTCCCGCTATTAATTGTTTTCTCGATCATACATATGTACATGCGTACGTTTGTTTGTGCATTAGCTAGTCCCATTTAGCAATGCATTAAGCCTAGCATGTGAGCACGCCTACTGCAATGCTGCAATTCCATTTTTTGGTATTCCTTTTATTGCTAGCATGTAAGTATGTGCATATGTATACTAAGTAAATATAGCTTCAAGTAGGTATGCGCCTTTTGAATTGTTAAGGGTACAATAAGAACTTATGTATACGAGTATATGAAGTATGTTAGCGGAATGGTTATTTAACATGAAATTGTATTTAAGGAAAAGAATTGTAGCAAATAAAGTCTGTCTACTAGCTGACCGCCAAGGTGTTATAATCTGCCCAGATATCCACTTCGTCGTTTAATAGTTTCGCTTTTTGACCATTTGCGCGGTTACAAAAACAGCTTTGTAATCCTACACATTTTAGGCGCCCAACGAGGGGCACGATTATAATTTCGTGAGTACAAGCTTCGTACTATTGGAGATCTGGTGGTCAGCGTTAGAACCACCATCATCATCGTTGGACGTGCTGCTAAGCACCGTTCATTGCCATCGCTTGCTGCCTCCACCTTTGGACAATAACTATCGTTGACATCGCTTCGCCTTTGCAAACTTGCTCGCTACGCTCCGTATCATCTCACCCGCTGCTGCTACCTCGTTACTTTGCTTCTTCATTGCCCTAGCTTATTGCCATCGCTTGCTGCAGTCGCTCCAGCTAAGTAAACGCAGCGCTTTCAGACATTGCTGCCTACCATCGTATCCTTCGCTTTCATCGTCATCTTCGCCTTCGTCGTTACCGCTGCCGCATTAGAAAGGACAGAAGTCGCCACACCCGTATGTATGTATGCACATTCCCTCTGATCACTCCTTTACTAGCTAGCCATCATCGTTTACACGTAAGTAATACCTATCAATAACCGCCACAATTTGCCTTTTGCGTTTGCTGTGTTAACTGCTGAACTATAAGGTTGAATCTAAATTACCGTGGAAATGTCGTTAGCCGAATTAAAGCAACAACACGCAAACACGAAAAAGAACCTCGCGCGCATCAAAAACATCTTGGAAAACATCAGCTGCTGAGTACAAGTGTCGTTTGGGAATTCTTGAATCCTACTTCAAGCAAATACTGTCTATACAAACGGACATTGAAAAACTGGATACCGATGATGGAGCACGCGCGGATCTTGACGACCTGTGCATCACAACAAAAATATCGATACAAACTCAATTAGTAGAGGAACATAATGTTTCGCTTTCGGAAACAAACTGCATTGTGCAGCACAGCAACAAGTTACCACACCTTAAACTCCCAATGTTTAGCGGCAAGTATTCTGAATACCAAAATTTTATAACATCGTTTAAACAGATTGTTGATAAAGAATTTAGCCTTTCCAACATTGAAAAGTTTAATCATTTGCGGAATTCACTTCAAGGTCAGGCTTTAGAAACAGTAGATGCATTCCAGGTATCCAACGAAAATTACCCTAAAGTATTGGAACGGCTTAAGGCAAGGTATGACAACAAAACGTTAATTTTCTTGGAAAATATCTCGTCGCTATTTGAATTATCAACTGTTTCCAAACCAAATTCGTTGCAATTGAGAAGTCTCGTCGACAAAGCTTCGGCCATTTACGGGCCACTTCTGTCATTGGGCTCTGATAAGCAAATTTCACAAACCATGTTAATCTATTTGGTGTTGCAGAAAGCTGATGAGGAAACAAACAAGAAGTGGAAAGAATCATTGGACTTCATGGTGTTGCCGACGTGCAACGACTGTACCAAGGTATTGGATAGACATTGCCAATATTTGGAATCCATGGACAATGCACACGCTGTTCAAGGTATAAGTAAAGCTCTCACAAGCAAGACGAAAATTCAGCCCAAAAGATATATGCACATTTACTTGTGCTAACACGCCGTGCTCTGTTTGTTCAAACAGAAGTCATAAAATTTCTGGTTGCGATCGTTTTAAATCATTTAATATCCAACAGCGCTTCGAACATGTAATGAAAATTAGTCTTTGCATCAACTGCCTTTTAAAGGGGCATCAAATGGCTCAATGTATGTCTCCACACAGGTGCAAGGTTTGTTCAAAACAGCACCATAGTTTGCTTCACCGCGGACCTACTCCAAACCAACCTATCACAAATTCAGCATTCTCAATACGCAAGGCCGCAGTGCATACACACATGCACAACTCGTTATCAGACAACAAAATCCTAGCAACAGCAAAGGTTTTAGTTCGTGATTCGCTGGGTGGGTACAAATTAGGCAAGGCCCTGCTGAACTCCTGTTCTCAGGTAAACTTCATTACTGAAGATTTTTCGCAAAAACTCGCACTCCCTAAAATCAAAGAAAATATCGCAATCCAAGGCGTTGGTAAGTCGTCAACGAATATAAAATACAAAACCTCCACTAACATCAAATCGCAAATGAACGAATTTGAACTTCCGCTAACACTTTGCATCACTCCTCACATTGCCTATCAGACAGATCCAGAAATTGATATGTCTTCCTGGAATATTCCAACTAACATTGCACTTGCCGACGACGAATTTAATTTATCAAAAAAAATCGATTTATTGTTGGGCACGGACACTTTTTTCAGCCTTCTAGCAGTCGGTCAAATCAAACTTTGAAAAAACCCACCAATTTTGCAAAAAACATTGTTAGGATGGATTGTATCGGGACGTTACCAATCAACCACCAAATTTTCCCAATGTTCGTCTTTATTTACAGCCAATAAATCGCTTGATGCCAAACTGGAGAAGTTGTGGAAACTGGAGGAAGTTGCGGTCAATGCGGGGCCTTGGACTCGTGAACAAAACACCTGTGAACAATTGTACGAGGACACAGTTTCAAGGAATCCAGCTGGCAGAATAGTTGTGAAGCTGCCCTTCAAGGATGATCCCTCGTGCTTAGGTGACTCGTATACCACAGCACTGAAAAGGCTTAACTCAGTAGAAAGTCGTTTGGGAAAGTCACCACACTTGCGGGAACAGTACGTCATCTTCATGAATGAATATGAGCGTCTGGGATACATGAGCGTCGTGCTGAATCCAAACTTGAGTGAACCGCATTACAATATTCCCCACCATTGTGTGTTGAAACCTTCAAGTACAACAACAAAACTTCGTGTCGTCTTTGATGCTTCTTGACGAACCGCAACACAAAAATGTCTAAATGATATTCAGATGGTTGGTCCCACAATCCAAAGTGAACTAATTACTTTACTTCTTCGTTTCCGCCTATACAGATTTGCGCTGACAGCCGATATAGTCAAAATGTATAGGCAAGTATTAATGAACGAGAGCGATAGAAAATTCCAATACATTTTGTGGAGAAGCTCTCCAACTGAGGAAATTCGCACGTATCAACTCAACCCGGTAACCTACGGAATGGCTTCTGCACCATATTTGGCTATTCAAAGTCTATTTTACTAGGCTGATCATCATCATGACCAATTTAAGGTCGGGTCGAGTATCGTTAAATCATCATTTTACGTCGACGACTTGTTATGCGGAGCAGACACTTTAGCAGATCTTCAACATATTAAACAAGAGGTAACCGAATTGTTAGCTTTAGGTGGATTCGAGCTTTCAAAATGGCATTCTAATCACCATCGACTGAGGGAAGATAGTTCTGCGAAAAGTCTCAATTTAGACGAATCCATTACCAGTGCACTGGGAATGCGATGGGACCAAACACACGACAATCGATTGTTTTTTTTTCGAACCAAATAAAGGATCCGCGAGCCGTATAACAAAGCGCACCATCTTGTCAATAGCATCATCCTTGTTTGATCCTCTTGGTTTGTTGGCCCCCGTTATTATAACATCTAAAATTCTGTTGCAGGAATTATGGCTTCTTAAATTGGATTGGGACGAATCCATACCTCAGAATATTAATTCCACTTGGACAAGTTTCCTCAACAACGTATCAGATCTCTCATCACTCAAGGTGCAAAGGTATTGCCTTTCAACAGATATCCAGTCGTTTCAATTACATGGTTTCTGCGATGCTTCTATCCGAGCATACGGATGTGTAATATACATGCATATAGTTACAAAATCTGGCAGCACAATCGTTCGCATACTCACGGCAAAGTCCAGAGTAGTACTCATTAAGAAACAGTCGTTTCCAAAGCTGGATCTTTGTGGAGCCCTTATCTTAGCACGTTTTTATGCAAAAATTAAGTAAATTTTTAAACTTTTAAACGTCTTTCTCCGGACAGATTCCCAAGTGGTCTTGCACTGGCTGAAGATGCACTCAATAACTCTGTCAACGTTCGTGGGAAATCGGGTTTCCCAAATTCAAGACCTAACTGCAGAAGCCCATTGGAGGCATGTGCCCACACACAGGATGTACAGTGGAAGAGCTCCGCAAATCAATTTGGTACACTGGACCTTCATTTTTATACAAAAATATGGACAGTTGGCCTAAAATCGAAAGCAATAAAGCTGATATGGACGTTATAGAAATCGAAAAACGGAAGTCGGCCTTCGCAGCAATTGTAAGCAGCAACCATATTCTGGAAGTCTTGAACCAGCGGAGTTCGTACACTGACTCTCTTCGATTAATCGCCTGGATGTTTCAATTTGTCAAAAAACTGCGACAAAATAAATCCTTCGAATCAGGACCACTTTCGCCACATGAGCTGCATCACGCTCTCCTTTGCATAATTTGGAATATCCAACATAACTACTTCGCTAATGGTATTCAGTTTTTACAGAAGAATTTAACTACAAATGGACAATTCCGTTTTTTGAACCCATTTCTTTAGTCGGTCGAAGGGTTTCAGCTATTAAAGGTTGGTGGACGATTGAATCTGGCGGACATCCCTGAAGAGAGGAAACACCCATTACTGTTGCCAATCAAGTGCGAATTCGTCATGAACTACGTGCGTCATCTTCATCGAAAGCATTACCATGCAGGGCCTAAAGCGCTAGTGGCATTTATAAGATTAAAATTTTGGATCGTACACGCACGTGACGTACCAAGGCGAGTGGTCAGATCGTACATCGATGCATACATTGTGTACGCTCCAAACCTAAACTGATGCAGCAAGTCATGGGGCATTTGCCAGTTGAGCGACTAACTCCATCACGTCCCTTCGCCCGCTGCGGCGTCGATTTTTGCGGACCAGTCGACGTGTATCTAAGGTTTAGAGGCAAGACGCCCTACAAGGCGTACATCGCAATATTCGTTTGTTTAGCCATAAAGGCAGTACTTATTGAAATCGTTTCCAATCTGTCTACAGACGCGTTTTTGGCAGCATTGAAACGAATGATTGGAAGGATAGGCTTACCCTCAAACATATGCTGCGACAATGCGACGAATTTCGTTGGCGCTTGCAATAAACTTGCAGAACTAAAATCATTTTTATTCAACAAAGAATCCCAAGACAACATAATAACATACTGTGCTAACGAATTCATAAATTTCAATTTTATTCCTCCCGTGAAATTAGCAAAGGTTCATCTAAACCGCAGCATTGCAAACTCCCGACTCACCTATGAAGAACTATCAACAGCCTTGATAGAAATCGAAGCGGTGATGAACTCTCGGCCAATATCACCATTATCATTCGATCCGAATGACTACGAAGCATTAACTCCAAGCCATTTTATCATTGGCGGCGCCTTACAAGCACTTCCGGAGCGAAACATTTCAACCAACCTAAGCAATTTACATAAATGGGAACAAATCACAGGCATCACAGGCATCGACAACAACACATTGTTTATCATCCATGAAGATAACTTGCCTCCTCAATTGTATACCAGGGAAGGATTCCAAAATTCGTGTGGTTGAAATTCGGACAGCAAAGGGAATCATTCGGCGCCCAATTCACAAGCTAGCACCTCTACCGGTTTGAAAATGTCTTTCAACGGGGCCGGGATGTTGGGTCACCTATTGCCAACCCCTGTATTCTTGAACATATGTATGTTGTATGACCCATTTACTAATTATATACTTAAAATATTCATGGTCAAGTATCTGAAGTCATTCACCCCAAATCCGTTAACATTTGTTTGCTTGCACTTGCCTTCGTACGTACATATGTATGTATATGCTCCCGCTATTAATTGTTTTCTCGATCATACATATGTACATGCGTACGTTTGTTTGTGCCTTAGCTATTCCCATTTAGCAATGCATTAAGCCTAGCATGTAAGCACGCCTACTGCAATGCTGTAATCCCATTTTTTGGTATTCCTTTTATTGCTAGCATGTATGTATGTACATATGTATGTATACTAAGTAAACATAGCTTCAAGTAGGTATGCACCTTTTGAATTGTTAAAGGTACATATTAAGACAATAAGAACTTATGTATACGAGTATATGAAGTATGTTAGCGGAATGGTTATTTAACATGAAATTGTATTTAAGGAAAAGAATTGTAGCAAATAAAGTCTGTTTACTAGCTGACCGCCAAGGTGTTATAATCTGCCCAGATATCCACTTCGTCGTTTAATAGTTTAGCTTTTTGGCCATTTGCGAGGTTACAAAAAAAGCTTTGTACCCTTACACTATCAATATAAAAGATAAATGATTCTAATTAAAAAAATGTAAATATACAACATAAATCTTAAATACGCTGAAGCACAACGCGAATTTTGAACATTGCAATATATAAAAAGAATTATAAACGTTGGTAGTTTAAAATAAACTAGTATCTTATTTCACTATAATGAAATATAATAAAAACGCTAAAATTTGTATTTGGCAGCAGATATTTGTTCGTTTTTTCTCTAGTCCTTTTTGTTCTTCTCGCTTATTTTGACATTTAGTTCCACAGAGGTTCCCCTCTTTACCACTTTGAATAAATACAGCAAGACATCTGGTAAGTGTCGTTAAGAATAAGTTAGTGAATCGTACAATCGTTAGTGCAAACAACAAATATTGTCGTCAAAAATTGCGATTGTCGCACCGTTTATATACATGCACGGCGTTGCGGTGATCGCTTATATACCCAGTGCTAATTTTCGCAGTTGTATTTTATGCGCGCGAGTTACATATATGCATAATAGCGCCAATATAATCAATATCGAAATATCAAAATGATATTCATGTAAATGCACCGAGCAGTACACTCAATAACAAAATCGATAAATTGCTAAAACAAATTGGCACAACAAAACACATAACCGGCACATGCCGATCATAAACTACATAGTTGACAAAATGAATTGGCACATCAAAATATGTAATCGCCACGTGTAAATTGTAAACTGCCTACCTAAGAAGATGTGAAAGCAGTAGTCAAAACTTAGTAAATAAGCTATTTTTATATATGTAATTATAGGTTTCTTTGTACGAAATTAATTAAATAAAATTGAGTTCGGTTTGTGGTCTACACAGCGTCAGTTCGTTGTCAATTAAAATATTGCCTTTGGCTTTTTTAAAAAACCCGCAATCGGTAACAAATAATCTAAGTGACGCAGTCGGTAGGATTCTTTTCAAAATAAAAGAATCCAGTGATACGAATCCTTATAACACCCTAATAACACCCTGCGTATTCCGTAGCCAACTCAGGAGTTGGCCGGATCCTCCACGGTATAATTAAATAAACATAAAGACAAAAAAAAATTATATAAGTTAAGATATTGATTAACACACACAATAAGCATGCAATATTCTGTGAATACAGAACAACAACATCTAGTACTAAACTATGCGAAACAGCAACAACAGCAGGAAGACCAATCACAGAAACGCATATGTTAAAAACACTAACAACACCTGAAACATTGGTCTTTCAAAAAGTACTTAAGCTCGCGCTCAGGCGAAACAAGAACAACACCTGAAACATTGGTCATTAGAAAAGTACTTAAGCTCTGTATATTTTTGATATAGCAAGCAAGTAAATGTAAAGTTATGATATTGTGATATGTTAAGTTAACTAATATCCTTAAAATAAAGTGTTAAACTAAAAATAAAATAAAGTGTTTCATTTAAATTAACTTAAATAAAGGCGCAGAGACTTTCCAAAATCGAATGATCACAGAAAATTAATCATAAAATTAGTTCAGTGACTTTTTAAAATCGAATCACTACGGAAAATTTGTTAAAGATTCGTGCAATGACCTTTTTAAATTGAATCACCACAAAATTTTTATCGAGGAAATCCGTGGCGACGTGTGTGAAAGTTACCACCATAAAAAGCGGCAAAATTAATAAACGACAGGCAGAACACGACAAAAGAAGGATGGCACAGGACCAACTCCAGAGATCACCATTGGAACTAATGGAAGAAATAAACAGAGGAGATCAACAACTAGATCAACTCAGAGAAGCATACCTGAACTTGCAACATAGGCAAGCAGTACACAGTAACGACCTAGAAAGGATACTAAAGAACATCAGCCACCTGCCCACATTCTCTGAGTATTCCGAGCGATACAAGGCGAAGCAAAGAACGTGGTTATCATCATTCCGAATCCCGACGAGGTATAAACCTGACATCGAACCACATGAAGTCTACAGGCGAATATGCAGTCTGAAGGTGAATACGGTGAGTGAATTAGCAATAGAAGTGCAAAAAATTAAATACAAGGCAGAGGAAGTCAACGTGTACTATAAAGGAGATGTAGGAATAGATTTAAGTAATATGAGTAGCATATTAATCAATACCATAAAAGAAATATTACAGGGTACGTTGTTAGATAAAATTTACGAAGAAAATGATTTAGAAAAAATTATTGAAATAATGACAAGGCGACGTTACGAAGACAGCTGCATACGGGAAGGATTTAAGGAAAGCAGAAAAACAGACGGACAATTTAAACCGTATAAAGGACCGCACAAAAATAAACAAAATGAACAATTCGCAAGAAAATTTAAAAATGAACATAATCCACGTCAAAGGTGACAAAATCAACAGCACCCAGGGTCAAATGAGACCAAATAATCAGGGGTTTTCATTTCATTTCAGGTCAGAAGAGACAGAATAATTATGGGCCTCCATTTAATAGAGAATATAAGAACCAACAATTTTTCAAGTAAGGCCGGCTCGTAATGAACCAATGGAGGTAGATAACGTTGAAAGCGAAGTTAATAATGTTCAAATGGCAGGACACCCTACGTACCACCATATTAGGCAAAACCATGTAGAATAGGAATACGATTCAGGTATGGAAGAAGTTAACCATACCTCGTTTTTTATAAACCAGCCTCGGGTGAGACGCCCAAAATGCTAATAACAATAAAAAATGAGAAATATAAAACACTCGTTGATACAGGAGCCACCATACGTCTAATTGATGAAAATGTATTGTATTTTAAAAAATTAAAATTACAAAATCCTGTACATTTCAAAACGATCACCAGTAGGGGATCCCTAAATTTCGAAGTACATACAGAAGCACCTGAAGAATTTGGCTTACCAAATTCGGCGAAAGTAAAATGGGGAGTTGCTAAGCTTAATAAAGATTATAATTTCATGATAAATCCTAGATTTTCTAAATCCACACATTAATATTCAGCACAAAATTATAGAATTACATCCGAAATGTAATTTCACTAAATGCACTTTGTACACTGGAAGATACAGATCCAAATCTAGAAACACTAGAATTGGATCACCTTAATGCCGAAGAAAAGGAGGAAATCACTAAGTTATTAAAACGATTTAGTAAATTAATGTTTAAAGAAGGGGATAGGTTGACTAATGCAACCGAAATCCAACACGAGATCAAGACGACAACACTAGATCAAATAAATTCAAAATTGTATAGGTATCCTCCACAACACGAAGCAGAGGTTAGAAAACAGATTAAAACTATGGAAAAACAGGGAATCATTCAGAAAAGCCATTCAAGATATTCAAGTCCATTAATAGTTGTCCCTAAAAAGATGGATAATTCAGGCAAAAAGAAATATAGAATTGTGATAGATTATAGAAAACTAAACGATGTCACAGCAGACGACAAATATCCTCTTCCAAATATTGATTCCATTCTAGACAAACTAGGAAGAGCCCAGTATTTTACCACGTTAAATTTGGAAAAGGGATATCATCAAATTTTAGTAAAAAGGGAAGATCGAGAGAAAACAGCCTTTGTCACACCATATGGACTATATGAGTTCATAAGGATGCTATTCGGTTTAAAAAACGCGCCAGCCACATTCCAACGGCTGATGATTGAAATCCTTAGAGATTATGTAAACAAAACATGCGTCGTTTATTTAAACGACATTTTAATCTTCAGCACATCATTAAAAAAAACATATTAAGGCAACATCAGACATTTTTAGAGTCCTTGAAAAAACTAATTTAAAGAGCCAAGTAGATAAGTACAATTTTTTAAAAAAAGAAACAGAGTTTCTTGGGCATATTCTAACGAAATAAAGAATGAAACCGAATCCTAATAAGATTACAGTTGCCAAAACGGAAAAACAAATAATGAGTTTCCTAGGATTAACGGGATACTGCCGAAAATTTGTAAAAGACTATGCCAAGGTAGCTCAACCAATCACTAAATACTTGAAAAAAAGGAGTAAAAGTCAATTTATAGGATTCAACCTATATCGAAGCACTCGAAAAATTAAAAACTTTAATAATTACCCGTCCAATATTGCGATATCCCGACTTTCAAAAGTATTTTACACTGATAACGGACGCATCCAATTATTAGATTGGTGCACTCCTGTCGCAATAAGGACACCCAGTGTGTTATGCTTCAAGAACTTTAAATAGTCATGAAAGGAATTACTCCGCGACGGACAAGGAATTTCTGGCAATAATGTGGAGCGTAAACGTCCGACATCTTACATTTTTTACATTATTTAGAGGACGAAACAATGACAACAATATATTCAGCAGAGGAAAATTTAGGAGATTATTTTTCAATTAAGGAGGAAATAGTTAACAAGTACAAAACACAAGTTATCATAACGAACAATAAAACAGAAGAAAGTAAGGCATTACATGGGAAAAGGATCATATATAGAGATATATTACAAAAGGTAAAGTCGGTATCTATGCTGAAGTTTCAGATCATAGTTATAATAAAGTGCAAGAAACACTTATTGAAATGTATTCAGACGGCAATCAGATAAAGCTCACTAAATGCACAAAAAGGGCACAAGACATAGAAACGGAGGTCGAAGCGGTGAAACAGATTTCTTTCTATCATGTAAGAGAAAGTGCACATTCAGGGACACAAGAAACGTATGATCAGTTAAAAAACAAAATTTACTACCCAAAGTTAATGGAGCTAATCCAAACAGTTACAAATCAGTGTGAGATTAGCCAGGAAATTAAATACGACAGGAATCCTATCACACCCAATTTCAAAGTTACTGAAACACCTACAACAATAAACGAAATAATACAAGTCGACACATTTTTTATGAAAGAATTCCATTTTCTAACTGTAATTGATAAATTTTCGAAATTCGGCGCTGCCTACCCATTAAGCGATAAAAATCAGATCACCATAATTGAACAACTAAAGGATCATTTTACAAAATTAGGAACACCGAAGGAAAAAGTTGCCGACAATGAATTTAATGCTGTAAGAATAAAATAGTTTTTAAAAAATGAGAATATAAAATTGCACTTAACCAAACCTAATACGCATACAGGAAACGCAGATGTTGAGCGATTCCACAATACGATAGCGGAAAAATTGAGTGTACTGTACAACTTCAACAAAGAAGTTTCGATCAAACAGTTCATCCAAAAATCAATAAGAAACTATAATGACAGGTTTCATTCAGCAATAAAATTCACTCCGAACGAAGTACACAAACATAAAGTCAACTTAAATGCCGTTAGAAATAATTTAGAAGCTATAAAAAATAAAGTAGTTACAAAATTAAACAGAAATAGAGAAGGACATCGTCCGGAGTGTTTTACGTGGGTACCTGCCGACGACGACCTAACTCCACGGCGCTCAAAAGCACAACGGATCAAGTTAATGCGTTGATCAGCGCCCCAAGATGCGCAAGCATTCTCGGAACCAATTGGCTGTGTGGAATGGACACACTAACCACCTTGGTAGGGTTCGAGGCCTATCTAACACCTCTGCCGTACTATGGGTCCGGCACCCGCTTGCAGTGCAACTCCACATTGAACTTTGACACAAGGTCAAGCTCTACCCGCATTTGGGTATTGAACCACAGCCACCACCATACTCCCCTAGGGGCCGTACCCAACGAACAGGACAGAGCGATCTCTGGGGGCTCCTGTTCCCCGTGGTACCAGATTTAAGCCTCCGGTCGGACTTCGTGGCCAAGGCCACTACCAGTTGAGCTTCCATACAGCTCCAGACTGGTGGCCTGAGGCTGAACCCCATACACCTCGTACCAATTCACGCAGCCTATCAGCTGGAGAATCCCTTCCATTAGTGCCTTGCACGCGCCCGGGCAGCAATCGCACCATACACAGGGCATGCCTCCGACAACATATAGTGGTCGGCCAGACTTCCCCTGAACGCACGGTTGCGGCAGCGCACCACGTTGACACACTGCCTCTCCTGATGCCCTTCCTCCCCGCAGCGTCTGCAGACATCCCGATTCATACGGCAGTTTCGCTCCATATGGTCAAAACCCATGCACCTATGACAGCTGGGCACCAAGCTGTACGGCCGCACTCGGAAGGCGTACCACTTGACGTAGCAACGCTCTGCTTTCAGGAGGACGGACATTAACTTGTCCGTGCCTTCCAGGACGACGTTCGTTACCCCGTCAGCGGACACCTGCCAGGGGCGACCGCACAGTCTGATCTCCCTCTGACCCCCAGGGCTGATGTCCGGAAAGTTCAGTCGGAACAGTTCCTCCATGAACTCGTCAGGAGAAATCGCCCTGTGCACCCCCTGGACTACGACCCTAGGCCCCAGCTTGCTGTTCGCCACGACGTTCAGCCCCACCTCCTCGAAACGCTTGTTGCGTACGACCTTCTCCCGCTCAGCCAACGAGGGGGTACGAATGATCGCACCACCACCCTTTATTGGCTTCACATCGTGGGCCCTAACCCCAAGGGAGGAGCCCACCTCTTTCACGACTTTGGCTACTACCTCACTCGAGGTCGCCACTGCCTCCTTACTCCTTACCACACATGCATACGTTGCCGGTTTAGGAATCATCGCATCCGGGGCTACAGGAGCCGCCATCCGCGAAAATCCCACCGGGGCCACCACAGGTAAGCGGGCAGAAGAACAAGGGTTCTCCGGACGAGAACCGGTCGACCGATGCGGTAGAATCACCGACACGCTCCACGTGCCAAATGCCGGACCGTGGCCGACTTACCCTGCTCGGCCACTAAACCGTGCGATCGCCGAACTCGACGCCCAGAGAACGACTACCCGAAGGAAGGGAGGCAGGCACACAGTGAGAACTGCGGCCAGCAGCACGGCGCACCGTATGAGGCGGCCCTCGCCAATAATGCCCCGAACGTGCAAAAACCCACACTATAGGGGCGCTGGACAGACCACCGCGACGCCGCTGTATCGCGCTACCGACACGTGCCCGGTCACGCCACGCCAATTTACTGTGCCGCTACCCGACAATAGTTGGTAAACAACGCGCTAGCCACAATAACCACCACACTGAGTTGGTAAACAAGTTACCATATATCGCCCGTCGATCAATTACACGCGCTTTCAGTTCGTAAACAACGCGCACTAAGTTGGTAAACAAGATACCGCTATATCGCCCGTCGATCAAAAACACGCGCTTTCAGTTCGTAAACAACGCGCTAGCCACAATAACCACCACACTGAGTTGGTAAACAAGTTACCGTATATCGCCCGTCGATCAATTACACGCGCTTTCAGTTCGTAAACAACGCGCAATAAGCTGGTAAACAAGATACCGCTATATCGCCCGTCGATCAAAGACACGCGCTTTCAGTTCGTAAACAACGCACAGTAACAATAACACGCGCACTAGTTGGTAAACAAGTTACCGCTAGGTCACCCGTCGGTTAAATAGCACGCGCTATTTGTTCGTACACAAGTAACAACAACGTTTGTTGTACTCCACGTCTACACACGTTAGCACCAATGCACCAATACTCGCGCACTCACTACGTACCGATCGTAATAGAAAAATAATTTTTCCGTCGCACAAAAAACCACAACCGTACGCAACGAACGACTCGAACTGAATATAGAGAAGGACAGAAGGATTTATCTAAAATTACAAGGCAGTGAGACATAAAGACTAACCTATATATAGAAAAGCAAAATTGGAAAATATTCACCCATGCAACATTAAAAAATTACGTAAATTTACAAGTATTGAGGATAATATTAGCGATATTGATATGGACAACAACAATTAAAGGAGAACTGATCACAACAGAATTAATCGACCAGGGAAGATTCATCGATTTACAAACCCGAGCACAAGAAGTAGTTAAAGATACGGACATAATTTTACACGTAATTGATCTCAAAGAATTAGAAAATATTGTAAATGAAACGACTGACATTTTGATTTTAATGAAGATAAAAAATAAAAATTTGCTACAGACGGAATTGCTAGAAGTCAGAAATAAATTATTAACTCTAATGCCAAATGAAAAAGACAGAAACGAGGTTTAGTGAACGCAGTAGGAACTATGACAAAGTGGTTATTTGGGACTATAGACGAAGAAGACAGGCAAGAGGTACAGAAACATTTAATGAAAACAAACGAAATTTTAGAAAATGTTAATCATCAAATAGCAATAAATGATTATTTTAATGGAACGATCACACATTTAAAAAATATTGTTAAACAAGATAGAGAAATTATTAAAAATGAAATAAATTCCATTAGTAAATTTTTAAATGAAGAACAAGGACAGACCGCTTACTTGGAGCAGCTAACTAGAATTCAACTGTTAACAAATAAACTAGATCACATACAAGACAACGTAGTATCCGCCAAATATGGAATAATCCTTCCTAACATTATAACAGATAAAGAAATTATAACATATCAAATAAATTTTAGTAAACTTAAGCAATTACAATTAGGCACAACATATTTTATTAAAACGCTGTTAATATTTGGTATTAAAATATCGAAAAACTTGATTAATGTTAATGTACGAACAATTATTCCCATTCCAAATAAGGATACAAATGAAATATACTCTAAGCTGGAATAAATATTTCTTTATGAAAATATAACATATTCATATGTAAAAGATAAGCACGTAAAAGATTTAAAACGCAGTACACATTGTATACTAATAAATAAATTTAATTATATGTATATGAAACAATTTTACAGAAATACTTGAAATCGATGCCGAAACAATCATAATCAAAAACGCCAATACATTATACACAAATCAATCATGCAGTAAAAATCAGTTAAGTTTAGAGGGAAATTGTATTCTACATTTTAATAATTTTCTAATCATCTCGAAAATATTGAAGAAAAAATTGTAAATGCATATGTAACGGACCATAGTGATTTCACGAAAAAATTATCATTCGAAGAAATAATTGAAAGTAACCAGCATAATACTAAAAATATTAAAATACTTAAATTACACAGTAATATTACACACGGAATCAATGTATTAACAATATTAATAATATTTAATTTAATAATTGTAATAATTTGGAAACATAAATACGTACGAATTGTGTTAAATAGACGAATTCAAGAGAATTCATATCTAAAGGGGGGAGAAGTTACATACATATATGCAAGTTAACATATTCGCTAGTGCCCATTCTAGACAGTTCCCACAGTCAGCCACGACACGTGCGCTGTATTCTATTTCATCATATACTGTAACTGGGCCTTAGCATAGCTAACGCTACACCCGTGGGAAATCAAGGTCAGGGTCGTTACCGCTAGATATGCTTACGCAAGCATTCCAGAATACAGTAAAATGCCCGTGGGAAACTAACATCATAGCCGGCACAACGGAACATCATGACGCAAGAGATGCCTCGCTGCCGCTATACCGAGGGCTGGTGCTAGACACTGTTACAGTTGAGCAGGCAGTTGCATAGGGGTGCTAGTAAAGATAAGACTTATTTTGATAACTATTAGCGTATTCACAGTTTGTGGGAAACTTAAAATCTGGTAACTTTGCCCAACATTTGACAGCTAAACTGTGAGCACATCATTTTGACTTTGTTTCAAATTTATTTAAATTCCAAAAAACAAATGTCTCGTTTAAGTGGCAAACAAAATATACTGAGTGCACTTAGCCACAAATGTATGCTGGACATAGCTGCCAATGATTCTAGTATGTGCATATATGTACCTATATACATACACAAGACCCTGTCTTCCAAAACAAAAATTGTGTCCCTCAATTGCCTATAGATATTCAACTAAAGATAACTCTTTTTCGTCTGGGATCTAGTGGAGAGAGTGCATCTATTAGGAAGATTGCAACATTGTTCGGTGCTGGCGATGGCGGAACAGTTATCAAAGTAACCGAGCGGGTCATCGCCTCGCTGATAAATTTAAAATCAACTTTTTTGTTGTTGCATTGGCTATGTTGATGGCACCGAAATCAGATTAGCAGAGTCTCCTTCCAAAGATCACGAACTATACTTTTCTCGCAAAAAACAGTATTCCATAAAAATGCAAGTCGTATGTGACTGTTCGCTAAAAATTAGGCAAGCACCAATAGGATACCGAGGAAGCGTCCATGATGCTAAAATTTTTGCAGAATCACCAATAGGTAAAAACCTAGAACAGTACTTCTGTCAGAGGCAATGGATTGCTGGCGCTTCGGCATATCCTTTGAGCCAAAATCTTATTACACCCTTTCGACAAAACAGTAATGAGCAGACGAAAGAAATGAGAGATAAATATAACCAATACTTCTTTTGGAAAATTAAAGGAAAGATTTGGTAGTTTAAAAGAACTACGATTTCGTTTATCGAACGAAAACAATTACAAAAGTTGTTGTAGATGGATTTTGACATGTTTCATTCTTCACAACATGTTGCTACAATTTAGCTCTGACGAAGAAGATTGTTCCGATAATGAAGATGAAACTGGCTTCCCACAAGAAATTTATGAAAACAACGACCTCAGAATAACATTATCACATTTTGTTGACAATAAAAATTAAACAAGTAATTTGTTTTAATAAAGTGAATACATACGTACATATTTATTTTTTCATTTTTAATTCCTCCATTGCAATTCTTTCTTTCATTTCAAGTTCTTTTAAAGCCACCTTTTCTTTCATTTCAATTTCTAATATTTTTATTTTTTCATCACTTTTGGTTTTTTCTTTTTCAAACAAAAATTTTTGAACTTGTAAATCTAACTCCTTTTCCTTCAAAGCCAGCTCCTTATCCTTCATTTTTGACTCCATTTCTAGTTTTTGTTGCTTCACTTGAACCAAACCAGAATGCATGCTAAGCACATCGGCAAGACCGGTCCGAGAATAAATGCCTTTACGACGATTTATTGTGCTGTATGTAGATGCTGGTGACATACCGATTTCGTGAAACCCATTTGCAACTTCAGGTGTGGCAGCTACATTTGCAGCAGTCGTTGAACTGCTTCCAGCGTCGAAAATGTCTGCAGTGGACGGTGAGCTACTTTCCGTACACACAACTTGTACGTTCAGCGTTTGGATGTTTTCGGCATTATCATCTATAGGCGGCACTGCATTTTCTTCAGTATCTAAAACGGATGCGTTGGATTCAAACTCCTTGTATCCAAATATGTCTTCCAGATCACTGAAGAAAGGGCAGATTTTCGAAATTATGCCTAAAAAAGAAGTGCTTAGATTTGTATAGCAAAAAATACATTTTTAAGTTACTTTCTGTTGTTTCGCCGTCTTGCATAGCACCAGCTCCCGTCGAATTTTGCCAATTTCGCGCTTTGGTATAACATTGGCGCAAGTGTCTTGCCTTCAGCCTTACCAGAGACCAATCCATTTGCAGCTGGTGTGCTTCCAAAAAGCGCTTAAAATACACCTGCGCAGTCGGCTTTTCAAGCGGTCGATTGTCCCGCATGAATATTATGAGCTGCTGCTGCTCCCCGTTGCTCCATTTTCTGTACAATGCTTTGCGTACACGCCTCGGTTTAGTCTGAAACAAATATTTTTTCATTGTTAATAATTATATCACGATTTAAATACTTAATTTTCATTTTACTTACAATTTTGCGTCCGCTAGGTTCCATGTTTGCAAATGTAAACAAAACCAGCTGATCAAAGATGCCAGTTTGCCACAGTAAATAAACATGCGCAAAACATCGGGAAATTGTGATAGTAGTGGTATCTTTGCGTTTCACATAAAATGGAAACGAAACAGATAACTGAGCGGTAAATATGGGAAAATTGCCACCTGGGAAATTTAGCATGCTAGATACCATTTAACTGTGAACAGCATATATGTTTCTGTTGTCAAAGGACTTTAATAAATTCAATATTATAACGTTTAAATATTCTTGAGTTTCTTTTAGGGTGAGTTGGCCCTTTTATTTTTTTTTTTGAGTGTAAGGATCAAGGATCCTTTAACTTGCATAATAACGCCGAAATAAGCAATATCGAAAATCAAAATGATATTCATGTAAATGCACCGAACAGTACACTCAATAACAAAACCGATAAATTGCTAAACTAAATTGGCACAACAAAACATATAACTGGGGCATGCCGATCATAAACTACATAACTGACAAAATGAATTGGCACATCAAAATATGTAATCGGCACGTGTAAATTGTAAACTGCCTACCTAAGAACATGTGAAGGCAGTAGTCAAAAATAAGTAAGTAAGCTATTTTTATATATGTAACTATAGGTTTCTTTGTACAAAATTGATTAAATAAAATTGAGTTTGGTTTGTGGTCTAAACAGCGTCAGTTCGTTGTCAATTAAAATATTGTCTTTGGCTTTCTTGAGTATTTTGAGTGACAATGAGGGGACAATCTAGGGATTTTTAGATATATATATATATGTATATATGTAGGATGACCGATTACAAAATAAAATGAAACACTTAATTTACACTTATATTTCAATGTTCAACTTTATTTTACAACTTTACTTTTAACTTTTTTCGTTAGCGCGAGTTTAAGTCTTGTCGGGTTGGTGGTTGTTCAGCGAGTCCTCTATTCTAGATTGTCAATGTCAGTCGTTCCCTGTTCTCATTCGTTCCAGTCAGTCAGGGTTGCTTTGTGCTTAGTCAGTTCGGGTTGCCGTCTCTCATTTTCCCACATTCGGCCATCCTGCGTTCTCATTCGCCCCGAAGGAGGGGTCCCATTTCTTTAGGTACTCTGCGACGGTCGTGGTGCGTGACGGCCCTTCGTGGTCTCCAACCTTTTCCACTTCATATCTACTGTGGCTGAATTTGCTGACTACCTTGTATGGTCCCAAGAACTTTGGCCGTAATCTCAAGCCGGAGCCGAACTGTGTGCGCTTAATGGCGACGAGATCGTCAACTTCATAGAGCTCCTCATCCTTGCGTCCGCTATTGAACGTTTTGCGATTCTCCTTTTGGATGGTAGCGATGTTCTCCTGAGCTTCTTTCCTCACAGCTTCGCGATCTTCGTCCAGCTCTTCAATAGCCGCACTTGCTAAAAGTTGTTGTAGGTCTGGTAGATTGGACGTTCGCATTTCTACTCCAGTCAGAATTCGGAATGGGCTGAACTTCGTGCTACGTGGTGGAGTACTGTTGACAAACTGTTGCACTCGTTCTACATGTCGATACCATTGAGTTGGCTGTTCCTGGCAAAGTTTTGATATCATGGGCACAATGATTTTGTGTATTCTCTCTACTTGCCCATTACCGCGGGGCACTCCAGTTGCTATAAGCAAGTGTTGGATGTCTCCGCTTTCACAATATTCTTTAAAGAGATGCGAGGTGAAGGCTGGTCCTCTGTCAGTGATGATCCTTCCGGGATTGCCAAATACCGCTGATTGTTTTCGCAATCGATCCACCACTTCTTCCACTACCGTGCTCTTGGTTGGGTGTAACCACACAAACTTCGAGAATGCGTCCACTATGACCAATATATAATTGTAAGCCTTTTTGGTGACTTCCATAGGACCTACATGGTCGATGTGGTAAGTTCCAAGCGGCCGATCTTCTTTGTTTATAGGGCTGAGGAAGCCTTCCTTCTTCCCATGCTTGTTTTCGTTCGTGATACAACTGACACAGCTCCGGACTATCTGCGTCACTTTGGCATTCAACCGAGGTATAAAAAAGTTCTTTTCTACTGCGTCCTGCGTTCTCTTGATGGAAAAGTGACCTTGGTTATGTGCAATCTTGATGATTTCGCCTTCCATTAGCGAGGGGACAACAATAAGTTCCTTAGCGGGATCCTTATGAAGAATGCCTTGCTTCATGTAAAAATCGTCGTAGTCATCTTTCTCCAAAACCTTGCAAACTGCCTTAACCCAGTCGTCGCTTTGTTGCGCTTGCCGCAGCCTATGTACCAGACTGTCTTCCAGCATTAAACATGAGACCCTGCTCAACGCGTCGACATGCTTCATCTTACTACCGCTTCGGTGCTCGATCTTGTAGTCGAAGTCCTGCAGGAACATGGCCCAACGAGAAACACGAAGTGGCACATCCTTCTTCTTCATCGTCATCGTGAAGGCATTGCAATCAGTCACAATCTTGAAGCTAATGCCCAGGAGATACACCCTCCACTTTTTCAACGCTTCCACAATCGCTAAAACTTCCTGCTCATACGAATGATACTTCTCTTCAACGGGCTTCGTCTTTCGGCTCATATACTGGATAGGGTGAAGTTGTTGATCGTCGAAATCTTTCTGAAGAAGCACTGCGCCATAACCAAACATACAAGCGTCCGTGTGGACTTCCGTTATAGCTTTGGGATTGTATAATTTCAAAACTGGTGAGTTCGTTAACGCAAACTTTAGTTGCTGAAAGGATACCAACTGCTCGTCCCGTAGTTCGAACTTCGTCTCTTTTCTCAGCAAGTCTGAAAGTAGTTTCGCTATTAAGGCATACCCATCGACAAATTTACGAAAATATGAGGTCAGCCCAAGAAATCTTTGGATGGCTTTTCGATCACGAGGAAGTGGGAAATTCTTAATGGCATTTGTTTTGCTCTCGGATGGCTTTATTGCCCCATCCTCGATCTGATATCCCAGGAACTCGACTTTCTTCGTAAGGAACTGGCACTTATTCCATTTGATTTGCAGACCGTTTACAGACGCTACTGACAGGACACGCTCTAACTTTCGGATGCCTTCCTCTTCTTCCTTAGCGGGAATGATAAGGTCGTCCATATAAGCCACCACAGTTCCATCCCGTATCAGTTCCCTTAAAACAGCAGAAATGTATCTTGTGAACACAGCGGGAGAGTTGGAAATACCAAAAGGCACGTATAGAAACTCATACTGTCCGTTAGGTGTCACAAATGAAGTGTACTTTCGTGAGCCTGCTTCGACGGGAACGTGGAAAAATCCGTTCGTCAAGTCTAACGTGGTGAATACTTTCGCTGCCTGTAATTGCTCGATGACATCGTCTATTAGGGGCATCGGAAAGTGATCTCTAACGATCTTCTCATTCAGGCGTCGGTAATCACAGCACAATCTCTTTCCACCGTCTTTCTTTGCCACCAGGACGATCGGTGACGCATATTCCGAACAGCTGGGCTGGATGATCCCTTCTTCAAGCCATTTAGCGATTTGTTCGTCGACGACACATTTATCAGCGAATGAAATTCTCCGGGGCGGTTGGGACACGGGAACATCATCCGTAAGTAAAATTTTCATCTGAATTGGGAATGCAGTACTCCTCTCAGGTTTGTATGCAGAAACCAATGCCCGTACCTTCTCAGCTTCGACACGTCTCAGATGGGACAAATCCAACTCGCATTCTCTAACGATTGAAATAAAACACAATTTCTTAAACTCAGCTGCCATTTCGTTGGCACTTGCTTCGGCGATTGCAGCACTTGCTAGCCCCTTGACGACTTTTAGTGGATTGCGGGCCTTAATTGCCTCCACCTCACGTTCGCTCGAGCCCTCCTGTACGCGTCTATGTGCAACTGTTGGCGAATTACGTGCCTTATTTGCTTCCGCCTCATTCCACCTAACGCTATCACGTGACGTATGCTTTGCCACAACATGGCTCTTGGCATTACGTCCCTTCTCACATTCCTGCTGATCACCCTTACCGCTGTTGTCTCTGGACGCCTTAGTCCCCTCGCGCATCATCGTGCGCTTAAACTTCGCTGTGTTTATTCCGAACTGACCCATCATCCGCTCAGCCTTACTTTTAAATCGTACATCGTCCTCCGTCTCCACTAAATCTACGTGCTGCAAAATGTCATTGCCTAATACCACTGAATACTGCAAATCGCGTTCCCTGACGACATGAAATGTTAGCGCAAATGTGGCCTCATCGATCTTTACTTCCGTGGTTAAACTACCCATGGTGGTTAGTTGACTGTCGCCTATCCCGAACAATCTGCTCCTTTCTCCGCTCAGCTTGACGTTCAACTGAAGCATCAACAAAGTATCGTACCGCATCAGGCTAAGGTCGGAGCCCGTATCTACCAGTGCTGAAACTTTTGTCCCGTTCATAATAAAATCTTTAAAAATTAACCCGCTTTTCTTTGCTATAGCGCGCTCATTTCGCATTGCATTTACATTTCGGCCTTCACTTTTAAAACCCTTGGAACCGTTCTTACATTCAGTGGCGCGATGACCAGACTGGCCGCAGTTGAAGCATTTTAGTCGACGTGGACAATTCCTTGCGAAATGGTCAGAGTTGCCACATGAAAAACATTTATTTGTACCGCTTTGTTGCTTGAATGGATTTTGACTTGGTGGTCTAAGCTGAATCGCATTCTGGGGTTGCGGCTTACTTGCTCGAATCTTCTCGTATATCTTCACTTGCTCTTTAAGGTCGCTCAACGTTTTCGCCTGATAAAGATTTACTTTATTTGCCCTCGAATCTGGGATGCCTTCTATGAAGTACTCGATAAGACTGGAGTCGTCAAGGTTTATTGACTTTCCGATCTCCATCAAGCCATACAAGTACTCCAAGTGCCCCTCGTTCTGACGCTTGACACGATTCTTCAGCGAACGGTGAACCTCGATTGATGACGGAACAGTTCCAAATTCCCTACGCAGTGCTTGCTTGATGGCATCCCAGCTGCTTACCCCATTCTGACTACGTAAAAACGTTTTTGCGGCACCCTTCAAAAGTTGCTTCGCATAAATAAATTTCTGTAAATTGTTCCAACCAACCACGGCAGCATTCTGCTCGAAATCTTCTAGCCAATTTTCTAAACCGGGTTGACCTGAACCGGAGAACTGCGTCATCGAATCCTCGATGTCACGGAGTGTAAATACCGACCGTTCTACTACTGAGTTCACTACCAAGCTATGCCCACTGGCCGCCTCGTCGTAATCCGACTCATCATCGCTTGCAATCAGGCCGAAGTGTTCTATGAGTCTATCTTGCAGCGTAACCTTTCGCCCTACTGTCGACAGGTTTAGTCCTAGTAGTTTGTCTTTCAGTTCAGCTACCGTTAACGAAAGTATCTGTGACCTGTCCATTGTTTCGTCCGATTACAAAAATTGATTCTTAATCTAAGGTACAAAATGTTCACGCTTGCACTATCAAATTAATGTTATTGAATATTGTTCAAATGAATATAAAATTAATGTATGTTAAAATGTACGAGTATTACTATAATATGCACAATAGCGTTAAAACAATTTGGACCAATTTACATTTTCAATTAAAATTTCATTAATACTTAAGTATTTTTAGCGCCCTTATCCGGAGTGTACTGTACTTTCCCACGCCGCAGTCTTCTTGGCTTTTCACTTCAATAACTGTGTTGTACGCTGTACGGTATTTGATTTGCCTTTCAAAGCCGTTACCCGCTATTCTGCTTTAGCGCTTCCGTTCTGCTCAAGCGCTGCCGACGTTGTTTGCACCTGCTGCGTTGATCGCTCTACGGTTCTTTCACCGTCACTAACGTGCCGCTATTCTGCTGCCGTTGCGCTGCTGTTCTGTTGGTAGGCTTTCACGCGATTTCCTACAGCCTGCTGCTGTTGAGTGGCTGGCGTTGTATTGCGCAGCTACTGTGCCAGCACAATCTCACGCAGAAATTTCGCAAAAACTATATTCACTCCAATACCTTACACACTGCGCCGCTGCTTCGTTGCTTGGCTTGTGCGCAGTTTTCCTGCTTTACAAATTCCGTACGCTAATTCCACAAAATTGCCTTCGCACGGCCACTGTACCTCTGCGCAGCTCTGCCCACTGCGCTGCTTTTCTGCGCACAGCCGCTGTACCTCTCCTCTATTATTCGCTGCAGCGCTTTGCGCACGCTAAAACTTTTGGGTTTGCACCCCACACCTGACACCAATTTGTAGGATGACCGATTACAAAATAAAATGAAACACTTAATTTACACTTATATTTCAATGTTCAACTTTATTTTACAACTTTACTTTTAACTTTTTTCGTTAGCGCGAGTTTAAGTCTTGTCGGGTTGGTGGTTGTTCAGCGAGTCCTCTATTCTAGTTTGTCAATGTCAGTCGTTCCCTGTTCTCATTCGTTCCAGTCAGTCAGGGTTGCTTTGTGCTTAGTCAGTTCGGGATGCCGTCTCTCATTTTCCCACATATATATAGTTGTGAAATATATGTATGTGCGCAGAAATGTGCGGTAAATGAAAATTAGAAATTCGTTCACTATTTGTTTTTATTGTTTTAGAATCTTCTGTTTTTCGCACATTATATGCACTATATTTCTTTTTTTTAATTGTTTAGATTTCTGTGTACATACTTGCACTTTGTATTTTTTGTTGTAATTTTATGTATCTTATGTACTTTGTACATTTATTTGCTTGGTTCTTCCCTGATTCTATAATTTTTTTTTTATTTTAGGGTGAATTTAGTTTATTACTTGCTTTTATATGTTCATTATTGGTTGTTATTTTATTAAATTATTTATAACTTAGTTTAAAACTTTTTGTCCGCATATTATTGTAACCCACTTTAGTGAGTCGGTGCTATATTTTTGCACCACACTGTACTGGCGTAGCGCGTCTAAGTCCAGTAAAAGTGGCTATTTGAGAAGTATATGTAAGTATATACACCACAAAATATATGAAAAATTGGTTTCACTTGAAAAAAATGTATCTTTTTGATTGACCGTCTCAATCACCGGACTTGAATCCGATTGAGAACTTATGGCAAGACCTAAAAGTTGAATTTGGAAAACTTTTAACTTCAAAGTCAGCTGAATTGTGGAAAATTGTGCAGGACACGTGGTATAAAGTTCCAGTTGATAAATGTTACAAACTTATAGACTCTACGCCTAAAAGAATACCCGAGGTTACCAAAAATAGAGGCTTTTTATTAATTAATAGTGACAATAATGATTTAAATAATAAAAATAAATTTTATATCCGTTGATTGAGATTACAGTTAGAAATGCAGACAGTGTTTAATAATGATTTAAAGTGGAATAAATAGGTAATTCATCTGGTATTCTACAACCATGGTAGGAATCAAGTCTAAGTAAATTAGCTATATATTTTATTTCAACATGCACTATCAAGGACGATGTTTCTAATTTTTGGTCATAGATGTATGTATGCCGTGCAGGCAAAATGTGTTTCCTGTTTCAGTCTGCCCAGCTTATGTATACACGTGTGTACATATGCCACCCACTATACTTTACCAGAGAACTTGGAGTATGAGAAGCTGCAAATCCAAAGTGGAAACTATTCGGCGATGGTAGATAGAAAAACTAATAAGATTTTGTTCATATTCAGCACGAAATAAAGAATTCAGTGTATTTATGAATTTAATATTTTTTTAATTATTCAATTTTTATTATTTAGTTAAATTAGCATGTGCCCAGGTACCTTATTACATGAAAAAAGTTTGGCAAAACATATGCAAGTTAGAAAAACCTTAATATTTATTCTGTATTTAAAACTTAAAGTGCAAGACTAATAACGACAACAAAAATAAAAAAAGTTGAATTAAAAAAAAAATTTCGCAAAAATATGTCCAATTGCAATTTGAACCTGGAAAAAGTTGTGTAGTGCATAATAAAGATTCGTCTACATATACCAGCACCGCCACACAACAAACAATATTTGCGCCTCTAAATCATTACTTCACCGTGAACGTCTTACACAACATTTTACAGGATTTTATATTTCTAACATTCTCGAATCAGAAACGATTCTACTATGGGGCTTACCAATAATATTAACAAATGTATATATATTTCAAAATATCATCAAAATATATTTGATATAACTAAAATTAGGTAAAAAAAATTAGCATGCACACCTAGGTATGAAATTATTGTTATTTCATTTCAAAAAAATATTTTGGAAATAATTATTTATATTATTATAACTATAACTTATGAGTTTGTTTCCGATTTAATAATTTACTTGGGGCTTGGTGTTGTTATCGTTTTTCTGTAGTTGCGAAATGATATGTACGTATGTATGTACATACATATATTACATATTTGTGTATTTGCATCAAAACATTGTTTTAACAAAAAAAATATTCTGGGAAACTGAATCAAGTAGCGATTGAGATTTAAGAACCCAACTGTGTTCTTTGGCGCAGTTATTAGAGAATACGCCACAATATTATATATGCTTTCGTTTTGCGCGTGTTCGAAATTTGGGGGTGGATTTTAAATTCTTACTTTTTTGTGCAAATTCTTGCACTTCTGTATATATGTTCATATTATTTATGTATTTTCATATTTACAAAGATATTTGTATACACATCTACACCACTGCATAAATTGCTCATAAATTATGCATGCACATATGTATATCTCCATATATTACATACCCAAATATGTACATACTTATGTACATACAACCTTGACCTACGCTAAATCTAAATCAAATCACAGCGCAATCGCAACCGCAGCTGCACTTGTGCCTACGCCGCCGCCAAATATTCTAAAATATCTGAAACTACATACAACAACAAAAAATTCTTTCATAAATGCGTGCGCGTATTCCTAAAAACAAATGCCGTACATTCATAAGGGCGAGCATTTCATCTCCCCGCGCACGCAAATGTTCTCCTCAATAATATTTTTCGCGACGAACATAAAAATGCTAAAATCTTCAATTTTACAAACCATCGACGGTCATTGAAAAGTTTCAACATCGCAATATCAGACAATAATGCATTTTGCAACGTAGTCTGACAAATTGCTGGCATTTTTCTAGAGGATTCTAGAATTTTTGTTCAAATGCTCTTGAGTAGAGATTTGAATAATTAGCCCTTTAAGCGAACGAATTTCAACGCCTGCTGTGGCTTTGCGGGCTCAATTGTTGAATGTAATTTTAAATCTTACTTTAGCCCTTGGTCAGAGCTCAACTTCCGCTCGGTGGTATTTTATTTTAATTTTTTTTTAGTTTATTGTATGTAAACATACTATGGATGCATATTCATGCATATAAATATTTTAATCTAAATTAGTAATATGTATCAATCAATATGTATGTATTTATTAAATAATTCATGTACGCGTCAATTCATTTGCGTACATGTGCATGCGCAATTGGCGGATCGACACTAAAATTGCGGAAGAACGCAAAAGAATATCCTTTCCTCCCTTTTCTTATCCACACTTTTTGCATACCCCTCTGTCGTCTACACTTGCCCCGCTGACAATCGAAAAACAGTTTTTTCGCGGTTTACTCCTTTTTCTTCTTTCTTTTAATTTAGTTTGAATCGTAAAATGTTTTTCTTCTTTTCGCACACATCGATATGATTTGCATAAATAGCCGTTTAAGCAACAATTGCAGAGCATCTGCTGTGGCTTAGCGCGTATAATCGCCGACCTCATTATCGTATTGCACGTTTTAGCATTTGCCCCAAGTTCGAGTCATTGCTCTTTTTGTGCCATGTCTAATTTTTATGATTTTTTTTTAATTCAAAAGAAAATAAAATATAATATAACTTTTTTATTTTCATTTATTATTTACATTTCTGTTCAGATTATATTTCATTTCAAATCAATATACAAAATTGTAAAAACTTTTCATATGTACATACCTACATATGTCGAATTTTTCGAAATAGTTTGAAATGCGAATTGCAAATACATTACATATTTTATTGATCCAATAGGATATAAAATAAGATATTAACTGTCCGTGCATTTTAGTAGTAACAGCGATTCCTGAAAACAGTTGCATCACAAATGAATATGATACTGTGAAAACTCTAAAACTAAGTGAAAAAGAAGCAGGCTGTGTCAGAGACACGGCCATTAAGTTTAACGTAGAATACGCCATCCGATAAGGCAGAAAACATATGTAACAATAAATGATAAATAATACAAGCAAATGAATTTCTTTATTTGATAGTTACTTTGGATGATATACATAAGCTTATGATAGGAAAAATAGGATAAAAATGTTTTTAAATTATCAATTAAATTTCTCGCAAAAACGAAGTCAATGGCTGTTATCAATAGTAAAGATAAATGATAAATAACATACGCGAATCAATTTTATTATTTTTTGAAAGTTACTTGTGATAATATAGGCTTATGATAGGAAAAATAGGAAATATATGTTTTTAAATTAACATCAGTTAAAAAAAATAAAACGAAGCAAATTTATTATAATAATATTGGTAGGCACGCTGATAACTGTCACACCTTCACATAATAAATATATGTTTACTACATTTTCTTACTGACCTCTCTGTTAGAGTGTTATCTGGAAATGTTAAATAGCTGTGGGGAAACCCAGTTTGGAAACGTTTCTGACAAAATTTTTTGCAGTCCACTAGTTTGCAGCTTCTCATACTTCGATGTTCTCTGACTTTGCTTATCGGAATAACGAAATGAGCGGGAAAGCAGGAGAAAAAATCACTGGTGAGCTGTAGTGCGATTCACTAACTTATTTTAACGATATTCATGGTTAACTCACCTTAACGAAAATTTTAACGATTTTCGCATTCGCTGAAACAGCTGTTGTTGTTAGCTAGTCGATTATCGAAAACTAAACGACAACAAATTTGATGTTGTTAACTCAATCTAGAAAAAAAAAAAAATTCGTGATTTCAGCTTAAATAAAAGAAAAAATTAAAAATTTGGTAATTTGTTTTCTTGAAATTAAAAAAGGAACAATAATTAATTTGGCTGCAATTTACCACGAGGTGACGAAGAAGTAAGCGCTCCAACAGTGCATCGAAGTTTGACTCGGGATGTGAGCAATCCCTTTTATTTGAATGCAACTGACCCAAGCTGCTAAAGAAATGCTTGCCTCAGCGTCGTCGCCCTTTGTGGGAGGCACGATTGTATTTATGCATACATATGTATATATATCAAGTATAAAAACAGAAGTATAGTTAAGTTGTAATGAAGGGGCATGATGAAACAATGAATCATTGATTGCATCCGTTACCCGATGAATGCCGGCTTACGGATGACTGACTGGCTCTGGGATATTCCCCATTGCTCACTTACGGATCGTTGATAGCAACCAGTTACGAAGAATCTTATAGCCGCTAAAACCTATCTGTTGGGTCACCTATTGCCATTTACTAATTATATACTTAAAATGTTCATGGTCAAGTATCTGAAGTCATTCACCCCAAATCCGTTAACATTTGTTTGCTTGCACTTGCCTTCGTACGTATGTATGTATATGCTCCCGCTATTAATTGTTTTCTCGATCATACATATGTACATGCGTACGTTTGTTTGTGCATTAGCTAGTCCCATTTAGCAATGCATTAAGCCTAGCATGTGAGCACGCCTACTGCAATGCTGTAATTCCATTTTTTGGTATTCCTTTTATTGCTAGCATGTAAGTATGTGCATATGTATACTAACTAAATATAGCTTCAAGTAGGTATGCGCCTTTTGAATTGTTAAAGGTACATATTAAGACAATAAGAACTTATGTATACGACTATGTGAAGTATGTTAGCGGAATGGTTATTTAACATGAAATTGTATTTAAGGAAACGAATTGTAGCAAAAAAAGTCTGTGTACTGGCTGACCGCCAAGGTGTTATAATCTGCCCAGATATTCACTTCGTTGTTTAATAGTTTCGCTTTTTGACCATTTGCGCGGTTACAAAAAAAGCTTTGTAATCCTACACATTTTAGGCGCCCAACGAGGGGCACGATTATAATTTCGTGAGTACAAGCTTCGTACTATTGGAGATCTGGTGGTCAGCGTTAGAACCACCAACATCATCGTTGGACGTGCTGCTAAGCACCGTTCATTGCCATCGCTTGCTGCCTCCACCTTTGGACAATAACTATCGGTGACATCGCTTCGCCTTTGTAAACTTGCTCGCTACGCTCCGTATCATCTCACCCGCTGCTGCTACCTCGTTACTTTGCTTCTTCATTGCCCTAGCTTATTGCCATCGCTTGCTGCAGTCGCTCCAGCTAAGTAAACGCAGCGCTTTCAGACATTGCTGCCTACCATCGTATCCTTCGCTTTCATCGTCATCTTCGCCTTCGTCGTTACCGCTGCCGCATTAGAAAGGACAGAAGTCGCCACACCCGTATGTATGTATGCACATTCCCTCTGATCACTCCTTTACTAGCTAGCCATCATCGTTTACACGTAAGTAATACCTATCAATAACCGCCACAATTTGCCTTTTGCGTTTGCTGTGTTAACTGCTGAACTATAAAGTTGAATCTAAATTACCGTGGAAATGTCGTTTGCCGAATTAAAGCAACAACACGCAAACACGAAAAAGAACCTCACGCGCATAAAAAACCTCTTGGAAAACATCAGCTGTTGAGAACAAGTGTCGTTTGGGAATTCTTGAATCCTACTTCAAGCAAATACTGTCTATACAAACGGACATTGAAAAACTGGATACCGATGATGGAGCACGCGCGGATCTTGAAGACCTGTGCATCACAACAAAAATATCGATACAAACTCAATTAGAAGAGGAAGTATTCTGAATACCAAAATTTTATAACATCGTTTAAACATATTTTTGATAAAGAATTTAGCCTTTCCAACATTGAAAAGTTTAATCATTTGCGGAATTCACTTAAAGGTCAGGCTTTAGAAACAGTAGATGCATTCCAGGTATCCAACGAAGGCAAGGTATGACAACAAATCGTTAATTTTCTTGGAAAATATCTCGTCGCTATTTGAATTATCAACTATTTGCAAACCAAATTCGTTGCAATTGAGAAGTCTCGTCGACAAAGCTTCGGCCATTTACGGGTCACTTCTGTCATTGGGCTCTGATAAGCAAACTTCCCAAACCATGTTAATCTATTTGGTGTTGCAGAAAGCTGATGAGGAAACAAACAAGAAGTGGAAAGAATCATTGGACTTCATGGTGTTGCCGACGTGGAACGACTGTATCAAGGTATTGGATAGACATTGCCAATATTTGGAATCCATGGACAATGCACACGCTGTTCAAGGTAATAGTAAAGCTCTCACAAGCAAGACGAAAATTCAGCCCAAAAGATATATGCACATTTACTTGTGCTAACACGCCGTGCTCTGTTTGTTCAAACAGAAGTCATAAAATTTCTGGTTGCGATCGTTTTAAATCATTTAATATCCAACAGCGCTTCGAACATGTAATGAAAATTAGTCTTTGCATCAACTGCCTTTTAAAGGGACATCAAATGGCTCAATGTATGTCTCCACACAGGTGCAAGGTTTGTTCAAAACAGCACCATAGTTTGCTTCACCGCGGACCTACTCCAAACCAACCTATCACAAATTCAGCATTCTCAATACGCAAGGCCGCAGTGCATACACACATGCACAACTCGTTATCAGACAACAAAATCCTAGCAACAGCAAAGGTTTTAGTTCGTGATTCGCTGGGTGGGTGCAAATTAGGCAAGGCCCTGCTGAACTCCTGTTCTCAGGTAAACTTCATTACTGAAGATTTTTCGCAAAAACTCTCACTCCCTAAAATCAAAGAAAATATCGCAATCCAAGGCGTTGGTAAGTCGTCAACGAATATAAAATACAAAACCTCCACTAACATCAAATCGCAAATGAACGAATTTGAACTTCCGCTAACACTTTGCATCACTCCTCACATTGCCTATCAGACAGATCCAGAAATTGATATGTCTTCCTGGAATATTCCAACTAACATTGCACTTGCCGACGACGAATTTAATTTATCAAAAAAAATCGATTTATTGTTGGGCACGGACACTTTTTTCAGCCTTCTAGCAGTCGGTCAAATCAAACTTTGAAAAAACCCACCAATTTTGCAAAAAACATTGTTAGGATGGATTGTATCGGGACGTTACCAATCAACCAACAAATTTTCCCAATGTTCGTCTTTATTTACAGCCAATAAATCACTTGATGCCAAACTGGAGAAGTTGTGGAAACTGGAGGAAGTTGCGGTCAATGCGGGGCCTTGCACTCGTGAACAAAACACCTGTGAACAATTGTACGAGGACACAGTTTCAAGGAATCCAGCTGGCAGAATATACACGCATATAGTTACAAAATCTGGCAGCACAATCGTTCGCATACTCACGGCAAAGTCCAGAGTAGTACCCATTAAGAAACAGTCTTTGCCAAAGCTGGAACTTTGTGGAGCCCTTCTCTTAGCACGTCTTTATGCAAAAATCAAGTCAATTTTTAAACCTTTAAACGTCTTTCTCCGGACAGATTCCCAAGTGGTCTTGCACTGGCTGAAGATGCACTCAATAACTCTGTCAACGTTCGTGGGAAATCGGATTTCGGAAATTCAAGACCTAACTGCAGAAGCCCATTGGAGGCATGTGCCCACACACAGGATGTACAGTGGAAGAGCTCCGCAAATAAATTTGGTACACTGGACCTTAGGTTAGGATAGGTTAGGTTACTGTGGTAGTTCCCCAAAGGGAACTCACTTAGACATAGTAAGAGTCCGTTGTGATACCACCTAATTTATGAACGGTATCGTGAATCGGAAAGTCAGGAAAGATTAACCTGAGAAACGTTGCGTGCCCCGAATGAAGTCACGCAAATTACCAATCTCCACTCCAGAAAGGTTTTCTGGAGAGCTAAAGAAGTACGAGCCCAGGTACTTGAACCTCAGTCTCTCAAATGCAGGGCAGCTGAGCAGAAAATACAAGATGAATCCACCTCATCCTCCTCCATACAGCTGCGGCAGCAAGGGTCAGAGACTATTTTCAGCCTAACCGCGTGAATACCCAACGGACAATGCCCAGTCAAAACACCAACCAGGGTCGAGAGTTGCCGCTTAGTAAGCGACATCAGCTCCCTTGAGGGCCCACGATCCACGCTCGGCCAGAGGGACCTTGCAATTCTGCATGTCGTGGCAATTTCCCAGCGCTCGCTGAGACGACATAAAGCCCATCTGTCCAGGAGAAGCCCGTAGGCAGTCAAAGGAGCCCCCACCCCCTCCCTGCAAGGAGAAATGACTTCCAGGGTACCTTGCCGAGCAAGCTCATCAGCCATGCAGTTCCCTGCAATGTCGCTATGGCCCGGTACCCAAATTAGTCTAACGTCGAGATATTCCGAGGCGGCTGCGAGAGAAGTCAGGCATTCCCTGACCAATTTTGATTTCACCATTAGCGATCCTAAGGCCTTAATAGCGGCCTGACTATCCGAATAAATGTTGGCCCGTCTAGAGGGCATTACATTGGTAAGTAGCCAATCGGCTGCCTCCTTTATTGCGGCCACCTCTGCTTGAAATACACTGCAGTGGTCCGGAAGCCTAAATTTACGGTTGAGGGAGAACTCATCGCAGAAGACCCCTCCCCCAACCTTACCATCCAGCTTCGAGCCATTCGTGAAAAAGTTCACCGTCTCACCGCCCCACAAGCCCCCCTCCTTCCACTCCTCCCTACGCGGGATGTAAGTGGATAGGGAACAACTACGAGCTGGAGCCGGCAGACAGTAATCTGTTTCCGGAGGTACAAAGTCGAAACTGGTAAGAATCCTAGAATGCCCAAAGGCCGAGCTGAGTCTGTATCCATTGCACTCTAGCCGTGCTGCTGCATGGGCTGCTGCAACCCTACCTGCAATGTCCACAGGAAGCACGTTAAGCATAACATTGAGCGCGAGAGTGGGTGTGGTCCTAAGCGCCCCACTGATCCCAATGAGCGCGGACTGCTGCACCCGCTCTAGCTGCTTAACTTTAGATACCCTGTCTAGTGAGTTCCACCAGACCACCACTCCATAAAACATTATAGGCCTTATTATAGTCTCATAAAGCCAATAGTTTACCTTGGGAGAGAGGCCCTATCTCTTCCCAATAGCACCCCGACAACAGTACACCGCAACCGAAGCCTTTTTCACCCTTTCCTCAATATTTGGCCCCCAGGAGAGCTTCCTATCCAGAATCAAGCCCAGATACTTGACCCGGTCAGAAAGCACCAACGGGACGCCACCTATTGAAGGAGGATGGGCGACCAGTACTTTGTACCTCCTGGTGAATAATACCAGCTCTGTCTTGCTAGGATTTATCGCGAGTCCACACCCTGCAGACCATTTCACGATCAGATTAAGGTACCCCTGCATGATATCAAAAAGGGTACTCAAAAACTTACCCCTGACAATGAGAGCAATATCGTCAGCATAGGCAATAACCGTGCAGCCTACCCTTTCCAGCTCCTTCAGTACGCCATTGATAGCAACGACCCAAAGGAGTGGCGAGAGAACCCCTCCTTGTGGAGTGCCTCTACTCACCTTTCGCTGGATGGAGGCGCTGCCCCATTCCGCCACGACAGTTCTATCCCGGAGAAGGTGATTGATGAGCCTTACCAGACCCGACTCAACCCCAAGTTCCGCCAAGGATCCGACTATTGCCTGTGGCTGAATGTTATTAAAGGCACCTTCTATATCCAGAAAGGCACCAACTGCAAAGTCCTTGTGTTCAAGAGACTCTTCAATGACGTTAACAACCATATGCAGGGCCGTATCCACGGACCTGCCCTTCGAGTAGGCATGCTGAGCATGCGACAGCCGCTCTCGCGGTATTTTCTCTCTTATATGAAGATCAATCAGCCTCTCCAGGGTCTTCAAAAGAAAAGAAGAGAGGCTGATAGGCCTAAAGTCCTTTGGGGTTGCATGAGAGCTCTTACCCGCCTTGGGAATAAATATAACCCTCACATTCCTCCAAAGTCTGGGAATATAGCCCCTTCTTATGCAGCTCGCGTAAATAGGCGCCAACCACCGACACGACACCCGTTCGGACATCTGCAACTGGGCAGGAATGATACCATCAGGTCCTGGCGACTTGAACGCTTTGAAGGAGCGTAACGCCCAGAGTAGGCGACGCTCTTCTAACATGTCGCAAGGAGGGACATAGATGGCATCTGGTTCCACGCCTGTAGTCTCACATGGTTCAGGATTTCCGGGGTAGTGGGAATCGAGGAGAAGTTTGAGCGACTCCTCACTGCTCATCGCCCAGTTTCCCGAGTCGTCCCTGAAACATCCCAAGGGGACGGGAGCCCTCGCGAGCACCCGCCTAAGCCTGGAGGACTCGTGGCATCCTTCGAGGTTCTCACAGAAACTTCTCCACGATTCCCTCTTAGCCTTCCTTATTTCGGACTTATATATTCCCAGTCCGATCTTATAGAGTTCCCAATCCGAGGGTTTTTTGCTCTTCCTCGCCTGGTTAAAAAGTCTTCTACTCGAAGCCCTGAGCTCCGAAATTTCCAAAGTCCACCAGTACGGCTTAGATTTGCCCGAAGGCCTCCTCAGCGGACACGAAAAATGTATCGCTTTATTACAAGCTACGGTGAATTTATCCACTAAGCTGTCAATCGAACTTTCCGACAGGAGTAAGTTTCCCTGAGGTTCCTCAGGAAGAAACTCCTGCAGCTTCTTACAGTAAAGATCCCAATCCGTGTTCCTCAGATTCCTAAAGGGACGATTTTGGGGACACAGATCGCCCAAGGAGAATTGAATATACCTATGATCAGAGAAGGAGTGATCGTTAAGAACTCCCCAGTTCGAGATACGGGAGAACAATTCAGACGACACCAGGGTAAGATCCAAGACCTCCTCCCTTACCGAAGTTACAAACGTAGGGTCGCTCCCCCTATTACAAATAGACAAGCTTTCGCTAAGTATATAATCAAAGAGAGACTCACCTCTTTCGTTGATGTCCGAGCTACCCCAGCAGGAGTGCCTCGAGATGGCATCACAGCCCACCACGACGCCGGCTTTCCTGCGCCTCGCTTCCGCCAGAGCGTTCCTCAGCAGAACAGGAGGTGGTTCCACCTCATCATCGTGAGCCATATACGAGGACATGAGCCAAAGTTCTTCGGCCCCGTCCTCGAGTCTCACCGTTACTACGCCTCCGTTACTGAAATTAGACAGAAAATAAGTATTTATTTCACGCCTGACGAGCATACAAGCTCTAGGTTTACCTGCGTCACTGGACACCAGAAGCTTGTACTTTTTCGTCCCTATACCAGAAATACCGTTACTGCTCAGCCACGGTTCCTGGATCAGGACTATATCTACCCCACCTTGCTCAAGGTGGAGCATCAAATTTGCGGACGCGGCCTTAGAGTGCTGGAGATTTATCTGCAGGATAATCATCCTCAGTAATCTCCTCCAGCCCCCGGCGGCCACGTCCTCGCTATCCGAGGCAAGAAGCCTCTCCTCCTCCACCCCGTCGAACAGCCTGTTTAGGCTCAGGACGGACCCCGCTACCGAGGAGACTCCCCCGGCGCTCTCGGCGTCCGACCTGACAGAGTCAACCTCCATACTCATGAAGGCCTCCATGACCTCCACCTCTTCCTCCGCGTCAGGTCCGCAGACCTCCGGCACCAACTCCGTTTCAACCGGAAGGATAGCGTCACTACCCCTGGCATCGGATTGGTAGATTTTTAGAGCTACCTTCTCGAAGCCATAGGAAATGACTCCCTGCTGCTCGGCGAGAGGGCCGAGGGACTCCGCGTTAAGCAGAATCAGCGCTTGCCGATATGGTTCCTCGGACCCCTCGAACCGAACAACCTTCCAATTGTGAGCCGGAAGGTTTGGGTTACAATATCGGAGGATTTCCTCAATGTCTTCCGGTGCAGAGGGCTCCGCAGGGAGCCAGACCCGAGCCCTCGGACGCAAAGGCAAATCCTTTTTATCCACGGCCTCAAGTCTGGCACCCTTCCAGACCTCCCCCACCAAGGAAACCGCCGCTTTATAAAGCGTGGCCGACCGCTCGTCAGCACACGAGATCCTCTTGAAGAGGCCAGGGTGCCAACCCGCACTCTCTCAGCGAGGAGGTGGACCAGGATTGTCCCTGATCACCTTCATAAAGACGGCAGAGATCGCTGCCGCCACACGCCTCCAGTCCATCTTAGAGATGGCACCGTCCTCCTTACTGCGGTCCACGCCACCCAGGATAATGGAGCCCGCCTGTTTCGCGACTTCGCTGAATGTTTTCGGCGCTACCCCAGTCCTGGGCCGTTTGACTGAAGAGGTTGCCCCCTCCTGAGACCGCTGTCTTTTTGGGGCTGAGGTCTTCGAAGGCGCACTCGCGCTCTCCCTCAGCACCCCCTTACCCCATTCGAACGACTTAGCATGCCTCTCAGATAACTGAGATCAGAATCTTGGAGGCCATGCGACGATCGGAGTGGGCCCTCCTCCCCGTGCCCAATCGCCGCTTAGATCCATCGGCAGGCTGCATTTGGGTCTCCTTCGCCTGCACCGGTGCGCTGCAGGATAAACCCTTGCTGGTACTGGCGATATCGTCGGGCCACCCTCCCCCCCCCCCCCTCCAGAGGCCGCGGGCGATTTCCCCTGTGACCCACCTGCGCGGCCATCCGGAACAACGCCCCCAACTAACCTAGAGGATGCGGAGGTCGGCTTCGCCCTCCCCGCGTCAGTGGAAGCTGCCACTCGCAGCGATGAGCCAGTTTTGGGGATCGGCTTCGACGCCCCTCTACTGCTCGAAACTTTACTAATGGTTTTTTTAGTTTGATTTTTATTCATATTTAATTTTTCACTGGGTCCCAACTCAGAGCCGCTATCCAAAACCCGAAAGTGTAGTCGTCCTGAAAAGATGGTCCCATGGTTATCTGTGCCGAAGCAGGGAGGCCATGCGAGGGTTGACGCACACCCTTATGAGGTGAACGTTCAGAGCCAGACCAGACGTAAAGACGGGAGTCCTCTCAACCGCACCTACACCATCAACTTAATGACGACGGGAATTGGAACGTACTCTGAGACTTGCCAGATTTTAACGGGACGGAGGCGGCTGTGGCATTAGCCTACCAGCCATTTCTGCTGAGTTTCACCCCAGCATACTAAGGTGATAGAATACCACGACCGCCAGCCCAAAGCAAACAGAATCACAAAAGATAAATCGAAGAATAGTCCATGGACAAAAGCAGGGGTCGTTACCGTTCAGGTTAAGGCCGTCAAGGCCGCACGATCATTTAGCGTTACCCAGGATGCACCGCGAGGAGGCGACCATGCATTACATCCCACACTGGACCTTCATTTTTATACAAAAATATGGACAGTTGGCCTAAAATCGAAAGCAATAACGCTGATATGGACGTTATAGAAATCGAAAAACGGAAGTCGGCCTTCGCAGCAATTGTAAGCAGCAACCACATTCTGGAAGTCTTGAACCAGCGGAGTTCGTACACTGACTCTCTTCGATTAATCGCCTGGATGTTTCAATTTGTCAAAAAAGAAGCAGGCTGTGTCAGAGACACGGCCATTAAGTTTAACGTAGAATACGCCATCCTCGTTATTAACACTCACTCAACTTCCAGCTGTTGTCGAACAGCATCAATCAGCATTGTTATTTTGCATTGCTTGGCAGCATTTTCTCTTCTTTTACTCTACTTAAACTTGCCCGCCTAAAATTATGCAATACAAAGAAAGGGCTGCACGAGTACATTTAAATCGCCCTACAGCAAACACTCAACCAAACACCACACACATATTTGTGTGCATGTGTTTATACAATTTTCATTTGAGAAATTTAAATATTAGGAAGATATCAACCAACATGAAATGTATGTCAAACGAAAGCTAACATCTTCATTTGACTACAAAAAAAAAAAAAAAAATTAATCGAGCCGTTTCCTTATAATTAAAGAAATAGAGATTACAACAATAAAAACCTGACATTGGTGCCCATACCGTAAGGTAAGACGTATTCTACGCCAAAACTGCGACAAAATAAATCCTTCGAATCAGGACCACTTTCGCCACATGAGCTGCATCACGCTCTCCTTTGCATAATTTGGAATATCCAACATAACTACTTCGCTAATGGTATTCAGTTTTTACAGAAGAATTCAACTACAAATGGACAATTCCGTTTTTTGAACCCATTTCTTGAGTCGGTCGAAGGGTTTCAGCTACTAAAGGTTGGTGGACGATTGAATCTGGCGGACATCCCTGAAGAGAGGAAACACCCATTACTGTTGCCAATCAAGTGCGAATTCGTCATGAACTACGTGCGTCATCTTCATCGAAAGCATTACCATGCAGGGCCTAAAGCGCTAGTGGCATTTATAAGATTAAAATTTTGGATCGTACACGCACGTGACGTACCAAGGCGAGTGGTCAGATCGTGCATACATTGTGTACGCTCCAAACCTAAACTGATGCAGCAAGTCATGGGGCATTTGCCAGTTGAGCGACTAACTCCATCACGTCCCTTCGCCCGCTGCGGCGTCGATTTTTGCGGACCAGTCGACGTGTATCTAAGGTTTAGAGGCAAGACGCCCTACAAGGCGTACATCGCAATATTCGTTTGTTTAGCCATAAAGGCAGTACTTATTGAAATCGTTTCCAATCTGTCTACAGACGCGTTTTTGGCAGCATTGAAACGAATGATTGGAAGGATAGGCTTACCCTCAAACATATGCTGCGACAATGCGACGAATTTCGTTGGCGCTTGCAATAAACTTGCAGAACTAAAATCATTTTTATTCAACAAAGAATCCCAAGACAACATAATAACATACTGTGCTAACGAATTCATAAATTTCAATTTTATTCCTCCCGTGAAATTAGCAAAGGTTCATCTAAACCGCAGCATTGCAAACTCACGACTCACCTATGAAGAACTATCAACAGCCTTGATAGAAATCGAAGCGGTGATGAACTCTCGGCCAATATCACCATTATCATTCGATCCGAATGTCTACGAAGCATTAACTCCAAGCCATTTTATCATTGGCGGCGCCTTACAAGCACTTCCGGCGCGAAACATTTCAACCAACCTAAGCAATTTACATAAATGGGAACAAATCACAGGCATCAATCAAGCATTTTGGAAGCAATGGTCCCATTACTACCTAAACGAGTTTCAAGTTCGTTCCAAATAGTTCACAGACCGGCCAAACATCGACAACAACACATTGGTTATCATCCAAGAAGATAACTTGCCTCCTCAATTGTATACCAGGGAAGGATTCCAAAATTCGTGTGGTTGACATTCGGACAGCAAAGGGAATCATTCGGCGCCCAATTCACAAGCTAGCACCTCTACCGGTTTGAAAATGTCTTTCAACGGGGCCGGGATGTTGGGTCACCTATTGCCAACCCCTCCTAATATGCTCCCGCTATTAATTGTTTTCTCGATCATACATATGTACATGCGTACGTTTGTTTGTGCCTTAGCTATTCCCATTTAGCAATGCATTAAGCCTAGCATGTAAGCACGCCTACTGCAATGCTGTAATCCCATTTTTTGGTATTCCTTTTATTGCTAGCATGTATGTATGTACATATGTATGTATACTAAGTAAACATAGCTTCAAGTAGGTATGCACCTTTTGAATTGTTAAAGGTACATATTAAGACAATAAGAACTTATGTATACGAGTATATGAAGTATGTTAGCGGAATGGTTATTTAACATGAAATTGTATTTAAGGAAAAGAATTGTAGCAAATAAAGTCTGTTTACTAGCTGACCGCCAAGGTGTTATAATCTGCCCAGATATCCACTTCGTCGTTTAATAGTTTAGCTTTTTGGCCATTTGCGAGGTTACAAAAAAAGCTTTGTACCCTTACACTATCAATATAAAAGATAAATGATTCTAATTAAAAAAATGTAAATATACAACATAAATCTTAAATACGCTGAAGCACAACGCGAATTTTGAACATTGCAATATATAAAAAGAATTATAAACGTTGGTAGTTTAAAATAAACTAGTATCTTATTTCACTATAATGAAATATAATAAAAACGCTAAAATTTGTATTTGGCAGCAGATATTTGTTCGTTTTTTCTCTAGTCCTTTTTGTTCTTCTCGCTTATTTTGACATTTAGTTCCACAGAGGTTCCACTCTTTACCACTTTGAATAAATACAGCAAGACATCTGGTAAGTGTCGTTAAGAATAAGTTAGTGAATCGCACAATCGTTAGTGCAAACAACAAATATTGTCGTCAAAAATTGCGATTGTCGCACCGTTTAAAGTTAGTGAATCGCACTTGGTGCAGTGTATGTAGGTACGTATATAAGGGTGTTAATATATACATGCACGGCGTTGCGGTGATCGCTTATATACCCAGTGCTAATTTTCGCAGTTGTATTTTATGCGCGCGAGTTACATACATACATATATGCATAATAGCGCCAATATAATCAATATCGAAAATCAAAATGATATTCATGTAAATGCACCGAGCAGTACACTCAATAACAAAATCGATAAATTGCTAAAACAAATTGGCACAACAAAACACATAACCGGCACATGCCGATCATAAACTACATAGTTGACAAAATGAATTGGCACATCAAAATATGTATGTAATCGCCACGTGTAAATTGTAAACTGCCTGCCTAAGAACATGTGAAAGCAGTAGTCAAAACTTAGTAAGTAAGCTATTTTTATATATGTAATTATAGGTTTCTTTGTACGAAATTGATTAAATAAAATTGAGTTTGGTTTGTGGTCTACACAGCGTCAGTTCGTTGTCAATTAAAATATTGCCTTTGGCTTTTTTAAAAAACCCGCAATCGGTAACAAATAATCTAAGTGACGCAGTCGGTAGGATTCTTTTCAAAATAAAAGAATCCAGTGATACGAATCCTTATAACACCCTAATAACACCCTGCGTATTCCGTAGCCAACTCAGGAGTTGACCGGATCCTCCACGGTATAATTAAATAAACATAAAGACAAAAAAAAATTATATAAGTTAAGATATTGATTAACACACACAATAAGCATGCAATATTCTGTGAATACAGAACAACAACATCTAGTACTAAACTATGCGAAACAGCAACAACAGCAGGAATACCAATCACAGAAACGCATATGTTAAAAACACTAACAACACCTGAAACATTGGTCTTTCAAAAAGTACTTAAGCTCGCGCTCAGGCGAAACAAGAACAACACCTGAAACATTGGTCATTAGAAAAGTACTTAAGCTCTGTATATTTTTGATATAGCAAGCAAGTAAATGTAAAGTTATGATATTGTGATATGTTAAGTTAACTAATATCCTTAAAATAAAGTGTTAAACTAAAAATAAAATAAAGTGTTTCATTTAAATTAACTTAAATAAAGGCGCAGTGACTTTCCAAAATCGAATGATCACAGAAAATTAATCATAAAATTAGTTCAGTGACTTTTTAAAATCGAATCACTACGGAAAATTTGTTAAAGATTCGTGCAATGACCTTTTTAAATTGAATCACCACAAAATTTTTATCGAGGAAATCCGTGGCGACGTGTGTGAAAGTTACCACCATAAAAAGCGGCAAAATTAATAAACGACAGGCAGAACACGACAAAAGAAGGATGGCACAGGACCAACTCCAGAGATCACCATTGGAACTAATGGAAGAAATAAACAGAGGAGATCAACAACTAGATCAACTCAGAGAAGCATACCTGAACTTGCAACATAGGCAAGCAGTACACAGTAACGACCTAGAAAGGATACTAAAGAACATCAGCCACCTGCCCACATTCTCTGGCAGTGGCGATGTAACGATCAATTCATTTATGAGTATTCCGAGCGATACAAGGCGAAGCAAAGAACGTGGTTATCATCATTCCGAATCCCGACGAGGTATAAACCTGACATCGAACCACATGAAGTCTACAGGCGAATATGCAGTCTGAAGGTGAATACGGTGAGTGAATTAGCAATAGAAGTGCAAAAAATTAAATACAAGGCAGAGGAAGTCAACGTGTACTATAAAGGAGATGTAGGAATAGATTTAAGTAATATGAGTAGCATATTAATCAATACCATAAAAGAAATATTACAGGGTACGTTGTTAGATAAAATTTACGAAGAAAATGATTTAGAAAAAATTATTGAAATAATGACAAGGCGACGTTACGAAGACAGCTGCATACGGGAAGGATTTAAGGAAAGCAGAAAAACAGACGGACAATTTAAACCGTATAAAGGACAGCACAAAAATAAACAAAATGAACAATTCGCAAGAAAATTTAAAAATGAACATAATCTACGTCAAAGGTGACAAAATCAACAGCACCCAGGGTCAAATGAGACCAAATAATCAGGGGTTTTCATTTCATTTCAGGTCAGAAGAGACAGAATAATTATGGGCCTCCATTTAATAGAGAATATAAGAACCAACAATTTTTCAAGTAAGGCCGGCTCGTAATGAACCAATGGAGGTAGATAACGTTGAAAGCGAAGTTAATAATGTTCAAATGGCAGGACACCCTACGTACCACCATATTAGGCAAAACCATGTAGAAGAGGAATACGATTCAGGTATGGAAGAAGTTAACCATACCTCGTTTTTTATAAACCAGCCTCGGGTGAGACGCCCAAAATGCTAATAACAATAAAAAATGAGAAATATAAAACACTCGTTGATACAGGAGCCACCATGCGTCTAATTGATGAAAATGTATTGGATTTTAAAAAATTAAAATTACAAAATCCTGTACATTTCAAAACGATCACCAGTAGGGGATCCCTAAATTTCGAAGTACATACAGAAGCACCTGAAGAATTTGGCTTACCAAATTCGGCGAAAGTAAAATGGGGAGTTGCTAAGCTTAATAAAGATTATAATTTCATGATAAATCCTAGATTTTCTAAATCCACACATTAATATTCAGCACAAAATTATAGAATTACATCCCAAATGTAATTTCACTAAATGCAATTTGTACACTGGAAGATACAGATCCAAATCTAGAAACACTAGAATTGGATCACCTTAATGCCGAAGAAAAGGAGGAAATCACTAAGTTATTAAAACGATTTAGTAAATTAATGTTTAAAGAAGGGGATAGGTTGACTAATGCAACCGAAATCCAACACGAGATCAAGACGACAACACTAGATCAAATAAATTCAAAATTGTATAGGTATCCTCCACAACACGAAGCAGAGGTTAGAAAACAGATTAAAACTATGGAAAAACAGGGAATCATTCAGAAAAGCCATTCAAGATATTCAAGTCCATTAATAGTTGTCCCTAAAAAGATGGATAATTCAGGCAAAAAGAAATATAGAATTGTGATAGATTATAGAAAACTAAACGATGTCACAGCAGACGACAAATATCCTCTTCCAAATATTGATTCCATTCTAGACAAACTAGGAAGAGCCCAGTATTTTACCACGTTAAATTTGGCAAAGAAATATCATCAAATTTTAATAAAAAGGGAAGATCGAGAGAAAACAGCCTTTGTCACACCACATGGACTATATGAGTTCATAAGGATGCTATTCGGTTTAAAAAACGCGCCGGCCACATTCCAGCGGCTGATGATTGAAATCCTTAGAGATTATATAAACAAAACATGCGTCGTTTATTTAAACGACATTTTAATCTTCAGCACATCATTAAAAAAAACTAATTAAGGTAACATCAGACATTTTTAGAGTCCTTGAAAAAACTAATTTAAAGAGCCAAGTAGATAAGTACAATTTTTTAAAAAAAGAAACAGAGTTTCTTGGGCATATTCTAACGAAATAAAGAATGAAACCGAATCCTAATAAGATTACAGTTGCCAAAACGGAAAAACAAATAATGAGTTTCCTAGGATTAACGGGATACTGCCGAAAATTTGTAAAAGACTATGCCAAGGTAGCTCAACCAATCACTAAATACTTGAAAAAAAGGAGTAAAAGTCAATTTATAGGATTCAACCTATATCGAAGCACTCGAAAAATTAAAAACTTTAATAATTACCCGTCCAATATTGCGATATCCCGACTTTCAAAAGTATTTTACACTGATAACGGACGCATCCAATTATTAGATTGGTGCACTCCTGTCGCAATAAGGACACCCAGTGTGTTATGCTTCAAGAACTTTAAATAGTCATGAAAGGAATTACTCCGCGACGGACAAGGAATTTCTGGCAATAATGTGGAGCGTAAACGTCAGACATCTTACATTTTTTACATTATTTAGAGGACGAAACAATGAAAACAATACATTCAGCAGAGGAAAATTTAGGAGATTATTTTTCAATTAAGGAGGAAATAGTTAACAAGTACAAAACACAAGTTATCATAACGAACAATAAAACAGAAGAAAGTAAGGTATTACATGGGAAAAGGATCATATATAGAGATATATTACAAAAGGTAAAGTCGGTATCTATGCTGAAGTTTCAGATCATAGTTATAATAAAGTGCAAGAAACACTTATTGAAATGTATTCAGACGGCAATCAGATAAAGCTCACTAAATGCACAAAAAGGGCACAAGACATAGAAACGGAAGTCGAAGCGGTGAAACAGATTTCCTTCTATCATGTAAGAGAAAGTGCACATTCAGGAATACAAGAAACGTATGATCAGTTAAAAAACAAAATTTACTACCCAAAGTTAATGGAGCTAATCCAAACAGTTACAAATCAGTGTGAGATTAGCCAGGAAATTAAATACGACAGGAATCCTATCACACCCAATTTCAAAGTTACTGAAACACCTACAACAATAAACGAAATAATACAAGTCGACACATTTTTTATGAAAGAATTCCATTTTCTAACTGTAATTGATAAATTTTCGAAATTCGGCGCTGCCTACCCATTAAGCGATAAAAATCAGATCACCAGAATTGAACAACTAAAGGACCATTTTACAAAATTAGGAAAATCGAAGAAAATAGTTGCCGACAATGAATTTAATGCTGTAAGAATAAAATAGTTTTTAAAAAATGAGAATATAAAGTTGCACTTAACCAAACCTAATACGCATACAGCGGAAAAATTTAGGGTACTGTACAACTTCCATAAAGAAGTTTCGATCAAACAGTTCATCCAAAAATCAATAAGAAACTATAATGACAGGTTTCATTCAGCAATAAAATTCACTCCGAACGAAGTACACAAACATAAAGTCAACTTAAATGCCGTTAGAAATAATTTGGAAGCTATAAAAAATAAAGTAGTTACAAAATTAAACAGAAATAGAGAAGGACATCGTCCGGAGTGTTTTACGTGGGTACCTGCCGACGACGACCTAACTCCACGGCGCTCAAAAGCACAACGGATCAAGTTAATGCGTTGATCAGCGCCCCAAGATGCGCAAGCATTCTCGGAACCAATTGGCTGTGTGGAATGGACACACTAACCACCTTGGTAGGGTTCGAGGCCTATCTAACACCTCTGCCGTACTATGGGTCCGGCACCCGGTTGCAGTGCAACTCCACATTGAACTTTGACACAAGGTCAAGCTCTACCCGCATTTGGGTATTGAACCACAGCCACCACCATACTCCCCTAGGGGCCGTACCCAACGAACAGGACAGAGCGATCTCTGGGGGCTCCTGTTCCCCGTGGTACCAGATTTAAGCCTCCGGTCGGACTTCGTGGTCAAGGCCACTACCAGTTGAGCTTCCATACAGCTCCAGACTGGTGGCCTGAGGCTGAACCCCATACACCTCGTACCAATTCACGCAGCCTATCAGCTGGAGAATCCCTTCCATTAGTGCCTTGCACGCGCCCGGGCAGCAATCGCACCATACACAGGGCATGCCTCCGACAACATATAGTGGTCGGCCAGACTTCCCCTGAACGCACGGTTGCGGCAGCGCACCACGTTGACACACTGCCTCTCCTGATGCCCTTCCTCCCCGCAGCGTCTGCAGACATCCCGATTCATACGGCAGTTTCGCTCCATATGGTCAAAACCCATGCACCTATGACAGCTGGGCACCAAGCTGTACGGCCGCACTCGGAAGGCGTACCACTTGACGTAGCAACGCTCTGCTTCCAGGAGGACGGACATTAACTTGTCCGTGCCTTCCAGGACGACGTTCGTCACCCCGTCAGCGGACACCTGCCAGGGGCGACCGCACAGTCTGATCTCCCTCTGACCCCCAGGGCTGATGTCCGGAAAGTTCAGTCGGAACAGTTCCTCCATGAACTCGTCAGGAGAAATCGCCCTGTGCACCCCCTGGACTACGACCCTAGGCCCCAGCTTGCTGTTCGCCACGACGTTCAGCCCCACCTCCTCGAAACGCTTGTTGCGTACGACCTTCTCCCGCTCAGCCAACGAGGGGGTACGAATGATCGCACCACCACCCTTTATTGGCTTCACATCGTGGACCCTAACCCCAAGGGAGGAGCCCACCTCTTTCACGACTTTGGCTACTACCTCACTCGAGGTCGCCACTGCCTCCTTACTCCTTACCACACATGCATACGTTGCCGGTTTAGGAATCATCGCATCCGGGGCTACAGGAGCCGCCATCCGCGAAAATCCTACCGGGGCCACCACAGGTAAGCGGGCAGAAGAACAAGGGTTCCCCGGACGAGAACCGGTCGACCGATGCGGTAGAATCACCGACACGCTCCACGTGCCAAATGCCGGACCGTGGGCGACTTACCCTGCTCGGCCACTAAACCGTGCGAACGCCGAACTCGACACCCAGAGAACGACTACCCGAAGGAAGGGAGGCAGGCACACAGTGAGAACTGCGGCCAGCAGCACGGCGCACCGTATGAGGCGGCCCTCGCCAATAATGCCCCGAACGTGCAAAAACCCACACTATAGGGGCGCTGGACAGACCACCGCGACGCCGCTGTATCGCGCTACCGACACGTGCCCGGTCACGCCACGCCAATTTACTGTGCCGCTACCCGACAATAGTTGGTAAACAACGCGCTAGCCACAATAACCACCACACTGAGTTGGTAAACAAGTTACCGTACATCGCCCGTCGATCAATTACACGCGCTTTCAGTTCGTAAACAACGCGCACTAAGTTGGTAAACAAGATACCGCTATATCGCCCGTCGAGCAGAAACACGCGCTTTCAGTTCGTAAACAACGCGCTAGCCACAATAACGACCACACTGAGTTGGTAAACAAGTTACCGTATATCGCCCGTCGATCAATTACACGCGCTTTCAGTTCGTAAACAACGCGCACTAAGTTGGTAAACAAGATACCGCTATATCGCCCGTCGATCAAAAACACGCGCTTTCAGTTCGTAAACAACGCACAGCAACAATAACACGCGCACTAGTTGGTAAACAAGTTACCGCTAGGTCACCCGTCGGTTAAATAGCACGCGCTATTTGTTCGTACACAAGTAACAACAACGTTTGTTGTACTCCACGTCTACTCACGTTAGCACCAATGCACCAATACTCGCGCACTCACTACGTACCGATCGTAATAGAAAAATAATTTTTCCGTCGCACAAAAAACCACAACCGTACGCAACGAACGACTCGAACTGAATATAGAGAAGGACAGAAGGATTTATCTAAAATTACAAGGCAGTGAGACATAAAGACTAACCTATATATAGAAAAGCAAAATTGGAAAATATTCACCCATGCAACATTAAAAAATTACGTAAATTTACAAGTATTGAGGATAATATTAGCGATATTGATATGGACAACAACAATTAAAGGAGAACTGATCACAACAGAATTAATCGACCAGGGAAGATTCATCGATTTACAAACCCGAGCACAAGAAGTAGTTAAAGATACGGACATAATTTTACACGTAATTGATCTCAAAGAATTAGAAAATATTGTAAATGAAACGACTGACATTTTGATTTTAATGAAGATAAAAAATAAAAATTTGCTACAGACGGAATTGCTTGAAGTCAGAAATAAATTATTAACTCTAATGCCAAATGAAAAAAGACAGAAACGAGGTTTAGTGAACGCAGTAGGAACTATGACAAAGTGGTTATTTGGGACTATAGACGAAGAAGACAGGCAAGAGGTACAGAAACATTTAATGAAAACAAACGAAATTTTAGAAAATGTTAATCATCAAATAGCAATAAATGATTATTTTAATGGAACGATCACACATTTAAAAAATATTGTTAAACAAGATAGAGAAATTATTAAAAATGAAATAAATTCCATTAGTAAATTTTTAAATGAAGAACAAGGACAGACCGCTTACTTGGAGCAGCTAACTAGAATTCAACTGTTAACAAATAAACTAGATCACATACAAGACAACGTAGTATCCGCCAAATATGGAATAATCCTTCCTAACATTTTAACAGATAAAGAAATTATAACATATCAAATAAATTTTAGTAAACTTAAGCAATTACAATTAGGCACAACATATTTTATTAAAACGCTGTTAATATTTGGTATTAAAATATCGAAAAACTTGATTAATGTTAATGTACGAACAATTATTCCCATTCCAAATAAGGATACAAATGAAATATACTCTAAGCTGGAATAAATATTTCTTTATGAAAATATAACATATTCATATGTAAAAGATAAGCACGTAAAAGATTTAAAACGCAGTACACATTGTATACTAATAAATAAATTTAATTATATGTATATGAAACAATTTTACAGAAATACTTGAAATCGATGCCGAAACAATCATAATCAAAAACGCCAATACATTATACACAAATCAATCATGCAGTAAAAATCAGTTAAGTTTAGAGGGAAATTTTATTCTACATTTTAATAATTTTCTAATCATCTCGAAAATATTGAAGAAAAAATTGTAGATGCATATGTAACGGACCATAATGATTTCACGAAAAAATTATCATTCGAAGAAGTAATTGAAAGTAACCAGCATAACACTAAAAATATTAAAATACTTAAATTACACAGTAATATTACACACGGAATCAATGTATTAACAATATTAATAATATTTAATTTAATAATTGTAATAATTTGGAAACATAAATACGTACGAATTGTGTTAAATAGGCGAATTCAGGAGAATTCATATCTAAAGGGGGGAGAAGTTACATACATATATGCAAGTTAACATATTCGCTAGTGCCCAGTCTAGACAGTTCCCACAGTCAGCCACGACACGTGCGCTGTATTATATTTCATCATATACTGTAACTGGGCCTTAGCATAGCTAACGCTACACCCGTGGGAAATCAAGGTCAGGGTCGTTACCGCTAGATATGCTTACGCAAGCATTCCAGAATACAGTAAAATGCCCGTGGGAAACTAACATCATAGCCGGCACAACGGAACATCATGACGCAAGAGATGCCTCGCTGCCGCTATACCGAGGGCTGGTGCTAGACACTGTTACAGTTGAGCAGGCAGTTGCATAGGGGTGCTAGTAAAGATAAGACCTATTTTGATAACTATGTTTCTGTTGTCAAAGGACTTTAATAAATTCAATATTATAACGTTTAAATATTCTTGAGTTTCTTTTAGGGTGAGTTGGCCCTTTTATTTTTTTTTTGAGTGTAAGGATCAAGGATCCTTTAACTTGCATAATAACGCCGATATAAGCAATATCGAAAATCAAAATGATATTCATGTAAATGCACCGAACAGTACACTCAATAACAAAACCGATAAATTGCTAAACTAAATTGGCACAACAAAACATATAACCGGGGCATGCCGATCATAAACTACATAACTGACAAAATGAATTGGCACATCAAAATATGTAATCGGCACGTGTAAATTGTAAACTGCCTACCTAAGAACATGTGAAGGCAGTAGTCAAAAATAAGTAAGTAAGCTATTTTTATATATGTAACTATAGGTTTCTTTGTACGAAATTGATTAAATAAAATTGAGTTTGGTTTGTGGTCTAAACAGCGTCAGTTCGTTGTCAATTAAAATATTGTCTTTGGCTTTCTTGAGTATTTTGAGTGACAATGAGGGGACAATCAGGGATTTTTAGATATATATATACATATATGTATATATATAGTTGTGAAATATATGTACAAAATTAGAAATTCGTTCACTATTTGTTTTTATTGTTTTAGAATCTTCTGTTTTTCGCACATTATATGCACTATATTTCTTTTTTTTAATTGTTTAGATTTCTGTGTACATACTTGCACTTTGTATTTTTTGTTGTAATTTTATGTATCTTATGTACTTTGTACATTTATTTGTTTGGTTCTTCCCTGATTCTATAATTTTTTTTATTTTAGGGTGAATTTAGTTTATTACTTGCTTTTATTTGTTCATTATTGGTTGTTATTTTATTAAATTATTTATAACTTAGTTTAAAACTTTTTGTCCGCATATTATTGTAACCTACTTTATTGAGTCGGCGCTATATTTTTGCACCACACTGTACTGGCGTAGCGCGTCTAAGTCCAGTAAAAGTGGCTATTTGAGAAGTATATGTAAGTATATACACCACAAAATATATGAAAAATTGGTTTCACTTGAAAAAAATGTATCTTTTTGATTGACCGTCTCAATCACCGGACTTGAATCCGATTGAGAACTTATGGCAAGACCTAAAAGATGAATTTGGAAAACTTTCACCTTCAAAGTCAGCTGAATAGTGGAAAATTGTGCAGGACACGTGGTATAAAGTTCCAGTTGATAAATGTTACAAACTTATAGACTCTACGCCTAAAAGAATACCCGAGGTTACCAAAAATAGAGGCTTTTTATTAATTAATAGTGACAATAATGATTTAAATAATAAAAATAAATTTTATATCCGTTGATTGAGATTACAGTTAGAAATGCAGACAGTGTTTAATAATGATTTAAAGTGGAATAAATAGGTAATTCATCTGGTATTCTACAACCATGGTAGGAATCAAGTCTAAGTAAATTAGCTATATATTTTATTTCAACATGCACTATCAAGGACGATGTTTCTAATTTTTGGTCATAGATGTATGTATGCCGTGCAGGCAAAATGTGTTTCCTGTTTCAGTCTGCCCAGCTTATGTATACACGTGTGTACATATGCCACCCACTATACTTTACCAGAGAACTTGGAGTATGAGAAGCTGCAAATCCAAAGTGGAAACTATTCGGCGATGGTAGATAGAAAAACTAATAAGATTTTGTTCATATTCAGCACGAAATAAAGAATTCAGTGTATTTATGAATTTCATATTTTTTTAATTATTCAATTTTTAATATTTAGTTAAATTAGCATGTGCCCAGGTACCTTATTACATGAAAAATGTTTGGCAAAACATATGCAAGTTAGAAAAACCTTTATATTTATTCTGTATTTCAAACTTAAAGTGCAAGACTAATAACGACAATAAAAATAAAAAAGTTGAATAAAAAAAAAATATCGCAAAAATATGTCCAATTGCAATTTGAACCTGGAAAAAGTTATGTAGTGCATAATAAAGGTTCGTCTACATATACCAGCACCGCCACACAACAAACAATTAGGGAGTTCACAAGCCGTGTTATATGTCGTATATATTTAGTCCGTTATTGAAATAACAGTGGAACGTGTGAACGCACTGTGCTATTTCGTTAACTATTGTATGTCGTATTCAAGCAATTAATCAGCTGAGTAGAAGAGGAGAAAACAAAACGAAATAAAAGTATAAACATTAAAATGCCTAAGAGGACCGAAAAAAATAAATTAATAGCTGCTCTTCTCACTTACTTCGTCATTTAGATGTATTTCCATTCTTTTTTTTTAATATACCTCCTTCAATTGTTTCACTGGCCGCTTTTGCAAAGATAATAAAAAAAAGTGCCGATAAACAGAAACAGCTGATCGAATAAAACAGACAAATACAACACTAAACATACCTTTCAGAGTTGTATTGAAATAAGACAATTTCACATGTGAAACAAAAACAACAAGTTTACAACTGTTGTATTGCAATAACACGATTAAAGAAATACGACAAATAACACGGCTTGTGAACTCCCTAAATATTTGCGCCTCTAAATCATTACTTAACTGTGAACGTCTTACACAACATTTTACAGGATTTTATATTTCTAACATTCTCGAATCAGAAACGATTCTACCATGGGTCTTGCCAATAATATTAACAAATGTATATATATTTCAAAATATCATCAAAATATATTTGATATAACTAAAATTAGGTAAAAAAATTAGCATGCAAATTAGTTTAAAACACTTTTTACAATTTTATTTATTAATAAAATGAATCAACTTTTATTTTACAACAATGCAACTTGTTTAATAATTTACTGCGATGTTACTCGCTCTGTGACTAATGTCTTAATGTCCTACTATCAATCGATTTCCTTTTAGGCAACCTCTGATGTGTCCGCAATATGAACGGATTCCTCTGCTTTTGCGGGTTTTAGGCGGGATATCAAGAAGCGTTGTTGTTTTTCCTCGGTATAGGTAATTGTCGCTAGGCAAGTGTCCGCCGTTAAGATACGCTTCGCTGTCCACGCGTTTCGGCAACTCAAGCTATAGTGTTGCTAAGCTGGTGTTCAGACATCTGTTGCCAAGCGGGCGGTCAAGAACGCGTTGCTAAGTGGGATGCTCTGATGCTTTGGCCATATTAATAACGGCGCAGTGTTATAAGGCCATCGGCAATAAAGCCATAATGGCTTTATTTCACATTTAAATGTGAAATAGGGCCATATTTTTGATATGGCTTTATTTCTTTTTCTTTCGTTTATATATAAACTATTGAAACCGAAATAATGTCAATTTTTTTTCAAAAAAACAGTGCAACAGTGTCTTTATTTCCAAATATATATATATATATATAAAAATTCCGTAAAAGGGAAATTTTCCTTTTACAAAAAGATTATCATGTACAATTTACTATATACATACATATGTTATAAAATTTCCCTTTAACAAAAAGATAAATAAATACATTTCGTAAAAGGGAAATTTCCCTTTTACAAAAAGATTATTATATTCACCAAAGTAACGGTGCTGCTGATGGCGTCACCTCTGTATTTTCTGCATCGTGTGTCATTATGACTTTATTACTCAGTTGAGTATGGCTCTATTTCCCAACGTGCGGTGAAATAAAGCCATATGCCCCTATTTCCCATCTTGTTGGGAAATAAAACCATATGGCGTTATTGCCGAGGTGAGGATTGTTGTTAAGCAGGTACATAGGTTTGTTATTTCCAAGTGAGTGTTGTTGTTAAGCGGGTGCATAGGCATGTTGTTTCTAAGTGTGTTTGCTTTGCATTCCTATTTTAATGCTAGCCACTCTTATGCTTTATTGCAACACTCAATAATGTTAAGATGTGGGCCGCTTCAATTATGCGCCTCTGTTACCTTAACTATTCCCCTTGTTTAATTTGGAACGTCGTCGTTTCAACGAAAGGTTAATTTTATCTCAAAAATCGATATGATAGTTTTCGTGGCTTAAGCAAGTTTTTAGTTACATTTTTAATGACTTAATTCTAGATTTTTGGTTATATTTAAAAGACTTAATACTAGTTACAAATTTATTTAAAAACGGTAGTAATTCAAAATCAAAAAAAATAATTTTTATTTCCTTTTTTAATCAAATTTTTCAAAGCATATAAAGAAATTTTTTTTTATCAAATATTTCGGATAAATCTTTTGTCAAATTTAATTCCTTAAAGAAAAATATGCGGAAGCTATCGTAAGTTACTTTTATGTATCTTTTTTCCTTCAATCAGTACAGCTGTACCAAGGTCCTTTTCAATAAATACTTTATCAAATTTGTTACCCAATCGTTTGTTTCTTCTCAAATAAACTTTCCCACCAACATTGTATGCTTTAATTTCTTTACTGGCATTAAATCTTTTAATAGATTTTTCTTGAGCATCCAGTAACCTTTTCCTAATAGCATCTAATTTTTCTACTGGGTAATTGTGAAACACATCAATAGGCCTGGCGTTTATGAAGGAATGAATGCTATGATTGTATTTATAGGTCGCAAGTAAAATGAGATCTATAGTTTCGCATATTTGTTGCTGTTGTTTAATGCAACGAGCTATTTCTAGTAAGGTGGAATGAAACCTTTCGACTTGACCATTACTTTCGCTGTGAAGTGTTGGAACAAAGAACTGGTCAATCGAGAAGTTGTCTCTTAGGAGGGTACTGATTACGTTTGAGTGAAAGGCCTTCTGTTGTCCGATACTATAGTTTTAGTGTTGTTAAATTTTAACAAAATTTCTAGAAGGGCATCCTTGATGTCAACAGTGCACCTTGATTGGATAGGTTTTACTATAGCAAATTTAGAAAATTTATCAACGCATGTCAAAAAATGTTGCTTGCTGGAGATAAAAATGTCCAGGTGGAGGATTTCGCCGGGGAAATTTGGTATGGGTGTCTTGCCAATTCCCGGATTTGGAGGCTTGCGCTGATATTTATTTTCCAAGCAGATTTTACAATTTACAATTATGTTTTTTAGCATTCTTTTCAAATTTGGAAAATAGTATTCCCTAGATATTTGATTGAAATTTTCAGATAAGCAACGGTGTGCTCGGTTATGTTCTGTGGTGACTGTTTCCAGTTGGTCATTCTTGTTGGTCAAATCGATTACCAATAACTCAGTATGCACAAATTTTACACCTGGAAATTTCGCCAAAATAGGATTTTGTATTTCGGCTAAAGTAGCAAGGTCACAGTGAATCCCATTTGTGACGTTATAGTTAATAGCACACTTCAAATTGGAAATCAAATTTTGAACGGTATTAAAAAAAATGGAGTGTCGAGTCGACTTTTGAAACAAGATTTTTGTGCTTTTGCTCACACTACTTGATTTAGCAAGAATAAGTTGATTTTTAAATTGATTAATGGGACGATTTGTAGTTTTTATAGTCTTAGTCAAAGACTCCTCGCTATGAACGGTTTCGTCTGTCTTTGTTTCTTCCAAATTATTAACAAATTGCCTGGAAAGAGCGTCTGCTACCTTATTTTCTTTTCCAGGCTTATAGTAAACGTTTGGAGAAAACTCCTCAATAAATGCGCGCCACCTCTTCGTTTTACTGTTTGGATTTTTGTCTGAGATGGAAAAAATTAAAGGCTGGTGATCAGTAAAAATATTTATATTTTTCATACCATAAAGGTAATGTCGGAGCGTTTTCAAGGCCCATACGATAGCAAGCAACACACGCTCATTCGTAGCGTAATTTTGTTCTGTAATAGAGAGAGTTCTCGAAATCATTGTTATAGGGCGGCCATTTTGGGACAAAACTGCACCCAAAGCACTTGACGAGGCATCCGTTGTGAGTTCAAAGGGACAGTTGTAGTTTGGATATTGAAGTAGAACATCTTCGGAAGCTAAGACTCGTTTAACATTTTCAAATGACCGTACCGCCTCGCAATCAAGTACAATTTCAACATTTTTTGATTTTTTTGCTCCTACATGCCCGTTTTCACCACGAAGATATTTAGTCAGTGGTTTTACCATATTGGCGTAGTTTTTTACAAAACGGCGGTAGTAGCCCGATAAACCAAGGAATGATCGCAATGCGCGTAGTGTAGTTGGAAGTTTATAATTTAAAATATCTTGCACCTTGTTTGGACACGTTTTGATACCCTTTTCAGATACTAAAAACCCTAAGAACTCGACTTCTGTCCTGAAAAATTTCGATTTCTCTGTTGAGACCCTCATGCCACATTTTTCCAGTTTAACTAAGATTTTATCGATGTCTTCCAAATGTGATTTTTCATCAGGGGAGTAAATAATGATATCATCGATATAAACGTGACAACATTTTCCGATGTATTCACGTAGAATGTCGTCAATAGCCCTTTGAAAAATGCTTGGAGTATTCTTTAAGCCGAAGGGCAGCCGACAGAATTCATATTTCCCATTGTTAACGCTAAAAGCTGTTTTCTTTATATCTTCCTCGCTCATGACAATTTGATGGAAACCGGATTTTAGATCTAAGGTAGTAAAATATTTTGAATTTCCTAAATTGGCTAAGATCGCCGCTGTATTCGGTATTGGGTACCGATCAGGAATAGTTAATTCATTAATCTTTCTATAGTCAATCACTAAGCGTAATTTTGGTTTACCAAGTTCGTCTAAGCCCTTTTTGGATACCACGTGAACCGGGGAGTTATATGGAGAACAGGATTGTCTTATTATACCATCTCTGAGAAGAATTTTAATTTCGTTATTAATGAACGGCACAACAGAAATCGGATACGGATAGCTTTTGCTGTAAATCGCCTCGTTTGTGTGAGTACGAATCCTAGCCTTAACATTGGTGTTAAATGGTAGTGCTCTGTTCGGGTCAGCAAATGCGTTTATGTTTTTGGTAATCATGTCTCGAAATAGGGGTTTAACGTGCGATGGGACGGAATTCGCTTTTATAGTTATCAAATTGCTTTCACTGCCTGATAGATGTTTAAGTTTCTCTTTACCATTACGGTAAAATAAATATCCTGTTTCGGTATGAATAGTTGCATCGATTTCTTTCAGGAAATCATAACCAATTATACCATCGAACGTACTTAAGTTGGGTAATAAGTAAAACGTTGAGGTATGGTCAAGCACATTTAGTAAACATTTTTTGTTTATAAGATTCATGCCGTTGATGGATTTCAACTTAAATGGTATATCAATAGTTTTAATGCCTTTGAGAAACGAAAAAGGTTTTATAAAATTCTTAGATGTGCCGGTGTCGATTAGAATACGTAGCTCCTGACCGTTTTTGGAAGTTTTGGTTATAAACGGTAGGAGCGATTCTAGTTTAAAAAATTAACTTCTTCGACTTGTTCGGTGTCTGTTTCAATGTGACTGTAATTGTGAGTATCGCTATCAGCGCAATAGCTTTCGGCATAATTTTTATAACCGTCGCCATTAAGACAATCACAACTATACCTTCCGCTTTCACTGAAAATTTCTTTTTCGGGCATAAAGTTGATTTTTTGCGTTTTATGAAAAGGTGTCTGATTGGACGAGGACTGCTCACGTGGTCTTTTAAACACGACAGGCTGAGCAGGAAGGGAAACTTGCGGGAATGGGTTTCTAACAAGTGGATACGATTGAAAACTAGGCTTATTTTTCTGACTATGAGGGTTATATTGGATTTGAGGAGAGGGACGTCTGTGATAATAGGAGGTATTGTTATCGATCTCCATAGGTGTTGGTCTAGTATTCTGAAAATTGTGAGTGTTTTGCTGACCTTGCCGATGCATCGGTTGAAGCTGGGGGAATGTCTTTATGTTGTTACCTACAGCGAAAGCTCGAGCAAAATCGTGACGCATGCGACAGCGAGTGCTGAGGGGAGATCTTTTGGTCTTGCGGAAAATAAAATGTCGCACATTGGACGACGGAGCCCTGAAATAAAAACCCGCAATGCATTTTCTCTGGCGCGTTCATTAAGAGCATTAATAGTCTCTCTATTGCCATTATGTGACATAATTTGCTTATTAATGATAAGAGTTAGTTGCTTGTCAACTTTGTCATAATAATCGGAGATTGACAAGCTTTCTTGTCTCAAGACGCTTAGCTCATTTTCTAAAACGTATAATGGCCTTTTATCTGAATAAGTTTGATCAAGCCTGGCTATAATTGCCTCAAAATTAAGAACCGTATTAAACGATGAAAGCGTAGAGTTCGCAGACTCTGTAATTTTATTACGAAAAATTCCTGTGGCAATATAGTACTTTTCCGAACCTGATTTGTAATATTTAATTGCGAATGTCGCAGCGGTTCTCCAAGCTGGATATGATGAAGCATCGCCCTTAAATTCTGGGAGAGACTTAATTAAGTCCAAGCTGGCGTTGTTATCTGTAACTAAGGGGTCAATAGATACGGGCTTGTAAACCTGAACTGTTGGAGGAGCTAATCCTGCTATTGCCTCTGTTATTTCCCTAAGCTGCTCGGAAAATTCGTTCCTCGCACGTTCGGTACATGTGTTCACTATTTCCAGCACTTGTTCTCTACTGACACTCATATTAATTGTAATGAGATAGATTTTGAAAATAAATTTAAGACCAAAAACGAGTGTTGGGTATAGAAGTTAAACTTACGCAATTACTTAAGGGGATTCTTGCTCTAAGACACTAAGATTTAAATTAGCTCTATAATTCAAACTACGCGCAAGTCAACACATTCGACTTTAATTACTAACACTTATTTATCTAAATTGATTATTATTACAAATTAATTCACAAAATTATATTTTAATTTAAGAAAAGATATTGAAAGTGACCTTGGAGTTCTATGCACTCTTTCTAACCACAAGTTTTTTTCGAAAACTAAATGAATAAAGGATATATTGGCATTTTTTTTTTTAACTAACTTTATTTTTTCACAAAATGTATCACTATTCACTATTTTTGAATATTCACTTTTATGATTTTGAATCAATACTTACAGAAAACACCTTTGATTATTACATTTGACAATTTTTTTTTTAATTTTATCCTTGTGGGTATGGGTCCTCCTTTAAGTCCTGGGATCTTATGGTCCGGTTGCAGAAATCCTTTAGAGGTCCTTCGAGTTGGGCGCCAATTAATTCAAAACACTTGTTACAATTTTATTTATTAATAAAATGAATCAATTTTTATTTTACATCAATGCAACTTGTTTAATAATTTACTGCGATGTTACTCGCTCTGTGACTAATGTCTTAATGCCCCACTATCAGTCGATTTCCTTTTAGGCAACCTCTGATGTGTCCGCAATATGAACGGATTCCTCTTCTTTTGCTGGTTTTAGGCGGGATATCAAGAAGCGTTGCTGTTTTTCCTCGGTATAGGTAATTGTCGCTAAGCAAGTGTCCGCCGTTAAGATACGCTTCGCTGTCCACGCGTTTCGGCAACTCAAGCTATAGTGTTGCTAAGCTGGTGTTCAGACATATTTTGCCAAGCGGGCGGTCAAGTACGCGTTGCTAAGTGGGATGCTCTGATGCTTTGCCCATATTAATAACTGCAGTAACAGGCGCCAAGTGAGCGTTGTTGTTAAGCAGGTGCATAGGTATGTTGTTGCCAAGTGAGTGCTGTTGTTAAGCGGGTGCATAGGCATGTTGTTGCAGATTAAATTTGTCTTGCATTCTTGTTGCAATGATCGACACTCTGATGCTTTGACTATATTAATAACTGCAGTAACAGGCGCCAAGTGAGGATTGTTGTTAAGCAGGTACATAGGTTTGTTATTTCCAAGTGAGTGTTGTTGTTAAGCGGGTGCATAGGCATGTTGCTTCTAAGTGTGTTTGCTTTGCATTCCTATTTTAATGCTAGCCACTCTTATGCTTTATTGCAACACTCAATAATGTTAAGATGTGGGCCGCTTCAATTATGCGCCTCAGTTACCTTAACTTGTATACTCGTGTGTACATATGCCACCCACTACACTTTACCAGAGAACTTGGAGTATGAGAAGCTGCAAATCCAAAGTGGAAACTATTCGGCGATGGTAGATAGAAAACTAATAAGATTTTGTTCATATTCAGCACGAAATAAAGAATTCAGTGTATTTATGAATTTAATATTTTTTTAATTATTAAATTTTTATTATTTATTTATATTAGCATGTGCTCAGGTACCTTATTACATGAAAAAAGTTTGGCAAAACATATGCAAGTTAGAAAAACCTTTATATTTATTCTGTATTTAAAACTTAAAGTGCAAGACTAGTAACGACAATAAAAATAAAAAAGTTGAATTAAAAAAAAAATTTCGCAAAAATATGTCCAATTGCAATTTGAACCTGGAAAAAGTTATGTAGTGCATAATAAAGGTTCGTCTACATATACCAGCACCGCCACACAACAAACAATTAGGGAGTTCACAAGCCGTGTTATATGTCGTATATATTTAGTCCGTTATTGAAATAACAGTGGAACGTGTGAACGCACTGTGCTATTTCGTTAACTATTGTATGTCGTATTCAAGCAATTAATCAGCTGAGTAGAAGAGGAGAAAACAAAACGAAATAAAAGTATAAACATTAAAATGCCTAAGAGGACCGAAAAAAATAAATTAATAGCTGCTCTTCTCACTTACTTCGTCATTTAGATGCATTTCCATTCTTTTTTTTTAATATACCTCCTTCAATTGTTTCACTGGCCGCTTTTGCAAAGGTAATAAAAAAAAGTGCCGATAAACAGAAACAGCTGATCGAATAACACACACAAATAAAGCACTAAACATACCTTTCAGAGTTGTATTGAAATAAGACAATTTCACATGTGAAACAAAAACAGCGAGTTTACAACTGTTGTATTGCAATAACACAATTAAAGAAATACGACAAATAACACGGCTTGTGAACTCCCTAAATATTTGCGCCTCTAAATCATTACTTAACCGTGAACGTCTTACACAACATTTTACGGGATTTTATATTTCTAACATTCTCTAATCAGAAACGATTCTACTATGGGGCTTGCCAATAATATTAACAAATGTATATATATTTCAAAATATCATCAAAATATATTTGATATAACTAAAATTAGGTAAAAAATTTACATGAAAATTAATTCAAAACACTTTTTACAATTTTATTTATTAATAAAATGAATCAATTTTTATTTTACAACAATGCAACTTGTTTAATAATTTACTGCGATGTTACTCGCTCTGTGACTAATGTCTTAATGCCCTACTATCAATCGATTTCCTTTTAGGCAACCTCTGATGTGTCCGCAATATGAACGGATTCCTCTGCTTTTGCTGGTTTTAGGCGGGATATCAAGAAGCGTTGTTGTTTTTCCTCGGTATAGGTAATTGTCGCTAAGCAAGTGTCCGCCGTTAAGATACGCTTCGCTGTCCACGCGTTTCGGCAACTCAAGCTATAGTGTTGCTAAGCTGGTGTTCAGACATCTGTTGCCAAGCGGGCGGTCAAGTACGCGTTGCTAAGTGGGATGCTCTGATGCTTTGCCCATATTAATAACTGCAGTAACAGGCGCCAAGTGAGGGTTGTTGTTAAGCAGGTGCATAGGTATGTTGTTGCCAAGAGAGTGCTGTTGTTAAGCAGGTGCATAGGCATGTTCTTGCTGATTAAATTTGTCTTGCATTCTTGTTGCAATGCTCGACACTCTGATGCTTTGACTATATTAATAACTGCAGTAACAGGCGCAAAGTGAGGATTGTTGTTAAGCAGGTACACATGTTTGTTATTTCCAAGTGAGTGTTGTTGTTAAGCGGGTGCATAGGCATGTTGTTTCTAAGTGTGTTTGCTTTGCATTCCTATTTTAATGCTAGCCACTCTTATGCTTTATTGCAACACTCAATATTGTTAAGATGTGGGCCGCTTCAATTATGCGCCTCTGTTACCTTAACTATTCCCCTTGTTTAATTTGGAACGTCCTCGTTTCAACGAAAGGTTAATTTTATCTCAAAAATCGATATGATAGTTTTCGTGGCTTAAGCAAGTTTTTAGTTACATTTTTAATGACTTAATTCTAGATTTTTGGTTATATTTTAAAGACTTAATACTAGTTACAAATTTATTTAAAAACGGTAGTAATTCAAAATCAAAAAAATTAATTTATATTTCATTTTTAATCAAATTTTTCAAAGCAAATAAAGAAATTTTTTTTTTATCAAATATTTCGGATAAATCTTTTGTCAAATTTAATTCCTTAAAGAAAAATATGCGGAAGCTATCGTAAGTTACTTTTATGTATCTTTTTTCCTTCAATCAGTACAGCTGTACCAAGGTCCTTTTCAACAACCTTTTCAATAAATACTTTATCAAATTTGTTACCCAATCGTTTGTTTCTTCTCAAATAAACTTTCTCACCAACATTGTATGCTTTAATTTCTTTACTGGCATTAAATCTTTTCATGAATGCTATGATTGTATTTATAGGTCGCAAGTAAAATGAGATCTATAGTTTCGCATATTTGTTGCTGTTGTTTAATGCAGCGAGCTATTTCTAGTAAGGTGGAATGAAACCTTTCGACTTGACCATTACTTTCGCTGTGAAGTGTTGGAACAAAGAACTGGTCAATCGAGAAGTTGTCTCTTAGGAGGGTACTGATAACGTTTGAGTGAAAGGCCTTCTCGTTGTCCGATACTATAGTTTTAGTGTTGTTAAATTTTAACAAAATTTCTAGAAGGGCATCCTTGATGTCAACGGTGCACCTTGATTGGATTGGTTTTACTATAGCAAATTTAGAAAATTTATCAACGCATGTCAAAAAATGTTGCTTGCTGGAGATAAAAATGTCCAGGTGGAGGATTTCGCCGGGGAAATTTGGTATGGGGGTCTTGCCAATTCCCGGATTTGCAGGCTTGCGCTGATATTTATTTTCCAAGCAGATTTTACAATTTACAATTATGTTTTTTAGCATTCTTTTCAAATTTGGAAAATAGTATTCCCTAGATATTTGATTGAAATTTTCAGATAAGCAACGGTGTGCTCGGTTATGTTCTGTGGTGACTGTTTCCAGTTGGTCATTTTTGTTGGTCAAATCGATTACCAATAACTCAGTATGCACAAATTTTACACCTGGAAATTTCGCCAAAATAGAATTTTGTATTTCGGCTAAAGTAGCAAGGTCACAGTGAATCCCATTTGTGACGTTATAGTTAATAGCACACTTCAAATTGGAAATCAAATTTTCAACGGTATTAAAAAAAATAGAGTGTCGAGTCGACTTTTGAAACAAGATTTTTGTGCTTTTGCTCACACTACTTGATTTAGCAAGAATAAGTTGATTTTTAAATTGATTAGTGGGACGATTTATAGTTTTTATAGTCTTAGTCAAAGACTCCTCGCTATGAACGGTTTCGTCTGTCTTTGTTTCTTCCAAATTATTAACAAATTGCCTGGAAAGAGCGTCTGCTACCTTATTTCCTTTTCCAGGCTTATAGTAAACGTTTGGAGAAAACTCCTCAATAAATGCGCGCCACCTCTTCATTTTACTGTTTGGATTTTTGTCTGAGATGGAAAAAATTAAAGGCTGGTGATCAGTAAAAATATTTATATTTTTCATACCATAAAGGTAATGTCGGAGCGTTTTCAAGGTCCATACGATAGCAAGCAACTCACGCTCATTCGTAGCGTAATTTTGTTCTGTAATAGAGAGAGTTCTCGAAATCATTGTTATAGGGCGGCCATTTTGGGACAAAACTGCACCCAAAGCACTTGACGAGGCATCCGTTGTGAGTTCAAAGGGACAGTTGTAATTTGGATATTGAAGTAGAACATCTTCGGAAGCTAAGACTCGTTTAACATTTTCAAATGACCGTACCGCCTCGCAATCAGGTACAATTTCAACATTTTTTGATTTTTTTGCTCCTACATGCCCGTTTTCACCACGAAGATATTTAGTCAGTGGTTTTACCATATTGGCGTAGTTTTTTACAAAACGGCGGTAGTAGCCCGATAAACCAAGGAATGATCGCAATGCGCGTAGTGTAGTTGGAAGTTTATAATTTAAAATATCTTGCACCTTGTTTGGACACGTTTTGATACCCTTTTCAGATACTAAAAACCCTAAGAACTCGACTTCTGTCCTGAAAAATTTCGATTTCTCTGTTGAGACCCTCATGCCACATTTTTCCAGTTTAACTAAGATTTTATCGATGTCTTCCAAATGTGATTTTTCATCAGGGGAGTAAATAATGATATCGTCGATATAAACGTGACAACATTTTCCGATGCATTCACGTAGAATGTCGTCAATAGCCCGTTGAAAAATGCTTGGAGCATTCTTTAAGCCGAAGGGCAGCCGACAGAATTCATATTTCCCATTGTTAACGCTAAAAGCTGTTTTCTTTATATCTTCCTCGCTCATGACAATTTGATGGAAACCGGATTTTAGATCTAAGGTAGTAAAATATTTTGAATTTCCTAAATTGGCTAAGATCACCGCTGTATTCGGTATTGGGTACCGATCAGGAATAGTTACTTCATTAATCTTTCTATAGTCAATCACTAAGCGTAATTTTGGTTTACCAAGTTCGTCTAAGCCCTTTTTGGATACCACGTGAACCGGGGAGTTATATGGAGAACAGGATTGTCTTATTATACCATCTCTGAGAAGAATTTTAATTTCGTTATTAATGAACGGCGCAACAGAAATCGGATACGGATAGCTTTTGCTGTAAATCGCCTCGTTTGTGTGAGTACGAATCCTAGCCTTAACATTGGTGTTAAATGGTAGTGCTCTGTTCGGGTCAGCAAATGCGTTTATGTTTTTGGTAATCATGTCTCGAAATAGGGGTTTAACGTGCGATGGGACGGAATTCGCTTCTATAGTTATCAAATTGCTTTCACTGCCTGATAGATGTTTAAGTTTCTCTTTACCATTACGGTAAAATAAATATCCTGTTTCGGTATGAATAGTTGCATCGATTTCTTTCAGGAAATCATAACCAATTATACCATCGAACGTACTTAAGTTGGGTAATAAGTAAAACGTTGAGGTATGGTCAAGCACATTTAGTAAACATTTTTTGTTTATAAGATTCATGCCGTTGATGGATTTCAACTTAAATGGTATATCAATAGTTTTAATGCCTTTGAGAAACGAAAAAGGTTTTATATAATTCTTAGATGTGCCGGTGTCGATTAGAATACGTAGCTCCTGACCGTTTTTGGAAGTTTTGGTTATAAACGGTAGGAGCGATTCTAGTTTAAAAAATTAACTTCTTCGACTTGTTCGGTGTCTGTTTCAATGTGACTGTAATTGTGAGTATCGCTATCAGCGCAATAGCTTTCGGCATAATTTTTATAACCGTCGCCATTAAGACAATCACAACTATACCTTCCGCTTTCACTGAAAATTTCTTTTTCGGGCATAAAGTTGATTTTTTGCGTTTTATGAAAAGGTGTCTGATTGGACGAGGACTGCTCACGTGGTCTTTTAAACACAACAGGCTGAGCAGGAAGGGAAACTTGCGGGGATGGGTTTCTAACAAGTGGATACGATTGAAAACTAGGCTTATTTTTCTGACTATGAGGGTTATATTGGATTTGAGGAGAGGGACGTCTGTGATAATAGGAGGTATTGTTATCGATCTCCATAGGTGTTGGTCTAGTATTCTGAAAATTGTGAGTGTTTTGCTGACCTTGCCGATGCATCGGTTGAAGCTGGGGGAATGTCTTTATGTTGTTACCTACAGCGAAAGCTCGAGCAAAATCGTGACGCATGCGACTAGTTTCAAGTTCCTGAGCCACAGCGAGTGCTGAGGGGAGATCTTTTGGTCTTGCGGAAAATAAAATGTCGCACATTGGACGACGGAGCCCTGAAATAAAAACCCGCAATGCATTTTCTCTGGCGCGTTCATTAAGAGCATTAATAGTCTCTCTATTGCCATTATGTGACATAATTTGCTTATTAATGATAAGAGTTAGTTGCTTGTCAACTTTGTCATAATAATCGGAGATTGACAAGCTTTCTTGTCTCAAGACGCTTAGCTCATTTTCTAAAACGTATAATGGCCTTTTATCTGAATAAGTTTGATCAAGCCTGGCTATAATTGCCTCAAAATTAAGAACCGTATTAAACGATGAAAGCGTAGAGTTCGCAGACTCTGTAATTTTATTACGAAAAATTCCTGTGGCAATATAGTACTTTTCCGAACCTGATTTGTAATATTTAATTGCGAATGTCGCAGCGGTTCTCCAAGCTGGATATGATGAAGCATCGCCCTTAAATTCTGGGAGAGACTTAATTAAGTCCAAGCTGGCGTTGTTATCTGTAACTAAGGGGTCAATAGATACGGGCTTGTAAACCTGAACTGTTGGAGGAGCTAATCCTGCTATTGCCTCTGTTATTTCCCTAAGCTGCTCGGAAAATTCGTTCCTCGCACGTTCGGTACATGTGTTCACTATTTCCAGCACTTGTTCTCTACTGACACTCATATTAATTGTAATGAGATAGATTTTGAAAATAAATTTAAGACCAAAAACGAGTGTTGGGTATAGAAGTTAAACTTACGCAATTACTTAAGGGGATTCTTGCTCTAAGACACTAAGATTTAAATTAGCTCTATAATTCAAACTACGCGCAAGTCAACACATTCGACTTTAATTACTAACACTTATTTATCTAAATTGATTATTATTACAAATTAATTCACAAAATTATATTTTAATTTAAGAAAAGATATTGAAAGTGACCTTGGAGTTCTATGCACTCTTTCTAACCACAAGTTTTTTTCGAAAACTAAATGAATAAAGGATATATTGGCATATTTTTTTTTTAACTAACTTTATTTTTTCACAAAATGTATCACTATTCACTATTTTTGAATATTCACTTTTATGATTTTGAATCAATACTTACAGCAAACACCTTTGATTATTACATTTGACAATTTTTTTTTTAATTTTATCCTTGTGGGTATGGGTCCTCCTTTAAGTCCTGGGATCTTATGGTCCGGTTGCAGAAATCCTTTAGAGGTCCTTTAGAGGTCCTTCGAGTTGGGCGCCAATTAATTCAAAACACTTGTTACAATTTTATTTATTAATAAAATTAATCAATTTTTATTTTACAACAATGCAACTTGTTTAATAATTTACTGCGATGTTACTCGCTCTGTGACTAATGTCTTAATGCCACACTATCAATCGATTTCCTTTTAGGCAACCTCTGGTGTGTCCGCAATATGAACGGATTCCTCTGCTTTTGCTGGTTTTAGGCGGGATATCAAGAAGCGTTGTTGTTTTTCCTCGGTATAGGTAATTGTCGCTAGGCAAGTGTCCGCCGTTAAGATACGCTTCGCTGTCCACGCGTTTCGGCAACTCAAGCTATAGTGTTGCTAAGCTGGTGTTCAGACATATGTTGCCAAGCGGGCGGTCAAGTACGCGTTGCTAAGTGGGATGCTCTGATGCTTTGCCCATATTAATAACTGCAGTAACAGGCGCCAAGTGAGGGTTGTTGTTAAGCAGGTGCATAGGTATGTTGTTGCCAAGTGAGTGCTGTTGTTAAGCGGGTGCATAGGCATGTTGTTGCTGATTAAATTTGTCTTGCATTCTTGTTGCAATGCTCGACACTCTGATGCTTTGACTATATTAATAACTGCAGGAACAGGCGCCAAGTGAGAATTGTTGTTAAGCAGGTACATAGGTTTGTTATTTCCAAGTGAGTGTTGTTGTTAAGCGGGTGCATAGGCATGATGCTTCTAAGTGTGTTTGCTTTGCATTCCTATTTTAATGCTAGCCACTCTTATACTTTATTGCAACACTCAATAATGTTAAGATGTGGGCCGCTTCAATTATGCGCCTCAGTTACCTTAACTTGTATACACGTGTTTACATATGCCACCCACTACACTTTACCAGAGAACTTGGAGTATGAGAAGCTGCAAATCCAAAGTGGAAACTATTCGGCGATGGTAGATAGAAAAACTAATAAGATTTTGTTCATATTCAGCACGAAATAAAGAATTCAGTGTATTTATGAATTTAATATTTTTTTAATTATTAAATTTTTATTATTTATTTAAATTAGCATGTGCCCAGGTACCTTATTACATGAAAAAAGTTTGGCAAAACATATGCAAGTTAGAAAAACCTTTATATTTATTCTGTATTTAAAACTTAAAGTGCAAGACTAATAACGACAATAAAAATAAAAAAAGTTGAATTAAAAAAAAAATTTCGCAAAAATATGTCCAATTGCAATTTGAACCTGGAAAAAGTTGTGTAGTGCATAATAAAGGTTCGTCTACATATACCAGCACCGCCACACAACAAACAATTAGGCAGTTCACAAGCCGTGTTATATGTCGTATATATTTAGTCCGTTATTGAAATAACAGTGGAACGTGTGAACGCACTGTGCTATTTCGTTAACTATTGTATGTCGTATTCAAGCAATTAATCAGCTGAGTAGAAGAGGAGAAAACAAAACGAAATAAAAGTATAAACATTAAAATGCCTAAGAGGACCGAAAAAAATAAATTAATAGCTGCTCTTCTCACTTACTTCGTCATTTAGATGTATTTCCATTCCTTTTTTTTAATATACCTCCTTCAATTGTTTCACTGGCCGCTTTTGCAAAGATAATAAAAAAAAAGTGCCGATAAACAGAAACAGCTGATCGAATAACACACACAAATAAAACACTAAACATACCTTTCAGAGTTGTATTGAAATAAGACAATTTCACATGTGAAACAAAAACAGCAAGTTTACAACTGTTGTATTGCAATAACACGATTAAAGAAATACGACAAATAACACGGCTTGTGAACTCCCTAAATATTTGCGCCTCTAAATCATTACTTAACCGTGAACGTCTTACACAACATTTTACAGGATTTTATATTTCTAACATTCTCGAATCAGAAACGATTCTACTATGGGGCTTGCCAATAATATTAACAAATGTATATATATTTCAAAATATATTTGATATAACTAAAATTAGGTAAAAAAATTAGCATGCAAATTAATTCAAAACACTTTTTACAATTTTATTTATTAATAAAATGAATCAATTTTTATTTTACAACAATGCAACTTGTTTAATAATTTACTGCGATGTTACTCGCTCTGTGACTAATGTCTTAATGCCCTACTATCAATCGATTTCCTTTTAGGCAACCTCTGATGTGTCCGCAATATGAACGGATTCCTCTGCTTTTGCTGGTTTTAGGCGGGATATCAAGAAGCGTTGTTGTTTTTCCTCGGTATAGGTAATTGTCGCTAGGCAAGTGTCCGCCGTTAAGATACGCTTCGCTGTCCACGCGTTTCGGCAACTCAAGCTATAGTGTTGCTAAGCTGGTGTTCAGACATATGTTGCCAAGCGGGCGGTCAAGTACGCGTTGCTAAGTGGGATGCTCTGATGCTTTGCCCATATTAATAACTGCAGTAACAGGCGCCAAGTGAGGGTTGTTGTTAAGCAGGTGCATAGGTATGTTGTTGCCAAGTGAGTGCTGTTGTTAAGCGGGTGCATAGGCATGTTGTTGCTGATTAAATTTGTCTTGCATTCTTGTTGCAATACTCGACACTCTGATGCTTTGACTATATTAATAACTGCAGTAACAGGCGCCAAGTGAGGATTGTTGTTAAGCAGGTATGTACATAGGTTTGTTATTTCCAAGTGAGTGTTGTTGTTAAGCGGGTGCATAGGCATGTTGTTTCTAAGTGTGTTTGCTTTGCATTCCTATTTTAATGCTAGCCACTCTTATGCTTTATTGCAACACTCAATAATGTTAAGATGTGGGCCGCTTCAATTATGCGCCTCTGTTACCTTAACTATTCCCCTTGTTTAATTTGGAACGTCCTCGTTTCAACGAAAGGTTAATTTTATCTCAAAAATCGATATGATAGTTTTCGTGGCTTAAGCAAGTTTTTAGTTACATTTTTAATGACTTAATTCTAGATTTTTGGTTATATTTTAAAGACTTAATACTAGTTACAAATTTATTTAAAAACGGTAGTAATTCAAAATCAAAAAAATTAATTTTTATTTCATTTTTAATAAAATTTTTCAAAGCAAATAAAGAAATTTTTTTTTATCAAATATTTCGGATAAATCTTTTGTCAAATTTAATTCCTTAAAGAAAAATATGCGGAAGCTATCGTAAGTTACTTTTATGTATCTTTTTTCCTTCAATCAGTACAGCTGAACCAAGGTCCTTTTTAACAACCTTTTCAATAAATACTTTATCAAATTTGTTACCCAATCGTTTGTTTCTTCTCAAATAAACTTTCTCACCAACATTGTATGCTTTAATTTCTTTACTGGCATTAAATCTTTTCATAGATTTTTCTTGAGCATCCAGTAACCTTTTCCTAATAGCATCTAATTTTTCTACTGGGTAATTGTGAAACACATCAATAGGCCTGGGGTTTATGACGGAATGAATGCTATGATTGTATTTATAGGTCGCAAGTAAAATGAGATCTATAGTTTCGCATATTTGTTGCTGTTGTTTAATGCAGCGAGCTATTTCTAGTAAGGTGGAATGAAACCTTTCGACTTGACCATTACTTTCGCTGTGAAGTGTTGGAACAAAGAACTGGTCAATCGAGAAGTTGTCTCTTAGGAGGGTACTGATAACGTTTGAGTGAAAGGCCTTCTCGTTGTCCGATACTATAGTTTTAGTGTTGTTAAATTTTAACAAAATTTCTAGAAGGGCATCCTTGATGTCAACAGTGCACCTTGATTGGATAGGTTTTACTATAGCAAATTTAGAAAATTTATCAACGCATGTCAAAAAATGTTGCTTGCTGGAGATAAAAATGTCCAGGTGGAGGATTTCGCCGGGGAAATTTGGTATGGGGGTCTTGCCAATTCCCGGATTTGGAGGCTTGCGCTGATATTTATTTTCCAAGCAGATTTTACAATTTACAATTATGTTTTTTAGCATTCTTTTCAAATTTGGAAAATAGTATTCCCTAGATATTTGATTGAAATTTTCAGATAAGCAACGGTGTGCTCGGTTATGTTCTGTGGTGACTGTTTCCAGTTGGTCATTTTTGTTGGTCAAATCGATTACCAATAACTCAGTATGCACAAATTTTACACCTGGAAATTTCGCCAAAATAGAATTTTGTATTTCGGCTAAAGTAGCAAGGTCACAGTGAATCCCATTTGTGACGTTATAGTTAATAGCACACTTCAAATTGGAAATCAAATTTTCAACGGTATTAAAAAAAATGGAGTGTCGAGTCGACTTTTGAAACAAGATTTTTGTGCTTTTGCTCACACTACTTGATTTAGCAAGAATAAGTTGATTTTTAAATTGATTAGTGGGACGATTTATAGTTTTTATAGTCTTAGTCAAAGACTCCTCGCTATGAACGGTTTCGTCTGTCTTTGTTTCTTCCAAATTATTAACAAATTGCCTGGAAAGAGCGTCTGCTACCTTATTTCCTTTTCCAGGCTTATAGTAAACGTTTGGAGAAAACTCCTCAATAAATGCGCGCCACCTCTTCATTTTACTGTTTGGATTTTTGTCTGAGATGGAAAAAATTAAAGGCTGGTGATCAGTAAAAATATTTATATTTTTCATACCATAAAGGTAATGTCGGAGCGTTTTCAAGGCCCATACGATAGCAAGCAACTCACGCTCATTCGTAGCGTAATTTTGTTCTGTAATAGAGAGAGTTCTCGAAATCATTGTTATAGGGCGGCCATTTTGGGACAAAACTGCACCCAAAGCACTTGACGAGGCATCCGTTGTGAGTTCAAAGGGACAGTTGTAATTTGGATATTGAAGTAGAACATCTTCGGAAGCTAAGACTCGTTTAACATTTTCAAATGACCGTACCGCCTCGCAATCAAGTACAATTTCAACATTTTTTGATTTTTTTGCTCCTACATGCCCGTTTTCACCACGAAGATATTTAGTCAGTGGTTTTACCATATTGGCGTAGTTTTTTACAAAACGGCGGTAGTAGCCCGATAAACCAAGGAATGATCGCAATGCGCGTAGTGTAGTTGGAAGTTTATAATTTAAAATATCTTGCACCTTGTTTGGACACGTTTTGATACCCTTTTCAGATACTAAAAACCCTAAGAACTCGACTTCTGTCCTGAAAAATTTCGATTTCTCTGTTGAGACCCTCATGCCACATTTTTCCAGTTTAACTAAGATTTTATCGATGTCTCCCAAATGTGATTTTTCATCAGGGGAGTAAATAATGATATCATCGATATAAACGTGACAACATTTTCCGATGTATTCACGTAGAATGTCGTCAATAGCCCTTTGAAAAATGCTTGGAGCATTCTTTAAGCCGAAGGGCAGCCGACAGAATTCATATTTCCCATTGTTAACGCTAAAAGCTGTTTTCTTTATATCTTCCTCGCTCATGACAATTTGATGGAAACCGGATTTTAGATCTAAGGTAGTAAAATATTTTGAATTTCCTAAATTGGCTAAGATCACCGCTGTATTCGGTATTGGGTACCGATCAGGAATAGTTACTTCATTAATCTTTCTATAGTCAATCACTAAGCGTAATTTTGGTTTACCAAGTTCGTCTAAGCCCTTTTTGGATACCACGTGAACCGGGGAGTTATATGGAGAACAGGATTGTCTTATTATACCATCTCTGAGAAGAATTTTAATTTCGTTATTAATGAACGGCGCAACAGAAATCGGATACGGATAGCTTTTGCTGTAAATCGCCTCGTTTGTGTGAGTACGAATCCTAGCCTTAACATTGGTGTTAAATGGTAGTGCTCTGTTCGGGTCAGCAAATGCGTTTATGTTTTTGGTAATCATGTCTCGAAATAGGGGTTTAACGTGCGATGGGACGGAATTCGCTTCTATAGTTATCAAATTGCTTTCACTGCCTGATAGATGTTTAAGTTTCTCTTTACCATTACGGTAAAATAAATATCCTGTTTCGGTATGAATAGTTGCATCGATTTCTTTCAGGAAATCATAACCAATTATACCATCGAACGTACTTAAGTTGGGTAATAAGTAAAACGTTGAGGTATGGTCAAGCACATTTAGTAAACATTTTTTGTTTATAAGATTCATGCCGCTGATGGATTTCAACTTAACCCTAGAACACACACCCAGAAAATACCACGTAAACACTCACCCGGGATACGTTTGTACCCGGGACCTTATTTTGCGGTTTTTTTTAATGCTTATTCAACCGATTTCTATGATTTTTTTTTTGAAATGTATATTCTAATATATAACAAGTATTTTGTCTTTTGTTTCATTCGAATATTCCTACTGGTTCCAGCGATATGGGCAAATAAAGTCAGGACATGCAACAATGGATTTTTGTTTTTGTTGTTGCCCTGATAAATGCAAAACAAAATAATATAATTTATAATAATATACTTGTAGAGTAACAACGAGTACACATTTTGGTTTTTATTTCATTGAAATATTCTACCTGGTTCAAAAGATATGTGCAAAAAGGTCGCGCAAGGTATGGGTACATAGGTAGCAAATACACTGGTATAACTGGTTTTTGTATTTTATATGCAGCTGCAAGGGTTGTTTTCACACGAGGTGTTGTTATAAATGCTGCCTGTTGATATTTTCATTATTGTTTTGGTGCTCAAAAGTGCAAGAAGTGAAAATATAAGTGAAAATAAATATAACTGAAACTATAAATAACTGGATACGAAATGACTTCAAGAAGAAACGAATACACTGCGCAACAGCCATTTTGGTGCCGGAGATTTATCAGCTGATTTTAGGTAAACTTGGTGCGCTGATTTCAAATCTGCATTAAGTTTTTCTCTAGCAGCTCTAGTTTTTAAGATACACCAATCGATGGTCTTTGCCCTTAACTGAAATTTCAAAATTGCAAACAAATTTATAATTTTTTTTCGAAATTCAATATTTATTTTTAATTTAATGTAAAATGATTAAAATATGTTTTACAAGTTTAATTTACATTTAGAAAATTTCTTTTTCGTGACATTCTAGAATGAGTACCTGGAGCACAGTCTCTTATTAAGCTCCAACAATAGTCTGCCATCATATGACTATCCCATCTTCCTTGGTAACGAGATTCCATTATTTTCATGTCCTGATGGAAACGCTCACCTTGCTCTTCACTTGTGTTTCCTAAATTCTCTGGAAAGTGGGCTAAATGACTGTGCAGGTAGTGAACTTTGATGCTCATGTTACATCCAATATTTCGGAAATTTTCTAGCATGTTGTTCACTAATTCCTCATAATGAGTGGCTTTGTAGTTGCCCAAAAAGTTCTTAACAACTGCTTCAAATGATATCCATGCACTCCGTTCATGGTTAGTCATCGAATTTTTAAAATGAGGATCTTTTATTAATTGTCTTATTTGTGGACCATCCAGAATACCAGCTTTGAGCTTTTCGGGAGTTATTCCTGGCATTTTTCGGCCTATGTACGCAAAACATTCTCCATCTTTATTAAGTGCCTTCACAAATTGTTTCATCAATCCCAGTTTTATATGCAATGGGGGAAGTATAATTTTATCTCTGGTAACTAAGGGCTCACGTATTACATTTTTAACACCAACAACCATTGCATCTCTTACAGGCCAATCTTTTTTCTGCCAGTGATCTGTTTTGGCTCTGCTGTCCCAAAGGCATAAGAAGCAAGGAAATTTTGTGTAGCCACTTTGTTGGCCAAGGAGAAAATTAACCATTTTTAAGTCCACACAAATTACCCATTGATGTTCATGGTACTTAATCGCATTCATCACCAAAGCAATAGTATCATATTCTTCTTTTAGTTTTGTTGAATGGGCAATTGGTATTGCCCCATATTTGTTGCCATTGTGCAAAATAACACATTTCAAACTCCTCTTACAGCTGTCTATAAATAACCGCCAATCGCTTGATTGATATCTATGTATGCCCATTTCTTTCAAAAGTCCAGTAATGTCATTACAAAATACAACACTTTCTTCTTGAGAGAAAAAACGAAGTAAATTTTTCGGGATTCAGGCTGTTTTTGTCTTTCAATCTCGATGCAAGCACCTCACTACCTTCCTTTGATAGACCAAGGTCTCGAATCAAGTCTGATAACTCTTCCTGACTGAAGCTTTGCGAAGTTGATTGTGTTTCTGTAAAGTCACTGTCTGAATCGCGACTGCTGTTTAAAGCATCACCTGCAGGGATTGATTCATCTTCCGACAGCTCAAGAAACTCATGAAATGTTGGAATTGGAATTTCATTTGAATGAGGGATAGGACGTCTTGCTGAGGGCATATCAGGATACTTCCACTTGCCACGGTTATTTCTATTTATGCCAGTGATGTTGACCTTGCAAAAGTAGCAATCATAACTGTGATTTGTAGGTTCTCGCCAAATCATTGGAATTCCGAATTTCAGACATTTACGTTTACCATTGGTCCACTGACGTAAGTGTTCAATGCAAGTCTTGCAGACAATATGCGGAGCCCAGTTTTTATCCTGGTCACCAAGTCTAACGCCAAAGTACGCCAAATAGGATTTTTTAATAAATGCAGAAATTGACTTTCTGTTTGGTTTTAATGTAAATTCTCCACAAATGTAACAGAACACATCAGCTTTATTCACACATCTTCTTCGATCCATACTCAATATTTTACAATATCAACAATATTACACAGTACAATATAATCAAATATACACAAGAGATCAAATAACGCACGGCTTATCAACACAACTTTGCTTAATGAAACTGCAAATTTATTTGTGATATTTATACGCCCAAGGAAAATATGCGCTGCGCCGACAATATTGATAACGGTAAATTGAACACATTGACATAGCGGGACTTTTTGCTGCCAATCAGCGTTGCCAAAGTGAGGGGAATTCCCCAATATGCAAAATTTGGAAGTAACATTTGTGCTACTTATATGACCATTGCTGTGAGCGTGTTTAGGTTAGTGGGGATATGCATATGCACATAAATGTGTGTGCATATCTATAAAACTAGAGCTGCTAGGGAAGAATGGTTTACAGTTTTGAAACCAGCGCACAAAATGTATATAAGAACAGTTCAAAAACCGCAGGCACCAAAAAAAAAATATTTTTTTGTTGCGCAGTGATATTTATCAAGTGCAGCATATAGAAGGTAAAAAATGTAAAATAAGCAACAATGTAAACATATGTATACTAATTTTTTTTATTATCCAGGCTAACTGAGGAACAGCGAGAATCATATATACAATCTTTATTTGATGAAATTTGTGACGATGACGCTCCCTATGACTTTGACTCAGAAGATGAAGAAGAAATTCAAATCAATGACATTGAAATTGCGGATGACGATGCTGAAGTTTCGCAAAGTGCCGCAGAAGTATTACCTGATTATGCGGACTATGAGGATGATGAAGAAGACGATGAAGAAGAAGAAGTAGAAGAAAATAATGAATTACCTGCTAGTGCCGAAAAATTTGTTGCACGTGATGGTACTGAGTGGATGAAAGAACCAAATGTAAGTCGTCAGGTACTCAGACAAAATATTATAAGAGAACGTTCTGGACCAGCTAGATGCACTGAAATGTTGTCAATAGAGCAAACATTCAAATGTTTCATGAACGTTGAAATGGCTGATATAATTATGCGCCACACAAATAAGTTAGCAAAAGAAACTTATAATGCTTACAACAATGCGCATCCAAACACAACTCCTAAGTCATGGACGCCTGTGTCAATACCAAACCTGTATGCATTTTTTCGCATACTTATTATGACTGGTGCGAACCATAGCAATAAAGAACATGTTCGAGATTTATGGAGCGTCAAAAACTATCCTTTATATCGCGCCACAATGGGAGTCAACCGTTTCTGTTCGATATTGCGGTTCCTAAGATTTGACGATAAAAACACTCGTGCAACATGCTTACTAACTGATAAAGCAGCACCGATCAGTGAGTTGTGGACGATGATGAACAATAATCTTGCTGCACATTACAAGCCCAGCTCATGCTTGACGATCGATGAACAATTATTTCCTTACCGTGGACGCACACGGTTTACGCAGTACATACCGTCAAAACCTGCTAAATATGGTGCCAAGGTTTGGTGGATTTGCGATGCCACAAATGCATATCCACTGCATGGACAAATATATACTGGCCAAGCAGAAACTGGTAGGGAAACGAGCCAAGGCGAACGAGTGGTGAAGGATTTGTCTGCCAAATACCAAGGAAGTGGCCGAAACATTACAATGGACAATTTGTTTACGACCTTGCCAGTTGCAGAACTGCTTCTCACCTGGAAACTCACGATCGTTGGAACTTTGCGCAAAAACAAATCATATATTCCTCAAGAAATGAAGCAGAACAAAAACAGGACAATTGGTTTAACGACATTTGGCTTCAAAAATAATGTGACAATGTGCTCTTATGTTCCCCAAAAAAATAAAGCAGTAATTTTGCTTTCGACCATGCATAATGATGCTGAAATAGCTGACAGTGGGAAAACTGAAATAATTGAATATTATAATCGTACCAAAGGTGGTGTTGATCGAATGGACCAAATGTTTGCGGAATATCCAACACAAAGACAAACAAAACGATGGCCACTAGCGATGTTCTTCAACATGTTGGACATTACAGCTCTTGCAGCCTACATTGTCTACGATTTGAATAACCCTATGTTGCCTTGGAGAACAAACAACAAGCGTAAGCAGATCCTGCGCAGCTTGGCTGAAGCATTGTGTATGCCCATTATTGAAGCCAGAGCCATAAATCGTCAAGTGACGCGAAATTTTTCGACTAAAATTGCTATTGAAGCATATTTCAACCGACCGGTGGAATCAATGGTGTCAACAGCAGCATCAACATCTGCCGCAGCGCGCACGTCAAAACCTGTGTCCGGATCTTGCTATTTATGTTACGCACAAGAGGAAAAACGCCGTAGAAAAACCAGAAAGCTGTGCGCCAAATGTAGGAAGCCAATGTGTCTTGAACATTCGGTCACATCAACAAATTGCTCTATTTGCCATGATTTTCCTTAGATATAAGATGCAATTTTATAATTTTTATAATAAAAGTCAATAATATAAGGTGTGAAATGAATATTTTTAATTTTTCAAATAAAAAAATATTATAAAAAATGTTTTTTTTTTTGATTATTATGAGGATTTTTACTATTGGGGTACAAACGTATCCCGGGTGTGTGTTTACGTATATAATGTGTTTGGAAGGCTGTAGCTCCTGAACCAATGGTCCGATCTGGTTCAAATTTTGAATTTGAACTCAAAACTAAATAATTTTCGCGGTTAGCGGTATAGAGGTATAGCGGTTCAAAAGTTACAACACTTCAAAGTTGAAAGTGGATACATTTGTACCCGGGTGTGTGTTCTAGGGTTAAATGGTATATCAATAGTTTTAATGCCTTTGAGAAACGAAAAAGGTTTTATAAAATTCTTAGATGTGCCGGTGTCGATTAGAATACGTAGCTCCTGACCGTTTTTGGAAGTTTTGGTTATCAACGGTAGGAGCGATTCTAGTTTAAAAAATTAACTTCTTCGACTTGTTCGGTGTCTGTTTCAATGTGACTGTAATTGTGAGTATCGCTATCAGCGCAATAGCTTTCGGCATAATTTTTATAACCGTCGCCATTAAGACAATCACAACTATACCTTCCGCTTTCACTGAAAATTTCTTTTTCGGGCATAAAGTTGATTTTTTGCGTTTTATGAAAAGGTGTCTGATTGGACGAGGACTGCTCACGTGGTCTTTTAAACACAACAGGCTGAGCAGGAAGGGAAACTTGCGGGGATGGGTTTCTAACAAGTGGATACGATTGAAAACTAGGCTTATTTTTCTGACTATGAGGGTTATATTGGATTTGAGGAGAGGGACGTCTGTGATAATAGGAGGTATTGTTATCGATCTCCATAGGTGTTGGTCTAGTATTATGAAAATTGTGAGTGTTTTGCTGACCTTGCCGATGCATCGGTTGAAGCTGGGGGAATGTCTTTATGTTGTTACCTACAGCGAAAGCTCGAGCAAAATCGTGACGCATGCGACAGCGAGTGCTGAGGGGAGATCTTTTGGTCTTGCGGAAAATAAAATGTCGCACATTGGACGACGGAGCCGTGAAATAAAAACCCGCAATGCATTTTCTCTGGCGCGTTCATTAAGAGCATTAATAGTCTCTCTATTGCCATTATGTGACATAATTTGCTTATTAATGATAAGAGTTAGTGGCTTGTCAACTTTGTCATAATAATCGGAGATTGACAAGCTTTCTTGTCTCAAGACGCTTACTTAGCTCATTTTCTAAAACGTATAATGGCCTTTTATCTGAATAAGTTTGATCAAGCCTGGCTATAATTGCCTCAAAATTAAGAACCGTATTAAACGATGAAAGCGTAGAGTTCGCAGACTCTGTAATTTTATTACGAAAAATTCCTGTGGCAATATAGTACTTTTCCGAACCTGATTTGTAATATTTAATTGCGAATGTCGCAGCGGTTCTCCAAGCTGGATATGATGAAGCATCGCCCTTAAATTCTGGGAGAGACTTAATTAAGTCCAAGCTGGCGTTGTTATCTGTAACTAAGGGGTCAATAGATACGGGCTTGTAAACCTGAACTGTTGGAGGAGCTAATCCTGCTATTGCCTCTGTTATTTCCCTAAGCTGCTCGGAAAATTCGTCCCTGGCACGTTCGGTACATGTGTTCACTATTTCCAGCACTTGTTCTCTACTGAGACTCATATTAATTGTAATGAGATAGATTTTGAAAATAAATTTAAGACCAAAAACGAGTGTTGGGTATAGAAGTTAAACTTACGCAATTACTTAAGGGGATTCTTGCTCTAAGACACTAAGATTTAAATTAGCTCTATAATTCAAACTACGCGCAAGTCAACACATTCGACTTTAATTACTAACACTTATTTATCTAAATTGATTATTATTACAAATTAATTCACAAAATTATATTTTAATTTAAGAAAAGATATTGAAAGTGACCTTGAAGTTCTATGCACTCTTTCTAACCACAAGTTTTTTTTCGAAAACTAAATGAATAAAGGATATATTGGCATATTTTTTTTTAAACTAACTTTATTTTTTCACAAAATTTATCACTATTCACTATTTTTGAATATCCACTTTTATGATTTTGAATCAATACTTACAGAAAACACCTTTGATTATTACATTTGACAATTTTTTTTTATTTTTATCCTTGTGGGTATGGGTCCTCCTTTAAGTCCTGGGATCTTATGGTCCGGTTGCAGAAAACCTTTAGAGGTCCTTCGAGTTGGGCGCCAATTAATTCAAAACACTTTTTACAATTTTATTTATTAATAAAATGAATCAATTTTTATTTTACAACAATGCAACTTGTTTAATAATTTACTGCGATGTTACTCGCTCTGTGACTAATGTCTTAATGCCACACTATCAATCGATTTCCTTTTAGGCAACCTCTGATGTGTCCGCAATATGAACGGATTCCTCTGCTTTTGCTGGTTTTAGGCGGGATATCAAGAAGCGTTGTTGTTTTTCCTCGGTGTAGGTAATTGTCGCTAGGCAAGTGTCCGCCGTTAAGATATGCTTCGCTGTCCACGCGTTTCGGCAACTCAAGCTATAGTGTTGCTAAGCTGGTGTTCAGACATCTGTTGCCAAGCGGGCGGTCAAGTACGCGTTGCTAAGTGGGATGCTCTGATGATTTGCCCATATTAATAACTGCAGTAACAGGCGCCAAGTGAGGGTTGTTGTTAAGCAGGTGCATAGGTATGTTGTTGCCAAGTGAGTGCTGTTGTTAAGCGGGTGCATAGGCATGTTGTTGCTGATTAAATTTGTCTTGCATTCTTGTTGCAATGCTCGACACTCTGATGCTTTGACTATATTAATAACTGCAGTAACAGGCGCCAAGTGAGGATTGTTGTTAAGCAGGTACATAGGTTTGTTATTTCCAAGTGAGTGTTGTTGTTAAGCGGGTGCATAGGCATGTTGTTTCTAAGTGTGTTTGCTTTGCATTCCTATTTTAATGCTAGCCACTCTTATGCTTTATTGCAACACTCAATAATGTTAAGATGTGGGCCGCTTCAATTATGCGCCTCTGTTACCTTAACTATTCCCCTTGTTAAATTTGGAACGTCCTCGTTTCAACGAAAGGTTAATTTTATCTCAAAAATCGATATGATAGTTTTCGTGGCTTAAGCAAGTTTTTAGTTACATTTTTAATGACTTAATTCTAGATTTTTGGTTATATTTTAAAGACTTAATACTAGTTACAAATTTATTTAAAAACGGTAGTAATTCAAAATCAAAAAAATTAATTTTTATTTCATTTTTAATAAAATTTTTCAAAGCAAATAAAGAAATTTTTTTTTTAATCAAATATTTCGGATAAATCTTTTGTCAAATTTAATTCCTTAAAGAAAAATATGCGGAAGCTATCGTAAGTTACTTTTATGTATCTTTTTTCCTTCAATCAGTACAGCTGTACCAAGGTCCTTTTCAACAACCTTTTCAATAAATACTTTATCAAATTTGTTACCCAATCGTTTGTTTCTTCTCAAATAAACTTTCTCACCAACATTGTATGCTTTAATTTCTTTACTGGCATTAAATCTTTTCATAGATTTTTCTTGAGCATCCAGTAACCTTTTCCTAATAGCATCTAATTTTTCTACTGGGTAATTGTGAAACACATCAATAGGCCTGGCGTTTATGACGGAATGAATGCTATGATTGTATTTATAGGTCGCAAGTAAAATGAGATCTATAGTTTCGCATATTTGTTGCTGTTGTTTAATGCAACGAGCTATTTCTAGTAAGGTGGAATGAAACCTTTCGACTTGACCATTACTTTCGCTGTGCAGTGTTGGAACAAAGAACTGGTCAATCGAGAAGTTGTCTCTTAGGAGGGTACTGATTACGTTTGAGTGAAAGGCCTTCTCGTTGTCCGATACTATAGTTTTAGTGTTGTTAAATTTTAACAAAATTTCTAGAAGGGCATCCTTGATGTCAACAGTGCACCTTGATTGGATAGGTTTTACTATAGCAAATTTAGAAAATTTATCAACGCATGTCAAAAAATGTTGCTTGCTGAAGATAAAAATGTCCAGGTGGAGGATTTCGCCGGGAAAATTTGGTATGGGTGTCTTGCCAATTCCCGGATTTGGAGGCTTGCGCTGATATTTATTTTCCAAGCAGATTTTACAATTTACAATTATGTTTTTTAGCATTCTTTTCAAATTTGGAAAATAGTATTCCCTAGATATTTGATTGAAATTTTCAGATAAGCAACGGTGTGCTCGGTTATGTTCTGTGGTGACTGTTTCCAGTTGGTCATTCTTGTTGGTCAAATCGATTACCAATAACTCAGTATGCACAAATTTTACACCTGGAAATTTCGCCAAAATAGAATTTTGTATTTCGGCTAAAGTAGCAAGGTCACAGTGAATCCCATTTGTGACGTTATAGTTAATAGCACACTTCAAATTGGAAATCAAATTTTCAACGGTATTAAAAAAAATGGAGTGTCGAGTCGACTTTTGAAACAAGATTTTTGTGCTTTTGCTCACACTACTTGATTTAGCAAGAATAAGTTGATTTTTAAATTGATTAATGGGACGATTTATAGTTTTTATAGTCTTAGTCAAAGACTTCTCGCTATGAACGGTTTCATCTGTCTTTGTTTCTTCCAAATTATTAACAAATTGCCTGGAAAGAGCGTCTGCTACCTTATTTTCTTTTCCAGGCTTATAGTAAACGTTTGGAGAAAACTCCTCAATAAATGCGCGCCACCTCTTCATTTTACTGTTTGGATTTTTGTCTGAGATGGAAAAAATTAAAGGCTGGTGATCAGTAAAAATATTTATATTTTTCATACCATAAAGGTAATGTCGGAGCGTTTTCAAGGCCCATACGATAGCAAGCAACACACGCTCATTCGTAGCGTAATTTTGTTCTGTAATAGAGAGAGTTCTCGAAATCATTGTTATAGGGCGGCCATTTTGGGACAAAACTGCACCCAAAGCACTTGACGAGGCATCCGTTGTGAGTTCAAAGGGACAGTTGTAATTTGGATATTGAAGTAGAACATCTTCGGAAGCTAAGACTCGTTTAACATTTTCAAATGACCGTACCGCCTCGCAATCAAGTACAATTTCAACATTTTTTGATTTTTTTGCTCCTACATGCCCGTTTTCACCACGAAGATATTTAGTCAGTGGTTTTACCATATTGGCGTAGTTTTTTACAAAACGGCGGTAGTAGCCCGATAAACCAAGGAATGATCGCAATGCGCGTAGTGTAGTTGGAAGTTTATAATTTAAAATATCTTGCACCTTGTTTGGACACGTTTTGATACCCTTTTCAGATACTAAAAACCCTAAGAACTCGACTTCTGTCCTGAAAAATTTCGATTTCTCTGTTTAGACCCTCATGCCACATTTTTCCAGTTTAACTAAGATTTTATCGATGTCTTCCAAATGTGATTTTTCATCAGGGGAGTAAATAATGATATCATCGATATAAACGTGACAACATTTTCCGATGTATTCACGTAGAATGTCGTCAATAGCCCTTTGAAAAATGCTTGGAGCATTCTTTAAGCCGAAGGGCAGCCGACAGAATTCATATTTCCCATTGTTAACGCTAAAAGCTGTTTTCTTTATATCTTCCTCGCTCATGACAATTTGATGGAAACCGGATTTTAGATCTAAGGTAGTAAAATATTTTGAATTTCCTAATGTGTCGATTCTGCCACCGTGTAAAATATTTCCCATATGGCAAATTAAAAGCTTCGGGTGATTAGTTAGCCATGGTAAAATTGTGTATCAATCTGCCATCACTGAGAGTGGTGTAAATATTTTCGCTCGTGTTGGGGTGGGTAAATTCAAATTCGCCATGGCAAATATTAATCAGCTGATCAAATATATTTACCTATTTCTGTCAAATTTGCAAATTGTGTTTCGCGAGTTAATTTCATAGTAAACAATTTTGTAAATTAATTAAATTAACAAATAAATATATATACATTTATATAAACTGCGAAAATGCCGAATATTTTGGCCCTGCTTTTGTTGCAAGAGGAGGAAAGATGACCAGCGCAACGCAAGAAGACAATATTTAAGGACTTTGCGGGATGCATGTGATCCTTTTGAAACAGCCGATCCCCAATTTGAAGGCGATTTTCGACTTCCAAAAGACATTTGCCGCACATTGATTGCTGAATTGCAGCCATTCGACAAGCAGCAAACATCGCTGCCATTTGGTGTGCGGTTTTTCACGACACTCTATTTTTTCGCGAATGGCTCCTATCAAAAGTGTGTGGGAAACAATAATGTAGTCCCAATGAGTCAAGCGTCAGTGTCGCGTACATTGCGATACATATCTTGGCTTATTGTGAAGCGAAAAGGCTCGGAAATTTCGGTTCCCACAACACAAGAAAGGCAGTTAAGAATAAAAGCAGGTTTCTATTCTAAGTTCGGCTTGAAAGGTGTCATTGGTGCAATAGACTGCACACATATCCCGGTTATTTGTCCGCCCTCCAATGACCCGACGAAACCGTGCAGCCTCTTCATGAATAGAAAAGGTTATTATAGTTTAAATACAGAAGCTGTGTGCGATGATACTCTTAAATTTTTATTTTTTTGTGCAAGATTTCCAGGTTCGGTGCATGATTCGGGTATATGGACAACTTCACGTGTGCGGTCATTTGTGTGGTCTCAGCGAGGTAGCTGGCTTTTGGGTGATCAGGGTTATCCGTTGGAGCCATGGCTAATGACACCTTTATCTACAACTACAACACAGCAGGAATTGAAATATAATAAAATGCATTGCAAGGCCCGCAATGTCATCGAAAGGAGCTTTGGCGTATTAAAGTCTCGCTTTCGATGCCTTTCAAAACACAGGACTTTGCATTACAGCCCAGAGACTGTAGGCTCAATTGCCAACGCATGTGCGATTTTGCACAATATTATGATGGCCCGTTTTCCAGAAAGTGATGTACAAGTTGAAGAAGTTGTCGAACATCACGAAGGACCAGTAGAGTATGCAAGCTCCAGTTTACACAGAGAAGGTGAAAGAATACGCCAATCAATTATTCGAACAATGTAAATGTTACGGAAATAAAATTGATTGATTAATAAAATTCCTAATTTTAAAATAAAAACAATATATTTTTTAAAGTGGGAAAACAAAAATAAAAACCCACTGGCACTTTATTTCTGAAAAAAAGAAAAACTAAAAAAGACAAAATTCAGTCGAGCTTATTTAAAACAATAAACTCATATAACAACAATATATACATACATATGTACAAAAAAAGTAAAAAAAACCTGTAATTAAAGAAATACAAAATTAAATAATATAGAAGTTACCCGTCTTCCTGAAATGAGCGTAGTAGCGCATTCATCTCAGTGACGGCCGCTGTTAAACCAGTTATCGCGCCGCACACTTGTGTCAGGAACGTGAAATTCTGAATCGCCTCCGAATCCCAGGTCTACGCCATTTAGACCCGTAATAGTTACGGTGCCTAATGACTGCAGAGCCCGTTCCTCGAAAGCGGTCAGACACTTGGCATTGTTTTCACCACCGCCCGTTCGCTGAATTTCTGCCCGCACTTTTCGCGCCCTGCACTTCAGCTGCTTGCGCCAGTTCCGCAGATTCTGAAATTTTTACATTTGCATTACTATTTACATTATTTTTTTATTTCTCTAAACTAACCTCTTTCCACACAGATGGGGTCTTTGTAGGTCCTATCAGTCAGTTAAGCCGTGCACTTAACTCTTCACACAGCTCCTGCATACGCTGTGGTGCATCGGAAGGGGGTTTTTTCCCGCTAAAACTCTGGATGTTCCTCCACAAACTGGATGTAGGCCTCAAGCTGTGCCAGCGTCGCGCGTGCGTATTTTCTGGAATAATCAGTAAAAACATATCAAACAAATAAACACATTTAATTTAAGTAATATATACATTTATTTAAATAATTAAATCAATATTTTGCAAACTTACTTGTTTACTTCCAATTCGCAATTAACAATTGATCAGCTGATTGCATTAAAACAGCTTTAAAACTGTTATAAAAAGCTTTTTATAACACTTTTTTTTACCATAGGCAAATTTATAACACTCACAATTTCCCCATAGGGGCAGATGCATACATAGCAACTTACGACTCGTGTCGGTAATAACTTTAAGGGGTGAAAACTTAGTTCCATGGCAGAATGCAGAATTGACACATAAGTGTGTTTGCTTTGCATTCCTATTTTAATGCTAGCCACTCTTATGCTTTATTGCAACACTCAATAATGTTAAGATGTGGGCCGCTTCAATTATGCGCCTCTGTTACCTTAACTTGCACACCTAGGTATGAAATTATTGTTATTTCATTTCAAAAAAATATTTTGGAAATAATTATTTATATTATTATAACTATAACTTATGAGTTTGTTTCCGATTTAATAATTTACTTGGGGCTTGGTGTTGTTATCGTTTTTCTGTAGTTGCGAAATGATATGTACGTATGTATGTACATACATATATTACATATTTGTGTATTTGCATCAAAACTTTGTCTTAGCAAAAAAAATATTCAAGTAGCGATTGAGATTTAAGAACCCAACTGTGTTCTTTGGCGCAGTTGGTTGAGAATACGCCACAATATTATGTATGCTTTCGTTTTGCGCGTGTTCGAAACCTGGCTAGGAGCTTTTGTGTTCAAATTTATATATATATATATATAATATATATATACATATACTAGCTGACCCGGCGAACTTCGTCCCGCCCAATTTTTATTTGAAATAGTTAAAACGCTTTTTGAACTTAAATATTTTTGGCGAAGTTCGTTCTTTGTTTTGTTGTGTAGCGTGTAAACAAATAAAGACTCTCCAACACGCTAACATGCCACATATGTACATACCTATGTATGTACATATGAAACTGTAAAATTTTGAACTTAAACGATAAATCGGTTTGAATCATTCGAATTCTCAGAATGAACATTTCCTCACTTTTAGATTTGCTGTGTTGTAGTAAACTATTCACTACAGTGAAATTATTTTTTATGAATAAAGACGGAAACCTTATATATCTGGTATAAATATCCACGGGATTGAGATTTGAACTTGAGGTCAAAATTTTTAAAATTATAGATGAAAATTTTCGTAGAGTTGATAATAAACACAAATTTTCATAAAATAGTTCATTTTTGATTTTATATTCAAGTTTTTAACAAATAAGTTAATTACAAAATTGTTAGTTGATAACATGTAACATTTAATTTTATAATCTTAGGATAGATAATTCTTAATTTTTAATAGTAGTATTTATTTTTTTGAATTAAAAACATTTTAATTTAACTTAGCACTAATCGGTGCACAATATTTTTGGTTAACCTGTCTCGAGCTAAGACAAATAGATTTGATGGTTTTCCCACACGTGAGCATGCAACATATAATTGCCCATGGGAAAAACATGGATTATCCAAATCTAACCCACAAATGGACATTGTTTGGCCTTGAGACTTATTTATGGACATGGCAAAAGCTAAACGAATAGGAAACTGTAGTCTTCTGAATGGTATCGTAGATTCTGACGGTATCATTGGAATACGGGGCAACAGTACCGCTTCTCCTTTAAACTTTCCAGTCAAAATGGTTTCTTCAAGAATATTCCCTGTTAACTTTTTGATGACCAAACGTGTACCGTTGCATAACCGAGGTGGATTCAAATTACGCAGAAGAATAATACTACTGCTACTATGCTAGATGGTGGGCGAACGGCACATTCAGCATTCAAGTTGCCATTACAAATTCATAGCAACCCAAACGCAATATGTAACATAAAAATAAATAGCGCAATAGCTGCAGTGTTGCAAAGAAGTTCAATCATTATTTGGGATGAGTGCACAATGGCTCACAAATATTCACTCGAGGCATTGCACCGAACTACATATGCAAGATTTTAACGGCAATGATAAACTTTTTGGAGGTGCTGTCATATTGCTATCTGGTGATTTCCGACAGACGTTGCCGGTCATACATACCTCGCTCTACTTTCGCCGATGAGATTAACGCATGTTTAAAACAATGATTTTTATGGAGAAATGTTAAAACACTTCGATTGACTATAAACATGCGCGTACATTTACTAAATGATCCATTAGCACATATATTTTCGGAACAATTGCTAGATATTGGGAACGGTACAATAGAACGGCAACCAAACACGCAATGCATTAAACTGCCAGACAATTTCTGCACTGTTGTTCACACAAAAATTGAATTAATTGAAAGTATTTTCCCGGATATACAAAATAATTATTTAGATCATAACTGGCTCAGTGGGCGGGCTATTTTGGCAGCCAAAAATGTTGATGTTGACGAAATTAACTTCCAGATACAACAGTTGTTGCCAGGCGATCTGATGTCTTTTAAATCAATCGATACTGTTGTTGATGAAAATGAAAGTGTAAATTTTCCAACTGAATTTTTAAACTCTCTAGATATACCCGGAATGCCACCACATATTCTTCGGTTGAAGATTGGTTCAATTATTATTCTTCTGCGTAATTTGAATCCACCTCGGTTATGCAACGGTACACGTTTGGTCATCAAAAAGTTAACAGGGAATATTCTTGAAGAAACCATTTTGACTGGAAAGTTTAAAGGAGAAGTGGTACTGTTGCCCCGTATTCCAATGATACCGTCAGAATCTACGATACCATTCAGAAGACTACAGTTTCCTATTCGTTTAGCTTTTGCCATGTCCATAAATAAGTCTCAAGGCCAAACAATGTCCATTTGTGGGTTAGATTTGGATAATCCATGTTTTTCCCATGGGCAATTATATGTTGCATGCTCACGTGTGGGAAAACCATCAAATCTATTTGTCTTAGCTCGAGACAGGTTAACCAAAAATATTGTGCACCGATTAGTGCTAAGTTAAATTAAAATGTTTATAATTCAAAAAAATAAATACTACTATTAAAAATTAAGAATTATCTATCCTAAGATTATAAAATTAAATGTTACATGTTATCAACTAACAATTTTGTAATTAACTTATTTGTTAAAAACTTGAATATAAAATCAAAAATGAACTATTTTATGAAAATTTGTGTTTATTATCAACTCTACGAAAATTTTCATCTATAATTTTAAAAATTTTGACCTCAAGTTCAAATCTCAATCCCGTGGATTTTTATACCAGATATATAAGGTTTCCGTCTTTATTCATAAAAAATAATTTCACTGTAGTGAATAGTTTACTACAACACAGCAAATCTAAAAGTGAGGAAATGTTCATTCTGAGAATCCGAATGATTCAAACCGATTTATCGTTTAAGTTCAAAATTTTACAGTTTCATATGTACATACATAGGTATGTACATATGTGGCATGTTAGCGTGTTGGAGAGCCATCTTCTTTATTTGTTTACACGCTACACAATAAAACAAAGAACGAACTTCGCCAAAAATATTTAAGTTCAAAAAGCGTTTTAACTATTTCAAATAAAAATTGGGCGGGACGAAGTTCGCCGGGTCAGCTAGTATAGCTCTAAATTTAACTCCAAATGTACATTTAGCCATACAAAATTCTATACCTAAATGCAACTAAATGAAATTTTTTTTTGAATTTAGGAAATACATGCAGAAATCAACTCTGCAATTTCCTAAATTCCTCTGAAATCTCCCAAATTCGAGGAAGATTTACTGGAAAAGAGTGGCAGCATTGCTTATTTGTCTGACCATACATACATAACTTTATTTATTTCACGGATTGTATGTGATTTTTTCTTAAATTTGGAATATGGGATGTCATAGACTCGTATAACTTTACCACAAATAATATAAACTTCAAACAACGCATTTTCATTTAATGTTTTTAGCAAGTGGCAGCTTTTGTTATGACAGCCTAAATCCATGAACATTTACTGTTGAAATTGATAAAACACCGCCAGCTGCTAGAATCATAATAAATGTAGCGCCATCTACTATAACATACCGCACTTACTCAATACCGCCAGCTGGTGGAATCACAATAACTGTAGCGCCATCTACTGTAGCGCACTTACTCATACCGCTGTTAGCGCCACCAACTGGTGGATAGCTCTTTGCTAATAATAAACAAATAATTTGCAATAAATAAATAATGCGACTATAAGGAGAGTTATAAACTATCCTATCTTTCAAGTTGGACCAAACTGCACACAGTGTTAAAAATTTCATTAAAATCGGTTCAGTAGTTTAGGAGTCCATCGAAATCAAACAACGTGACACGTGATTTTTATATATTAAGATATATATATATATAATATAATACACAGCATAACGCTAGCAGATAATAAATGCAAGCGTACGAGCATTTCAATAAATTTCAGCTCATAAAGAAAACTGCAGTATGAGCCAAAATGATATTCGCACTCAGCGCCAAAGAGACGAAGAAGAACGTCGCCTCTCTATACAACGCAACAACGCTTACTTTTCGTGTGTCTCACCGGTACCCAAACATCAGCAGCGTCAAGAACTAGGTCAGTTGTGCAGACAGGTATGGATCGATATGTCCAAATTAAAAGAAAGCTGAGCCCCAAAAATTCTAGAATAGGAAATAAAGCCAAATCAATTCGAGAAGAAAGTAAAGGAGAGAAGGAGTCTCTACTAAGCAACAATAGATTTGCTTTGCTTAGCGACACAGTTCAGGACAAGGGCAATACAGAAATCATGCCCACGACTAGTAAGGCCAAGTCCCCGCCTATTTATATCCGCGGGCAAAACTCAAATGCTTTAGTAAAAAAACTAGTGCAGCTAATCGGTGAAAACACTTTTCACATAATCTCACTTACCAAGGGCAATATTCCCGAGACGAAACTGCAAATACACTCGGAAGAGCATTACCGCCTGGTATCTAAATATCTTAACGATGCTAAGATAAATTTTTACACGTACCAACTTAAAAGTGCAAAAGGCATTCAAGTCGTAGTCAAAGGTATCGAGGCTACTGTTGAACCTGCGGAAATCCTAAATGCCCTAAAACTCCATAAGTTCAACGCAAAGGCGGTTATAGACATAATCAACAGAAATAGGGTACCACAGCCTATGTTCAAAGTTGAGCTGGAGCCAGAAAGTAAGCCTCTTGGAAAAAATACAGTTCACCCCATTTACAACTTGCAGTACCTTTTGCACCGTAGAGTTACTGTGGAAGAGCTCCATAAGCGTAATGGCCCTGTCCAGTGCACCAATTGTCAAGAATTCGGACACACAAAAACATATTGCACCTTACGCGCCGTTTGTGTGGCTTGCGGAGGCCTTCACGCTACAGAATCATGCATTGTAAATAAGAACGATCCTTCCATGAAAAAATGCAACAATTGTGGGGGCAACCACACAGCTAACTATAGGGGATGCCCTGTATATAAAGAATTAAAACAGCGACTAGTTCAAAAAACCCCGATTCGTGGACAACCAACATTTACGCAATCTCAAACTCTACTTCCAGCGTTTCATTTGCTGATGCGGTCAAAACCGGACTTCAGCAACCCGCCCTTAAATCAACTGCACCAACCTTAGCACCTGTCTCCGGCAACACTCTTAACAGTATTGAGACCATAATCGTCTCCTTGCAACAAAACATGATGAATTTCATGACTTTTATGCAATCAACTATGCAAGAGCTTATGAAAAATCAAAATCAGCTCATCCAATTGCTCGCTGACAAACAGATGAAATAAATGCCCCCGTTAAAAATATGTCTATGGAATGCCAACGGCATTTCTCAGCACCGACTAGAGCTTTTGAAGTTTTTAAACGATAAGGAGATCGATGTCATGCTCTCTATCGAAACGCATCTAACAAGCAAAAATCACTTCCACATATCAGGATACGATATATATACAACAAATCATCCGGATGGGAAAGCGCACGGCGGGACAGCAGTTTTAATAAGAAGGCGAATCAAGCACAATATTCTTCCACAGTTTGCTATGAGCTACCTGCAAGCCACTTCAATAAGCGTGGTTACGAGTTCTGGCAATATAACCTTGTCCGCAGTGTACTGTTCTCCACGTTTCTCCATATCGGTTGAACAATTTATGAACTTCTTCAACACTCTTGGAAATCGCTTCATCGCAGCGGGCGACTATAATGCAAAGCATCCCCACTGGGGTTTCCGCTTGATTAATCCAAAGGGAAGGCAACTCTATAAAGCACTTATTGATACATCAAACAACCTTGGCTATGCGTCACCAGGAACACCGACTTACTGGCCAACAGACCCTACAAAGATTCCCGATCTTATAGACTTTGCCGTAACAAGAAGAATCCAAAATAACCTGATAGAGTCAGAGGCCCTTTCGGACCTAGCTTCAGATCATTCTCCTGTTGTTTTTTCCTTGCAGGAGTGTCCGAGGCCTAAATAATACCCATTGAGACTTACGTCTCCCAAAACAAACTGGCTGAAATATAGGATGTACATAAGTAGCCACATTGAGCTTAACCCAAGTATAAGAAGTGAAAAAGACATTGAAGAATCCGAAAAGGCTCTAAATTCAATTATAACATCTGCTGCTTATCAGGCCACTCCAAAAATGAAAACGAAAAATCTAAGGCAAAACCATCAAATTACAAATAGTCAAATAGAACGTCTTGTTGCCGAGAAGCGGCGCCTACGCAGAGAATGGCAGAACTACAGATCACCTGCTGCAAAACAACGACTAAAAGATGCAACCCGCAAACTAAGCAGATCCCTCAAGGCTGAAGAACAGCGTGCTCATGCGAAATACATTCAAAGCTTGTCACCAACCAGCGCAAAGTGTTCTCTATGGAAAGCTAAATCTAGTATACAGCCACCAACGAACGTCGACACGCCTTTAAGAGACCACAATGGGAAATGGGCCCGTAGCGATGAAGAGAAAGCAAATGTTTTTTCACTTCACCTAAAAAACGTATTTCAGCCAAACGCGTCATCAAACGGATATGTTTTACCTTTACTCCCTGCTGTCTCACAAGCAGAACCAATAAAAGTGCATCCACTTGAGATTATGAAAGTCATCAAAGAGCAACTGAACTTAAAGAAATCACCGGGACATGATCTAATAACCCCACAGATGATCATGGAACTTCCGCGTCCTGCCATCACATACATCTCAAATCTCTTTAACGCTATTTTGAGATATGGCCATTTTCCAACACATTGGAAGAAATCGACCATAATAATGATACCAAAACCAGGAAAGGACAAAACACAAGCATGTTCATACAGGCCAATAAGCTTGCTACCTGGCTTCTCAAAGCTCTTTGAAAAAACCTTGCTGCTCAAGATTGGTGCACACGTGAGGAAAATTATACCTTCGCATCAATTTGGATTCCGGGCCCAACACGGGACTATAGAACAAGTTAACCGTCTAACATCGGAGATAAGGACGGCGTTCGAACGAAGAGAGTACTGCTCGGCAATTTTTCTTGACGTCGCTCAAGCATTTGATCGCGTTTGGCTGGACGGACTGATATATAAAATACGGAAGCTACTTCCTGCGAACACACACAAAGTTCTTGAAAGCTATGTTAGTCATCGAGTTTTTGCCGTACGACAAAACGGATTCATAACACGAGAATTTGACATCGCAGCTGGAGTTCCACAAGGAAGCGTTCTTGGGCCATTCTTTTATATTCTCTACACAGCAGACATACCGACAGATCCCCGTCTAACATTATCAACCTTTGCGGATCACACTGCTATCCTTAGCAGATCTCGATGCCCAAACAATGCAACCAGACTTCTAGCTCAGTACCTACTGCTCCTGGAGAAGTGGTTGGCCAACTGGCGCATCAGGGTCAATGAGCAAAAGAGTAAACACGTCACCTTCACACTAAATAGGAATTCCTGTCCGCCATTGACCCTAAATAGCATTACGATCCCGCAGACCAATGAAGTGGTGTATCTCGGTGTACATCTCGATAGGCGCCTCACTTGGCGCAAGCATATTGATTCTAAGAAAACCCAAATGAAACTGAAAGCCAATAGCCTTCATTGGCTCATGAACTCGCGATCCCCACTAAAACTGGAGTACAGAGTCCTTCTGTACACAAGTATTATAAAGCCATGCTGGACGTACGGCTCACAGTTGTGGGGTAATGCATGCGCCAGTAATGTGGACATCATTCAAAGGGCTCAATCAAAAATCCTCAGGACACTCACCGGAGCTCCGTGGTATATTCGGAATAAGAACATCCATGAAGAATCCCATCCGTTCAAGATGAAATAGCGAAAATCAAAGAAAAGTATTTGGACAAGCTAAACGTGCACCCAAATCAACTAGCACAATCACTCACCGATGAAGCAACACAAACTCGACTCAGACGAAATGATTTTCCAGCCCGGCAGTTAATATAAGGGCCCGTTTAGCAAACACATTCCCCCAATAGGGGGTAGGTTTAAGAATTAAATTAAGATTTTAAAACTTATTGTTAGTCTCTTACAGAGAAGATTCAATAAATATTTACAGTTAAAAAAAAATTTGGGGGTGGATTTTAAATTCTTACTTTTGTGCAAATTCTTGCTCTTCTATATATATGTACATACTTATGTATGTATGTATGTATGCACATGCATACATATGTATATATTTATGTATTTTCATATTAACACAGATATTTGTATACACATCTACACCACTGAAAAGTTTCAACAATGCAATATCAGACAATAATGCATTTTGCAACGTAGTCTGACACATTGCTGGCATTTTCCTATAAGATTCTAGAATTTTTGTTCAAATGCTCTTGAGTAGAGATTTCAATAATTAGCCCTTTAAGCGAACAAATTTCAACGCCAGCTGTGGCTTTGCGGGCTCAACTGTTGATGTAATTTTAAATCTTACTTTAGCCCTTAGCCAGAGTTCAACTTCCTCTCTGCGGAATTTTTTTTTTAGTTTATTATATGTAAACATACTATGGATGCATATTCAAGCACATAAATATTTTAATCTGAATTAGTAATATGCATCAATCAACATGCATGTGTGATAGATTAGATACTTATTTCATACTGCTATTTTCCATTGCCCAATATATATTCCGCCTATATATTTTATATTGCTCATTTGTTATCGGTTACTTATTTTAATTCACAAATGAGACCATGGTTTTCTCTGGTTTACTCGGTTTGTTGATCCCGTTGGCAAACGGGTATATAAAATTAGAAAACGGCATAAAAGCCAATCACTTTTCGTGACATTGTCGCGAGCAAACGGGAGCTAAAACTAGGGATTTAACTGGCAGGTTAATCCGGCCGCCTGTTCAACCTAATCTCGTTGCGTGACAAACTAAAATCCTCAATACCGCGGCCGTCGCGAAATAGTTGCAAATAATTGCAAATTTGTTAACTTGTCGCCAAACTCGTTAACTAGCCGCCAAATTCGTTAACTTGCCGTTAAATTTGTTAACGTGCCGCCAAATTGGTAAATTGCCGTATTACCTGTGACGAAAAGCAGAATGCAGCGGTCGCCTGTTCGCCGGAATAAGCGTAACCAATCAGAAGACTCAACGCCCGCCACCAAGTCTAGCAAAGATCGCCTCCACGCCCGCTAAGGCTACGTCCAGCGCCCCGCCATTCTGTGCCTCAACATATAGTGCACCGCCAGTTAGCACTTCGCCGCAAATTTATACACACGCATCTAGCGCTCCATTATTAGTTGCCTCAACACTTTAGCTCTTCGCCAGATAGCGCTCCGATGTTCACCGCCACGCCATATAAGGATCCAATGTCAAATGCCTCATCAATTTGCCCTTCACTGCCCGGCACCATACAGTTCGATGTGCCGCAACCCAGTGCCCCGCCATCTACCGCCACGTTATCCAGCACTCCAATGACCAGTACTGCATCATCGAGCGCTCCTTCGCTTAGCGCCACGCCATTTAGCGAGCCACAGTCATGTGCTCCGCCAGCCTGCCTCCAGCAGTTCAGCATCCCATCGCACACGGTATCATCCAGTGTACCGCCAGCCAGCAGCCTGCCAGTAAATCCGCTAGACCCCCCTCTCAAGGTAGGAGATTCCATTTCAAATCCCGACCCACAGTCGGGTCACATGCTTATCATGCCATAACAATTAGCACGCGGTTAATTCCGCAAGTGAATTTCGAATATAATTCATCTGCTACGCCACAAGACACAGGATATACGCGCTCGCCAGCAATAATGTCGACAATCAATCCGTCACCGTCCAACAATGCGATGTTGCCTAGGAAGATGCTTGATCTACTTGCCTTTTTCGGGCAGCCAGAAGATTGGCCTGGCTTCTATGCGTCATATGTCGAATCCACCGCGGTTTACCAGAGATTAAATAATTGTTTGAAAGCTGAAGCAAAAGATACGGTTAGGTCTTTGTTAATTCACCTAATAATGTAAATGCGGTAATTGAACAGTTACGTTTCCGGTAAGGACGCCCAGAGCAGCTTGTGCGTAGCCAGATTAAAGCAGTTCGGGATATGCCAAGTATTCCTGAAACTGCCATTCATAAGTTAATTCCGTTTGCTACAACAGGAAGAAACTTTACCGTGTTCCTCCAATCAATTGGTAAGGAAAAGCGTTTAGCAAATCGGACATTACTAGAAGAACTAGTTGCTAAAATGCTTCCCAGCAAACATTTAGATTGGACAAAGTATTCGGTGTCGATCCGGCCATATCCTACGATTGCTAATTTTAGTCAAGATTACGATAGCCGAGAACCAAAACGCAGTGCTATCTTACATGCAATTAGGGAAGAAAGCTCATTCAAATGTTTGTTGTGCCAAGGAAGTCACCGCTTTTGGGTGGCGCGAACACGGCGCAAACACGAAGCTGTGGCAAACTAGATCTGAAGCTTTGTTCCCTACGTAAGCAATGGCGAGTGGCTAGGCGGATGCGTGATCGTTTCTGGAAGAGGTGGGTAGACGAGTACTTATCAACGCTGACATGTCGCGTGAAGTGGTGCTTGCCAACAGAGCCGTAGCAAGAAGGAGATCTGGTATTGATTTGCGACGCGAAGATGCTTCGAAAGGACAGACGACGGGGACGTGTGGAGAGAGTGTATCCTGGAAAGGATGGTCATGTTCGTCGAGCTGATGTATCAACCTCATCTGGAACGTTACAGCGTCCCGCATCCAAACTGGCCAAGCTGGATATAGTTTATGGTGAAACGGTACTGATTCACGGGGGTATGGGTGTGATAGATTAGAGACTTATTTCATACTGCTATTTTTCATTGCCCAATGTATTCCGTCATTGTATTGTAAAGGGTTGCTAAATTTTAAGGGCCGATGTTAATTTCGAATTATTTTGGAAATTATTGTAATTTCTTTTTATTATGATAATATGGTGTGGTTCAATTATGTATGGAACAAAATATAGGCCAAATGTCCGCCGCCACCTCGGCGGCACACCTCCATACGATGGTCCAAATTTTCGATGACGCTGAGGCATAATTGAGGTTCTATGCCGTTAATGTGCCGAATTATCTCATCCTTTAGCTCTTGAATTGTTCACAGTAACTGCCTGGCCGGCCTCATTTTGGAAAAAATACGGCCCGATGATGCCGCCAGCCCATAAACCGCACCAAACAGTCACTCTTTGTGGGTGCATTGGTTTTTCGACAATCACTCTTGGATTATCATTCGCCCAAATGCGGCAATTCTGCTTATTGACGAATCCACTGAGGTGAAAATGTACCTCATCGCTGAAGATGATTTTCTTCGAAAATTGATCATCCATTGTTGCCATTTCTTGCCAACATTCTGACTATTGACGACGTTTGGAATGGTCAAGAGGCTTTAGTTCTTGAGTTAATTGTTAAGCAAGTCTTTATGCATAATGTTCATCAACGACGAGCGTGAGGGGTGCAATTGTTTATTATGATAATATGACGACGAGTTGAGGTGGGCGGCTCTTCAGCCACACTAACGCCAACAGCAGCAACATTTTCTGCAGTACGAGCATGCTCTGGTGTTTCACATCTCCTACATACCCGGTTTGCTCAAATTTATGCACGATTTTCCCGATTGTACGCACATTTGGACGATTAAATTGACCGAAAGAATCACGAAGTGCACGATATTTATTTTGATTTGAACGCCCATTTTCATAATAAGCCTGAATAACTTTAACACGTTGCTCGATTGTGTGTCTTTCCATGTTCAAATTGAATTAGTCTGAAACTGACAAATGTCAAATGAAATGCAGAAAAAAACTTGACGTTTAGGTGTGGCTCACATTCAACATTGGCCCTTAAAATTTAACCACACTTTATATTGCTCAATTGTTATTAATTACTTATTTTAAGAAACAAATGAAACCCTGGTTTCTTCTGGTTTGCTCGGTTTGTTGATCCCGTTGTCAAACGGGTATATAAAATTAGAAAACGGCATAAAAGCCAATCACTTTTCGTCACATTATCACGCGAGCAAACAAAAACCGCCGAAAAACCCAAAAGAATATTCTATTGCTTACCGTCCCCTTTCCCTTTTCCTTCCTTCCCTTGTCCACACTTTTTGCATACCCCTCTGCCGTCTACACTTGCCGCGCTGACAATCGAAAAACAGTTTTTTTCGCGGTTTACTCCTTCTTCTTCTTTCTTTTATTTTTGTTTGAATCGTAAATTGTTTTTCTTCTTTTCGCACCACATTGATATGATTTGCATAAATAGCCGTTTAAGCAACAATTGCAGAGCGTCTGCTGTGGCTTAGCGCATATAGTCGCCGACCACATTATCGTATTGCACGTTTTAGCTCTTGCCCCAAATTCGAGTCCATGCGTTTTATGTGCCATGTCTAATTTTTATCATTTTTTTTTGATTCAATAGAAAATAAATTATAATATAACTTATCCTAATTTTTTGGAAACCTTTTTTTATTTACATTTCTGTTCTGATTCTATTTCATTTCAAATCAATATACAAAATTGTCAAAAACTTTTTATATGTACATACCTACATATGTCGAATTTTTCGGAATAGTTTGAAATGCGAAATGCAAATATATTACATATTTTACTGATCCAATAGGATATAAAATAAAATATTAACTAGCCGTGCATTTTTTGTAGTAACAGCGATCCCTGAAAACAGTTGCATCACAAATGAATATGATACTGTGAAAACTCTAAAACTAAGTGAAAAAAAAATTTCCAAAATGAAATTTCAAAAATTTTACATCAGTTAAAAAAAATAAAACGAAGCAAAATTATAATAATAAGATTGGTAGGCACGCTGTTAATTGTCACTCCTTAACATAATATATATATGTTCACGGCATTTTCTTACTGACCTCTCTGTTAGAGTGCTATCTAGAAATGTTAAATAGCTGTGGGGAACCCCAGTTTGGAAACGTTTCAGACACAATTATTTGCAGTCTGACTTTGCTAATTGGAATAGCGAAATGAGCGGGAAAATAGGAGAAAAAATTACTGCTGAGCTGTAGTGCGATTCACTAACTTATTTTAACGATATTCGTGATTAGCTCATCTTAACGATGCTGCTATTTAGTATTCATTTTTTAACGATTTTCGCATTCGTTGAATCAGCTGTTGTTGTTAGCTAGTCGATTACCGAGAAAAGAAAAATTCGTGATTTCAACTTAAATAATAGAAAAAATTAAAACTTTGGTAATTTGTTTTCTTGAAATTAAAAACGGAGCATTAAATAATTTGGCTGTAATTTACCACTAGGTGACAAAGAAGTAAGCGCTCCAACAGTGCATCGAAGTTTGCTTCGGGATGTGGGCAATCCCTTTTATTTGAATGCAACAGAAAGTGAGGTTTCTTATCACCCAAGCTGCTAAAGAAACGCTTGCTTCAGCGTCGTCGCCCTTTGTGTTGGTTTGCCAGTAAAGAAACATGAGGAGGCTTATGCCCACCACCATATCTACCATTCCATTAATGTGCAAATGGTAAAATCAAATTTTTATCAAGGATCCAAGTATAAACACAGAAGTATAGTTTAGTTGTAATAATGAGGAGGCATAATGAAACAATGAATCATAGATTGCATCCGTTACCCGATGAATGCCGGCTTACGGATGACTGACTGGCTCTGGGATATTCCCCATTGCTCACTTATGGATCGTTGATAGCAACCAGTTACGAAGAATCTTAAAGCCGCTAGAACCTATCAATATAAAAGATAAATGATTCTAATTAAAAAAATGTAAATATACAACATAAATCTTAAATACACTGGAGCACAACGCGAGTTTTGAAAACGAAAACCATGGCATATTTGCAGGTGATTCTGGATATTCCTTGGAGTCGAGTTGATGACTATTCAACTAAACCACTTAGAGGAAAGTCCGGAATTCTGCTACAAAGGAACATTGCCATATATAAAAGGAATTATAAACGTTTGTAGTTTGAAATCCTAGTATCTTATGTCACTGTAATGAAGTATTATAAAAACGCTAAAATTTGTATTTGGCAGCAGATATTCGTTTTTTCTCATTCCTCTTGGTGCTTTTCGCTTATTTTGACATTTAGTTCGACAGAGGTGCCACTTTTTACCACTTTGAATAAATACAACGAGACATCTGGTAAGTGTCGTTAAGAATAAGTTAGTGAATCGCACAATCGTTAGTGCAAACGACAAATATTGTCGTCAAAAATTGCGATTGTTGCACCGTTTAAAGTTAGTGAATCGCACTTGGTGCAGTGTATGTACGTATATAAGGGTGTTAATATGTACATATGATAATTTTGGCAGTTGTATTTTATGCGCGCGAGTTATGTTCCCACATCTTAACTACATATATGTAAGACATCATGTTCAACTGACTCGCCACATTCCACACAAAAACTCAAAACACATTTCCATATAAAAAGATACATACAAAACATGCATAATTGCATATTTTGCATTCAAAGCTGAGTTGAACGCAAAAATAGCTCGTAAGAAAAAACAGTCTTAAGACATAAGTGATAGAATAAACATCAAAACTGAAGTTTGGAGTTTTAATTCTGTTTCTGGCGCAGTCGCAGAGGATTTTTTCTTGGTTTTATCTTAAGATAAAGTGAACCTACTTGCAGTTTAAAATAAATATAACTTTTAAAAGAACACCAAAAAGCGAACAATAGTAGGCAATTGTGAACAGTGAACTTATGAAAAATAGACAAAAGCATTTTGACAAAAATCGAAACATGTCGAATGTACAGGAACTTAGTGATGTGATAAGAAGGCAAGAAGAGGTAATTAACGCATTGCAAGCACAGATGCAGCAGCAAATGCAACTACAGCAACAGCAGCTAATCAACCAACAACCAGCGCAACAACTCGCTCTTAGTGATGACAAAATAATAAGCCACTTTCGCCACTTAAAATCGTATGGTGGGGCAAAAAGCGACAATTTACTCGCATTCGTCAACGCCGTCGACAGGGGATTTACTTTGTGCAACAATAGGCCCCATGTAGAAGAATTCGTAACCCAAATAGTCGTGAACGAAAAATTGCATGGCGACGCAGGAAGATGCGTTCAACAGCTGATAAACCGCAGCAACTGGTCTGACGTGAAGCAGCGACTGAAGCAGAGATTCCAACCGCAGGAAACGTATGGGCAAATATTCAATCAGTGCAGAGAAATAAAGGTTAATAATTTAAGAGAACTTTTTGATTTCTTCTTAAGCGCTAGTTATAAAATTAATGAATTATACGAATTTGATGAAGCAAAGCCTTCAATATATACACCTGTAAATGTAGACCGAGACCTTAGAGAAATATTGTTAGAAAAGATTGATGGAAGTTACCGAACTCATCTAGATGAAAGTGCTACCTTATTAGAAATGTATAACAGTTACTCAAAATTTAGGTTATTAGATGAAAAACGAGCTATTTCATATAATCACAGAAAACAAAGTTTTTTTTCAAAGGATGCGACAAATAAACAAAATCGGTTTGAAAATAGTAAGTCTAACATTAGACGAGAAACAAATAATCAAAATTCGCAAATTAGTAATAGTAATTATAATTATCAGAATTTAGCGCAAAGTAGACGCTTTCCGAATCGAAATAATTCAGAGCAACGTTTTCAAGCTCCTATACGTAATAATATGTACAATTCCTTTCAAACGAGGTCGAACTCACATATGAGTGTTGACAGTCAAAACAATAGACAGAGCCAGTCTGGTTCATCCAGAAGCTATCAGCCGATGGAGGTGGGTAATGTACAGGAAGACGTAAATTTTACCAAAACGCCTCCACCTGCAGATTGCCCTTAATGACTTTAACAATTGGCGGTAAGGAAATTATATGCCTCATAGATACAGGTTCCGATACAAGTTTAATTAAACCAGATATTTTCAAAAACCATTTTCCCAAACAAGAACTGCAAACACCCCTTTGGTACAGAACTATAAATGGCATAAATCAAGTAACGCACAAAATAGTTACTCCTATACCTGAAGAATTTAAAGTCTCAGGCACTTTCTCATGGAAAGTGATTGATTTTTACAGTAAAAATTACCAAGCTATAATAGGCCAAAATTTTCTCGTCCCTCTTAAAGCTAAGATTGATGTAGAGAATAGATTTATTACCATATTAGGAAAAACAATACATTTTGATACAGTTAGCCCGTATAAAAAACAGGAAATTTGTGCACTTGAATTCAGTGATATGCAAAATTTAGACTTAAAGCATTTAAATTCCGAAGAAAGCCAATTGATTAAAAACTTATTACAAGACTATAAAGATTTATTTTTCAAGGAAGGAGATAAGCTTTCCTTTACACATGAAATAAAACATAAGATATTTACAACGGAGGATAGGCCTATATATTCAAAGATCTACAGGTACCCACAGGCTCACGAATTAGAAATTCAGAGGCAAATAAAAGAAATGTTAGATCATAATATCATTAAAGAAAGCAATTCTGCTTATAACAGTCCCTTGTGGGTAGTCCCAAAAAAGGTAGATAGAAATGGAAATCAACGATGGCGCATTGTCATCGATTATAGAAAATTAAATGAAAGTACAGAAAGCGATAAATTTCCCATACCTAACATTGATGGTATCATGGACAAATTAGGAAAAGCGCAATATTTTTCCTCTATTGATCTTGCTAAAGGATTCCACCAAATACTGATGGACGAAAATGACAGAAAAAAAACTGCATTTTCTACCCCTTTAGGTCATTACGAGTTTTTGAGAATGCCATTTGGCCTAAAAAATGCTCCTTCGACGTTCCAGCGTCTTATGAATTCAGTGCTTCGAGACTATATAAATAGAATATGTGTCGTCTATTTAGATGACGTCCTGATTTTCAGTACTTCTTTGGTGGAGCATATAGAAAATATTAGAAAAGTCTTCCAAAAACTAAAAGATGCAAAGCTGAAGATCCAGTTAGAAAAATGCAGTTTTCTGAAAAAGGAAACTGAATTTTTGGGTCACATATTAACACCTAATGGAATAAAACCTAATCCAAAAAAGGTGGAAGTCATACAAAAATTAAAGTTGCCCATTTCCCAAAAACAAATAAAATCGTTCTTGGGTATTACAGGTTTTTATAGAAAGTTCATCAAGGACTATTCTAAAATCGCTTACCCGATGGTAGCATGTTTGAAAAAGGATGCAAAAGTTAATATAAATGACCCAAATTATATAGCTGCATTCGAAAAACTTAAGGATATTATTACAAATCCTCCCATTCTAAGATATCCAATTTTCACCAAAAGGTTTAAATTGGTTACCGATGCTAGTAACTTCGCTATTGGCGCAGTCCTGACACAAGATGATCACCCAGTTTCATACGCTTCGCGAACACTGAATGATCATGAAAAAAATTACTCCACTATCGAAAAGGAATTATTGGCGATAGTGTGGGGAGTAAAGTATTATAGACCTTATTTGTTCGGGAGAGAGTTCGATCTAAAAACAGATCACCAACCGCTTAAGTGGTTGCAAACCAAGAACTCTGGCAAGGATATAAATCCCAGACTACAGCGTTGGCTAGTACAATTAGGAGAGTACGACGCAAAAATTGAGTATATTGCCGGCAAAGAAAATAAAATAGCCGATTTCCTAAGTCGAATTGTAGACGAGGAAATAAATATGGTTAATTCCGACAATTTGGGAATGACTATAGAAGAAATGTTAGAAATTAAGAATTTAAACACTGGGGAGCAACAAGATCAAACAATGGTTTCCATGGAAGTTCAAACTAACCACTCTCAAGAGGAAAATTCTCAAAACCACTTCACGACCCTCGACACAGTTGTAAACCGTTTCAAACAACAATTAATTTTAGTTGAAACGAAGAAAAACGAATTAGAAAAAATCTTTAATAATAAACGTGTTTTCGTAGATAAGCAGGATATTAATTGTGAAAATGTAATTAACATAGTGAGAACACATTTTGACAGAGGAAAGGTCGCTATATATTCTGAACTTAGTGACGCTGAATATAAGGAGTTAGAACGAGTTATTCTAAACTCTTACCCAAATAATGAACACATTTCTTTTGTAAGATGTACTTACTTTCCCAAAGATATTGAAGAGGAATATGCACTAAAGAGGCAGATATCGTTTTTCCATAAAATTGAAGTAGGACATTCAGGAATTATCCCAACCTACGAGGGAATGAAACACAAGGTGTATCACCCTCAGCTAAAAATTAAAATTCACGAAATAATAAATAACTGTGACATATGTAGTGGAGGCAAATACGATCGAAATCCCATCAAAGCGAAATTTCAAATTACGGAAACACCCAACACAGTAAATGAAATTGTTCACATAGATACTTACGTTAACAGCAAACACTCTTTTATAATTTTTATAGATAAGTTTTCAAAACATGTCATATGTTTTCATTTACCTGATAGAAACAGTCAGACAATTATCGGTAAAATTAATGAATTTTTATCAATTAAGGGACATGTAAAAAAGTTTGTCTTCGATAATGAATTCAACTCGAAAAACGTTTGCGATACCCTGACTAAAGAAGGCATAGAATTTCATGTTACCAAGCCAAATAGTCATACCGGGAATTCAGATATAGAAAGATTAAACAATACGCTTACTGAACGTATAAGAACATTAAATTTGGAGGAAAAAGTTCCAATAATCACTCAAATGTGTAAAGCCGTGAAATTCTATAATAACTCGTATCACACCACAATAAAAGCTTCACCTTTAGACGTCCAGAATAACAAAATTGATCATGAAATAATTAAGAAACGGTTAGAACAAGCAAAATTGAGGACTATTTCCAAGCACAACTTAACGAAAGAAGATTACTTAGAAACTAGAAAACAGGGGTTTATTAGAAACTATAAAAATGTTAGGCATAAGGAAGAGCCAAAATTTATAAAAAAAAATTTAGAAAACATTCATACTTCAAACATTAAACGCCCTTTTAAATTTACAGGACGTAATATTGACACTTATACTGGCGATGATGGTAACGACAGCGGCAGGCTTAATGTCGGTGAATCCAATATCGGATCAACTAGGTTTTACAGTAATACGGTTGAGGGAAGTAGAAATTGCGAATGAAACAAATACCATACTGCACATGGTAAAAACAGAAGAGATTCAAAATATTTTGGAAAATTTTAGAGAAAACATAAATATGTCAAACATGGAAATAAGCAAGAAGGAAATTCTTTTCACAGAACTAGAGTTATTAGCAGCAAAAGTTAAATCAATTACCCCGAGGAAAATTCATAGAAATAAGAGGGGACTATTTAATGGATTCGGATCATTGTACAACTGGTTATTCGGTTTGATGGATGATTCAGACAGACAGGAAATTGAGGAATTTTTAAAAGTAAATAGCGAGAATAACCACAATTTGATAGTAAACTCTAATAAACAAATTATTATTAACAGTAACTTTAACAAATCAATAAATACTCTGAAAACAATAGTAGAAAATGACAGAAAAAAAATTTTAAAATCACTGAACGAAGTCAATAAAGAGCTTAAGGAAGAAGCATTTTTCTACGAAAGCTTATATAAACTCTCATTTATAGAAAAAAAGATAGACCAAATTCAAAATAATGTCGCATCCGCTAAATATAATACACTTTTTCCAAACATCCTAAGCAAAGAAGAAATTGAATACTTTGAAATTGATTTTTACAAATTGAAGTTGGCTAGAATGGGTCTAGTGATTTATAATAACGATACTATTGTCATTTGTATAAAAATCCCAAAAAGCTATGTCATTGCAGAACTGAATCTAATAACTGCACTACCAAACAAATTTCATATAGAAGTCGATCAGCCAAACGAACTCATAGTAAACATAGACAATAAAAACTATATTTTCAAAGAAAATGCTTTACTTAAGGAATTAGAAATAAGTAAAAATTGTGTTTTTTCTAACTCATGCCGTTATAAAATAAATAATAAAACTGAAACTGTAGCAATAGAGGATGATACTCTACTAATCAAAAATGCTGTAAATGAACATGTAAATCAAAATTGCACTAAACGAAATGTTACTTTAAGTGGTAATAACCTGATTAACTTTGCAAATTGTAGAATACAAATCTTCAACATTAATTATGTTAATAAAAAGAAAGAGTTTTATGAAAAATTCCAAATTCAGTTGGACAGCAACTTTGAACAAAAAGAAATAAAATTAAATCAGATAAATTTGGAAAAATTCGAAAATATAAAAGAAATAGAAGAACTTCACTTCCACAAAAAAGTTTCATACGGAATAAGCATAACAATCATTGTAGCTATTGTAATATTTATAATTGTAATTTATCTGTACAAAAAAAAAAACCAAATTAAAATTGTTAACAAAATTGCAAAAACAAATTCCGATATTGAAATACATCAAATAAAAGAAAAATACGGAATTAAGTAACGAGATCCAGGAGAATCTCGAAGCAAAGGGTGGAGGAGTTATGTTCCCACATCTTAACTACATATATGTAAGACATCATGTTCAACTGACTCGCCACATTCCACACAAAAACTCAAAACACATTTCCATATAAAAAGATACATACAAAACATGCATAATTGCATATTTTGCATTCAAAGCTGAGTTGAACGCAAAAATAGCTCGTAAGAAAAAACAGTCTTAAGACATAAGTGATAGAATAAACATCAAAACTGAAGTTTGGAGTTTTAATTCTGTTTCTCGCGTGCACATATCGGAATGTATTTGGGACCAAATATAATATATGTAATATAGTGATTATATACGTGTTAATAAGTGATATATACTTAGCGGATATTGTTTCTTGAGTGACGATGAGGGAAAAATCTTGGGACTTTCAGATATATATGTATATATAGTTGTCAGATATATGTATGTGCGCAGAAATGTGCGGTAAATGAAAATTAGAGGTTTTTCAATTACCATCTTTGTGATCCGCTTAGTTTATATACGTATATATGTATGTGAGCATATTATTGTGAGTTTATATGTAATTTATGTATGTTAAATACTTTATAGTATATGAAGGGCGGAGGTTTTCATATACCGCTTTTAGGGAATCCGCTAAGCAATTTTTAGTACAATATGTAAAAGATGGACTTACGGTGGCATTCCGTTTCTTTTATTACAAACTGGGTGTTGGAGTGCTGGCCATGTGTACATGTGTGCGAATGTGTTTGTTGTTGTTTATAAATATATGCCAGCTACTTTTGGGCGGCTATTTGCAGGTTTTGTTGTTACTGCTTGACGCCTGATGTTGGGCGGCTACTATTGGTTTTGATTTTGTGTTTGTATATTTTAGCTCTTTTTTATATAATTTTTCACACATTTATTAGTATAATATTTTTTTTTTGTGTTTGTTTTCCACACACGTACATATATGTACACATGTATCTATGTACATATGTACGTATATTTTATTGTTAAATTTTTTTCACCACAACCTTATAAACATACATATGTATGTGTGTATTTTTCAACTTTTTTTGTTTTCGAAATTCGTGCACTATTTGTTTGTATTTGTTTAGTCTTTTGCTTTTCACACACTATATGCACTATCTTAATCGAATTTAATTTTTTTGCGTTCCGCGTTATATATTTTTGAGTACTTTTCAGCAAGTGTGGGTAACAACTAATTAATCTCTTCAAATTCACATTGTTCATTCAACATAAACTTTCATATGATTTTAAGCTTATTCACAATAGGGGGCTGAGGTGAGTATAGAATACAGGGTGAGTATGAACTACTTATAAAAACTTGCGCCGGGCATTTTAAAGTTCGGTTCCTTACTTGTTGTAATACAGGTTAATAACTGTGCAAAGAGACAGGCCACCAACCGACAGATATAAATTACGGCGAAATAGAAGGAATAATAGCGAAGTTTGAATTGGACGAAGTTCTGGCACGACAAACAGTTTACAAAAAATCCTTCTGACAATGAGAAAATTAATTTATGACAACAATATTTAAGCATATAGGGGAAAGCCACGACAAAAGCTTGTAACAGTAAAGACAATATCGTTTAGTTCAGTAATTCAGGAAAATATTAATTCAAGTATATGGAGCTAAAGAGATTGGCCTTGCTTGAAATAAAAAGGGCATACAAATTTACAAGATTTATAGGATTACAGTGATTTTAAAATTTCAAGTCTTAATCATTTAGTTAGTCTTAAACTCAAATATCAGTTAAGCCACTGCAGTTGATCAAAAGAAAGAGGAAAGATATAGGGGAAATCTCAAAGAGTTAGAGAAAATACCAGACGTGGCAAAATGTTCGAAAGCATTTTCCGTCCGCCCAGGAGAATTCAACTTATGGAAAAAGTATGGATCGTATCCTCACTATATATAAACCACTTAAAGGAACTCCAAAATATTACGGAATTTTGAGCGTAGTTGGGTGTACCGACAGTCGTGACCTTTTAATGGTAGAATACCAGATAACCACGATTATACATACAATAGGACAAGCTCTAAATTTTATCAACAAGTGTATAAGCTGGTGATTTAGGATAAACTGGATTGCGAGTGAATGAGAAACGAGGCCCTATGTATGCTAACGCAGCCTTATCGAGGCAAGGTTTTAGACACCTTCATAAGAGGTTAAAATGGGGACTTACCATGGTTGTCAGGATGAAGGAACCTGTTGACTTACCTTACGGTCTCCACTAGTGCCAGACGAATTGTGCTAATAACGTAAAGCAGAAAAAACCCAAACGAAAAGCACTTAACTAGATGAATATTTAGACACAGGCTCCAGTAAAAATAATGCTTAAACTTACCCAGTATGTGATATCAAAATCATGAGTGTTAATAATAGCTGGTCATACAATTTTTAAACATAAACGATTGAATTAAATTGTATTGAGTACCTCAATTAAACGTGATCGACGGCAGAGTAAGACAGCAGTAATAGATATAGCCAAAAGTTGTTATTAATATTCTGAAATGGTCGTAAAGCCCACCTTAAACTTAACGCTTTCTGATGTTGAAGATGGGTTAAAAGTTTCTCTGTGTTTTCTGAATGTTATTTTTCTGCTTTTCTAAATCGAGTTCAAATTGGAACGGTGTACATAGACTTCTCTAAAGCATTTGATAAAGTGTGTCACTCAATCTTAATTTGAACATTATGGGCGTTAGGATTTCTTTTAAAATGTATTAAATCCTATCTTTCCCCTCGCAATTGTCGTATTAGTCTTTGTTAAGGAAGGGGTAATTTAGGGTCCAGAATTCCTCTTGAATTCTGGAAACCAGGGTCTGAAAACGGGAGCTGATCCTTTTAGACAAATTATTACCTTATTTTCACTTCGATTGTGCGCATACACACGGATAAACTAAAAATCTATATTTGTATGTAAGTTGCCGTTTATTGCTTTAGAGAAGTCTGGAACGATGTACATACAAGTAGCTGAAAGAAAAGTAAGGACTTTTGCCAGTCGCTGGTCGCCTTTATAGCCCCACAGCTGGCAACAGGCTCAACTAAAAATTTTTTCGTACGACTAATTGATAGTGTGGCATCTTCCCTTTTCTTCTCCTACAATTTGTGGTGTGCGTCTTGATGTTGTAACACAAATTGAGGGACTTACAGTTGTATGTCGACTCCGAATGGCGAGAGTGTTTTTTTCGAGAAGTTTTTTTCATACCAGAAATACAATGGCAGGTTTGTCATTGCCTGCCGTGGGGCGACCGCTATAGAAAATAGTCTTTTTTATGTAACATGCCCCGGCCTCGGCTACGGCAACCGAATTTAGCGCTCATTAAGTGCATATAATGGTTTGTTTTTATTAATGCAAACATATTTGTAATGGTGCTTATTTCAATTTATTCTTTCCTGCCCGTACCCGCGAACCTTTCTTCAGAGACCCGTCTTCAAGTTTTGTACAAAGGGTTTGTCCAATTCCAGCGATGCTGTCCGCAACATTATTTTTATATCCAAGTGCATTGGTTCCCAGGGTATTATAACTTTGTTCACCTACATATATATATATGTATACAAAAATTAAGAAATTGAATAAGCCATCGAATAAATATTTAGCTATATAACTAAAATTGGTATAAACATTGCTCTGAACCCAAGGTTGGTTGTTATTGCAAATGGGCGAAATCGCATAAAAAGCACGCCCACATAACGGTGTTTTGTAAAAATCAAAACAATACAATCTTTGTATCCAATGGAGGTATTTTGCTAAAATTTGATATATAGGATTAGGTTGAGCAGAGGAATACTTTTTTTCCGCAAATGGGCGAAAAAGTTACGAAAAAGTTATATATCCGAAACTACCGCGAAACATTTAAGTCAGCATTAAAGACAATTGCTCAAATTTAATATGAAGAATTGGGCTACACTTTCAAATACACCGAATAAAAAAAACCTGGAAATGGTCGTGGCACCACATTAGACCAAATAAGTACATCTCCGAAACCATGATGCCAAACTCTACCAAGTTTTGGGCACATCACACATTCACAGTCAATAAGCAAACTTCTAAAATTTAAAAGATCGAACCAAACCTACGCCCATGTTTTATATAACTGTAATTTTCCAACATCAAATATATTCGATATTTACGTAACTTTTGCACACGAATATTTTTTAAAATAAGAGTACATATCAAAGAAATTTCCAATAATTTAGCTCAAAAAGGGAAATTAACGAAAACAACTACTTGAAAAAACTAAAACTAGTATTGCCTTTCTTTCAATTTTAATATTTACATCAGTTCACATATAAATATTAGAAGAAGATATAACATGTAAAGCAGAAGAAATAAATGATTCAGAAATTCATTTTCCAACTTATCAGTTAGTAAGACTTGATTCCCATAGCAGGCACACAGGAAGTGTGAACATAATCTAATAAGACAAAATTGAGTTTAGAAATATATTAAACAAGGCTATAAACAACAAGTAAGGAAGAGTATAAGTTCGTGTGCAACTGAACTTTAAATACCCAGTGCAAGTTTTTTATTTCAAATAAATTGTATTAAAAAAAATCAGTGAATGCCTTAGTCTTCATTTTGAAAACTTTAACTTTTAATAAAGTATTGATACATTCGCTATATGAAAATATAATGTTTAAAATATTGTTTTACATTTTGCACATATTTATTCTGTTTTATATTAAACAGTTTTCAAGTTATAGTTGTAAACTACAAGCATTTATGATATTATTTTTCCTATAAAGTATTTGTGGTTATTAAGAAGAAATAAAACGCATATAATTTAATGTTCTGGCCAAGGATTTAGCTTTATTAGAAAGATAAGGGCTTGCCTTTATGTTTTAAAAACGATTTCGGGCAAGTGACCGCCGTGATTGACTCGAATAAATTCCAGCCGAGAGGTCCAATTTTCGATCACGCTTTGCATCAATTGAGGCCGTTATTATTATTGCTGACATAACGCGCCAAATATTCTCTTGATTTTGGAAGAAATATGAACCACTGAGCATACCAAACAGTGACTTTTTGAGAATGTAACGGCGTCTCAACAATGGTTTCTGGATTATCAATACTCCAAGTGCGAAAATTTTGTTTATTAACGTACCCATTCGACTAAAAGTGAGCTTCATCGTTGAACAAACTTTTCTTGTGGAAATCGGGATCCGTGGCCATCTCGTTTTGGGCTCACTCACCGAACGTGAGACGCGCTTGATGGTCGTTCGGCTTCAAATCTTGCAAATGGCAAACCAAACTGAGCTAAATTAACTAAAAGCTGTCGAAAAGACCAACTCCGAAAAAGGTATTGCCTCATGGAAAACCACACGTCTAAAAAAAACCCCGGTACTATCATGTTAACTATGAACCGTTTTATAAGTGATTGCGTTTACCATATTACCATCCAATTTTGAAAAAGCCCAGTCAATTAGCGTCCCGGCAGGTGAGGAAGATCATTCTAAACCTAACAGCGACCTAAAACTGCTTCCCTTGAAGAACTTTTCTATTCTATTATCTCTCCAGGTCTCAACAACACATAAAATATCTGAAGAAATCATCAGATAATCGTTTCTAATATCATCAATATGAGCGTGAAGGGTCTGGACGTTATGTAAGAAAATTTGAAGTTTTGAAGTTCGAGAAAGCGTGAAGTTAAACGTTGTTGTTAGCAGGGACCGTAACGGTTATAATTTTTATAAAAAAATCATCATTTAATCATTATGGTTCAATTAAAATATCCATCAAATATGACCAAAAAAATAAAAATCCTAAAATAATGATTATGCAATAATTTTAAACAAAAAATCTTCAGAATAAAAATAAAGTCAGATTTGCATAGTATGTGCCAAAAGCATTACATCGGCGAATTTGAGTTTTGTTTTGAACAAAATTTTCCTAATGATTTTCTGATTCGACAAAATTAAAATAACATAAAACGGACGCGAAGAACAAAAAGACAACAACAGCACTGGCACAACAATTAACGAATAGCGGACACTCAGCCGATTTCGAAAATACAAAAATATTAGACGTGGAGAAAAAAGAGAGGACAAGACTAACATTAGAAGGGCTGAGAATACAACAACAAATACGAAGCACGATGAACTTTAAGGAAGACGTAGCCAATATAAACTGCGCATACAGAACAGTAATAACGAGTGATGGTTAAACAGAGAGACAAAAAAAGTAGTGTGTAATTCAATATGTGGAGCTTTATTGTTATATTTTTGTTTGTTTTGATGTTGTTACTGTTTTCAATGTAATTAAATGTAAGCAAAAATATTGTTAATTTGTTAACACTTTGTTTTTATGTTTTATGTACAATAAAATGCAGACTCCCTGATGAAGGCGCGGAAGACGCCGAAACGCGTAGGAGAAAAAAAGAAACTTTTTGTTTGCTTTTAAAATATTACCGACCGAAAAGCTCCTAAAGCATCCCAATTGGAAATTAAACTTTGGTCCGAAGAAAAATACAAAATATAAAATAACGGTTATTTTCGGACCCTGTTTGTTAGGGCTTTAAAGGTATTTAAATCAATCAGTTCTTTATACACAGCGTCTGATTCTGTAGATGGGTTAGGCCGAACAAAATTGCCTAATATAAATACACCATCAGCACTGGTTGCTCGACCGCAAGCTACATACAAAGCTGCTCTAGGCATGCTAGCCCAGATGTGAACAAATACGTTGTTGTACGTAGCACCTTGGCTTTTTGGGATTGTTATTCCTTCTGCGGGAACAGCCGGAAATTGGTTTATTTCAAGAGCGAACAGATGGTTCCAAAAACTTTAGCCAAAGGATTGCTGGCATAGAAGCTTCGAAATCAATGTATGCACATAAGTTGACCAGTTACTTGGTGCAAATCCATAAACCACCCCGGCAAATGCAAACTATTGTTAGGCCTTTTTTTATATTTTGCCTCTTAAGCCATGATTCCTAAAAGTTTCTGAATCCCCATCATTTTCCCGAGTTGGTCGAACTCCTTCAGCCTTCCGCTTATTTTCAATTTGCCTATTCGTCAAACTGACTCTATAAAGTTGTACTCAACATTGAGTTTGACATCTCAAATCGAAAGTTTCTAGAGTTTCGGCTTTAGCTTAGCTTCTCTTCTGATAATCTGCCGACGTTCTGTCTCTCCAACACGTACATTTCCTCTTCGTACATCTTCTCGAGCATTTTGTTTTAGTGAGCGATCACGTAACCGCTCTAAATTTCTATAACTATTCCTGCTGCGACGCATACTATGCTCATGGGTGTTTATATTTTGCTCAGCAGTGCGAACTTGTGAAATTTCGTGGCGAGTTCTGCGTTGCCGAGTATTCCTATTTTGCTCACAAGTCCGAATTAAGGAATTTTGAAATCGGGCTCTATGATGAAGGGTGTTTCTATTTACTTTGCTTAGCAGAGCGAATTTGTGAATTTTCGCGGCGTGCTCTGCGTAGAGAGGTATTTATATTTTCCTCAGCAGAGCATATTTGTTTATTTTCGCGGCGAGTTCGGCATTGAGGAGTGTACCTATTTTGCTCAGAAGTCCAAATTAAGGAATTTTCACGTCGGGCACTATGGTGAAGGGTGTTTATATTTCCTTTGTTCCGGACAAAGAATTTGTGAATTTTCGGGGCGTGCTCTGCATTGGCAGGTATTTATATTTTGCTCATCAGAACAAATTTGTTATTTTTCACGGCGAGATCAGCGTTCTCGAGTGTTTATATTTTGCTCAGCAGGGTGAATTTGTGAATTTTCGCTGGGAGGTCTGCGATGGCGAGTATTTACATTTTGGACAGCAGAAGCTCGAACAAAGGAACTCTCACGATGGGCTCTATGGCGAAGACTATTACTATCTACTTTGCTCAGCAGACCGAATTCCTCAAATTTCGCATTCGAAGTTTGTTTAGCAGAGCGAATTTTAGCGTTTCCGCGGCAAACTATATATTGAATAGTGTTATAGCTATGCTCAGAAGATCGAGTGTCTGAATATAGCCAGCTTCTTAAACGACTTTGACTGTTTTGGGGCTGTTCAATTGATCTAGTTTCAAACTCTTCCAAATAAACTTGCATTCACCTTCCATTTTCCCTTCTAATCTCAGGGGTAGTTCTTCTACTTAATCTAGGCATGATAATAAATAAACACTAAGAGCAATATATGAAAACTTATAAGAAATATAATATAATATTTATTTGTGACTTCTTCCAAATAGTCCTAACGTTGGTAGTTTCCAAATAGTTTTTCCTTGGTTGCTTCTAAATAGTCCATTTTGGAGATTTTACACAATCGTTTGCAGTATAATCCTTCTTCTTGGTTGGTGTTTTTAACACATTATATTTGCTGGTTAGCTTTTATTTTAATAGAATATTTTTTACGGACCTTAGCTTTGAAATAAATTTACTTTGTTGGGAAAACTACCACCGTTTTGCAAGCACGAGGGATTTTAATTGATTCTATCGTTTTGCTACTTATACACATCCTTCTCAAGCCACGCCTGAAACCTGAGCGCATCTCGAAAAATTGTGATCTTAAATCGATCTCTTGGTCTTGAAATACGTATATATGTATGAAGGTATGCTTATTTGGTTACAATTTAAAGAGCAATTGCGTTTGTATACAAAATCGCTGTATTTGAAAAATAAATACCATCTAACATTAGATTTGTTAGTGATGTAACTGATAGTGTTGAGTAATTGGTTATCCCAAATTAATCATTTGCTAACAATATAAATCGAATTCTAGATCTAGTTTATATAAGTAGCAACTTGAACTTTAAGTTGGATGAATGTCACTCTCCAATATCAGCAGATACTGTACATCACATAGCCCTCGTTTTAAGCATTGCATTTTATGATTTTTCTACTGTGCTTCTCGGAAGTGGACGGTCCAAACTAAATTTTGATTTATGCAATTTTATATATTTTAATTAAGTGGTGCGTAGTTACGACTGGCGACAATTGTTTATGTACCTTAATACTGCAAAATCATTCCAGCTTTTCAGATATACGAATTATGAACTGTGTCTCAAATTGGTTCCAACGTTCCCCAGGCGTTCTTTTTAGTTACCTTGGTAGAACAATGCACCATAATACTTGAGAAATTTGAAAAACAAATTTCATAAAAGATTCAAGGTATATGGTCTTCCGCATTATTTCGGTCGTTACAAATTTTATTTGTTAAATTTCAACATTCTAGATAGAGCATTGTATAAAAAGTGCATTAAGAAATTTGAAGCCCATATTAAAAGTAATCCGAAAGTATTTGGAGTTATTTGAAATCCAAGAAATCAGGTTCTAATATTCCTTCGTTTTTTTTTTTTTCAAAGATAAGCACGCTAACTCGGCTGAAGATGCGGCCAACTTTTTTGCATAACTTTTTAGTGCTAATTTCGATACAGACACTGAAAATGTAGTTGGGGATAGTTTTGCCTCCACTTCCTCGCTTTCCTTTGGGTCTGTTAAGATAACGGAGGATGATGTGTTAAGAGGTTTATCCTGTCTAAAACCGTCTAAGTTCATGAGTGTGACGGCATGTCAGTTGTAATTTTAAAAATGTGTCCTGCATTTGTTGTACCTCTTACGATAATCTTTAATAAGTCTCTATCTTCTGGTGATTTCATTGATGACTGGAAAAAAACCTCAATAACCCCTATTTTTAAAAGTGGTAACAAAAACGATGTTCGTAATTATCGGCCTATTTCTAAACTATTTACGGTTTCTAAACTCTTCGAATTTATCATTAAAGAAAAGTTGGTTTTTTCTGTCAAACAGTTTGATATCTCCTAATCAATATGGATTTGTTGAAGACAGATCCTCAGTTACCAACCTCGCTGTGTTTACCGAAGACTGTGTTTCGTCCTTTCAAAATAGGTATCAAGTTGACTCAATCTATACTGACCTTTCGAAGGCTTTCGATAGAGTTTCGCACAAGATATTAATAATGATATCAGCTTGTTTGGGATTTCATTCAATCTTTCTTGAATGGGTTAAAACGTGTTTGTCCAAAAGAATTTATGTAGTTACGTTTGACATTATTTCTTCACGTCCTTTCATTGCGACTTCGGGTGTTCCTCAGGGTGGCATTTTGGGACCCTTGTTTTTTACTCTATTTATCAATCACATTGACAGCTGTTTTTCTGCAGCTAAATTTCTCGCATATCAATCGTATGGAACGCATCCGAAAAGTTTTTATTAAATTCGCTATTCGCTCGTTAAAATTTATGGACCCTTTGCCTGCTTATGAATCCCGCTGCTTGCTCTTAAATTTAATGACTTTAAATAGAAGAAGTGTTATTCTCGCCTGCACCTTCGTTGCAAATATCTTAACCGGATCAATAGACTGTTCTGACCTCTTGGCAAGGTTATCTTTTAATATCCCTCTACGCAATTTGAGGCAGTTTAGTCTATGTTTTATAATGGGTTTTCTAGTACAAATTATGCTTAAAAAGATCCTCTGATGCGAACTTTCCGGAAATAAATCTTATAACTGACCTTGATCCTTCTCTTCCGAGGTGAACAGTGCGTAGTGTATTATGTAATTACTTTAAATAGTATTAACAACTTTTTCTAATAGTCAGTAAGGATAGTGTTCTTTTGACTGAATTTAAATAAATACTATGTATATGCTATTACCGACTTGTGGAACATCTTAAATTTTCAGGGTGTTTGGTAGAGTTTATTGAAGTGGTTTCAGAGATATGTATATATATGCATTAAAACGTCCCATCCATGGCCTTTAAATGATTTGTAAATTTTTTGGTCCGATTTTAATAAATTTCGAAATTATGAATTTCAAGTTTAAATATATAGTACGTACAGAGATACGAGTATACTTATTTGATCTATGCGGCGGTGACACGCTTATTTGCAAAAACATTTAATGTCGTCTATTTCGCCTCCAACCCCAGATTTAAGGAAATTGTCTCTAATAGTTACTAAAATATCGTTTTTTTTTGATTTTTGTAAATTACCAGTATATTAGCTGTTGGCGTGGATTTTGTCCGGTTTTCAATATTTAGGAAAGTTTGATTGCTGGTTTAAAATTTAATGGTAAAATCGTTTCGCATATACACACTCTTATTATTATCGCATTATTTTAGTTTTTACGAAACACCTTTATATGGGTGGGCTGTATACAAAATTTCGTTGTGTATCGTTGATATATCTCAATATTTACGATTTGTCCGATGCACGGACGGACACACAGATATGTCTTAATCAATTTCGCTATTATTTTGGAGCATTTTGGTAGACATATGTATGTCTATATTTCTTTCGGTTGCTTTATAATGTTACAAACAATCGTTAGGTGAACCAGAGCGCTTGGGTATAAAAGTGTATGGTGTATAATCATACAGCTGAAAAATTGCGGAACTACATGGCAAGAGTAACTGATCTATATGGAGACTATCTTGTAGGAAGTACACATGTGACAAGTTGGTTAATACTGAGCCCATTTCTTTGTACCCTATTTGCAAAAGAACACTAGGTAGGATAACAAAATGCATGTAACGCAACAACACTAGCTCGGAAAAATATGCGAGTTGAGCCAACTCGGTTAAATGATATCCGACCTGCGATGTAGTGTTGGGAAGAGAAAAAACTGCGGTATTAGGAATAAGTAATAAATAAATCTAGACTTGTTGTACTCTAATAGCAAGGAAGTTGTGTGTGAAAAACGTGAGAATCTACAAATTTCAGGCCATGAAACTATTAGCTTAAGTGTTAATAATAGATGTCAGACATTACATCTTGGGGAAAATATAGCCCTGATAACTAGTTCAATGTTCTGGGATAATGTAACTTCACCAACTTGAATAGTTTTGATATTGGCGGAATACTTAATCATATCAACCGTTGCTTGATGTCAGTTATGTATGAATCAACTAAATTTTTGGAAACAAACCTACATTAGAGTAAGGAACGAATGACATGAACCGCACCTAGTATAAACTAATAAATAAAAATTTAAATTGTATAGAAAAGCCATCGTAAAAGAAGTAGTATATAAATTAGTAAAAAAGGGGTATAAGCAAATGATATAAAAGAAACTAACGCAATAACTGGAAATAATGATGAAATTAAATGATATGAAAGAAAATAGCGCAAGTTAAATAGTGGGAAAATTCTTGAAAAAAGTAGTTAATAATAGAGATGACAAAGAGGAATTAACAGAAGTTCTAACCGATAACAAGATGTACATATATAAACAGCCTTGATATTGCTGATAATCTAAACAATTTCTTTGTGGATACTATTGTGGAGATAAATAGAAGTATAGAAGATATCGGCTGTGACTAGATCCTGCAGACTAAGCAAGTCAATTTGTTTAAATTTGAAAAGATAAAAAGAGAAAAGACTATGCAAGTTGTTAGAAAATTTAAAGGGAAAATTTGTAGAAGAGACGTTATCAAGGATTCAGTGGAATATATGGGACACTCTTACGCATTACTAATATATAAAAGTCTGGAATCAGGAACAGTACCAAAAAGTTGAAAATCTCTACCATAGTATCGGGGAAAGAAGTACGAAAATACTTTAAATCCGAGGAACTTAGACCACTTAATACATTGCTTAGCACGGAACAATCAGGTTAAATTTAGTGCGATCCCAGTGGAAGGAAAACCTGAACTCGAAGATGGATACCGAACGGTTTTTATTGATCTTAAAATAGCTTTCGAAACGATCGACAGGAAAATTTTGACAAAGCTTGAATATATTGGCATCAAAGTTTTCTATCTGACCGTATACAACATACTATATTTGAGTTAACTACGTCAAATAAAGTGCAAGTCAGTATTGGATTGCTGCACGAATCGGTGTTAGCTCTAATACTTTTTAATATTTATGTTAATGATATAAATATGGTACTCGTAAGCAATCACGATACACTTTTAATGATAAGTGACAGAAATTTACATAATGCGATAACTAAAATGCAACAAGATCTAGATTCAGTACATGAAAGAACTTAAATTGAGTGGAAAAAAATACAATTTACGATCTTAACTAGACCAGTTAATCTTGGAGCCGACAGTGAAAAATTAAATATAATAAAATTGAGGAAGTCAAACTCATTTAATACTTGGGTAAATAAATATATATCGACAAACAGAGCCATGCGGGTTATTAAAAAAAAAAGTTACGATACTCGTGGGTGTATATACTCTTAGCTACGAATTGGCTGAGTGTAAAACAGCAAGTTTTCTGTTATACTAAGCAATTTGTGTTTAACATAAAGAATGGTAGGGTTCCAGACTATTGAGTGACAATCTCCGATACACAAAGGAAACGCATACATACATACTCGAGGAAAATAATAGCAGGAGTCTAATGCTTTATAAAACTGAGGAGGCTGAAAAATATGTTTTACAAAGATTTAAAGCGTTTTAACGAACTACCGCCACAGGTATAAAACTGTGACAATTTTTCTTGGTTTTAAAGAAGATTAATTGATTACTGTATAACTCTGACAATTAGGTAGAGAGACTCGGAATGAAAGGAGCAGATGATCCACCACACGTGATACAAAAACAGCTCGCCCAGTGAGAAGCAGGAGTATGCGCGACGGAAGTATGGATCGGAATCTCGGCCTCTCCGACCATAATAAACAGGCATTCCCTCCGCGATACATAAAACTGAGCCTCACCCGCTGCCCAGCTTGTGGATACAATATTTAAAGGGTTTTTCAATAGGGACGCTACAAAAGTAGACCGATAGTGACAGCAAACGACGCCATATTTTTCCCCGCTCTTTTGACATTTTCCTTCAGTAAGGTTTGCCATTTCATCATGGAAAGATATACGATCCAACAGCGAGTCGAAATTATTCAAATTTACTACCGAAATTTGGAGTCAATAGCCACAACTTTAAGAGCGCTACGTCCAATTTATGGTCGTCATTTCTGGCTAAATGGCTTCGTCAATAAGCAAAACATGCGTTATTGGACAGGCAGCAATCCACACGTACTCCATGAGTCAACAATGCATCCCGGAAAAATTACGGTTTGGTGCGGTATATAGACCGGCGGCGTCATTGGGCCGTACTTCTTCCGTGATGATCAAGATCAGCACGTTACTGTGAATGGGAATCGCTACCGCTCAATGATAACCGAATATTTTTGGCCCGAATTAGATGATTGGGACTTGGACAATATGTGGTTCCAACAGGACGGCGCCACAAGCCACACAGCGAATGTTACAATCGCTTTATTGAAAACCATGTTTGGTGAACGTGTTATCTCACGAAATGGCCCAGTCAATTGGCCGCCTCTGTCGTGCGATTAGACGCCGTTAGACTATTTCCTGTGGGGCTACGTCAAGTCTATGGTCTATGCAGACAAGCCAGCGAAGATTGATGAACTTCGTACGAATATCGAACGTGAAATTGCAGCAGTATCGGGCGATTTATGCTTGAAAACCGTCGAAAATTGGGTTCAGCGTCTGGACTTCTGCAAGCGTGCCCTTGGTGCCCATGCAATAGAAATCGAGTTCCATAGATAATGGCATCGAATGTACTTTCACAGGAATAAAGAATTTAATTCATATCTCAAACCGTTTTTGTTTTATTTAAAAAAACTTTGTAGCGTTCCTATTGAAAAACCCTGTATATTTAGGTATTATTTGACCATTTTAGGCATAGATCGTAAACTCGTCCTCTCCGACCAGGGACAACATATCACTAGTAATAAGGGGCGGAAACTAGGTATTAGCGATGCGTCGCAAATAATATAGTCTGCCTACACTATGTTTATATTTTTAAGTGATTTTCTAAATCTAAATATGTATGCGAACATTTTTAAAATCGCAAGACTATAACATATGTATATAAATAAATAGGCGCAAGTATAGCTTTCATTTCAGATATTATTACTTCGGGGTTGCATGTACTACGTCTATTGTGTTTTTTTTTCGTTAGGAGAATTACTCCAATTGATTCAGAGATACCGGTCTCTAGCTTCTGACAGCGGGCTATTTCCGTAAGGGTACTGTGAAACCTTTCCACCTGTCTGACTGACTTAAGGGTTTACGAATTAACGATCTCTTATTGTCACACGCCAACGCCAACGTGGTTTTCTAAAAAATTTAGAAGTTCGTATATGGGCTCCTTAACGTCAACTATGGCTCTTGATTTAATTGGGAATATTATTGCAAATTTCGAGAACTTGTCTATCGAAAACACGAAATGTGTCCGGTGAATAATTGTTAACGCGAAGGATTTCTGCCGGATACTTAGATAAAGAAGTCGACCATATTTCCTGATCGCCTGTGCTGATAACGTCTATTGCTTGTTTGGTAGTGTGACGGAACTTGACGGCCATATGAGCAGTGACCAGTTCATTTTAAATCTTTGCCAAGATGGAAATTCACACTGGAAGCCTTTCACAACATGTGGGTTAACACATTTTTTTATACTTTTCATTAATTATCTTAAATTATTTAACGATATTGGCTATCTTATTCGGGGTTTAAATACTTTTATTGAGAAAGTGTTGACAAATTTCCTTCTTCAGGAACTATCTGATTTCGGAAGCAATTTATGGGGTTTTTCAACGTGGGAATTGTTTGAGCCATGCTCACCGACTCCAAATGCATTTATACGCTGCCGAGAGAAGGCGTCTGCGACAAAACTGTCTTTACCATGATTGTAATGGAACTGCGGAGAAAATTCTTCAATAGAGGCATGCCAACTTTTCATTTTTGCGTTCGTGTCCTTGGCGGATAAAGTTATCGTGATAGGTCTCCCATTCTGTGACAGAATGGCGCCTCTGACATAAGAATGGCATCTGTAGTCAGATCAAAAGTTTGTTTGCAATCGGGATAAAGAAGCAGTACGTCTTCCGATGCAAGAATGTTTTTTTATATTATTAAATGCATTAAGCGCTTCTTCATTAAGAGTTATTTGTATTTTCCCCAACTGGTTAGCGTCTCTACTTCTGTTCTCCCTCCTTAAGTTCCTTGCTAGTGGCTTTGTAATTGAAGCATAGTCCTTTATATACCGTCGATAGTATCCGGCTAATCCTAACAATTAGCACTCAGATCGTAAAGATTTTGGAATCGAGATTTTGCAATTCTAAACTGTCTTTTATTTTGTCAGGGCATTTCGTGATTCCCTCTTTGGATAGCACGAAGCCCAGAAATTCAACGCTTTCCTGAAAGAACTTTGATTTCTCAGCGGATAGGGAGAGCGACATGGTCGTTTGTTCCCACGACAGTCAGTTCTACGATACCGAAACGACCCGGATTTATATCCGGCCAAGGACTGCCACTTCAAAATTTTATGGGGAAGTGGAGTTGGCAACACCGATGGAAGAGGAGTTGTTATTATTCCCACACTCAAACCTGCCAATCCGTCATCAACTTCGGGGAGAGTGGAATGTTTGCCAGTGTTAATATACACAGAAGCATATAAACAGTGTGCAAATGTGCCGCAGTTTTTCGGCTTATCGAACCGCTGTTCGAGGCGATACTCTCCGCGGTATACACACAAGCAAAAAGAGTACGTTGCTGCCTTCATTCGGCTCAAGTTCTTACCACTTTCGCTTTCAAGTGTTTAATTTGCCATTTCTCGATTCAACTGCGACTACTTGGACTCCAGTTTCAAAATAACCGGCATTCTCAGGTAAACCGGGACAGTGCCCATCGAACACTCCAACTTTAAGAGCTATTTTAACTTCGTACATTACGCTTTGCCCAATTTCACTATTTTGGGGCTTTCCTTTGCAAATTGTCTTTTTTGGAGTTTGCGCAAAACAAATTGCCTTTGCATGCGATGCTATTTGGCATGCGTTTATTTGTGTGTACATAGCGTATTTCATAGCATACACCATTTTATTTTATTTTTTTTGTTTTTTAATAACGCACGCTTTCGCAGATCCTGGGCGAGCCCTTAAATTATAGGAAAAGACACTTCGCGTAACAATTTATATTCACGATTATTTAATACGTAGTTCGGTTGGAATATATCTAAATGTTAATACCCTCGGAAATTCCAACAGTTTGATAAACGTGTTGTGCGCGCTCCAGCTCATACTCTTTCATATGGATAGCTTGTACCCTCATCGTTCGTTCGTCCCCTCTCTGTTCGGTCCTTCGTTCACCTACTTACCGTTGCCGCAAAGAACGTCGAAGGCAAAGAAGTTACATCACTCCCACCGTTCCTCTAACAGAAAATATGGTCTTATTTCGACTTTCTTATTTAATCTGGTTTCTGGTGTGGTGAAATAAGACAACATTTCTTACCACAGGAAACGAAACGCCATTCTACTTCTTTGTAATCCACGTTCTTTGGTACTGTTAAAAACGCTAGTCTTACTCGCAAAACAAAATAAATTAAATTAAAATGAGTACAATTATTTATGTGCACCGCCAGCAGCCATGGATAATTGTTCGTGATCTGAACTCTAAATATAGAAAGGATAAAGGCTCGCTCAGTCTAGTATCCGTCCCTTTCTATTGTTCATATTCTTCATTTCATACCTTCCCAAGTGTCACCTCACTTGGCAACCCTATCCTCCTCCTAATTACAACTCTGTCGGAGCTAACATAGCAGCTCAACAGTTTTCGAGTGAAGCCGACCGTGTACGCGAGAACATTTCTCTAAAGCTTTCATTCTATTAAAATAGTTTATATATATCCACATTGAATGTGAATAAAATCATTATAAATGAATTTAACGTACAAATCGTGTTTGTGAATACCATTTATTTCGAATATTGGTAACTGCGTTCGTAAGTATATGACAATATTCAGAAGGGGCTGTGAACAAACGCCTGAGACTCCGCAGACAAGTGCCGCTAATTTGAGACTCCGCCGGGAACATTCGTTTGGATTGCTTCGTGTATATGTGTTTGTTGTTGCGCTATTCAACGAACGCAATATGATGACCGAAAACGTCGGTGTGCAATTCAAAAAGTTCCAAATCGAAAGAAAAGTGAACGAATAATACTTCTAACAATCGGTAAAATTCGAAGTCGAAGAATAGTACGAAACAAGAATGGCATTACGGAGCCTGAAAGTATGTGATTTGAAAAAGAAGTGTCGCGATGCCGAGTTACCAACGACGGGTAATAAAAATCAATTAATTGAACGATTGTTAGAAAATAATTTATCTGATAGCACAAGTGAAAGTCAAACTGTGGTGTTGCAACGTATCTCATCGTTAGAGAAAACTATTTCTAATTTAGATTTACAACAAAAACAAAGTGTATCGACGTCAATGAATTTTGACCCGTTCATATCATCTTCACCGTTAAATACTGTTGAAACGATGACAAATCCAGTTTCAACCGTAACCAGTACGTATACAGTATCGCATCCGGAAGTGGTACCAACCGCATATAATAACCAACACTCGCTGTGGACAACCGCTCAAGAGCCCAGCACTGTTGATTATTTTTCCGAATTCTCCCGACCAAGACATATTGCATTTGTGCCGCAATCTAGTGCATATGTTTCGCAAGCTTATACGCAAGTACCGCAAACATTCGCACGGCCGTCATTCGTACCACCAACAACAACCGCACCTTATACAACGTTCCGTAATCCATCAGTTCCATATACATTCGATCATGTTCGCGCACCTCCGGTAGTACCGAATTACTACAATCCATATGATAACGTGCGTGATATTATTGAACTATTACCGTTTTTGGATCCATCATCCGATCGTTCGCTAAATTCTAAGCAGTTCGTAAAGCGCGTAGAGAATCTTAGAAGTGTTTACGGATGGAGAGAAACCACACTTTTGTTTGCCGTACAGCAAAAGATGCGAGGATCAGCTAAATACTGGGTTGATTCTCTGCAAGATGTTTTTATTTCGGGGTCAGAATTTGTTAACAAATTTTTGATGGGTTTTCCATGCATTGAAAATGAAGCCGATGTGCATCTTAAGATGTCGCAGACGAAACGCCAAACCAACGAGTCCGCGCAAGAGTTTTATTACCGTATGCTTGCCTTGGGTACGAAAGGTGGGTTATCCGACTGTAGTATTGCGCGTCACATTATAAACGGTATAAATGACTCGGATTTACGTAAACAAATTTCTAATAACTACACGCGTTGTCAGGACTTATTGAGTGACATAATAAATTTTAATATTTATAATGACATTAAAATCGCGCCGCCTAAGTCCGTATACAAAGCAAACGCGTCGGTCGAAAAAGTGATTAACCGAAGACCATCGATGGTTGAAAATCAAAAGCCGTTAACGTCATTACCACTCGAGAGAGTTAAATGTTATAATTGTTTCAAACTCGGACATTATTCGATAAATTGTACAGAACTTCAACGTAAACCGCGCTGTGAAAAGTGCCAACGTACAACACATAAAACCGCAGACTGTAATGTAAAAACGAATGTAAACGGAATGGAAACGCTTGCATTTGTCGATCCGGGTAGTAGTCGCCCTCTTATTCGGAAAACGTTCGCGCAGCAAATCGGAAAAGCGCGAGAGCACCTAACTATTTTGAAGGGCTTCGCGGGTGGACAATATTCTAGTACCGAAGTTCTAAGTGCAATCCTCGAGATTGAAGGTAAAAATAATTCGACTGACATGCCAATCAATGATGATGAGTTGTTGTGTGAATCCGTCTTGTTAGGAAGAGATATACTTTGCCGCGCGGGTAATCGTTTGGTTATTGAACAAGATCAGTGTCGCATTGAAAAAATACATCAAATTGATACAAATGAGCTAAATTCGATCGATCGTCAGAACTTTGAGCAGTTGTTAACACAATACTTTAACGTGTTTGCAAACAATTTATCCGAAATTGGTAAGTGTGATATATCTAAAATGACTATTGAATTAACTACCGCTATACCTATTTGTTTGAAACCATATCGTATTCCATTCGCCAAACGTAAAATTGTGTCGGAAACCGTATCCGATCTATTGGACAATAATATAATTCGCCCTAGCGAATCTTCATACGCCGCGCCTGTCGTTCTTGTCGAGAAAAAGAATGGCGAACATCGCTTATGTGTGGATTATCGTAGCCTGAATAAGGTTACCGTAAAAAAACCTTACCCCATGCCTATCATGGAAGAACAGTTCGCACAACTTTCGGGAAATAATTATTTTACAACCCTTGACCTTCGTACAGGGTATCATCAAGTCGAAATAGACGAAACGTCAAAACAATATACCGCGTTCTTTACTACTGACGGGCATTACGAATATAACCGCATGCAGTTTGGTCTCGTAAACGCGCCAGCATTTTTCCAATGCGTGATGAACAAAATATTTGCGCAAATGCCACGCGGGGAAGTGTTAGCTTATTTGGATGACGTTATCATTCCTAGTGAAACTATCGATGAAGGACTTAAACGACTCGAAACATTTTTAAAAATTTTAAAACAAAATAGACTTACATTGCGCATGGATAAGTGCAAATTTTTCGAAAAGGAAATTGAGCACTTGGGCCATATAATTAACCGAAACGGTATAACTCCGAATAAACGTAAAATAGCTGCGATCGCTGATTTTCCGCCGCCGAAAAATGTCACTGAAGTTCGTCGATTTTTAGGACTTACCGGATTTTTCCGAAAATTCGTACCGAACTACTCACTTATCGCTAAGCCAATAACACAACTTTTACACAAAAAGGAGCAAGCAAATTTTTTGTGGGGTGAAACGCAGCAACAATCGTTTTCGGAACTTATAAAAAAGTTATAAAATGCACCGCTTCTTGCACTTTACGATTCCGCCGCTAAGCATGAAGTACATATCGACGCGTCTAGTGTTGGACTCGCAGGGGTTGTGTTGCAATCAAATTGTTACGTCCTCGCAATATCAGACGCGTTTACAAAATTCTTAATCGTGAAAGCTGTGCGCGATACCAAAACTGCGCCTGTAATCAACGTCCTCAACGAAATATCAAGCTATTTTGGCTTACCGAACCAAAATGTAAGCGATCGAGGTACCGCGTTCACGTCAAAAGTTTTTGAAAACTACTGTGATGAAAACGGGATTAAACACACCAAAATCGCCGTCCGTACTCCGCGCGGTAACGGTCAGGTTGAACGCGCCAACCAAATAATTTTAAATTTTCTTCGTACGACTACCGAAAACCCTAAGGATTGGGACTTGAAGCTGAAAGATCTACAATGGACGATCAACTCGCAACGTAACTCAACTACAGGTTATAGCCCGAATGAACAAGTATTCGATTTTAATTTACGCGACGCAGTACAAAACCGCCTACTTGCCACAATTCAGGAAGATTTATTTGAACCTGATACCGCCATCTCTATAGACCAGAAACGTGAACAAGCTGTTGTTAACATAAACGACGAACGTACTAAATGGAAATTGCGTTTCGATCAACGACATGCTAAACCAACCAAATATGACGAGTACGATCTTGTGGTGATCGAAAACGAGCCTTCCGCTGTAGGTGAATCTCGAAAGTTAGAACCGAGATACCGTGGTCCGTACATCGTTGCCAAGGTTCTCGGCAACGACCGATACCTTATCGAAGATATTCCAGGGATGCAGCTAAAGAAAAAGAAATTCTGCTCTGTATTCACATCGCATAAAATTAAACGTTGGTGCAGCAGTGCACCTGATCTTGATGACAATGACTTCGACAGTAAAATCGAGGTCGATTTACTTGAAGGAGTGGCCGAGCTGTCACCTCACTTGGCAACCCTCTCCTCTTCCTAATTACAACTCTGTCGGAGCTAACATAGGAGCTCAACAGTTTTCGAGTGAAGCCGACCGTGTACGCGAGAACATTTCCCTAAAGCTTTCATTCCATTAAAATAGTTTATATATATCCACATTGAATGTGAATAAAATCATTATAAATGAATTTAACTTACAAATCGTGTTTGTGAATACCATTTATATCGAATATTGGTAACTGCGTTCGTGAGTATATGACACAAGTAAAAGAAGGAGACAGTTCTCACGGCGTGAATACTGCAATGGAAGACCAGTTAGGTCCTGTTGTAAACAAAGCTATTTATATATCGCATGAGATCCGAAGACTAGGGCAATTACGTTGTGAGGCAGATAACACTTCCGCCAATCTATTTAATTCTCATTATTAGGAAAACGCGAAAAAAATTATATTCTAAAGTTAACCATATTGTGAAGAGAGATTTAATTCTTATTTTAGCAGCAAATTGCACCACTATTTTGGTTGAACTTTTGTTAGAATGTACATATATATAAGAACTGTGAATATTTTTAGCACATAATCTTAAAAACTACAATTTTTAAGTTAACACTCTTTTGTAGACTGTATGATATGATTTTCAAGGGTATTATCTGTTTCTTTGAATCACCCCATCAAGTTCCTTGGGACATCGTTAAAACTTTCCAAGATATTACGTAATTGATTTTGTATTGATGAGTTTGCTGTTTTGATATACAATTTGTTTATATATTACTTAAATTTTTTTAATGAAACGTTTATGCTGATTCTTTTAAATAGATTTAAAGGTGATCTACCCGAAGAACGCCACATGAAAGTGGACAACAAAAATTTTTACTTCGACATTGGACAAAATAATCGAGGCGTTTACATGCGCATTAGTGAGGTAAAATCATTTGTAAAAAGGATCTATTTGCGTTTTTATAATCTTTTGTTTCTATACTTTTTAGGTAAAAAGCAATTTTCGTACCGCTATAACTGTTCCCGAGAAATGTTGGCTCCGCTTTCGTGACATTTTTAATGACTATTGCGACAAAATGAAGAAGTCGTCCGATACATCGTCTATCACTGCCGATAATAACATTCAAACTTCAGCGAGCAGCCTAAAGTAAAAACGGTGATATATAATAATGTTAAACAAAAACGGAATGTTTTAAATTTAAAGTTATATATGTTTAACAAAAAAAAAAATAAAAGCGTTTCGCATTCATTTTATTAAAAAGAACATAATTTTTAAATTACTACTAGACACGTTTAATTTGTGAGAGTATTTGAAATATAGCAGTTCCGTTGACTATTTACTCCTTGTTTTCAAAACTACTCAAGTGACAACTTCAAATGAATACCCATGCTAAATACATATACATATGTGTTAAACTAGTATTTTGATGTTATGAATTATTGTTTCTTAGCAATATTATTTATTTAGAAGGTTTGTTATTAATTCGTTTATAATTAGAAAACACGTGCGCTAAAAAATTGAAATTAATAAATGTAAAGTTCCAATTTTAACTAGTTACCAAGTGTGTCTGTTGGTATGTATTGCTTATGGGGGGAAACGTCGAATAAGTAAACTCCGAGCAGTTCCAAATAGTACCTTAACTATCTTCGTGTTTCATTTTCATATTTATATTTTTTTAAAGAAATATATGCTAGTTTCAGCAACGTTATAGCACTATTGTAAAACCCTCAACCTATCACCCCAATACAAATTAGAAAAATATTTTTGGTAACATTGAAGTGAAGAACTATTTCGAAAATTGTAAAAAATCATGTTGTAAATGAGATAAAGAGGATATATTACATTAGAGATTATAGAATATAGAATTAAAATATAGTGCTCATATGTATATCAAAGGGTTATAATTTAAGTTTCATGTTAGCTCTATCTCTCTAAAACAAATTAATTGTTGGTGTATAATGAGAACGGAAAAAAATAAAATTCAAAATATGTTTTGGCTTGTTTTAAGTATTCAATATTGTTGATTTCAAATTTGTGAAAACTGCAAGAAAATGCAATTGTAAAACCAGAAAAATCAGTGAATGCTGCACCATTGATAATATTGTATTATATGCAAACGCAAATAAAACCAAATATTAAATAATTAATTAACAACAAATCAGTGGAACTACTTTATAGCTGAAATAATTTTAAATTAAATATTATCTAGTATATGTTAAGATCAACAATAAGTCAAGAAGACACATTTCATAAGAAAGAATATATAAAAGTTTTGTTACATAATGTAATAAAATCATTTCCTTGGGTAACATAAATACCGATTGAATTTCATGAAGCATTAAAAAAAATATACAGTATTACGGGAGTTTTGACTTATTTTCCCATATGAAATACACTAGAAGATCTTGATAACCCAATTACTAATATGGGGTTTGTTTATTTTGAAAATTATACATATATTCCTACCGGTTCTGCAGTAGGGCAGAAAAAGCAAATAAACCGAAAAAGATAACCACTGCAAAACTTCAATAAGCTACTCTAAAAACCGCCATTTCAGTGAATGTTTTACGATGGTTAACATCGATGGTTAACCCGAAATCTAACAAAATTAATATTTAGAATTTTATGAACTTTTTAATTTATTCGTTAGGATTTTCCAGGTAATTTAATATAGTCACTGATACAGTGTGATATGATTAACGGTGATGAAATCTTTATTATAACCTACAGCCAGCCGGCTATTAAATCCCTAAGGAAACCGTCGCTGACATCAAGGGTAACTACGGAATGTCGTCATTCCAACTGCAGCCGGTTCTACGTACCGGAATGACCCGGGTTTCACTCGGCCAAGGGCTGTTATTTCGATGATCTAACCCTGTTTAGTCGTGTATCATCTCTGGAGTAATGCCTTGCAGCAGGGTTGCTCCACACACTGCTGCTCAGGACTGCAGTTGAATCCAACCCTAGTCCAGCAACATACTTTTGCTGCGTAAGCCAGAGAAGGCTCCATCCAACCTCCACCTCGGTAAGGTGTAATACGTGCCATCTTAAGCTCTGCTCAGGCCTTAAGACTCATAAGGAGTGGACCACACTGTATGTGGCCCGTGTTGCTTGCGCTCTCAAGCTCCAACGGCTTCTACGGCCCAAATCATTGCGCCAATTGCGCCGGTGCTACCCAGCACCCAGGGAGCCTCCACGACTCCAAGGAGCAATCAGCAACACTCACACTCCCCATCTCTCCCAAGCCATCCATCTTCATCCTGCTCCCACCCAAGTGTTAGGGCTACCCAGCAGCTCTTGGTGTCCCACACTGTCTGTTCTCTGTGCCAGGTCAGAATACGCTAGAACGTGGCATCATTTAGGTGCAATATGTGCCAAAGCTGGTGTCACTTCCGAAAGTGTTTTGGTCTGCGCACCACACGTGAGTGGACAGGTGACTTGCGCCTTGTTGCAGAGCTTTGCATCCGCATAGGCCTTCACAGGGGCTGCCCACAATCTCCACCAGGCGGAAACCTGCACAGCGGAAAGCGCAACTGAGACAAGGTGAACAACCGCACCTCTCCCTTACACCCCCCATTGCGTCGACTCATGCTGGGCTGATTAAGCTCCTGCAGATAAACCGCAACGGACTCCAGAGCAAGATCAAGCAGACAATCGACTTTATGAGAAAACATGGTCTGTTGATATCCAAGATCCGAAGACACGCAATCGTAGAGCAATTCAACTCTGTTGAGTTGTAACGGCTACAATGTGCATCATCACACACCACACAGTGCAATATCGTTTTATCGAAGAAGACATCGACCGCAGCGACACTAACCCTGAATGTCAGGGCATAGCTATCCGGTCAGGCAATGTTAAGCTCGAAATACTTAATATATATATACTCCCTGTTACCTGCTGCCCGGCCAGATATCACCTTGACATAGGTGCGCTCCTCCGAGGTGAAACCCGTTTGGTAGTAGGAGACTTTAATGCGCACCACGATATATGACATTCACGCATGCCAGCAGATCGTAGGGGAAATTAATTGGCTGAGCAGATAGACGATTCGACATTATTCACAATGAATGACGACACCCCCACCACAATTAGGGGTAGATTCAGTAGCTCCCCTGACCTAGCAATAGCTAGTGCAGGTCTGATAAATAGCATAACGTGGCGACCTATGCTAACGCTTGCATCAGAACACCTAACCATAATCATCACGATTGATAGACCTGTCGACTTTGTCTCCGCGGATCGAAAGACTTTTAACAACTTTAAAAAAGCTGATTGGTCCGGATTCGCGGAGTTCACCGAGAGTGCCTTTGGGAAATTCGGACGAATTTCCCTACGAAAGCGGCAACATTAGACACGAACGTGACCACCTTCGCCAGTCCGCTTCCCAAAATCCCGCATAAGGGATTTAAACGCGGAGATTCAGATTCTGGTAGACGAACGCAAGCGAAACAAGTGGAAGGAGCACCTGAAGTCCTCCAACTTCGCGGCGGGCTTGGGCCAGCTGTGGACCGCCGTCAGGTCCTTGTCCAACCTGGCGAAGTGGGGTGATCGAGTGGAGATTTCAATCGGACCCGATGAGATGCGCGAGGTACTTTAGCCGACAGTTTATACTGCGTCCTTCGGTGAATAGGACTAAACGGAAGGTGTCAAGAAGGCTACGCAAACTGCCAAAATCTAGCGTCCCTTCACCTGTAGCGAGGTTGCGGAAGCCATCGGGAAGGCGAAAGCCTCCAAGGCCATTGGCCCTGATGGACTAAGCATGCTGATCCTGAAAAATTTGGCCCCCACGGGAGTTGCATACCTTAGGAGACTATTCAACCTGTCTATGTCCACCTTCATTATTCCGGAGATCAAGAAGGCTTGGAGGGAAACCTGTGCTCGAAAGTGAACGGTTACCTCTCAGACCTGGCTCGTTCCTTCACTGGTCGGAACTTGTTTCTCTCCCCTGCTAAGTCCTCAGCAATCCTATTTACCACCTGGACGACGGAGGTCAGGATGCAATTAAACATACATGTGGACGGTACACCTGTCTCGTCAGTAAGCCCCCCAAAAATCTTGGGTGTTACGTTTGACTGCCTGGCCTCTTTCTCTGCGCACACAGCTGCAGTCGTCAACAAAGTACAGAGCCGCAACAAAGTCCTCAAGTCGCTAGCCGGCAGCTCTTGGGGCAAAGGCAAAGAAACGTTGTTGGCAACATACAACTGGTCAGTCGGTTTCAAACTATGCTGCTCCAATTTGGTCGCCCGGGACAAGCAGGGCCCAGTGGATGAGACTACAGGCTACCCAGAACGCAGCACTCCGGGCGGCAACGGGATGCCTTCTGATGTCATCTGTCACCACCTACACCATGAGGCTTCAATGCTCCCTGTTAGGAAGCACACCTTAATGCTTACCAAGCAGTTCCTCGTCGGCTGCCACCGTAATGGCCACCCAAACGGGTACCTGCTTTATGAGCATCCGCCTTCGAAACACGTCAGGGGGACATCTCCTTAATATGTCCGACGAGATCCAGTCGCTCACCAACAACAGACTGGACCCTGATGCCTATCTGGTAGTCTTAAATGACTGAGAGACAATCACCACCTTCATTAACTCTCGCTCTGTGCCATCCCCAGGGTCAAACCACCATCCATAGCAGAGGAGGAGCTCCAGCTACCTCGTGAATGTCGAGTTAAACTGGCTCAACTACGTTCTGGATATTGTAGAAGGTTAAAGTCCTACCTGTCCAGAATCAACCCAGACATACCTACTGAGTCTCCGGCATGTGGTAACTCCCCGCACGATACCACTCACCTTTTCACATGCCCTTTAAAACCGACTCATCTAACCCCCTTTCCCTTTGGTCTGACCCTGCCGAGAAACCACGCGTTTCTTGGCCCTTCCCCTAGATGACTTTGATGATAACGACCATGGTTGAACCGATCTTGCAGGGCCTGAGTAACCGTTATAAACACAACAAACAGCACGGAATTTCGTCGTTCTCTTAACAAGATGGCTGAGACATTCTCAACACATATTGCGTGGTTTCCCTGTCACTGCGACATACGGGGTGTATGTGAAGCTGATGAGCTTACTCGTCAAGTCACGACTGCCGGACACTGATATAAGTAATTACTTGGCATCCCTCTGCAGACATGTAAACTATTGATGGCAAAGAAATTTTTTAGGATCGCAAACAACAGGTGGCAGGCTGAAATCACTTGCCAAATTGCAAAGGCACTTTGGCCATCAATGAGTACCCAATGAACGAAGTCTCTCTTCAATCTGGGAAGACGGGAAATTAAGATAGCGACTGCAGTCTTAACCGGGCATTGCCTATAGGTGCACATGCAGCCTGATCCGTGGGTTTTTTATTTTATTTTATAAAATGGAAGAAGTTTTTCAAATGAAACCATTATTTTATGGATGTGAATAAAAATGAGTTTATATAACTCGTTAACTGGAGTAAGTTTAAGTTACAAAACTCCGACAGAATTAATCATTTAGCAAATTCGTGTGTCAGCGCAAAGAACAAAAGTCGTCAATACTGACGAGAAGTTATTCTGAGTTTCTTCACTTCATTTTCTTTGAAAATCTGACCGACTTTTTGGAAAATCTTGCTGAAATATTCTTTTGACTTCTCTCTTCTGACTATTTATTCTTTCTTTGCTGCATTTACCAACTTTATAGCCGCATCGAGAGCAGAGAATGAATCAAATCGAGCACTTCCAACGATACCTGAAAATCTAAAGTTTGAATCGCTGTTAGAAGCTGAAACTCTGAGGCAGTTGTTTTTGAATCCGTCCAAGTATTCGATTTGGCGCTTATAACTGCTGGTGGTAAGTGGAGATAATTTTTTACTGATTCATGATGTTCCACACACTCTTTGCACAGGGTTCTTTCAATTTTGTCCCTGAATCATCTTTCAGGTTTCCGTTCCTAGAAATGGCATCTTGGATTGTGCCTAGAGAGTTTGTTACCGACGACCAAATTGAAATTATGAGCTGCACAATGCGAGTACATAGCAAGCCTGTATTTTAACTGAACGTAAGCTTGCGCTCCGTGAAGTTCTGTATTCATTGCACTTGCATCGGCGTAACATTGGCCGAAAAAATACTTACAGTCTATGCCTGGAGATTCCAAAACTTCTAGGATGACATCCGACAATCCTTTTCCACTAAACTGCGTACTCAGAACAGAAATTAATGTGTGAAGCATTTTTTAAATCAATGTACCGGGTACAAATTCAAATTTGTTCGTTTGCCGAAATGTCCGCCAACTTACCTGTCAAGATCGTGTAAGCTTAGGAATTGTTGATCCTATTGATGAACTGTTTTAATATCAAGCCATAGCAAATGATTATAATTTTATTCTGAACACGATTGCTGATGTACAACAATCGCGTTTTTGCGAAATTTTTAAAGTGGTTTCTTAGCTCCAAATCACTTTGCGCTCGATATCTTAGTAGGGCTGGAAAATTGCAATCATTGTGATTGGGATCTTCAAAAGTGATTCTTCCAGTATCACTACTTCCGCGAAGTGCTAAACCTTGTCGACCCCAAAGAGTTATAATTTGAATTACAGCTTCCATATGCTTTCTGCTCTTATTTAAAAACTCGACCCTTTGTTCGATAATTGCGCTTGAATAGATAACGCAGGCCGCTTTTCAATTTCGGCGCTGATTTGCGATCTTACTACGGAGGTTTTGCCATATTCAAAAGTAAATGGTTAGGTTAAGAAAACACGAAAAAATTTAAATCTAAAGTTTACCATATTGTGAAGAGAGACTTAATTCTTATTTTAGCAGCAAATTGAACCACAATTTTGGTTGAGCTTTTGTTAGAATGTTTATATAAGAACTGTGAATAGACTGTAGACTGTAGACTGTATGATATGATTTTCAGGGGTATTATCGTGTCTTTCTTTGAATCACCCCATCAAGTTCCTTGGGACATCGTTAAGACTTTCCAAGATATTACGTAATTGATTTTGTAGTGATGGGTTTGCTGTTTTGAAATACAATTTGTTTACATATTACTTAAAATTTTTTAATTAAACATTTATGCTGATTCTTTTAAATAGATTTAAAGATGATATATCCGAAGAAGGCCACATGAAAGTGGACAACAAAAATTTTTACTTCGACATTGGACAAAATAATCGAGGCGTTTACATGCGCATTAGTGAGGTAAAATCATTTGTAAAAAGGATCTATTTGCGTTTTTATAATCTTTCGTTTCTATACTTTTTTGGTAAAAAGCAATTTTCGTACCGCTATAACTGTGCCTGAGAAATGTTGGCTCCGCTTTCGTAATTTTATTAATGACTATTGCGACAAAATGAAGAAGTCCTATACATCGTCTATCACTGCCGATATTAGCACTCAAACTTCAGCGAGCAGCCTAATGTCCTATACATCGTCTATCACTGCCGATATTAACACTCAAACTTCAGCGAGCAGCCTAAAGTAAAAATGGTGATTTATAATGATATTACACAAAAACCGAATGTATTAAATTTAAAGTTATATATGTTTAACAAAAAAAAATTTATAATCAACAAAAAAAGTAAAAGCGTTTTGCATTAATTTTATTAAAAAGAACACAATTTTTAAATTACTACTAGACACGTTTAATTTGTGAGAGTATTTGAAATATAGCAGTTCCGTTGACTATTTACTCCTTGTTTTCAAAACTACTCAAGTGACAACTTCAAATGAATACCCATGCTAAATACATATACATATGTGTTAAACTAGTATTTTGATGTTATGAATTATTGTTTCTTAGCAATATTATTTATTTAGAAGGTTTGTTATTGATTCGTTTATAATTAGAAAACACGTGCGCTAAAAAATTTAAATTAATAAATGTAAAGTTCCAATTTTAACTAGTTACCAAGTGTGTCTGTTGGTATGTATTGCTTATGGGGAGAAACGTCGAATAAGTAAACTCCGAGCAGTTCCAAATAGTACCTAAACTATCTTCGTGTTTCATTTTCATATTTATATTTTTTTAAAGAAATATATGCTAGTTTCAGCAACGTTATAGCACTATTGTAAAACCCTCAACCTATCACCCCAATCCAAATTAGAAAAATATTTTTGGTAACATTGAAGTGAAGAACTATTTCGAAAATTGTAAAAAATCATGTTGTAAATGAGATAAAGAGGATATATTACATTGGAGATTATGCAATATAGAATTAAAATATAGTGCTAATATATCAAAGGGTTATAATTTAAGTTTCATGTTAGCTCTATCTTTCTAAAACAAATTAATTGTTGGTGTATAATGAGAACGGAAAAAAAATAAAATTCAAAATATGTTTTAGCTTGTTTTAAGTATTCAATATTGTTGATTTCAAATTTGTGAAAACTGCAAGAAAATGCAATTGTAAAACCAGAAAAATCTGTGAATGCTGCACCATTGATAATATTGTATTATATGCAAACGCAAATAAAACCAAATATTAAATAACTAATTAAAAACAAATCTGTGGAACTACTCTATAGCTGAAATAATTTTAAATGAAATACTATCTAGTATATGTTAAGATCAACAATAAGTCAAGAAGACACATTTCGTAAGAAAGAATATATAAAAGTTTTGTTAAATAATAGAATAAAATCAATTCCTTGGGTAACATAAATACCAATAAAATTTCATGAAGCATTAAAAAAAATACACAGTATTACGGGAGTTTTGATTTATTTTCCCATATGAAATACATTACAAAATCTTGATAACCTAATTACTAATTTGGGGTTTGTTTATTTTGAAAATGGTACATATACGAAAAAGATAACCACTGCAAAACCTCAATAAGCTACCCCGAAACCGCCATTTCAAAGAATGTTTTACGATGGTTAGACTAAACGCAAGAAAACACAAAAAGATTGTTAAATTATGTAAACTAAGCACCTGTTCTTTTATGTAACTAACCTGAAATCTAACAAACTCAATGTTTAGAATTTCATGAACATTTCAATTTATTCGTTAAGATTTTCCAGGTAATTTAATATAGTCACTGATACAGTGTGATGTGATTAACGATGATGAAATCTTTATTTTCACCTACTCCCATCCGCCTATTAAATCCTTAAAGAAAACGTCGCTGACATCAAGGGTAACTCTTAAGGAGATGGCTGAGACATTCTCAACACATATTGTATGGGTTTCGTGTCACTGCGACGTACGGGGTGTCTGTGAAGCTGATGAGCTTACTCGTCAAGTCACGACTGCCGCACACTGATATCAGTAATTACTTGGCATCCCTCTGCAGACATGTAATTTATTGATAAACAAAAAATTTTTTAGAATCGCAAACGACAGGTGGCAGGCTGAAATCACTTGCCAAATTGCAAAGGCACTTTGGCCATCAATGAGTACCCAATGAACGAAGTCTCTCTTCAATCTGGGAAGACGGGAAATTAAGATAGCGACTGCAGTCTTAACCGGCCATTGCCTATTGGTGCACATGCAGCCTGATCCGTGCGCAGGATTTGTTTGGGTTTTTTATTTTTTTTTATATGTAAAATGGAAGAAGTTTTTCAAATGAAACCATTATTTTATGGATGTGAATAAAAATGAGTTTATATAACTCGTTAACTGGAGTAAGTTTAAGTTACAAAACTCCGACAGAATTAATCATTTAGCAAATTCATGTGTCGGTGCAAAGAAAAAAAGTCGTCAATACTGACGAGAAGTTATTCTGAGTTTCTTCACTTCATTTTCTTTAAAAATCTGACCAACTTTTTGGAAAATCTTGCAGAAATATTCTTTTGAATTCTCTCTGCTGACTATTTATTCTTTTTTTGCTGGATTTACCAACTTTTTAGCCTCATCGAGAGCAGAGAATGAATCAAATCGAGCACTTCCAACGATACCTGAAAATCTAAAGTTTGAATCGCTGTTAGAAGCTGAAACGCTGCAGCAGTTGTTTTTTTGAATCCATCCAAGTATTCGATATGGCGCATGTAAATGCTGGTGGTAAGTGGAAATAATTTTTGACTGATTCATGATGCTCCACCCACCTCTTTCCACAGGGTTCTTTCAAATTTGTCCTTGAATCATCTTTCAGGTGTCCGTTCTTATAAATTGCATCTTGAATTGTGCCTAGAGAGTTTGTTACCGAAACAATTTTGCATGCAGCACTGACGACCAAATTGAAACAATGAGCTGCACAATCCGAATACATAGCATGCTTGAATTTGACCTGAACGTAAGCTTGCGTTCAGTGAAATTCTGTATTCATTGCACTTGCATCGCTGTAATATTGGCTGATTTTTGATCTTAATACGGAGGTTTTGCGATTTTCAAGTGTTGAATGGCTTTCTCCCAATTTGTGAAAGGTTTCGTAACAAGGTTACCTAATGGGTGGATATTGACTACTGCTCCCCTGACCTCATATCAGACACATTATTTGCAGAAACCGCCGTCCATCATCGCCAAGTAAGCTAACAATTTATACTTCAGTAGCCAAGATGGCTGGAACTTCAAATTCCTAAGCCCCGAGGCCAGAAATTAATAAAGTTCTTTCGAAATCCGAATTTTGTCTTGAAGCTGCCTCGAAGAATGGAGACTTTCAGTTATAGGTTTATTTACGAATAGTCCTATATTGTACGGGTTCGTTGAGTTCATTCCACTCGTAGATGGTTTAAAATGCATAGAAATTTCTATTTGTGAAAATACTTCAGGTTTAAGCGTATGCAGAGATAGAGTTTCTAATTGAAAAACTGTTACAGGTTTAAGTGCGTGTGAAGACGACGTAATTTTTATTAACGGAACTGTAGTATTGGAGCGAGATGATATCAGAAATAAATTGAAAAAAATAAACCAGAGAAAAATTCAATAATGGACGCTTTCGAATGTTTAATATTTGTAAGTTAAATACGTAAACCTAATTTCCACATAGTTTCGTGAGCGATAAGATAAAAAAATCCTGATCTTTCGCCTTCGAGACTGATAGGTAAAAAAAATTGCGCTGTTGCAATACATTACATTTTTTATTTTCGATTCCTAAATTAGAAAAAACGACGAGGCATATCAAATTACTAACTATGTCCTCGTACTAGCTTCTTACACATTCATACAAATTCATAAATATGTTCCAAGGTCTAAAATATTGCAAACAAACAAAGAACTTTTAAAAATTCTACATTTTTATTATTCCACCATTCTACGTGCAGCTCTGAATAATTTATCAACTACATGCACTCGATGTGTGCTTCAAAAAGTATTAAAAATGTCACAATTCTTTGGCAGCAGATGTTCATTGAGAAAAGTGTTTAATTCGTTTAGATGATTTCTTTCAGTATTATTACTGCAAATCATATCTCTATCATGTAAATCCGAAAGGCTTATTTTAGTTTTTTTCTAAAGAACATGGTGGAAGCCGAAGTTCGGTCGTTCTCTACTTACAACAGAACACACGCGCTCTTTAGAGAAAATTTTTTTTATTCATCATATTATTATTTAATAAAACCAAAAATAAAATGCTAATAAACTATGTTTTGATAAAGCTTCAAAACGATGGACGTGAGGAGCCCTTTATTAAGAAAAAACTTGAACTTCAGCTGAGGAGCTGCTCGTTAAAGCAGCTGTATTAGAGGGTTGCGTTGAACGTGATAATTCTATCGTTTTGGGATATACCTTCGCCGAATCTATCAAAGTGATGCGGGCTGAATATAAAGCGGTTGTAGCATGAATATAACTCCAGTTCCGGATCGCACTCTTTGTCCTAGTACATCAGATCCTATTAACATTCTTGCTAATGAGACTAGTGAAACCTAAATAGCTGTACTTGAGCAAAATTTAAAATCAACCACAGATTACGAGGAAAACATGAATTTAATCAAAGGCAGGTGGACGACCTAGAAATATGTCTCAGAAGAGGAGCGGTTTTCAAAGTTAAGGAAGAAAAGTACCGAAATACAATGACAGCAAAGGGATAGACTACTAAATAACGAGTTTACAGTTGCAATCATTGCACAATAATGTAAGTAAATATTATTTTTTAAATGTAGTTATGAAGTGATATTTTAATTCAGAAAATTGAAATTTAATTTAATGAGTATTTTTGATTTTTTTATATTAACTTAGCAACTAACTTTCCTACTTTTTATTGCTTGTACGCCGTACGAAGAATTAATATATGTACATACATATCGTCATTTTGGGTTGGATTCTACAATCTTATGTGCGTCCCATATATACATCCGATAACTACAATGTTATAAAAAAAGTTAAGATAAATTCATTATGCAAACATACCAGAGTATACATACTTATATACGTATGCCTTACTTTTTATTTACCCCGGCGGTAATTCTTTATTTTGCCACAAACCGCTCCTTACATCTTTGCGAATTATTCATATCGAATCTTACGAATTACGGGTATAGTTTGTTCTCAACTTCCAGGAAAGCATGGGATGTTATTTTCGACATAGTACTCTGTCAAATTCTTATCAAGTAGTCACTTCCAATCGAGTTTTTCTGTTACTAGCAAGAAGAGAAAGGGTTGCAGCTGATTGCAGGTGGAACAGCTATGGTGTAATGGCTCTTAAAATGTATTTTGTTGAAGACATATTGGAATATTTACTTGTTTAACCGAGATCGTTTGATGAATCAGTAAAACTATACATTTATATTTCTAGCAAGTTAACTAAATTTAGTTGCCCACAACTTTTTCGTCGGTTCCGCTTGAGCTAAAATAAAACAAAAATCGTGGATCCACTCGTTTTTTCAGTTTATTTTTTCGATTTTTTGTTTACTTGTTTTTCCATCTCAAACTCTATTGCTAGACCAAATAGCACAAATAAAAGCATATTAAATCAAATGACGAAATTTTAAATAGTGCGATTACTGTCTCGTTCACGACTCTTACGATTCGGCTTCGGAACTGATTGAACCTTGGTATCACATTTACTGTTTTTTTTTTAACTATCGTTTAAGCCAGTTACTTTTTCCACTATTGCCTCACCGCATACATAACTTTCGTTGCGTATCCTGCGTCTAGTGTAAATTGCCAAATAAAGCTATTAATCTTCTACATATGTTCGGTACGTTTACAAATTCACCCATCCAGCTTAGAAGAGGAAAAATATTATTTGAAGATACCTTTGGAGAAGGTTCCTACCTGCTTAAAAAAGTAAGTTAAAATAAATTAAGTTAAAGAAAATATTAGGCCACGGGTATCAAAAGGTGTAGGCTCAGCAAATTATAATCATAAAAAATTGTTTTTTAAGATTGTTGCCACCTGTTAAAAAATATTAAAATACTTCAAATTCTAAGCCTATTGATATACAGCAGTATTGGTGTGTAACGAAAACTTGTGTATGAAAATACTTTTAGAGGGTTGTCACTTTTTAAAGAGCATTGATTCAATTTCCCGTTTCTAAAATTCTACTATGCTGGTGTCAGATAAAAAAGATGTAAGGAAACTTTGTTCGCGAAATATATTTGAAGGCTATCTGTTTAAAAAATTTAAATTCAACTAAATAAATGAAGAGTTACACTACGGGTTTAAACTGATAAAGGAAAACTCAGTCTCGAAAAAATTTTGAGGGGTTGACCACTGTGTGAAAACTAAATATAAATTTATTAATATCGTAAGTGAAGACAGAATATCTCACATATAGGGGGACCAGATGGTCAAGTGCGTAAACCGGGACACTTGTCAGGAACTTCCAATTCTACGTACTGTTCAGACCACTCTTCCAAATACTCAATTGTACAAGAGTAAATATTCTTGACATTCTCCAGAAATTCATCACAAACTCTATGTTTTCCGTCATCGCGGAGTTCATTTAAGATTTTTCTAACACTGTAAGGAACAAAAGTTTCTTCATTGCGTGATCGTAGTATACAAAGAATGTTTTTCAAAATCTCATTCATTTCTGCGATGCTAATGTCTTTTTTTCGAGCTGCAGCATGCGATTGTGAAAAATTGACATAAATGAATGAACGAACCAGAAATAACATTCTCCTACATCATGTTGCAAAAAATCCAAAATCATCTTTGGTGGTTTTTCTACTGACAAAAAGTAGGATTTCAAACCTTCAAAAATTTTCCAAATCCGTTCTACTGCGAGAAACAAGCTAAGCCATCAGGTTTTCGAATGATTTAATTAATTTGTTTCAGTAAAATCACAAAATTCTTTCAGTGTTTCAGTTCTCACAGTGTAAATTGAAAAATAATTGAAAATTTTCAAAACAAGCGAATCTACGTCAAAAATTCCACATTGATTTATTCCATGATGAACTGCGTTATGCACAATGTGTGAAGAACAACCGATTCCAATTAAACCTAGGTCCACCATATGCTTCAATAAATAGAATGTCAGCTACAAATGAAGTGACTTTTTTTGACAATCCATTTTTTTCTAATGACTCTACAATATAGGTTGATATGGTATCTGCCTTTTCATTATGCAAATTATGAAAATATATAAATATGTATATGTATCTCTCTCCCCTCGCAGCGTTGCCGAGTGAATTTGTTTGCTCGATGAACTGGCTACTAGTGTCAAACACAACACATATTTCTCTTTTTTGCAAAATATCATCAGTGGATCTGCATAAAATTCACGACAGGATCATCGTTGTCACTGTGTTTATACGCGGAGTGATTTTTAGATTTTTTGAACGAGTCGAGTTTTCCATAAGACCCAATATAAATGTTTATTTGTTTATTCAAAATTTACACAGTAGAAAATTCTGAAAAAATTGCCACTGTCCAAAAAGCATTGAATATTCATTCCTCAAAATTTCAAGCTCGTGTAACACCTTAAAGTGCTTATAGCGCGTGAAACAGTGTGAAGTTAGACAGAGGTGCTGTTTTCTTCGTCACTCCGATCGTCGTGTCGTGTCGCTCTAACGTTGAGTTTCTGGAAACGACTCTTATTTTTGTTATTTTCTAAAAATTTTCAAAACAACTTTTTCAGTACATGGTTGCAAAACATGTAGCATTGTTTTTTCTACAAATTGAATAATTAATTTTAATATTCGTACAGAAAGCGCGTTTGTTGTGAACAAAAATATACCTAACCCATAAGAACTAATGTTAAAGTCAAGATTTTTTTCTCATAATTGATAAATAAAATCTGAAAAATTTTTTCTGTGCCCTAAAAGTTCGTAAGAAGTGTTTACCGAAATTTCAGGAAAATCGGACAGAAAACGGCCTGGTGCTACAACCACCTTAACGGGCAACGACAAATGCGATGACGGTATTATTGGAATATTGAAAACCAATGTTGAAATTATATTTGTGGCGTCAAAACCTTCACTGTGAGCCCAACTTAATCAATGTTAAAATAACATTGGTAGCCTAATTCGGGCTGACATTTCTTTTTTTCCCGTGTGTAAGTAGGGTCTGGGTTATTCTTCCATTCCTCAAAAAATCGGGACATTTATCGCCCTCACCGGGACACCGGGACAGACAGTCCAAAACCGGGGCATGTCCCGGTAAACCGGGACGTGTGGTCACCCTAGTCACGTATAAACATATACAATCCCACATAAGTTTATTTATTTATTCAGTAATGTCGAACACTAGTACAGAACAGACTTTTAAGATTAATATATAGAAACAATCCAAAATCTTAGTATATTTGGAGTTTTATAAAATTTATATTGAAACTCAATTAATGAAACTTAATGTACATATATAAAACAATTGTGTAGTATTCAACTTATCTTTTACAAAGAAAATAAATTTTTAATTGCGTTTGAAATAAATGTTTAGTACCAGAATGGTTGAAATCCAAAAAATTTGAGAAATAGTTAAACTCAGATAACGATCTAATGATTGGAGCATTGCCAGTATATACTGTCTTGCAAAAGCCAATACGAAAAATGTTAAAACGACGAAAATTTGTGCAAGGAATATTAAAATCTAATCTTCCTAGTCAATTTTACCATTGACAAGGTCAAAGATAAAAAATAGTGCAAGAAGAGTTCCTCTATCACTTAATGGAAAAAGACTAATCAATCGACAGCGAGATTCATACGAAGGAGTCGGATCTGAGAATTTGAGAGAATACAGAGCAAACCGTATAAAGACTTTTTGTACCCTCTCAACACGATTTATATGGACTGCATGATAAGGCCTCCAAATAAAATAACTTGGACCGGACAAACGCAGAGTATAATATTTTAAGAGTATATGGGCCAGCAAAATGCGAAGAGTTGCGTCGTACAAAAGCGAGCATAGCAAGCGAATTGGCGACAGCATAGTTTAAATGCATGATAAAATTGAACCTGGAATCAAAAAAAAAAACACCTAAGTCCTTAATCACATCATTTGTATTATTAATATGATAAGATGTGTAAAGAGGTTTCTGAAGCTTAGAAAAGGTAACTTTATGACATTTTTTAATATTTAGAAAGAGACGATTCATAAGGCACCAATAATATAAGTTAATTAGCTCAGACTGTAGGACGGCTGAGTCACTCAAACTTTTTATTTCAGCATAAAGTTTAAGATCATCTGCATACAGAAGAAAATTAGCAGAAGAGAAACAAGAACGGATATCATTAATAAATAAAATGAATAATAAAGGCCCTAAAATACTACCCTGCGGAACACCAGAGGTGGCAATAAATTGATTCGAAGAAACCCCATCAATAACAACTGTGCTGCTCCTTTCTGTCAAGTAGGATTTCATCCAATCCAGGAAGGTCGAGTGAAACCCAAGACATTCCAATTTGGCCACTAAAATTTTATGGGAGATCTTGTCAAATGCTTTAGAGAAGTCCGTATAGATTGAGTCGATTTGGAAACCATTACGAAAGCTTACGTGACAATCTTCAGAAAAAACTGACAGATTAAATAACGTATACCTATTACCTACAAAACCATGCTGCCTAGGACAAATTAGATGTTTTACACTAAAATAAACCTTGTCTTTGATAACACATTCAAAGATTTTAGAGACTGCTGACAATTTGGAAATTGGTCTATAATTAGAAATATCGCTTCTATTACCGCTTTTGAAAATACGAGTGACTGATGGAAGCTTCCAGTCGTTAATAAAAATTCCTTCAGACAGGGATTTATCAAATATTAGCTTTAAAGGTACAATTTTGAAGCAAGGTTACAGATAGGCCTTCAATGTCAGTTTGAGAAGAGTTTTTAATCTTCAATCAACCCTCAATTACGTCATCGTCCGACAGAATAAGTGATCCAAAGTCGGTAGAAGAAAACAATTTCTCTGAGATATTTTTTCGAATACCTGCCAAGTCTTCTTAAAGAAGATCATCATCAGACGAAAAATTGTACGAAAAAAAATTAGCAAATAAATTTGCTGCATCATTAAGGCAGGAAGCAGAAGCATCATTATAATAAACAGTACTAGGAATGCTTGAACCTTTTTTTATCGATTTAATGTAACGCCAAAAACTCTTCGGATTACTTTTAATATTTAGCTCAAAGTTATGAATGTATTTTTTATACAGGGACCTATTTAAATCACGAAATTTTTTTCTATGTGAGATAAATAATTCATAAAAACGTTTTTCATTTGTTGACTTAAACTTTTTAAAAAACTTATTTCTCACATTTTTTAGAGCTTTGAGTTCTTTCGTGTACCACGGAATTTTATATTTATTGCTCTTAAAAACCGGAACATGTTTAGAACACATATACAGCACAAGATTTTTAAATAAATTAAAACAATCTGCAACTTCAGTATCGCCAAAATGAACATTCCAATCAATTTCACCTAAAGCGCCATCTAAAATCTTAAAATCACAACCAGCGAAATTGTAGGAAATTTTAGTATTCACAGATCAGACTTCAAAAAATTCAAAAAATTTGTATGAAAAGCAGTTTATAAAAGAGCTGGTGAAATAAAAATATTGAAAATTGAAAGATCATAATTTGAAAGTGATACAATCGAAAGAAATATTTAAAAGATTATTAATAGAAAATAAACAATTGGAAAGAAGCCGCAACAAAGAAAGAGTGAGAGTTGAAAATAAGGAGTGAAAGCTAAACGAAGAAAGAAAGGTGACAGTTAAAAAGAGGAGTCAGATAAATAGAACAAAATTTTAACAAAAGAAGTAAAAACTGGAAGCTATTTGTGCAGAAGAGTACACAGTCGCGCGTTTGGTTGCGTCAGTTGGCGTTGCCTACAAGCGGTACCAAAAGTACACTTGTTGTAGGCATCAGTGAAGTACCAGCCAACGAACGCGGTGTATGTCCTACTGGGTATGGTGATAGTGCGGAAGACACATACATACAAACGCACCAACTAGCACGTGATGGCGAAACAACCCCTATTGTACCATCGTATGACAACGTCGGCGTTCAGCAGAAGCCCGATCATCGGAAATTTCCATGGAAGTGCTGTTGAACATTTTGCCGGAGTTCGATGGAAAAGCTTCGATGTGTGGATAGCCCAGCTGGAAAATGTTAGCAATGTATCTTCTTCTTACTTCTTTCGTCACTCCATTCGGGCAGTACGCTACGCATGCCTTTTCGGCTTAAAAGTGCACCGTCTACGTTCCAACGCTTCGTAAATAAAGTTTTTGCAGATATGGTGAAAGAAAATCGGTTGGTTGTGTACAGGACATAATGACATAATGATAGCGTCGGAGAGTATAAGTGAACACTTTGACATTTTGACAGAGGTATTTAGGTGTTTGGTGCAGAACAAGCTAGAGTTGAGAATTGACAAATGTGAGTTCTTTAAAATATTTAGGTTACACAATATCGAAAAGTGGAATAAAAGCAGACGAAAAGGGTGTTCAGGCAATTCGGAATTTCCCTGTGCCAAAGAAAGTGCATTCCGTTCAAAGCTCTCTTGGACTTTGCTCCTATTTTCGCAGGTTTATGAAAGACTTCTCACTTACTGCTAAGCCATTGTATGATTTGACAAGAAAGGATAAAAAGTTTAAGTTTGGAGAAAACGAATTAATATGTTGTGAAATACTCACAGAAAAGTTATAAGAAGATCCAATATTGGCTTTGTATAGTCCACAAGATGAGGCAGAGTTGCATTGTGATGCAAGCTCAACAGGCTTCGGAGCGATACTTATGCAGAAGAAAGCAGATTCGAAAATGCATCCAGTCTTTTAGTTCTCGAAACGTACAAGCGAAATAGAGTCAAAGTATCATAGCTTCGAGCTGGAAACGCTTCCCATAATTAACGCTCTCAAAAGGTTTCGTGTTTATTTACAAGGCTCAAAGTTTAAAATAGTCACAGACTGCAATTCGGCAGCACTGACTATTAACAAAAAAGAGTTAAATCCGAGAATAGCGCGATGGGCTTTAGAGATTCAAAACTACGACTATGTTTTAGAACACAGACCGGCCTCTCGAATGCAGCTCGTTGGTGCGCAAAGTAGATGTAATAAAATTATTACGATTGAAACAAATACGTTTGAAGAAAGCTTGATTATCTGCCAAGGCAAGGACACAATAATAAAGGAGTTACGGGAAAAGTTAGAAAAGGGTGAACACAGTTTATTCGAAATGCGAAATGAGGTTATATATAGGAAAAGAGAAAACGGTGGGGTCCTTTTTTATGTTCCGACAGAGATGGAATGGCATGCCATGTTTAAATATCATGACGAGATGGGGCATACAGGAATTGATAAAACGTTAGATCTGGTTTCAAAAAGTTACTGGTTTCCACAAATGAAATCTAAATTAGCCGCTCACATACAAAACTTTTTAGGATATAGTATTTTTGTCAAAACGGAGACGCGAAGGAGGGTTTCTGCACAATATTCCAAAAGACGGTAGTCCTTTCGAAGTAGTACATAATGACCATGTTGGACCGGTAGATAACTCACGAGCAAATAAGCACATTTTGGTAGTAATTGATGCTAGTACAAAGTTCGTCAGGTTTAACCCAACAAAAACTACAAGTACAAAAGAGGTAGTTAGTTTTCGTTCTTATAGCCGGCCGAAGTGCATAGTCTCGGATAGAGATAGTTTCTTCACATCAAATGAGTTCCATCAATTTTTAGAAGCAGAAAACGTAAAACACATGAAGATTGCGACAGGTTCCCCACAGGCTAACGGATAAGTTGGAAGAGTGAACATAACATTAAGGCCGATGATTGCGAAATTGACTGATTATGAACAGAATGTACACTGAGATAATGTTATAGAGACGGTGGAGTAAGTTATTAATAATACCGTACACCGTACAACCAAAGAATATCCCAGCGTCATGCTTTTCGAGGTGAAACAGCGAGGAAATGTAGAAGACGTACCAGTAAAAAGCTTAAAGGGAACCTTAGAAAAACTAGCCTTAAAATGCCCAAAATAACCAAGAGAGAGATCAGAAGATCTCAATTGTCAGGATGGCCGAGTTGCAGTAGGCCACGCTGCACTAATGGATGTTCTGTTTATATAGTACACACTGTAATCAAGTAGTTGTAAAATATGCGTATATACACATGTAGATAGTTATGTAAATAGCTAATAAGTTACCATTACATTTGGAATCAGTTCGCTTTTCGCTTTGTTGTTACATACCAGACGTTCTTGTTAGTATATAAGTTTCTCTGGAACCCTGTCTCACTTCTGATCATTTAAATACAGAGATGTACATACGAAAATCAATAGCTTGTACGCATCTTGGTACAAAAAATGAGAATAAGAACAAATGTGACATTGAAACGATTCGGTCGTCTACAGTCGCTATAAAAAACAGTCTTAGTATATGCATTTATCAAGCAACCTTTTTGAATAGAACTCTCATCTCCCCCGCACCTTGTTTCACAGAGGTGTGTCATAGCATAAGTGTTATGAATAAAGAAAGTAATTCATTTTAACAATTTTCAATGATGATCCAAGCGAATGCCCCAAAAAATGAAGTCCAAAAAGTGTTTATACATATGTATGTATGTATGTATGTAAAATGGTAGGCTAGCAACCCTGCCATCAGCGAACTGTTCCCATCAAAAGGAGTACGCAGGAACCGAGGCAGAAGTCAGTCGTTCGAGAAGTTGAAAGTTGCGAAGTTGATCGAGCGCGTGATTACCATATTTTTAAAGTCGATTTAAGCCGTGTTCATTTTTGATTTATCAAATTATTCAACTTTATTTACTGTTTTGAATTATATTCTTTTCATTAAAAGCTATTAATAAACTCACTTTTTACATTTGGGGGCTCAACCTATCAGCCACATAAAAGATAACAAAATTCGGTGTGCGATCGACGAGATTTCTAATCCGTTATAAGCAAAACTTAAAAAAAAAATAATAATAAAAGTTGAAACTGCGCGTGTGTAAGTAGTTATTGTCGCAAAGGAATGCGATGAAAAGAGCAGAAGCGGTAGAACACGCTCGCAAGCACTAATAAAAGAGGTCCGCTCCGCGGACGAATGTAAAGACGATTTATCAAGTGAAGTAAAGAACATAGAAAGTGATAAAAAGATGGAAGCTAAGATGGATGAAAATAATAAAACACTTCAAGAAATCATCCAATTACTTACGTTGAAAATTCAATCCGATGAAATTAAACAAAACGAACCTAAAATTACAGCAGAAAATTTTGCGAAGGTTGTGCCGGATTACGATGGTCAAAGCATGCCCGTTGAACATTGGTTTTCGAACTTTGAACAGAACGCGGATGCGTACGGGCTAAGCGGAAAGCAAAAATACGTGCAGGCGCGCAGCAAAATGACAAAGACTGCGCAATTGTACCTAGAATCCGTGTTTGTGAGTACGTACGAAGATTTAAAGAAGACATTAGAAGCAGAATTTAAGAAGAAATGGGGAAGTGCAGAAGTGCATAAGAAACTTAGTGAGAGAAAAAAGAGTACGGAGGAGACGTTTCATGAATATGTGTTGCGAATGAAGAAAATAGCCGCTCTTGGTAATGTTGACACAGATTCCGTAATTCGTTATATAGTTGACGGGTTAAATATGAAAAGCGAGTTCAAATACACAAATATGTATAGCTGTAAATCATGGTCTGAGCTCTATGAAAAGCATGAAATGTACGAACACATAAACGAAAGTGAAGATAAAAGTAAAAATACACAAAGTGGCGGCAAAAAAAGTTGGCAAAGTGCAAAAGTTAATCACTGATTTAATTGCGGCTCAGCGGAGCATTTAAGGAAAAACTTTAAGGTTGGGACAAAATGTTTTAGGTGCAACGCTAATGGACATATTTCAAAAAATTGTCCCAAGCCTCAAAAAGTGTACAAGTTGTGAAAGACTACAGGCGTTTTAAAGTTATAAGCTTAAATAAGTCTGAAGTCAGTTGCTGGTGAACACAGGGTCCGACGTTTCGATTGTCAAGGACCGTATCTACAAAATGCTCAGCAATGTTGATATGCAAAAATGTAATTCCGTTTTGCGTGGACTGGGTAATAAAAAAACTATGCCAATAGGTGCGTTTATAGGCGTAGTTCACGACAGCAAAGTTGGGCATGACGTATTGTTAGGCTATGACTTCGTCTCCAAATTTTACGTCACAATTGATGAAAGCGGGTTCAAATTTACTCTGCCGGAGTGTGATAATTCCAATGAGGTTAACGAGTTAAAAGTATACAATGTGGTTGAAAATATGGTGGATATAAGCTCCCCATCGCAGTTCAAACCGGTGATTCAGTCACTAATCAACGAGTATCAGCCGGTTAAGTCGTATGTCGAGTGCCCAGTTACGTTCAAAATTGTACCCCGATGGGAACATCACACCGTTCCGACAGCAACCAAGCCGCCACCCACCGGTTGAAAGCGAAGCAATAAAAATGCAAGTGGAAAATTGGTTGCAGAGCGGCATTGTACGCAATTCGTCATCCAAATTTACGAGTAGAGTGGTAACTGTTAAGAAAAAAGACGGATCCTTTAGAGTTTGCGTTGACTTTCGGCAACTTAACAGTATGGTACTCAAAGATTGCTTCCCGGTACCTCTTATCGACGACGTGCTTGAGAAGCTGCAAGCGGCCAAAGTTTTCAGTGTTATGGACTTGGAAAATGGGGGTTTCCATATCCCAATTGAAGAATCAGACAAAAATTCACCGCGTTCATCACAAAAGAGGGACTATATGAGTTCAATCGGGCTCCCTTTGGCTTTTGCAATTCCCCCTCTGCGTTCATACGTTTCGTCAATTGCGTGTTCCACGGGCTAATCGTTCAAGACGTAATGGAACTATGTATGGACGATATCATTGTCTATGCTCAAACAGATGAAGAGTGCATCGGCAAGCTGAAGCTGGTCTCAGAGGTAGCCGCCAGATTTGACCTGAAGATTAATTGGAAGAAGTGCCACTTCCTAAAGAGAAAAATCGATTTTCTGGGGCATACGGTAGAGAATGGCCAAATTTGGCCCGGTAGGGAAAAACAGACGCCGTCAAACATTTTTGCACACCGAAGAACATTAAAGCGGTTCGGTCGTTCCTAGGCTTAACAGGGTTTTTCCGAAAGTTCATCAGAGGGTATGCACAGTTGGCTCGCGCACTGACAAACTTGTTGAAGAAAGATGTGCCATTCAAAATCGAGGCAGCCGAACTAGATTCGATAAGGAAATTAAAAGACGCCCTGTGTCGTGAGCCTGTGCTAAAAATCTACTGTAGAAATTCACCTACGGAGCTACATACAGATGCGTCAAAAGACGGCTATGGTGCAACGCTGCTGCAAAAATTTGACCAACAACTGCATCCTGTATTTTTCTGGAGTAAGAAAACGACGTCAAGTGACTCTAAGCGCCATAGTTACTGTTTTGGATGGCACTCCTCCGCCAGTCCCATTCCATCATACAATCTGCAAAGAAAGAACAATAAACAAGAAAAAATCCAAACTCTCATACCCGCAAAATAAACAACGCCTTTCTATCCTAGTTTCTCCAAAACAACTGGCAACTCCAAGGTTGCCAATATCATTTTATTTTCTTTTATTCATTTTATGCAACACGCAGGTTGCCATCTGCGCAATACTAAACAGTTACGTATTGGAAGTCAAAGCCGCGTATCTCGCTATACAAAAGTTTTGCCATTATCTTCTTGGCATTAAGTTTACGTTGGTAACAAACTGCATATCATTCACGCAAACTGTCAAGAAAAAAGACGTTCCACGGGAAGTAGCCCAGTGGATTCTACAGCTGCAAGGCTTTGATTTCGAGGTTAAACATCGAGCTGGCGATAAGTTAATGCATGTTGACTGCCTAAGCCGTTATCCGAATGTTTTCGTCGTTAATAGTAGTATTTCAGCACGTTTGAGAGTGGCTCAAGGAAAAGATAGTTTCATCAGCGCTATACGAGAATTAATAAAACACGGTTCGTACGACGGGTTCAGAATGAAGGGTAGTATTTTATACAAGAGTGTAGATGGTAATGATCTGTTGGTCGTGCCTAGAGCGATGGAGCGAGAGATAATAAGCGAAGCGCACAACGTTGGCCACTTTGCAATTCAAAAGACGATGCACGCCGTACAGCAACAGTTCTGGATACCCCACCTTGAGCGAAAAGTAGGGGAAATAGTTAGCAGCTGTGTAAGGTGTATAATAAACAATAGGAAGCTGGGGAAACAGGAAGGGTACCTAAGCTGTATCGATAAAGGAGATCGGCCCCTACACACGCTGCACGTCGACCACTTGGGCCCTATGGATTCAACAGCAAAGAAATATAAGTTTATATTTGCTATGGTGGACGGCTTTTCCAAGTTTGTGTGGTTGTTCACGATGAAATCTACGGGTTGCAAGGAAGTTATTAAGAAGTTGAATGAGTGGTCAAGCGTCTTCGGCCTGCCTTCCCGTATTGTAAGTGAGCAAGGAGTGGCGTTTACATCGAACGTTCTCGAGGAGTTTGTGAAAGAAAATGGCGTTGAACATGTTTGGTCTACAACCGGTGTTGCCCGTGGTAACGGCCAAATCGAACGTATCAATCGATCTATTATCTCCATAATTTCCAAGCTATCTGCTGATGATTCGTCGAAGTGGTACAAGTTTGTTCCGCAGGTCCAAAAAGCAATTAACTCCCATATTCATTGCTCAACGAAAACGTCGCCGTTCGAATTAATGTTTGGCGTGAAAGTTCAAAACAAAAGCAGCGATAAGTTGCTATCATTGCTAGAGCAAGAAATGATAGACGACTTTGACACAGAAAGGCGAAAGACACGAGAGGAAGCTAAAGTCGAAATACAACGAGTACAAGATGCTTATAAAAAGCAGTACGATAAAAAGCGCAAAGAGGAGTACGTTTACAAAGAAGGTGATCTTGTTGCGGTGAAGCGTACGCAGTTTGTTGCCGGAAAATAGCTAGCAAGCCCCTTTCTGGGCCCATATGAAGTAATTAAGGTAAAACGCAATGGCCGCTATGACGTTAGAAAAGCTGCCCAAGTGGAAGCTCCAAATGTTACCAGTACGAGCGCAGATAATATGAAGTTGTGGAAATACGATGTTACCAGTGAAGAGTTGATGTCGTCCGAGTCGTCCGAGGCTGACGACGAATAATCAGATGGCCGAGTGTAAAATGGTAGGCTAGCAACCCTACCATCAGCGAACTGTTCCCATCAAAAGGAGTACGCAGGAACCGAGGCAGAAGTCAGTCGTTCGAGAAGTTGAAAGTTGCGAAGTTGCGAAGTTGATCGAGCGCGTGAATACCATATTTTTAAAGTCGATTTAAGCCATTTTCATTTTTGATTTATCAAATTATTCAACTTTATTTACTGTTTTGAATTATATTCTTTTCATTAAAAGCTATTAATAAACTCACTTTTTACATGTATATTCAAGTTACGTTTTGTTTACATTTTTACAAAATTTCAATGCATACAATGTTCCCAGCTTTTCCGGCAGGAGCCAAAATTAAAAAAAATTTACACGCGACAGAGTTACATATAATTGGCCATGTGCAAATCTAAGGCCCAAACCGACCACTTTAACCATTTGTCCTTGAGCTTTATTTATTGTCACTTACTTATGTACCTACCTACTTAATTGGCGCTATTACCTCTTAAGAGATTTTGGTCGAGCTCAAATAATTGCGCCAGTCGCTCCTTCTGCCTGTTAACTAGGGCCAACTGGGAATACCAGGTGACGTCAAGTCATTTTCGGGTGCGGTATTCGCTGTCGCAAAGACGTACGGGTCCATAAATATTTCGGAGAATCTTTCTCTCGAACACTCCAAGGGCCGTTGTTGTGGTTGTTGTTCCGGCTATTCACGCCCTGTAAAGAGCGGATTTACCAATGGTCAAACTTAGTGACAGTGGCAAACAGAGTGACGCAGGACTCGCGAGGCAGCAGGGACTCCTCATCTGCTATTCGTGGCAGTTGGGCTCCTATTACGGCATTTTCCAGCCGAGAGTCGATGGTGGTGGGGACTGCTCTATGTTGTTTAGGACGCGCCGGTAAGCTTCCGGATCCAACGGTTGCGTTATATATGGCTGGATATCGTCCTTCAGTTATAGGGGATGCCTTCTGATGTACCTGGGGGGTGCCTAAACTGCAAGCAGATGCCTGCATGGGTGCCCCGAACGGTTACACCCAGCAAGGAACTGCTTGCTGAGCATGAGGTTGTGCTCCTTAACGCGGAGCACATTGACGTCTTGATGGTGATGTTCCTCAGGAGACATCGGCAGGCATCCCGTCACCGTGCGGAGCGCGTCGTTCTAGCAGGTCTGAAGCTTCATCCACTGTGCCTTACTGGTTCCCGTTGACCACACTAGTGCAGCATTGTTAATTACCAGCCGGCCAATCGCCGTGTATGTGGCCAACAACGCTTCTTTATCATTGCCCCAAGAGCTGCCGGCGAGCGACTTGAGAACATTGTTGCGGCTCTGTACTTTGTTGGCGATTGCGGTAGGTTGCGTGGAAAAGAAGAGCAAGCTGTCAAATTAAACCTCCAAAATCCTAGGGTAATTAACCGTCGGAATGGGGGTGCCATTGGCACGATGTTGACTTCCTTCGGCCTGACTTTCAAAGGTCATAAGAGACTATTGTGACTCCCTCTGGCGGTTAAGGGAGCTTGGAGACGTAGTAGTTAAACAGGAGTGGAGACAGGATGCCACCCTGTACCCGTTGTTTAATCCTCCTTAATTTAGATGTTGAGTCTCTGAATAATACCGATGATTGGCAGCCACACAGGTAGTGCGGTCCACCGTTTCAGTCCCTGCGGGAGAGTTGACGCTTCCACGTCAGCTAGTAGCGTCAAATGACTAACTGTGCCAAAGGCTTTTCACAAGTCCAACGCTACTAGAACAGTTCTCTCGCAGGGGCGGTTCCTGGTTAAGACCGCGATTCACCTGTGTGAAATTTCCACTCCCCGAATGAAATTTCCACTCGGTCGCCGCGCTTCGTCGGGTTGGATAAGGACTTCACGGTGGACCAGAGCTAACAAACACCCGTGACTAGGTTGCAGGACTTCAGATGCTCCTCCCACTTGTTCCGCTTGTTCTGATCTACCAATCTCCGAATCGCCACGTTCGAATTCCTTATGTTGAGATTGCGGGAATCGGAGTGGCGAAGACGGTCGCGCTCATTTGCTAGAGCAGCATCTCGGGGATCCTCCCTGCAGGGATGAAGCGAGCCGCAGGAGACGCAACCAGTGGGTATGGGAAGAGATCAAAAGGTATTTTCAGTGAACTCCGCGAACACGACCCAGTCACCATTTTTAAAATTGATGTAGGTCCAGTGGTCCGCGGACACAAAGTCAGCAGGTCTGTCAATCGAGATGATTATGGGTAGGTGGTCTGATGCCAGCGATAGCATAAGTTGCCCCTTTATGCTATTTATCAGACTTGTGCTAGCTATTGTTAGGTTAGGCGAGCTGCTGCAACTACCCGTAATTCTGGTCGGGGCGTCATCGTTCATCGTGCAGAATGTCGAATCGTCTATCTGCTCTGTAAAATCGTTTCCCCAACGATCAGCTGATAGGGTTCAGTGCCAGGGATCGTGCAGCGCATTGAAGTCACCAACTACCAAACGGTTTTCACCTCTGAGGAGCGCACTTATATCAGGGTTATATCCTACCGGGCAGCAGGTGACAGGGGGTATATAAACATGAAATATTTCGAGCTCGACATCGCCTGAGGAGACAGCTATTCCTTGGTAGTGTCCCTGCGGTCGATGTGTTTTTCGGTAAGACGATACTGTACTGTGTGATGGGTGATGAACGCTTAGCCACAACCATTACCTCGCTCGCGATCCTTACGATGCACATTGTAGCCGTTGTAACACAACAAGGTTGAGGTGCTGTGCAATTCCGTTTCCTGGATCGCAGCTATTGGCAGCCCGTTGCAGTTCAGCTGAAGGAGTCTCGTTTGCCTCGGGAGAGTCGTCACGGAGAGAGGTGTCAGAGAAGGGTGATGTTGCCCACCTGGTCCCTGCTGCACACGCAGTGGCACGTTAGGCTGCCTTGAGGTTTTATTTGGCAGCGCCACTACGGGCATGTGGGGTTGCGGAGCTCTACAGCAGGGAGCCAGGTAGTCACCCGACCATTCACGGGTGGTGCGCAGACCAGAATACACACGGAAGTGCCACCAGCCCTGGCACGAGTTGCACCTGACTGATGCCGCATTCCGGGATATCCTAGCCTGACACACGGAGCAGACTGTGCGGGGCACCAGGAGCTACTGGCTAGTCCCCGCACGAGGGGCGGAGCTGGGTGGGGGAGAGGAGTGACCATGTTGTTGTTGTTTTCTCCTTTGAACCGTAGAGGTTCTGCCGGTGCTAGGCACCGGTGCAGTTGGTGCAGCTAACGGGCCGTACAGGCTATGGGGGCGAACATCATGGGGCCACATAATATGCGGACCCCTCCTTATGGGTTTTAAGGCCTGATCAGACCTTAAGATGGCTCCATTCGGCGCACGAATTACACCTTACCGAAGTGGAGTTCGGATGGAGCCTTTTCTGGCAAACGCAGCAAAAATAGGTTTCTGGTCCAGGGTTTGGGTCGATGCCAGCCCTGAGCAGAAGGATGTGGAGCAACCCTGCTGCTAAAAGTTGCTCCAGAGGAGACGGACGACTTATGGGGTAGGCCGATCTAAACTGGGTTATATCGCCGAAACAACAGTCCTTGGCCGGGTGAGACCCGGGTCATTCCGGTACGTAGAACCGACTGTAGTGGGAATGATTTCAATTAATACTATTTAATGTTTTCGGATCTGATTACGAAGGCGCTGTAATGCTCAACTAATGTACATTTATAAGAATCAATATTAGTTAAAAGAGCATTATGAAATATTGATTTTAATAATTATACTGTTGATTTTCTCTCACTTCTGTCAATGGCTTGCTTTTTTCTATACTGTAGCGGATACAAAGGGGAAATCCCAAAGTGCATGTTGCTTTGAATTTGTATAAAGTATCGAGGTTTATAATGCAACATGTTATGCTCAAACTGAAGCATGTATATATTTGGCATTATTCATGGAAACTAAAACAACATTCAATTTGGAACTCGACCAAACTTCTAATAATCTTATTCGTAAATTTATTAAATCATATTAAGGCAAATGTGTCGTTCCCACGACAGTCGGTTCTACGATACCGGAACGACCCGGATTTATATCCGGCCAAGGACTGTCACTTCAGCAGCATTCCCCAAAATTGTATGGGGAATGTTTTATGCTGTTACAACAACATCAACAACAAGGCAAATGTGTGCCATCAAGATTGTATAATATTAAAGCAAGATATTGTGTAGCAGTCTTTCTGTAAATTACATTAAAATAAAAATTCCATTTATATACATATAGGTATAGTAATTTTCTACCTCTGTCATGTACATATGTACATTGAAAATTTCTTTAAAATAATGGCCCAAGGTCTTGCAGGGAACGTATTATAATACATTTGGACAATTTGTCTGTCTCTTTGAATACACTAACATCCGAAGCCTACTGAATGGATTTTCACAGCTCTTCAACATAGGGTAGTCAAAATATTAAATAAAAAAACGAGCATTATAATGCAAATAGTGTTTATTTTTTGTCACCAATTTCGTTTTTTTTAATTTTAAACCAAAATGAAAAAGAATGTCAGATGTCTGGATAGGAGCAGCGAGTCCGCCTCTGCTATTTATGTAGCGTGAAAGATAACGTTAAAATTAATCTTAATGAAAAAAATTAAAGTATCAAATATTATAGTAGGTTGAGCACATAGCCAACATTATCTGTATTTAATTGAAGTATTATATGTTTATTGTTCTAAGAGCAGGGTCATAAGCTTTATTTAGGATTACCTATCGAAAATTAAATGCCAAAATTTTGCTGTACCAGTTACTCAAGAACGTTGAGAAGTCGGCTTGAAGGTCATAAAAATCATATCGGACATTTGTTTTTATTACATGTGAAAATTTTCAACAGCAAAAAGAAACGGCTACGTTGATGTCGTTGAAAACAAATATTCAAAAGAAAAAAATTCTAAACCATTTCGATTAAATTGTTTTTATTTCTTGTATGCATTTAATACTTATATAAAACCTTTTTTATAATATTTTAATAAAATATACCCTTTGTTAACCATGAGATCACCAGCTAACCTTAGTTAAAGCCCCATGAAAATCCATTCAGTAGTTTAGGATATTACTATGTGCAACTAATGTTGACATTGGTAGTAATTACTCTCGTATCACCCAATGAGAGAAAGATCATTATAGATACTAAAGTGATACGCATCCTATTAGCTGAGGCTAAAATTAGTTAAGAACTTTTCCAAGGGATTTAAATTTAAATTTGGGAAATTATTAAAATTTATTCTAAAACTTGCGCCAAGCAAAGTATTGTTTTTGTCTCATACGAAACATTAAATCCGCATTTTGTTTGTTATAAAGTTAAGTGGACTACATTTTGTTGTGCACTAGAGCAAATTTGTTAAACAAATAAATAAACAGATAAGCTGCATAAATAATATTATTTTTTTTTAATGTCACTTACCTGTATAGTAAATGGTAGTTTCACATTCTCTGGCGGAGCGAGCGGCTGAGGATATTTCATCAAGTAACTAAATTATCCTGTATTAACATTTATTTGCACACTCTTTTGGAGCAAACGATTGGTTTTCCAGTGTAATGTAAGAATAATGCTGTTTAACTAATGTTGTATAACTATTGATGAAGTTAATTTATAATTTAAGCTTTTCTTGCAATATTGATACTTTTAGGGAATTTCAAAATGGTAAATTTTATTTTATTTTTTTCAAAATTTCAAATTCGGCTATGACTATGATACCTTCCACGGTGGAATAGAGAATTAAATGAACTCAAAAAAGAAAAAAAGTATACTGTTTAATTTACTTAAATATTTACAAATATTCTTAACAATAAGAGAGAAAACTCACGTTACAAAAGAGAAATTAAGATAGCAATCTATAACCGATTTCAACAGTCAAATAAATCCAGCACATCCTACGATTTAAATCTGGTCAAACATCAGAAGTTTTTGTGTCCTACACATTTTTGTAGCATTCACTGTGTAAAGGCGCTTAATGCTGTACAATAAAACATACTAGACAAGTCTCATTGCTGAGGAATTTGCCAAAGTATGGTCAGCAGGAGCCTCAGATGAGAAGTTTTCAGATACATTCCGTGCTGCAAAAAGATCCATGCTGCTGACAAATACAATAACTAATAATAAATATACCTCGTTTATAGAGAGAAAAATAACATTCATTGAATTTGAAATTGAAAAACTGAACTAAGACCGAATATCATGAGTTATAATTTCAAAGCTCAGTGGAAAAAGTCAAGGACTTAAAAATTTTAGGTATACTTTTCAACAAAAGATATAGTCGGAATAGTTATATTACAAACTAAAAAAGGTCTTATTAATAGTTTAAAAATAATAAAACATCTATTTAGTAATAAATACAACTGCAGCCCATCAGTTTCAATAAAGGAACTAAACGCAATAATTATGTCGAAAATCGACTTTGGCCTATTTTTATATGGTCAACAAGCTGCCTCATCTCTAAGGTGTTTAAAATCCATTTCTCATTCAGCCATCCGCATGTCAACCATTGAAAACTTCAGTGGAAAAAATGCCACCCTGGCTTTTAAAACATCAATACAAGTTTAAGTCACCTTAAAAAATCAATCACATTATCAGAGATCTACGGTAATAAATATAATTTTATTCGGAATAGATACAAGAAAAAACACATATTTTTATATACTGATGGATCCAAATCCAATGACAGTATTACTTTGGCGTCACAAAAAAATGTACGCTAAAAATGGTTATACTTTCACCTAAAAACTGTGTGTACACCGCGGAAATAATAGCTTTTTAGAAGCATTATTATTGGTCAAAGATAAAAAACGTAACTATAGGCCCGTTTCTTTGCACCCGAGTTGCAAAAGAACGCTCCAACTCGCATAAAGTTTCCTTTATTTGCAAATCAACCCAGTTAGCTCATTTTAGAGATGGGCATCGGGCAAGTTTTTTCTCGGGTCCCGTCGGGTCCCGCGGGACCGGGCGGGATCGGGAAGTAAATTTAATTTTATTTCGGGAGTGGGCGGGATAATTTTGCGTTCGGTATTTTTCGGGCGGGATCGGGCGGGATAATTTTTGAATTGACACCACTGCATTGTATTAAGCAATTCATATTTTGTACAAACGGCAACTACAAATGCAAATGTTTATTGGGCTTGCTTTTGCATATTTGTTTGTATGTATTTCAAATTGTCGTTCGCATTTGTATATATGTACGTTCACCGTTTTGAATTGCCTACTTGTTTCTTCTTCATATGAAATTTTGTTATTGTAAATACCCCGAACTTCTGCATTTGAATTTGTCATAGCGTACTGCAGAATTTACTGGCTGCCACAAATGTACATACATGTATGTACCTACAAATCCAATATGTTCACTTGTCGACGCACTTCTGCGAATTTGTTTTTGTTATATATAAGCAAAAAATAAAAAAAATCTTATTTACATTTTCGGGCGGGAAGATTTTTTTGTTAAAATTTTCGGGCGGGATCGGGCGGGAAGTTTTTTTTTGTTAATTTTCGGGCGGGAACGGGCGGGAAGATTTTTTTTTTTTAATTTTCGGGCGGGAATGGGCGGGAAGATTTATTTTTTAACCGGGAACGGGAGGGATCGGGATTTTTTTTTTCAATTTGCCCATCTCTAGCTCATTTCATGAATGTTGCGATTTATTTAGTGCTATTTAAGAACGGAAAATAGTTGTACGTGTAGTTTTTAGGTATATGTAGTTATATATTTACAAATAATATGCAAATAAAAGCGAATTAGGTTTTAAATCTTAATTTCCCATGTATTTTCTTAGGGCTAATTGACAATAGCGCAGTTTTTTCACTTCCCAACACTACATCTCAGGTCGGATATAATTTTACCCAGTGGGCTCAACTCGCATATTTTTCCGAGTTAGTGTTGTTGCTTTACATGCATTTTGCATAGAAGCAATTATGATAAAAATAATATTTCGATAACATACTTGCTATCAACCCAACCAGAAATGAAAATGATCAGTAACAGCCTCTGTTAAGGGCTGATTGATCAGAAATTTGGAGAGTAACTTGATTGTGATGTCGCACCAGATTTACCGGTGGAGAGAAATGAAAGTAAACACGTTGGTATACATGTTAGAAACATGTTAGATAATATTATCTGAACGCTTCGGCTGTTAAAACTTTTGGCAAATAGAAATTACTGCAAGTAGAAATTACTGCAACAAAACTCTGATTTCTTTATGTGTGCCCAATGGAGGTTATTTATGTATTTATGTAAAAAGTGAGTTTATTAATAGCTTTTAATGAAAAGAATATAATTCAAACCAGTAAATAAAGTTGAATAATTTGATAAATCAAAAATGAAAACCACTTCGCAACTTTCAACTTCTCGAACGACTGACTTCTGCCTCGGTTCCTGCGTACTCCTTTTGATGGGAACAGTTCGCTGATGGTAGGGTTGCTAGCCTACCATTTTACACTCGGCCATCTGATTATTCGTCGTCAGCCTCGGACGACTCGGACGACATCAACTCTTCATTGGTAACATCGTATTTCCACAACTTCATATTATCTGCGCTCGTACTGGTAACATTTGGACCTTCCACTTGGGCAGCTTTTCTAACGTCATAGCGGCCATTGCGTTTTACCTTAATTACTTCATATGGGCCCAGAAAGGGGCTTGCTAGCTTTTTTCCGGCAACAAACTGCGTACGCTTCACCGCAACAAGATCACCTTCTTTGTAAACGTACTCCTCTTTGCGCTTTTTATACGCATCTTGCGCTCGTTGTATTTCGACTTTAGCTTCCTCTCGTGTCTTTCGCCTTTCTGTGTCAAAGTCGTCTATCATTTCTTGCTCTAGCAATGATAGCAACTTATCGCTGCTTTTGTTTTGAACTTTCACGCCAAACATTAATTCGAACGGCGACGTTTTCGTTGAGCAATGAATATGGGAGTTAATTGCTTTTTGGACCTGCGGAACAAACTTGTACCACTTCGACGAATCATCAGCAGATAGCTTGGAAATTATGGAGAGAATAGATCGATTGATACGTTCGATTTGGCCGTTACCACGGGCAACACAGGTTGTAGACCAAACATGTTCAACGCCATTTTCTTTCACAAACTCATCGAAAACGTTCGATGTAAACGCCACTCCTTGGTCACTTACAATACGGGAAGGCAGGCCGAAGACGCTTGACCACTCATTCAACTTCTTAATAACTTCCTCGCAACCCGTAGATTTCATCGTGAACAACCACACAAACTTGAAAAAGCCGTCCACCATAGCAAATATAAACTTATATTTCTTTGCTGTTGAATCCATAGGGCCCAAGTGGTCGACGTGCAGCGTGTGTAGGGGCCGATCTCCTTTATCGATACAGCTTAGGTACCCTTCCTGTTTCCCCAGCTTCCTATTGTTTATTATACACCTTACACAGCTGCTAACTATTTCCCCTACTTTTCGCTCAAGGTGGGGTATCCAGAACTGTTGCTGTACGGCGTGCATCGTCTTTTGAATTGCAAAGTGGCCAACGTTGTGCGCTTCGCTTATTATCTCTCGCTCCATCGCTCTAGGCACGACCAACAGATCATTACCATCTACACTCTTGTATAAAATACTACCCTTCATTCTGAACCCGTCGTACGAACCGTGTTTTATTAATTCTCGTATAGCGCTGATGAAACTATCTTTTCCTTGAGCCACACTCAAACCTGCTGAAATACTAATATTAACGACGAAAACATTCGGATAACAGCTTAGGCAGTCAACATGCTTTAACTTACCGCCAGCTCGATGTTTAACCTCGAAATCAAAGTCTTGCAGCTGTAGAATCCACTGGGCTACTTCCCGTGGAACGTCTTTTTTCTTGACAGTTTGAGTGAATGCTATGCAGTTTGTTACCAACGTAAACTTAATGCCAAGAAGATAATGGCGAAACTTTTGTATAGCGAGATACGCGGCTTTGACTTCCAATACGTAACTGTTTAGTATTGCGCAGATGGCAACCTGCGTGTTGCATAAAATGAATAAAAGAAAATAAAATGATATTGGCAACCTTGGAGTTGCCAGTTGTTTTGGAGAAACTAGGATAGAAAGGCGTTGTTTATTTTGCGGGTATGAGAGTTTGGATTTTTTCTTGTTTATTGTTCTTTCTTTGCAGATTGTATGATGGGATGGGACTGGCGGAGGAGTGCCATCCAAAACATTGGACCTAGTAGAGCCGGATTGAAGCAAAGTAAGGAGTTAGCAGGTTATAATTTCATGTAGGCATATCATGGTGAGTTACAGTCGATAATAGTGAACAGTGGTGTTGAATGTGGTGAATAAAAGAACCATATATATATAAACAAAAAAGGGCAAGAAAGAGCGGATGAACGAAAGAGTTTTCGAACGAAGTATCGTTTCGTTTCCAGTTCGAATTATTTATTTATTGTCTCCTTTCCGTCGTTGCTCAAAAAGTTTAAGTATTAAAACGCAGAGATGCATGCACTAGATACGGTATACTTAGACGTAGTTGTCTCTTATTTTACAGTCCGCTAAAGAATTCGTATAGAAATTATGCAAACAAATTATTTATATAATTATAATTACGCAATAAATTATTGGAGTGTGTACGGAATGGTTGGAGCAATTTAACGAGTTCGATAGAGGTCAACAAAAGGTTGATCAGTTGGATAGAGTTCAACAAAGGGTTGAACAGTTGGAAAATTCGAGAATAGTGGGAAAGTTTCGATAGATTTCAACTAAAGGTTGAACAGTACGACAGAGTTCAACAAAGGGGTGAACAGTTTTGAAAAATTCGATGATAATTGGGAAGTTTCGATAGATTTCAACAAAAGGTTGAATAGTTCGATAGAGTTCAACAGAGGGTTCAACGGTTTGGTGAAGGATAAAAGTAGTTGGGAATTTTTGATGGGTCTCAACAAAAGGCAGTCTGGATAGAGTTCAAACAGTGGTTGACCATTAACGAAATATTGCAGAATAGTAATAGCTAAACAACTACGAAAGAACTGAATGAATGTGTGGATAAGACACAAGCGATTTAATGTTTGAAGTTCAACATAATCGAAAAAATAATAATAAATAAAAAATAATAATAATATCAAAAATAAAATATTATGAATGGATAAAAAGCGCATATTTTATGACTTATGCACTTAAACCCGAAACAACAGTTCTCGAACGCCCTTAATAGGTTCGAGCATATACCATAAAAATAATAAATGGTTTTGCTATGCGATAGGTTTCTACCATTGGTCCTATAAAATATACACAACAATGTATAATGTGATGAGTATTTTGCCTAAGAGCTTAGATCTATGGCTATGTATAGAAACTTGGATTGGGACTTGGGTGAGATCAAATGCTTTATGGCAAGTTAAATGTTATTGTCAAAGAGACTAGCTCACTTATTCGAACATAAAAGCATAAAGCAATGTTACAATCTTGGTTTGTTTGGTTTTTCTTTAGAATAAGAGAGTTCAGTTTCGATATATACTGCTCGGTTACTTCGAAAGTAAATTTATGAGAGAAAATAGAGTGGTGAGTTGTCACAATTGAAATTGACAATTCATTACTGGTCTTTCTGTTAAAAGCAAAAGTCGCCATTGTGTCAGGCAGTGGGAAATTTTATTAATACGCAATTAACTTCTGAGAAAAAGGAAAAACACAATTTTTTCGTGCAATAATTGAAACATTTCGAATGGTAAGGCACATTATGAGGTAAACGCGTATATATATGTGCATATTCGATTGTTTATTTTAGTAATTATGGCAGAGATCATGGAAAGCGTAGCAAAATCCATTTCACGGATATTTCAGTACTCCCAGCAGCCAGAGTTTGAAAGCGCTACTCTTGAGGAGGTGAAGATACGTTCAGACAAATTAGAAGTTTACTACGAGCGGTTTATCCAAGCTCATCAAAAGCAGGTGGAGCGTACACCTAAAAAAGCAAGCAAGTGGGATAAAATGGCGGCACATGTTGAAACGCAATACTTCGCTGCACATTCCGCACTCGCAGGTAAAGTAAATAGTTTAACACCGACTCAGAGTTATGCTGCTTTATCACAGCAACCGTTGACGGTCCAAGTTAATTGGCCACACCAGCAACATGATTTGAAAAATACTTGGGGGGATTTTGATGGCACAATCACGAAGTGGCCTGGTTTTCGTGACCGATTCATAGCGGCCATACATAACAACAAAAATGTTTCCCCAGCATTTAAGTTTTCCTATTTGAGAAAATCGTTGATAGGGAAGGCACCGCGAACGTTAGGGGAATGGCAACTTACAGACGAAAACTATGTAGAAGCATGAGTGCGATTGAACCAATTGTATAATAAAAAATACCCAATATGTCGCGAACATTTGCGGCAACTACTGCGGCTACCAAACATTGAAGGTCCACCGAAGACAAATGATCTGCAACGAATGTCGAATGTTATACACGAGGTGTTGCGGCAGCTTCGTGCACAGGGAATTCCAGTAGAAGGCTGGGATATGATAATTGTACATATATTACATGAGCGGCTAGATCCTGAGACTGGCAAACAATGGGAACTACAAAGAGTGTCGGAGACACCAACCATTAAGCAAATGTTAGAATTTTTAGATCGCCAGGCATCGGCGCTGGCAAATGTAGCTAAATTACATAGGGGATATCCATATGGAGCGCATGAGACAGTGGGTAATAGTCGAGGGCAAAATGGGAGTCGAGCAAAAAAAAAAATGATGGGGCAAAAAGCGCAGCTACGACTAACATGATGCTCTGTGCTGCCTGTGGGCGTGATCATACAATTTGGACATGTGGGGAGTTTATTGGGCTGAATTTACGTGCACGCGAAGACTTAGTAAACAAATGTAAGCTTTGTAGGAACTGTTTAAAGCGTGGCCATATTGCTAATAATTGTTTCCAAGGGCCATGTTCACGTTGCGCAGGGCAGGTTAAGCACAATAGCTTACTGTGTACTACAACGGAAGTCACAAAGCAAGCCTTGTTAGTCAAAGTGGGTGGCCTACATGGGCGCGAGGCCAAAGGAGAATTAGAGAAAGAGGCTATTAAGCGGCAGCATAGCCTAGTTCCCAACCATATTCAAGCGGTTCAGCTTAAAGAGCCAAATCATGTTTCAGCAATCGATGAAAAAAATAAAGAGAGTTGATATGCAATTGAATCTGCTGCAGAAGCAGGAGCAATTGATAAAGAGACGCAAAGTTGTATTGGAACGAGAAAAAGATTGTAATGCTATAGAAAGAGAAATAAAAGCAAATCAGAAGTACAGAATGTCTTTTAACTTTGAGGAAGATTTGAGACCTGCCTTGTTGCCAACAGTGATGGTTAAGTTAGAGGCAGAAGGTCAATGCTTTGGTCCCGTTCGAGCATTGTTGGACAGTGGGGCGCAACCGAACCTGATCGCATCTAGCTTGCAGGATGCACATTGTTTTTCTACCTTGTCGGCGACTCGTAAGATGATTGGAATTGAGGGGAAGTCTATTGGTGTAAGCCGTCGTGTATTTTTGAAAGTGAGGCCTTGGTTTGATGAGGAAAGCTATATAGAAGAAGAGTTTTGGATACTGCCTAGTGAATGCAACTGGGAACCTACGCTACCAAATGTATTGAGTAGTGAGCGCACTATACATACCTCACTGTCAATACAGTTAGCTGATCCGACGTACTGGAAACCAGAAAAAGTATTGGTTATTCTTAACGAGTATTTGCAAAGGTTTTGGTGGCAGTACACCATACAGAATCAACTGGAATGATACTTATTGAAACGGGTTTAGGGCTTGTAGTATGTGGCACACAAGAACCCCAGATCGACGACGACATTGGAAAACTGACGTCGTACATAAATTGCACATGTTTTGAGGAGCTTGGTGATTTGGTCAAACGGTTTTGGCAACTAGATGAGATTTCTACCTTTTCACACGGAAGAGGAGGAGAAAGTCGAAAAACTATTTTTAGAAACATATTCACGAGACAGTACTGGGAGGTTTACGGTATCTATTCCTATAAAAGAAGACACAAGCGACATAGGGTGTTCAAGGGGAATTGCTCTGCAGAGGTTTTTGGCACTGGAAAATTACAACGGGACTTGGCAGAAATCATTATGAGGTTCCGTAGACATAAGGTGGGCGTAGTGGGCGATATCAAAATGATGTTCAGGCAGGTACGTGTCAACAAGGAGCAGTGGAACTTACAACGTGTATTATGGAGAGAGAGTAGTAGTGAACCCCTCAAAGAATATTGTTTAAAAGTAGTCACCTACGGAATGACATCGTCTGCCTTCAATGCTGTTCGTGCTGTCATACAGTGTGGGCGAAATGCAGATAATGAACACCCGGAAGCCTCCAAGATAATTGAAAATGACTTATACATGGATGATTGTATTACTGGAGCGCAAAGCGAGGAACAAGCGATACATATGATCAAGCTGGTGCATAACATACTACTAGGTGGAGGTTTCGAAATGAGAAAATGGAAGTCCAATACCAAAAAGCTTATGGAAATAATGCTGTCGGGAGAAGAGGAAGTGAATTTGTTGATAGACGATGAACGAGCTACGGTATTAGGGCTTAAATGGAATATTGCTCGAGATCAATTTTCTTTGATACAAGATTTAAGGCGTCTTGGTTTAGAGTGGGATACCCCTGTAGGAAAGGACATAGACGTGCGCTTCAGAGAATATTGGGAAGGTATGATAGATTTAGAGCAATTTTTCCTGGACAGATGGATTGGAACTGGTGATGATCAAATCGTCGAACTGCATGGGTTCTCTGATGCGTCAACGATGGAGCTGTTATTTATGTACGAGTCGGAGACAGGAATGAAATCGCGAACACCACACTGCTTGTCTCCAAATCACGAGTAGCTCCTATGAAAATGATTTCGGTGCCACGTTTAGAGTTAGCGGCCGCTGAGCTTTTATCACGTTTATTGGTCGAGGTCACAAAGGCAATGGAGTTCTCCAATGTTAAGTATACGTTGTGGACAGACTCCCAGGTGGTGCTGCATTGGGTTAGTAAAATACCACGAAATCTAAAAACCTTTGTAGCAAATCGCGTGTCGTCGATACAAACAAACACAGAGGTGAAGAGATGGAGATATGTAAGTACAAAAGATAATCCAGCCGATCTGTTAAGCCGCGGCATGAAACCAGCGGAGATTATATATAGCGATGTATGGATGCATGGACCGACGTGGTTACGGCAAGGCTCAGCATGCTGGCCTGATTGTGTGTTTGTGCCAAACACAGCGGGGGAGGTTGATTACGAATGTAAAGCATTTGCGATGGTGAACCTCAAAGAGCCCTTGCAAATTTCAAAACGTACGTCAAAAGAGACGGTGGCCTTAATTGATTATGTAGATACGCTAGACAGAGCGGTCAATGTGGTTGGATATTTGTACCAATTTATTTCGAACGCTCAGAGGCATGGAGGGAGGAGAAGGAAGAGAGGTGAAATAACTCATACAGCACTTAATAACGAGCATAGAGCTAAGTCGATGAATTTCCTACTGAAGCAGGAGCAAGAGAAGTTTTATGACAGAGAGATTGTGTGCTTGAAAAGTGGTAAACAGGTTTCAGAGCAAAGCAAGATCGAGCCCCTGAAACCAATAATAGTAAAGGGTCTTCTCAAGGTTCATGGTCGTCTGAAGAATTCTCATTTAGATGAGAACATGCGGCATCCAGTGATAGTACCCAGTGGGTCCAGATTGGGATGGCTGATTATGGACCATGCTCATCGGCAAACAAAGCATGGTGGCGTGCAGGTAATGATGCAGTACATTCGGCAGAACTATTGGATTACACGTATGCGTAGCCTACTAAGACAATATTTGCACAAGTGTTTGACTTGTGCTAGACACAGTCAACGAATAGAGTCAGAATTGATGGCAGACCTACCTGCTGATCGAATACAAGCTGGGAAACCATTCCTACATGTAGGCGTGGATTATGCTGGACCTTTGGACATAAAAATGATTGACAGAGAAGGTAACCAAATTGTTCGTCAAGAGGTATGGATAGCTGTATTTGTATGTCTAAAAACAAGAGCCGCCCATCTGGATGTGGTAGGACACGACGAGGGCGATGTGAACGAATATACAGCGATAACGGTACAGCGTTTTTCGGAGCGTCTAAAGAAATTCAGCGAGCTGTGGAGAGCTGGTATAAGGATGACATGTTTCAGCACTTGTCAATAAAAGGTACTGAGTGGAAATTTATGACGCCGGCGGCTCCACACCAAGGTGGTTTATACGAAGCTGCAGTCAAGTCGATGAAGCATCATCTTATTCGTGTCATAGGCATGCGCGTGCTACCTTTCGAGCAGTTAAGGACGTTGCTGGCACAAATCGAAGCAATACTCAACTCTCGACCGCTGCACCCATTAAATGACGATCCAGAAGATCTACATGCACTAACTCCTGGACATTTTATAACGGGAGAGCCTTTGGTATTTTATTTTATTTTTATTTTTTTATTTTTATTTGTTTATGAAATCAATGAATACAAAATTCTTACAGACAACACATATTAGAGAGTATCACATATTAATTTTTTATTTATTTAGTCTACAGAAAGATACATATTTCTACAGACAACTTATTGATTAATTTGTAAATACATATATGTTTGGAGTTAAAAAAGGTATAATCTTTATAATGGCTGACATCGAATATAAGTGTGCAACCAGTGGAGACACCAGTAGGGACGTCGGTGGTATACTTTTAGAAAAGCATGTATGTACGCCAGAAGGGACGCCAACAGAACGCCAGAAAGGACGCCAGTTTGGGTGTATATTCTTCTACATTATTTATAAAATTCATTTAAAAGCATTTTAAAGTTATATTTAGAAGAACCAAAAACAATGGCCAGAGTAGTTGAAAGCAAATTGAACTCTTTTAAAGTACGAAGTAAAGGAGCGTGAGAGGCATAAATAGCTCGGACTCTTTCTAAGAAGAAAGGGTCATGATTTCGAAGACTTCTTTGCGGAATGTGAAAATAAATTCGTTCGAGAAGGAACGGAGAATCAATCTCTCCACTTAAGATGTCAAACACGAAGGAGAGTGAGAGAATATTCCTCCTAATATGTAAGGATTTGAGATTAATTAACAAACATCTAGCATTGTACGGAGGTATTGGTTCTACAAAGTTAAGAGATCGGAGAGCAAATTTTACAAAAATTTTCTGAATACGTTCAAGTCTTTTAATGTAACAGTCGTGATACGGTCTCCATATGAATACAGCATATTCCAGCTTGGAGCGAACAAGCGAAGTATATAACAGCTTTAGAGTGTAAGGATCTGTGAAATCTGTACAAAATCGGCGCAGGAAGGCAAGCATTGAGTAAGCCTTAGCGATAGTGCAGTTTATGTGACTATGGAATAAGAATTTGGTATCAAAAACCACCCCAAGGTCGGAAATTTCATCAAGAGTGGTGAGCCGAGAGTCATTAATGAAATATGTAGTAGGAATGAGGGAACGAGACTTAGAGAAAGAAAGATGAAAACATTTACCAATGTTTAATGGCAATTGATTTTTTCTGCACCACGTTATTACATTATTTAGGTCTGATTGAACCTTTAAGGAGTCTGAGGGCCTCGAAATTGTAGTAAAAATTTTCAAGTCATCCGCATAAAAAAGAAAGTTAGAGTTAACGAAGCAATCAGATATATCATTTATAAACAATACAAAGAACAAAGGGCCCAAGATACTACCTTGGGGAACCCCAGACGAGGCAATAAAAGGATAGGAGGGAACGTTATCAACAACAACTACACAATAACGAAGGGAAAGGTAAGACTCCACCCAAGACAGGAACACAGAATGAAAGCCAAGACTAGCTAATTTGGAAATTAAAATTGAGTGGTTGACCTTATCAAATGCTTTGGAAAAGTCAGTATATACCACATCAACCTGGAGACGATCATTAGAGGCGGACATACAACATTCTGTGAATACAGCTAGGTTTGTTACCGTCGACCTACCGGCCACAAAGCCATGCTGGTTGTCAGATATTAAACGTTTAACTGAAAAATACAACTTCTGCTTAACTGTGTATTCAAATAGTTTAGAAACTGTCGACAGTTTGGAAATAGGCCGATAATTTGCAACGTTATTCTTATTACCATGTTTAAAAATAGGTGTAATAGAGGTTATCTTCCAAGCTTCAATGAATTCTCCGCATAACAGGGACTTATTGAAGATTAACAACAGTGGATAAGCAAAAGCTTCACACTTTTTTAGAAGAATAGGGGATAATCCATCTATATCAGTTTGCGAATTAGACTTGATATGCAAAATTCCATCCATAACGTCATCAAGGGATAAAGACAAAGAACCAAAGTTGATCGGGGAACTAACATTTGGGATAATATTACTGGCGGGGTCAGACTCCGGTTCAAAATTAGACTGAAAGAAATCAGCAAAGAGATTAGCAGCATTTTCAGGGGTTGACGCGTGGGAATCATCATAGAAAATGTCGGATGGAATACTAGAGCAAGACCGTTTGGTCTTAACAAAATTCCAGAAAGACTTGGGGTTGGATTTTATGTCACATTCATATTTACGAATAAAGTCCCTATGAAGATTTTTACTCATAACTTTAAATTCACTAGCATATCGCAGGTATTTGTCCTTATGCACTAACGATTTAGATGACTTGAATTTCTTATAGTATCTATTTCTCAGATTCTTTAACCTCTTCAGATCCTTAGTATGCCAAGGAATTTTATAATGATTCCTTTTTAATAGCGGAATATTATTGATACAAATTTCCCTGGTTTTGTTTTTAAAAACATCAAAGCATTCCGCGACACTGGCCCTTTCAAATAAAATGTCCCAGTCTAATGCTGAAATCTCACTGTTGACAATTTGAAAATTGCAACGATTAAAGCAAAAACTTGTGGGTTGACTAATATTTCTGCTTTTAAAATCGTAAAATTCAAGATTAAGAACGAGCGGGACATGATGCATACCGGCAGCAGATAATGGGTCTAGACATTCATGTAAAGAAAAATGCATGCCATCATTAATAAGAATTAGGTCAACAAATCTGGCAAGCTTGTTAGCAAAACTGTTTACCTGAAAGAGACTAGTACTTAAGAAATAATCTATTAAGTAAGATTCGGAGAAGGTGGTAATATTTTTTGGACATAGCGCCACGCTATTATCTATATGCGACCATACTACATTGCAAAGATTAAAATCTCCAAGAATGCAGAACTTACTACTATCATGCCTCGATATCATATCGACTACATTATCCACGTGCGCTTTGTATAGAAAATCCGCACTGGAAGGGGGTATATAGGACGTACAAATAAAGATATCCGAAATTCCGTGAATTAATACACAAAGTTGGTCTAGAAGAGGGTTATTATTATCTAGTGGCACTAGCGAAGATCGAAATCGTCGCCGAACGGCAATGAGCACACCACCACCTCTTGAGAGTCCAGTCTTCACAACATCCCGGTCTTTTCTGTAAACATTGTACAACTTACAGTCAAAAAATTCGTTCTCACAAAAATCCGCGTTCAACCATGTCTCCACTAGCACAAACACGTCATAGTCCATATGAGCGGTCATATTAAAGAGGAGTTTAGATTTAGTCCTAATACCAGATACATTTTGATAATATATCCTCAGGAACGTAGAGTGAGATTTAACCTGAGTAGCGCCAGTTATTGAATTTGCGGTGGAGCGTCGCTTTTTTGAAAAAAACGGAAAGGACGAATCTTTACATTAATGGGCCAGATATTCGCGTTTAATAACTTATCATAAAAACATTCAGATACACCTAATTTAAAATTAATCTTTTTAAAATCTTCCACTTGGGCATCTTTTTTTATAAGCATATAACAGTTAAGATACTTTTTATCAATTTCAGCATGTTTAGCAACGTAAGTTAAGATATTATCCACAGTTACGGTAGGTGAAAAAGAAGATATGTGTAGCCACTTCATAGAATGAATAACGGTTAATTCATTATTGTCATTAGAACCAAACCGAACCAATGGTTGTTTGGGATTCTTGCGTGGATTTTTGGCTACGGTTTTCCATTCTGGATTACTGCTATTAGAAGGAGAAGATGATTGAGCTGATACGGGAAAATCCGACATATCAGGTATTGACAGTTGTACACGTTGAGATGTAGGAGCAGAAGAGTTCGGCATTGCGGACACTTTACTAGCAGCTGACTTCATAGGCAGAGCAGAAGTAATAACAGGCGCAGCAACACTTGGCGATATCTTCGCCTTGGCAGCGTAAGAGACAGCAGCGCTATAGGTAACAGCAGAGCGCGGCGCAGCGACAGCAGGAACAAGAGAGAGCGAAGCATTGACAACAGCATTAGACGAAGTAGACGTACTAGCGGGCATAGTAACACTTGACAGCCGCTCTGCGTTAGCAGCATTAGAGACAGCAGGTACAAAAGTGTGCGAAGCAGAGACACAAGGAGTGTCATTGTTTGATGGCGAAGAGCACACAAGAGTTTGAGTAGCAGCGGCAAATGTATTATTGCTTGTAAAAGCACCAATGATGCCGTGCATTTTCTTTATTTCTGCGGTAAGCGAAATAATAGCGTTATCTTTGTCACTTAGTTTGGAATTAAGAGAAAGAATTGTATAATGTAGATTGTCCGATTTTAAAGCCAATCGCTTATTGTATTCGTGCAGAGTACTTAGCACTGAGAGCACACGCACATTCTCGGTTCTAAGAGCTGAGATTTCGTTGGCTAAAGTTTGCAATGTTATTTGTTGCTTGATGACTTGTACATTAGAAGGCTTGTCATTTACACTTTTAGATGTAGTAGCACTCTTAGCAGTAGCCGTCCCCTCCGCAGCAGCGGTTACAAGGGTTATTTGTTGTTTATGGATTTGCATATTTGATGATTTGTCATTTACGCATTTTGAATTATTAGCACTTTTATCAGCAGTTGACTCTTCCGAAGCAGCGGGCGAAAGAGGCACACAAATAGAACCGCGACGCACAGCCATACACTCTTTACAGAAAAAAGGTTTATTCGAACTCTGTAGAAAATCGAGATCTGCTTGTATCATACCAACACAAACCAAGTGAGAGAACTCATTGCACTTGGCGCACTGAACTTTGGCTTGAGCACGATCGACTTTCTGTCCGCAAACGCAAGGCATAATGTAAAATAATATTGATTATATTAACTTTTATTTGTGGTAGGCGAATTAAATAGTAAGAGTCACTGTCTCAAGGTTTTGGCAACCATAATAGAAAATTTTCACAATTTAAAAGGCGGCGGAATTTAATAAATATTTACGATTTGCTAGAGCGAGTGGAAAACACGTCTGCACTGTCGGCGATATTGCCATTTGATATAGCACAGACATCGTCAAGTAAGGGTACTGCACTATGGAAAGAAAGGCAACGTATGGTGAAGACCTTTTGGGAAAGGTGGCATAATGAGTATCTGACATCACTTCAAGAGCGGAAAAAATGACGCAAAAGTTCGGAACGGGTGCAACTTGGGCAATTGGTGCTTATAAAAAGTGAAAATTTTCCTCCTGCACAGTGGGCTCTAGGACGCGTCATAGAACTTCATCCAAGCGCAGGCAAGCTAGTGCGATCAGTGACGATTCAGACATCGACAAGGGTTCTTCGCAGACCAGTACAGAAAATTTGTATTTTACCTATTGAGGACTGAGCTTTCCATACATTTGAAAACCGTAGGTTTTCCGGGGGACTGTTTAGTATTGCGCAGATGGCAACCTGCGTGTTGCATAAAATGAATAAAAGAAAATAAAATGATATTGGCAACCTTGGAGTTGCCAGTTGTTTTGGAGAAATTAGAATAGAAAGGCGTTGTTTATTTTGCGCGTATGAGAGTTTGGATTTTTTCTTGTTTATTGTTCTTTCTTTGCAGATTGTATGATGGAATGGGACTGGCGGAGGAGTGCCATCCAAAACAGTAACTATGGCGCTTAGAGTCACTTGACGTCGTTTTCTTACTCCAGAAAAATACAGGATGCAGTTGTTGGTCAAATTTTTGCAGCAGCGTTGCACCATAGCCGTCTTTTGACGCATCTGTATGTAGCTCCGTAGGTGAATTTCTACAGTAGATTTTTAGCACAGGCTCACGACACAAGGCGTCTTTTAATTTCCTTATCAAATCTAGTTCGACTGCCTCGATTTTGAATGGCATATCTTTCTTCAACAAGTTTGTCAGTGGGCGAGCCAACTGTGCATACCCTCTGATGAACTTTCGGAAAACCCCTGTTAAGCCTAGGAACGACCGAACCGCTTTAATGTTCTTCGGTGTGCAAAAATGTTTGACGGCGTCTGTTTTTTCCCTACCGGGCCAAATTTGGCCATTCTCTACCGTATGCCCCAGAAAATCGATTTTTCTCTTTAGGAAATGGCACTTCTTCCAATTAATCTTCAGGTCAAATCTGGCGGCTATCTCTGAGACCAGCTTCAGCTTCCCGATGCACTCTTCATCTGTTTGAGCATAGACAATGATATCGTCCATATATAGTTCCATTACGTCTTGAACGATTAGCCCTTGGAACACGCAATTGACGAAACGTATGAACGCAGAGGGGGAATTGCAAAAGCCAAAGGGAGCCCGATTGAACTCATATAGTCCCTCTTTTGTGATGAACGCGGTGGATTTTTTGTCTGATTCTTCAATTGGGACATGGAAAACCCCATTTTCCAAGTCCATAACACTGAAAACTTTGGCCGCTTGCAGCTTCTCAAGCACGTCGTCGATAAGAGGTACCGGGAAGCAATCTTTGAGTACCATACTGTTAAGTTGCCGAAAGTCAACGCAAACTCTAAAGGATCCGTCTTTTTTCTTAACAGTTACCACTCTACTCGCGAATTTGGTTGACGAATTGCGTACAATGCCGCTCTGCAACCAATTTTCCACTTGCATTTTTATTGCTTCGCTTTCAACCGGTGGGTGGCGCTTGGTTGCTGTCGCAACGGTGTGATGTTCCCATCGGGTACAATTTTGAGCGTAACTGGGCACTCGACATACGACTTAACCGGCTGATACTCGTTGATTAGTGACTGAATCACCGGTTTGAACTGCGATGGGGAGCTTATATCCACCATATTTTCAACCACATTGTATACTTATAACTTGTTAACCTCATTGGAATTATCACACTCCGGTAGAGTAAATTTGAACCCACTTTCATCAATTGTGACGTAAAATTTGGAGACGAAGTCATAGCCTAACAATACGTCATGCCCAACTTTGCTGTCGTGGACTACGATGAACCGCTGCTTTGTTTTGACGCCATCTACATGAACTACGCATATAAACGCACCTATTGGCATAGTTTTGTTATTACCCAGTCCACGCAAAACGGAATTACATTTTTGCATATCAACATTGCTGAGCATTTTGTAGATACGGTCCTTGACAATCGAAACGTCGGACCCTGTGTCCACCAGCAACTGACTTCAGTCTTATTTAAGCTTATAACTTTAAAACGCCTACAGTCTTTCACAACTTGTACACTTTTTGAGGCTTGGGACAATTTTTTGAAATATGTCCATTAGCGTTGCACCTAAAACATTTTGTCCCAGCCTTAAAGTTTTTCCTTAAATGCTCCGCTGAGCTGCAATTAAAGCAGTGATTAACTTTTGCACTTTGCAAACTTTTTTTGCCGCCACTTTGTGTATTTTTACTTTTATCTTCACTTTCGTTTATGTGTTCGTACATTTCATGCTTTTCATAGAGCTCAGACCATGATTTACAGCTATACATAGTGTATTTGAACTCGCTTTTCATATCTAACCCGTCAACTATATAACGAATTACGGAATCTGTGTCAACATTACCAAGAGCGGCTATTTTCTTCATTCGCAACACATATTCATGAAACGTCTCCTCCGTACTCTTCTTTCTCTCACTAAGTTTCTTATGCACTTCTGCACTTCCCCATTTCTTCTTAAATTCTGCTTCTAATGTCTTCCTTAAATCTTCGTACGTACTCAAAAACACGGATTCTAGGTACAATTGCGCAGTCTTAGTCATTTTGCTGCGCGCCTGCACGTATTTTTGCTTTCCACTTAGCCCGTAAGCATCTGCGTTCTGTTCAAAGTTCGAAAACCAATGTTCAACGGGCATGCTTTGACCATCGTAATCCGGCACAACCTTCGCAAAATTTTCTGCTGTAATTTTAGGTTCGTTTTGTTTAATTTCATCGGATTGAATTTTCAACGTAAGTAATTGGATGATTTCTTGAAGTGTTTTATTATTTTCATCCATCTTAGCTTCCATCTTTTTATCACTTTTTATGTTCCTTACTTCACTTGCTAAATCGTCTTTACATTCGTCCGCGGAGCGGACCTCTTTTATTAGTGCTTGCGAGCGTGTATTATAATATTGTTGCTCTTTTTGTGATATAGCATTTTCTAGCGCTTCTGCTCTTTTCATCGCATTCCTTTGCGACAATAACTACTTACACACGCGCAGTTTCAACTTTTATTATTATTTTTTTTTTTTAAGTTTTGCTTATAACGGATTAGAAATCTCGTCGATCGCACACCGAATTTTGTTATCTTTTATGTGGCTGATAGGTTGAGCCCCCAAATGTAAAAAGTGAGTTTATTAATAGCTTTTAATGAAAAGAATATAATTCAAAACAGTAAATAAAGTTGAATAATTTGATAAATCAAAAATGAAAACGACTTAAATCGACTTTAAAAATATGGTATTCACGCGCTCGATCAACTTCGCAACTTCGCAGCTTTCAACTTCTCGAACGACAGACTTCTGCCTCGGTTCCTGCGTGCTCCTTTTGATGGGAACAGTTCGCTGATGGCAGGGTTGCTAGCCTACCGTTTTACATTTGTTTATTTGAAAGCTCAAATTACAATTGTAAATTAGCTGACCAGCCATAGCAACATAGGCCTTAGGCTAAGTTTATATACATACATATATATTTGCATATAATGCAGTATTAAACATTTAGAACTACATTAAACTTAATAGACTGCAACAAGTTATAACAATGAACACATGAAGAAAACATAAGTATAAAAAAAATAGTATTCAATGGTTCGGAAATACAAAGAATTTAATTTATGTATTATATTATATTATAGCATACGCACTAAAATTGTTAAACACGTTGAAAGTATACGCATGATGGCGAGTATACATATGTACATATGCGGTTTTTGTAAACAGAATCTGTTATGAAGTAGAAATTCAGTCAAAAGTTTCAAATTAGACAGAGAAGAATTAAGTTAGGATGACGGTGCGAATTGTCAAAGTCCATTAATATTTCTCGTAAACCTCGCAACCCCAATGGCCGACGGAGGGAATTGTGAGAGTGCCGGTTAACAGAGCTGAGCGAAGAAAAAATTTGTTTACAGACTATGATTTTTGATAAATTTTAATTGTTTGGGTTCGAATTTTAGATTTTGCAAATATATTAACAAATTGATATAAGCATCTAAATATTTAATTTGACGTGAAATTCGCCTTTACTCTTATTAAAGTAATTAAAGCGAGCCAATTTTGATTTATGCATGCAACCATACATATGTCAGAATAATGTATGTATATACAGGGTTTTTCAATAGGAACGCTACTAAAGTTTTTTTAAATAATACAAAAACGGCTTGGGATATGAATTAAACTATTTATTCCTGTGAAAGTACATTCGATGTCATTATGTATGGAACTGGATTTCTTTTGCATGGGCACCACGGGCACACTTGCAGAAGTCCAGACGCTGAACCCAATTTTCGACGGTTTTCAAGCATAAATCGTTGCTGGCTTGTTGGCATAGACCATAGACTTGACGTAGCCCCACAGGAAATAGTCTAACGGCGTCAAATCGCACGACCGAGACGGCCAATTGACTGGGCAATTTCGTGAGATAACACGTTCACCAAACATGGTTTTCAATAAATCGATTGTGACATTCGCTGTGTGGCTTGTGCCGCAGCCTGTTGAAACCACATATTGTCCAAGTCCATATCATCCAATTCGGGCCAAAAATATTCTGTTATCATTGAGTGGTAGCGATTCCCATTCACAGTAACGTGTCGGTCTTGATCATCACGGAAGAAGTACGGCCCAATGACGCCGCCGGCGCATAAACCGCACCAAATCGTAATTTTTTCGGGATTCATCGTTTGCTGTCACTATCGGTCTACTTTTGTAGCGTCCCCATTGCAAGACCCTTAAGTATGTACTTATATTATAAGCGTTACAATCGTTATCATACTAAGTATATATATGTATGCATGTACATAGATAATATGTAGTACCTACATATATGAATATACAAATATATGTGCACACGTATATAAATCTATATGTATACTTACATGTGTACATGCATATGTATGTACATATGTTGAATAAGTATGTACATTTGTACGAAAAAATGTCAACAAGTGCACATGCATTCATATGCATTTATATCTATATATATGTATTTATTGTTATGTGTATACAGCATTTATTTCATCCCTTCGCCTGCGTGTCTGTTTTCAACCGCAGCGCAACTGCAGTACAACAACAAAAAATTCACTCATAAAACCCCACCCTAACTCACATAATAAATAGTTTTATAACGTCTTATTTTCCTAATGCATGGAAAGTTGCTACTGTGCTTCCTATAGCCAATTAGTATACTGCCTGCTCTGTCAAAAGTCGCTGAATCTCTGATGTTTCAGCAAATCTACAACCATGTCGATAAATTCAACAGCTTGTCTCTCTTTCAGTCTGAATTTATTTAATTATTTATTTATTCAGTCTAAAAAATACAGGATTTCTTACAGACTATACAAGACTACGGGAATACAAATAGTTTTGCAAAATAAGGTTTACCTAATTAATTCATTTAATAATAGCTTGAAATTTTGCTTAGTTAACGAAAAATCAAGAGCGAGAGAATTTGAGACTTGATTAAATTCTTTCGAAGTTCTAAGAAAAGGTGCATAAGAAGCATAAACAGTCCTGGCACGCTCCAAGAAGAACAAATCATTACTCCTCAAGTTTCTTTGAGGAATATGGAAGTAAATACGCTCTAGAAGAGCTGGAGAGTCGATTACTCCACTTACAACATCAAAAACAAAGCAGATTGAAAGTATACTGCTCCTACTTTCTAAAGATTTTAAGTTTATCAATGCACATCTTGAACTATACGATGGAATCGGATCAGAGAAGAATAATGATCTAAGAGCAAAACGCAGAAACTTCTTCTGAATGGTTTCTAGTCTATTAATGTGACAACGGTGATATGGCCTCCATATAAATACTGCATATTCTAACTTAGATCGCACAAGCGAAGTAAATAGTACCTTTAAAGTGTATGGGCAAGTAAAATCAGCACCAAAACGACGAATGAAAGCAAAGGTAGAATAAGACTTGGCGATGATGAAATTTAAGTGATTGAGAAACGTAAATTTCGAATCAAAAATTACTCCTAAGTCCGAGACCACATTCAAAGTAGTGAGTCGGGAATTATTAACAAAATACGAGGTAGAAATAACTTCCCTAGACTTTGAAAACGACAGATGAGAGCATTTCTTAATGTTTAAATGAAGTCGATTCCGATCACACCACGCCACAACATTATTAAGATCCAGCTGGAGCTTGAAAGAATCCGAAAGGCTTGAGATTATGTTAAATATTTTCAAATCATCTGCATACAGGAGGAAGTTAGAGAAGTGAAAACATTCAGAAATATCATTAATAAAAATTATAAATAGCAATGGGCCCAAAATACTCCCCTGAGGAACACCGGAAGTACCTATAAAAGAATGCGAAGAGTTGTCGTCGACAACAACTACACATTTACGACGAGAGAGATACGACTTAACCCATTTTAAGAAAATGGAGTGAAACCCAAAACTAAACAGTTTAGAAACTAAAATCGAGTGACTAACTCTATCAAACGCCTTAGAAAAATCCGTATACACAGTATCTACTTGAAGTCTATTATTGAAGGCAGACGTACAATATTCAGAAAAAACAGCAAGATTGGTGACGGTTGATCTACCAGCCATGAAGCCATGCTGGTTATTAGAAATACAGCGCTTTACTGCGAAATATAATTTCTGTTTGATGATATATTCAAATAATTTTGATGTTGTAGAAAGTTTCGAAATAGGCCTATAGTTAGAAATATCACATTTATTACCACTTTTAAATACAGGTGTGATACTTGTAACCTTCCAGGCATCTATGAATTCACCACAACCTAAGGATTTATTAAAAATTAGCAAAAGTGGATAGGCCAAGGCCGAAAATTTCTTGAAAAGATGAGATGAAAACCCATCAACATCAACTTGCCAGGAGCTTTTGATTTTCTGAATGCCTTCACAAACATCATCAATGACAAGCGATAAAGACCCAAAATTAATAGCAGAGTTGACGTTACAAGTGTCAACCATTAATGCTTCAGACCCAGGATCAAAATTTGAACTAAAAAATTTCGCGAAAAGATCAGCAGCATCTTGAGTTGAGGAGGCATATTCTCCATTGTAAAATACATCCGAGGGAATACTAGAACAGGACTTTTTGGATTTCACATAACGCCAAAAAGCCTTTGGATTTAATTTGATTTCAATTTCGAACTTACGAACATAGTTTTGCTGAAGCGTTTTACTTAAAGACTTAAACTTTTTGGAGTAATGAAGATATTTGTATTTATATACTAAAGCTCCTGATACTTTAAACTTTTTAAAAAATTTATTTCTCAAATTCTTAAGCTTTTTTAATCTTTTTGTATGCCATGGAATTTTGTAGTGATTCGCATTATTGCGGGGTACATATCTATAGCAAATTTCATTAATCTTGGATTTAAAAGTGTCAAAACAATCCGAAACCTTAATACCAGCAAAAATTGAGTCCCAATCTATCAAAGAAATTGCATTATTCACACTGTAGAAATTACAACTTTTAAAGCAAAAATTATTAGATTTATTATTAGATTTATTATCACCCCCAATACTTTTAAATCTGTAAGATTTTAGATTAATAATAAGCGGTATGTGATGATAGCCAGAACACGATAAGGGATCAAGACATTCACTAAGTGAAAAGTGCAGGTTATCATTAATAAAAATAAGATCAAGAATTCTAGAAAGCTTGTTTGCAAAACTATTAATTTGAATAAGATTAAAACTTAAAAAGTTATCTACTAAGTACAACTCCGGAAAGCTATTAATATTATTAGGGGTTAAACCATAATGATCGCCATGTGACCATTCAATATTAGGTAAGTTGAAGTCACCAAGAATACAAAAACTGTCATTATGATAATTAGAGACGAGAGCAGTTATATTGTCCACATGCACTTTGTAAAGACTATCTGGACTAGACGGAGGAATGTAAGAAGCACAGATGTAGATATTTGTGATACCATACACCAAGACGCAAAGTTGGTCCAAAAGTGAATCCATATTTACTAAACGCACGAATGATGAGCGTAGTCGCCTCTGAACAGCTATTAAAATTCCACCACCTCTTGAATATCCAGTTTTACTTGCATCACGGTCTTTCCGATAAACATTAAAAAGATTGTGGTCAAAATATTCGTTATCATAAAATTCCGCATTCAACCATGACTCAGTAAGAACGAAGACATCATAGTCCAGGTGAGCACTCATATTAAAAAGTGCCCTGGACTTAGTTCGGAGTCCAGATACATTTTGATAGTATATTTTAAGCGAATTGATAAGAGGTTTATGCATAACGGAGTCAGTTACGGTTTTGGTAGTATAGCACCCTCGTTTTGAAAAAACTTAAACGGACGTACAGTAACATCAGCAGGCCAAATCGCTGAATTCAAGAGAGTCTCAAAATATATAGACGGTACTCCGATCTTGAAATTGATTCGCTTTAAAGTTTTTACAGCAACATCTTTTTTTACGAGCATATAACAGGAAATAAAATTACGATCAATAGACGCATGTTTCGAAACATATGTGACAACATTGTCAGAAGTGACCGAGTTCTTAAATGACGATAGATGTAGCCATTTTATTCTATGTGCAACCTCAAGTTCACTACTCGTATTACATCCAACAATACTCTTTGATTTCTTACTGGGGCGTTTGTCACCAAGAACCTTGGCAGAAGTAGTATTATTTGAGGCAGAAAATACAGATGAGCCAGCAACATTAGCATAAGTCAAAGGCATAAAAGCTTCAGCATTAACATTAACAGTAGCGCCAACATCCGACGTAACAGGATAGGAAGCAGCAGGCGAGAGACATTGCTCAATCGGCAGCATACGCACAGCAGCGACAGTGTCACCTTTGTCATTCGGCACAACAGCATGAGGGCGATCAGTAACATTAGATTGATCAGTATCAGCAGAGCGAGAGCAGTTAGTAGCAGTATTAGCGGGGGCATGAGAATGTGATAACCCAGTCGTCACAGCAGCATGTGAGCACACAGCAGCGACAGTGTTACCTTTATCATTCGGCATCGCAGCAGGTAGGCAATCTGTAGCATTAGATCGATCATTATCAGCAGAGCGAGAGTAGTTAGTAGCAGTATTAGCAGGAGCCGAAGAATGTGATAATGCAATCGTCACCGGAGCATGTGAGCACATGGTAGTCTGATGCTTTGTTATTGTGTTTGCACGTTGCTTTTTCTTATGACAAACACAAGCAGTTACACACGCACGCAGGTCATTTACCTCAGCCGTAAGCAGCGCAAGGGCCGAGGAGATCTCTTTCGATTGGTTGAGCTGCATCGTTTTCAACTCCTCGCGTAAGTCTTCAGTTTTTGCTATCAGCAACTGTTTATCTGCCCGCAGCTCACTTATCACGGCAAACACACGATCATATTCAGATTTGAGAGCAGAAATTTCTACCAAAACAGTTTTTAGTGAAATTGCTGAACTCTCAATATTAGTATTGTCTGTTTCACCAAACTTTTTTGTTACAGCTGTCATAGGCAAGTCTTTGAGGGTTGACATATTTACGCTCGTACTAGTTGAAGTAGCCTTCGTTGCACTGTTAGAAACTTCACTCACTATCTCACAAATTGAGAGAGGAGGGGAACGAATAGACCTTCGGCGAATAACCGCACAACCCTTGCAAAAAAACTTATTATTAGAGCTGAGCAAGAACTCTAAATCAGCTGCTGAGACACTAGCACAGTCCAAATGAAATAGTTCATTGCATTTAGCACATAGAACTTTGGCTTGGTTGCGGTCAACCTTTTGCCCACATAAACAAGGCATTTTGCATGTATTCGCACTTTATACTTTAATAGAGTCACTTTCTCAAACACATCAAATTGTTTATTAAATTTCGATTAATAACAAGTATACAATTTGCATAAGAAACACCAATATCGCGGAGCGCAAATAAAACACGTCCGTGATGGTACGCAGTACGTTCATTTGTGATTTAGGTCTAAGCACAGTTGTTCCACAGCTATGATAAAGATACTTGAAGATATCAGACTTTACTTTGACAAAAAGCATTTAACAATTCTCTGCTTCCTGGATTTTTCTAAAGCACAATTACTTCAAACTCCCATTTCGCAATATCCTGGTGAAATAGTACATATTGACATTTGTAACACAGAGAAAAATTTAGTTCTCACCGCTATGGACAAATTTTCCAAATATGCTCAAGTTAGAATAATAGAAAGCAAAACAGTAGAAGGCATTAGAGAATCTTTAAGGCAGATAATTTTCGCATTTGGCATACCTAAATTTATAGCAGTAAATAATGAAAACCCTCTGAACTCAGCTTCCATATGTTTTATGATTGAAGATCAACTCAGAATACAAATCGATAAAACACCCCCTTACGAAAGTACAGTAAACGGATAGGTAGAACGCTTTCATTCCACCCTTTCAGAAATTATGGGCTACCTAAAAGCTGAACGCATCCATAGGTCATTCCTCGAACTTTTGGGCAGGTCAGTATACGAATACAACTACACAATACACTCAACCACAGGAAAGAAGCCCATAGAATCATTCTCCGGAAGAAGAGTCTCTACAAATCCGGACCAATACGAAAAATCTCGACAGGAAAATATTGAAGCACTTAGCAAAAACAGGAAAAGGATTTAGAGTTACATAATCGGGAAGGAATTTCAGTGAACACATATCTGCCAGATGATACGATTTATGTACGTTAAAACAAAATATTAGGCTCAAAATTTACTTCTAAATACAGAAAAGAAATAGTGAAAGAGGACAAATCCAGTGTACTTATTACAAAAAAAGGACGAACAGTTCACAAAAGCAACATTAGTACCTAAATTCGTATTCTTTTCAATTTTAGATTATCCCTGCCATTCATCGCTGGTGAATTCAGGATACTTCATTAATCCAACTCTCAACTAGCTACATTTAATACTGGATGGACCAAAATACAGACTGGCACCTACATAATTATACGTACGATTGACATAGACGAGTACCAAAGGGCATTAAAGGATTTAACAATGCTATAAAATTCAGAATTATATCCCATAATCCTCTACTCCCGTTCCATTACAATGAGGTATCGCAAATTCAAAATTTTTTGAACAGATTAAAACCTAAGGCTGACAGGAAGTCCAGACCACTATGCCTTCTTAGAAAATCATGTAAACAATGTTCTTGAAAATAATAACAATCAATTAGTAATAAATAGGAATGGAAGAATTGATAATACAACGAATATCGTAAATAAAATATTTTCCCAATTGAAAAGTAAACATCCAGCACGATGTTGCTGTGAATAAAAAATATGCATTGCAAGTTACTAAAGAAGAAATAGTGAATATAAATTACGCTATACATTGGGCCAAAATTGGCATTGTAAACTCTTATATATTTCCTAATACTGAAATTGATTTAATGAAGCCAATTTTTGACAAAATGATATCCCATTTAATAATATCGAAGAATCATTTGAATTCGAGATATGTTATTATACTTAATTAATATACTGATAACGGACGAAAATTTATGTGAATCTATACTAATTAAGGAATTAAAAAAGAAAAATCAAATATATAAAATACAACACGAAAAAATTTTGATATGTAAAAATAATGAAAGAAAATTATTGTAGACATTAGTAACTCCTCATGCAAGTTAATGAAGTCCTTTTGACCTCATTCAAAAATTTAAAGTTGGGGGCCAGTCAACTTGGCCCCTTTTTATACTTATGCCAGTTTTCCAATGGATCACCGAAAACTCGGTTGATTCGGTTATACTTAATTTATTGTACTGTGTAATTGCGAGTCTACCAGGAGACTGACTGTTCTAAGACTAACCCTTCTTATATGTTAGCTAAAGCTATGCTTAGCCTGCGCAAACTTATCGCTGCCTTGCACTTGGCCGCTAGACTTATGCAACCAGGTTCCCACGCTGCACCTGTATGCGACCGGAGCTGTGAGCAGTGAGCCAGACGCAAAGTCAGCACATTCGGCAGGTGAGTTGGCTGCTGGCTGTGTTAAGTCCTCCCCCTTTAAAAACCTGCGTCCCGCAGATCCACGTGGGTAGAACGTGGGTTGGCGAAGTTCCTTCGATTAAGTTTCAGCCCGCCCTCAGTTACGTTGCTTAAGGCCGACGGAAGAACTGGGAATTTTTGTATTCCTCGACTTTCCAAGGTGCGATTGCCTCATTGCGAATTGTCTCATTACTTAGCTGGATAAGAAAAAACCCTTCATGAGTTTTCGAGCCTTTTTCACTTTGAACAGTACCATTCAAGTTTGGAAATAACAGCGTGTGATTGGTTACTAACCCCATATTTTCATCGTTGTCAGTTATAAAGCGACATTTCGCATCACCACCTTTTACAGATGCGACACGCATTGGTCTTCTTCCAGCTTTTTCAGGCAGTTTCCTTCACAGATTGTCGCATAGTTAATTTTCAGACATTCGCCAATGAGTTCATACGTTTCTTCATCATTCATCAGCAGCTGCGGGAATTCGACGTCGACCCGCTTTCCTCCTAGTGAGATGCCTCTTGTTACAATAAACTGATGGGACTTCACTTTAGATACACAGAGAGCACAGATAAGAAGTGAACCGTTCGAGTACATGGATAGCTTAGCATATTCCACCGCCTCTACGTAGTTTTGATATGGAAGCGCTTCCTCCTCAGAGATAACTTGTGCGGCCTCAGTCTGGTCAAGAAGATTTGCGTTGACGATTTCAGTTTTCGGCAATTGGCTTGCTCGAATAATTTCTGAAATTTGTTTCTTTAACACAAGAACCTTATTGAGAACCAGGAATCCATGCTTTTCGTGTTGCATGTCCCTATCGACGTCGTTAGTTAAGCGTATTATGCCATTAACTCGTTTAACAGATTCTTGAGTGGCATTAAAAAGCTTTCTATTAATAGCGATTGGTTATTGTTGTTGTCGATAATTTCGTTTTGGCTGCGGAGGACAGCATCCCAATCGCTAGTATAAAAAGATCCTGCTACCAATTTCCAAGCTGATCCAATCCAGTTTATTGATCGAGCCTTTCTAGATTTATCGCCTTGCAATTCTCTAAGGCGCAACTTTGCCTAGCTGAGGTGGAGTTCAACAATAGCTTTCATGAAGCCTTCGTTTAAGTCATATTCTACAGTGGCGAAGTAATCGAGGTCAATGTGCAATAGTTTAAAGTGACCGTTGACGATGAATCCGCTGCTTTGCTCTTAGCGGGCTATCATACTTAAACACGTTGATTGCGAAAACGCAAGAGAATATTAATAATCTAATTTGTAAGAAAATTTATAAATAATTAGAACATGATTTTGTTTACATTTTCGATGCGTTTTAATCGGTAAGCATGATTTGTAATGGATTTTTCTCCCTCAATTTCTCTTTAAATTCAAGACAGGAATCTTTCCTAAAGAAAATCGTTATAAATATTCAGTTTTGTCTTTTTTCTCCATATGCTCTTATTTGATTACGGGGATGCAAGCACTAGACTTTCTTGAATTCTGAAATAATTTGCTATTTGAATAAAGGATATAATTACAAAATTATTGTACCTTCAAGAAAATTTAATAACTACACAATTATTTACATTTTATGTTTAAAATTTACAGTTTGAGTTTAAAATTTGCTCTTCGAGAACCACTCGATTAAGGATTTTTAACTTGAATTTTATGAATCCTTTTCCCATGATCCGTTCTGAACGTGACCCTATTGTCTTTCTGTACAGTTTCTTTTTTATACATTATTATTAACAGTTTATTCATGGTTTTCAGCCTTACCTTATATTACATTACTTATTGTTGTAGAATTATATGTTATAATATATATGACATTCTAATAATATTTTCACAATTCATTTTTTTTATTATAAGTAACGTTTCTTAATAAGTCTAGTATTGTGCTGCTATCGATACGGTATATGTTTAAGCGAATGCACTCGTCGATGAGGTGAGTAGTTGTAATTGTAGCATTGTTGCACAAAGGGCAGAGGGTGTTTGGTGTATTATCCATTAGGTGGCCGTGCGTCAGGCGCGTATGGCCCATTCTTAAACGAGTGTACTTTTGAATCTCCACTCTTGAGCACTCTGGTGGAAATTTAGGTGCCTTTCCGTCTGAATTCGTCCATTTGTAGTGGTGATCGTAGTTGGCCCAGTGCTGTTTTCGTTCGTTTAAATAGTAATTCCTTATTTCTTTTATTAGATCGTATTTAGAATGTGTTTCTGCCAATAGCACTGGGGCTAAAGTGGCGAATTTTGCGGCTTCGAGGCATGGAGGACCTTGCTTTTATCATAGGATATTTTAGCGCCGTTTACATTACACCAGACTTGAATGTCCTCCACTAATGTTTCAAACTTAATTTGTAGTTGTGCATTCTCCTTATATAAATACAAATCATGTGCGTATATACAATGCTTCGAAAGGTATCTGAAAAAGTATATCGGAAAGCGGTGAACCTTGGGTGATTCCATTGCTTAGTGGGAATAAGTTGGAGTAGGAATTCAAGAACTCTGCCCTCTCTTCCAACGTATTCTATGTATGGTACTTTGGATAGGCCTCTATCATAAAATTTAATTGGTCCTCCACTTTAGCTTCTACCAGTGTTTCATACTCCGTCGTTGCATTGGTTGGAGGCTCGTTTACCGTTTGGATGTTAAACATTCTTTGGTGTTTCGGACGGAAATTGTCCGAAGCGAACCTCCTTTTAGTGCCAAATCGTTGCTGCGCGTTACCAGCATATCCGCATAACCCCTCAGATTCTATCGAAGACGTCAAGCTCCCTATTCCGATAGGTCTCCATCAAAGCGTCGATTGTCTCAGTGGAATAACTTTCCGTTTTTAGCTTATTTATGATCAACGAGAATTGATGGCTAACTCGCGCGTAGAATTCGTCAAGTTTTGAGACCCCCTGAGTAAGTTGCCCCTGTTGGTGCTCTAAGGTGCGAATGTCGCGCTTATCCGCGTAGTGGAGTGAAAGGCAAGCCTTCATCGGGTTCCAATCACTCTCAAAGATATTTTGTGAGATCAGAGCAGAGTTCGCACTGCCCCTGATTTTGCCGCGAATGCTTTTCAGGATCGCTCCGTAAAAAGGTTTGGCCCACACTATTTTAAAGTCGTCAAGGATGCCTTCCACCGAAAGGACCCATGACACGTACTGGCACGGATCCCCTTCAAACACTTGCAGGTCTTTCACTGCATCAGGTAGCCGGCCTATCTCCTGCAGCTCCTGTTCACTGGATGGACCTCTCAATGGGAGTTCGCCCACAGGCTCCTGAGGCGGTTGGTTCGCCCTCTCGAGTTGGCGAGTTCAGCTTTCCGCCTTCCGCAACTCGGCTACTAAGGCTCCTACAGACCCTGTAAGCTCAGTCACGGTTTGGGTCAAAGAATCCATGTTTTTTTCCTGTTATACTTTAACTTAATAAAATAAAACCAGTGGCACTCACTTGTTACTTATTTTTTACACTCAGGTTTTATGCTTTTTTTTTGTATTGCCGTTTCGCTCTGGTCCTCGGGGACTTACAGCATTCGCAACATTCCAAGATGTTCAAGTTTGTTTCTGAAATAAAGGTAGCGTTAGCTCAAGTCTTTGAAAAAAGTTTGCCAAAAAATCACACCGGAATTTCAAATGAAAGTACAGAAGTAGCATGGCAGAAAGTTAATGTCCCGACAGGGAGTCGAACGCCGATGCCCATGGCATCCCACCATAATTTGTCCAGCGACATATCTGTAGAAAAAAACCTTTTCTTTTTTGCTTTAGTGAGGCTAAATCATGGAAAGACTGCATGCTCCGTTTTAGTCGTAAGGTAATAAGCTTGCCAGCGACCTACTAAGGTACAAGCTTCATACTGCACCCAGGCTCCCCGTAAGAAGATAACCCAAATGGAGCGACAGCTCAGCACATGGCTTTTATCTACTTTAACACTTTCACCTGCACTTGCACTCTCTTTTAACTAACTTTTTTTAAACATTTTTTATTCCGGTTTTTGCTTCAATTTCAGAAATATCTTTAAATATTTTTCATTGCTTTCTTTCCGCAAGTAACTTTTATTTTCGTGCTCATTTTAATTTCTCTATAAGTGGGCACTTTTTTATTTTACTCGCAGATGCAGGAGTGTGCAGGGAAGGCTTGAATTTGTGTTATTCATTCAAAATTAGCTCATGAACTGGGCATTAGCGCCGTTGGCTGCCTTTCGCCTTTTTACAAATTATATCCTCTGATGAATTTATTTGGCACAGATTTAATTTTTGTTAAATAGGTGGTGAATCGGTGGACTATTTAACAGTTATCATAATTTCATTTTCACAATTATATTTTATTAAAATTAAATTTGGACCCAGAGATAAATCATTTCGCAGTTTTATATGACCACTGTTTTATTTTGCCCTTCGTTTGAGCACCAATTCAACTTGTTGGACTTTTGCATCACTCACTGCACTAATTCTCACTTTTTATTTTTTTGATCACTTTCTTAATTTCATAGATTTCTTTCTTGGAATCCTTCGCATTGACCGACTTGAAAACAATGAAGAGGGTCCCTACTCGGGCGCCAGTTAATGAAGTCCTTTTGACTTCATTAAAAAATTGAAAGTTGGGGGCCAGTCAGCTTGGACCCTTTTTTATACTTACGCCAATTTTCCAATGGATCACCAAAAACTCGGTTGATTCGGCTATACTTAATTTATTGTACTGTGTAATTGCGAGTCTACCAGGAGACTGACTGTTCTAAGACTAACCCTTCTTATATGTTAGCTAAAGCTATGCTTAGCCTGCGCAAACTTATCGCTGCCTTGCACTTGGCCGCTAGACTTATGCAACCAGGTTCCCACGCTGCACCTGTATGCGACCGGTTGCGCGTGCAGTGAGCCAGAGGCAAAGTCAGCTCTTTCGGCAGGTGAGTTGGCTGCCGACTGTGTTAGCTTGCATTCCGCACCTCCTACAGTTAAATAACCAACACATCCCTACAGTTGAAGTCAATTTTTATTATTATTATCTGATTTAACAATATTTATCGCTGGGTTGGGGGCTAATTTTGAATTTGATTTGAAAAAATTAAGTCAATTGGGTTTAATAATAAGAATTTTATCTATAGCTTCCTTGAAATATTAATGCTACAAAAACAGCGGAAGAAGAATTTCTTAGTTTGGAAATAATGAAAGATTACCATTTAAAAAATAAAATTACATTCAGAAATTAAAAATCAGCGGGCTAGCTGCGGAAATAACAAATTTTGGAATCTCAACCACCACGTTGACTCTAATAGAAATCGGGGCTCTAAAATGTAAGTCAGCTTGAAAACCAAAACTATTCGGAAAATATGCGCCTAATCTCGACAACGCCGCAATTGAACAACATGAACAACCACAGCCACCTCCACGACTAGATCAAGCAACCCCCTGTTCAAACAATCGAGGACGGTCGTTTTTAAAGGCGAAGGAGTTAACACGCGCAAAATTGAGTTTACTTTAATTCTCTTCTTAATAACTTTGGAAATTGCCAATCCGGCAAATAAATAAGTAGGCACTAGTTAAGGTATTCTTACTCTTCATCGCTAATTGGGCAAATAAATATTAAATTGCATTATGTCGCGCCGGAAATGCAAGCGTAGCATTTCGCCGATTCAATAAGTTAAGTTCACACAAATAGTATTATGATTTGACAGTCTTAAGTTTGGAGTCACTAAACACGGAGCATTCAGCTCCATTAGTTTTCAAAATGAAATAAAGTCTTTTAATTTATAAAACCGCGTAAGCCGAACTTCTCCTACAATTTGTGGTGTGTGTCTTGATGTTGTAACACAAATTTATTTAAAGGGCAATAGGGACGCTACAAAAGTAGACCGAGAGTGACAGCAAACGACGCCATGTTTTTCCCCGCTCTTTTGACATTTATCTTCAGTAAGGTTTGCCATTTCATCATGGAAAGATATACGATCCAACAACGAGTCGAAATTATTAATATTTACTACCAAAATTCGGAGTCAATGGCCTCAACTTTAAGAGCGCTACGTCCAATTTATGGTCGTCGTCATTTCTGGCAGAATGGCTTCGTCAATAAGCAAAATATGCGTTATTGGTTTTTGCAGCGTCTATTCATCAGTAGGTGCGGCTACGAGCAGGCGTCTGAATTGAAGCAAGCGTTTCGCTATATAAGTGTGCCCTAAATCAAGAAATCCCCAGAATCTGGTTGTGCGCTGGGCTTGGTACCCGCCACGTAAAAACACTTTCTAATTAAAAATCTTAGCAAAACGCCTCGGATGAAACCCCCCTATACTGATGACGACTACAGCAAACGTTTAAAGGACTACGATTTAAGGGCATGCATCTGGAATGTCCGAACCCTTAATTGGGAAGGTGCCTCTGCCCGGCTGGTGGATGCCCTCGTAAAGGCAAAGGCTGACATCACCGCCATCCAAGAGATGCGGACCTTGCGACGTCTACTATAGCAGCCATGTAAAGGAGCGCAAGTTCGGTGTTGGATTTGTGGTGGGAGAGACTTCGTCGCCAAGTACTGTCGTTCACCCCAGTGGACGAACGTCTCGCCACGATTCGCATCAAAGCTAGATTCCTTAACATCTCGCTGATTTGCGCCCACGCCCCTACGGAAGAGAAGGACGATGTGACCAAAGATAACTTCTATGAGTGCCTTGAGCGCGCGTACGAACGGTGCCCCCGCCACGATATAAAACTCGTGCTAGGCTATTTTAATGCCGGGAAGAGAAGGAATTTTTGGTCCTACAGTCGGTAATTTCAGCCAACACGAAGAAACATCTGCTAACGGACTGAGGCTGATCGACTTCGCCGGGGTCCGAAACATGGTAGTATGTAGCACCAGGTTCAAGCACAAAAGGATACACCAAGCTACATGGTTATTTCCTGATGGAAAAGCACGAAATAAAGTTGATCATGTTGTAAGTGGGCGGAAGGCATGCTTGCAGTGTCCTAGACGTGCGCACTATTCGAGGGGCTAACATCGACTCGGATCATCATCTCGTCGCAGCCAAGATTCGCACCCGCCTCTGTGCCGCAAAAAGCGCGCGATCAGTGACAGGAGGATAGCTTGACGTCTAACAGCTGCAATCACAACAGATAACCGACCGTTTCGCCACCCGTCTTGCACTCCAGCTCTCTGACAGCAATGTTCAACAAACGCGCAATGAGACCACATTTCTCACTCAATACGTACCGCCGCTGAAGAGGTCATTGGTTTCCAGCGGGCCCGAAAAAACACCAGGTACAATGAGGAATGCCGCGCCGCCATAGAAAAGAAAGATGCCTATAGGGCCACGCTGCGATCGGGCGCGACGTGAACAGTGCGGGAGAAATATCGGATCAATGAAGACGGAGTCGAAGTACCGTCACCCGACCTGGACGAAACGCGAGCGGCCATTGCGCGGCTAAAAAATAATAAGGCCGCTGGTGCTGACGGACTCCCAGCAGAGCTATTCAAGTGCGTCGGCGAGGGGCTGGTAAAGTGCAAGTTAACACCCGCTAGCGCGCTCATGGGAAACATTCCGTTCTCATGAGAAATGCTGGTGCCATGTCTGCTAATTTGCGCGTGACAAAATTAAAAACAACGGCAGTAGCGGAAGACCGATCTACCTAAAACTGCAGTCGTATTAACAACAACAACAAGAATAGCAATAGCAATAGCGAATTGGCGACCTATCTGAAAACGCAGTCGTTGTAACAACAACAATAGCAACGGCTACAATGTAGCTACAACATTCTCTGCTGCAAGTAAGGTAGAATAAGTTTTACTTTAATTCTAAAATCCAGTCTTTTGCCAGGCTCTCTAATCGTTGCTTCCACATAAGCGCAAGAAATAAAGCGGTAATAAAAAGTATAATCAAGCCTACATAGTAGGCAGTGTTTTCATTCACCTCGATATAAAAGCTTAACTGGCGCCCAACGTGGGGCCACGCGCGCTTTTAAAAAATCCTCGTTAAAGGACAAATCGTGACGTGGTTGTGGGTTCGAACCCACTGACAAAGTCTAAACTTTAAAGGAGCGGATCGGACATCTGAAGCAGACAAACATTCTACACCAAGGGCGAGAAGGATCAGCAGCAGCTAACTAACTAGGAACAACGTGGATGGAATAAAATATGCTTGTTAGTAGAGTGCCCGATCTCCAAATAAATTAAGAAAGTGAATTTTATTATAATTTTTTTTAAATATAGAAAAGTGGCTACTGAACAGACAAAAAAAGATTTTCAAGTAGGGATCGACGAAATGGCAGAGAGACTTTCTAAGATAGAGACCCTGACGAAAGTTGAAGAATACCAAGAAATTACATTTGATTCTAATATAGAATGCAACGTGTCGTTAGATGTAGTCAAGTCATTGCCAGAATCTTCTGGTGAACAGACTCGATACGTATCATCGCGACAGGCGGCTCATGCCGCTTATAAAATTTTCAAATGTTATCCTGGGAGTTGCAAACACTACCAGCCGTGGCCATTATACGTAACAAAGTTACTGGACGAGCGGATTCTGTGCTATCCTCGTTCAACACTGTTCTCAGTTTTAAGGCTATTATAGCCCGACTTGATTTTTCTTACGCAGATAAGAAACCTATTCACGGTATTGAGCAGGAAATGTCCACGCTCCGTCAAGGAGGCCTAACAATCAATGCCTTCTACGACGAGGTCGAAAAGAAGTTGACCGCCATAACTAACAAAACTCTTATGACTTACGGAAATCAGCGACAGGTGATCGATTCATTGATGGTTAAATATCGTCAAGATGCTCTAAGGATTTTCATATCCGGTCTTAAAGACCATTATGTGATATCCTGTTTTCATCGAGACCGAAAGACATGCCAACAGCGCTCGCTCTAGCACAGGAATTAGAGTCAAATCAAGCTCGATCTTTATTCACCTCAAAATTTGCTGATAGCAAAAATTCAGATAATCGTTTGTACAGACCAACAAACATCAGGTCCTGACCTATTGCCAATAGTCCTCATTTTAACAGATTAGTAAGGGATCAGGTTGAGCAAAAGGTTACTCCCATGGATATTGATCCCAGCCTTTTCAAACTGAGGCGTCTTACCCAACAAACATTGCCCTCCTCTCGTAATCACCCGACCTACCCTTCAGGCAGGACTCCATTCGGGAATCCGCTCCCAACCAGTGCCACTGCCGGGAATGCAAAAAGACCACACGGTAGCGACCAATTTACTTACAATAAGTTACAACGAATCAATACCTTAAACCAGTGCGCTAATGATGATGTAGAAGAAGCCTTCACAGATTCTAATAACTATGACGAAAAGGTGGCAGATGAGGTAATTGACAATTATGAAGAAGTAATACCGGAGGTACCAAGCGATGAAATTAATTTTTTTAGAGTAACGTCTCTGCTATCATATGTTAGCAGGAAGTTTAACCTAACCTTGACATTAAAAAAGGAGTCCTTTCACACAAAACTGGTTCAGATAATTTGCTATATCTCCACTGTAAGAACGTTAACAATATTATACTAAAATCATACATAGCAGAACTAAAAAGTAAGCATGGTGCAGTTTTTTCTAACCCTGAGGAATCGCTTCCTTACAGCACGAATATTGTGGCAACCATTAGAACAATAGACAATGAAGCAGTGTATTCGAAATCGTATCCCTACCCAATGACAGCGTCCGAATTTGTAAATAAAGAATTCTCTCCTAAGTTTCATTATAAACCAGGAAAGGAGAATGTTGTCGCTGACGCGCAGTCAAGACAACACATTAATGCTCTATGCACAGGCAGATCTGATGAGGCTATTCATATCGAGGAATCATCGACAATGGCTATTAAAACAGTTAAAAATCCTATTAATTGCTTCAGGAACCAAATAATTCTTGAAGATGGGAACAACGAGTCCATAAATACAAAAAATCTTTTCCAATCTCAGATCAGGCACCACGTAATTTTTACTAAACTTGAAAGAATCCCCAACTTAATTAAAAGTTGCGTAAATCTTAACAGGGTCAACGCATTGCTATGTGAACTTCCTGTATTAGGAAAAATTCAAAACCAGATACTTTTGAGCTTCCCTTCAGTAAAATTTGTTTAGACGAATCTTCAAGTAGCCGACATTTTTAATAAGGATGACCAGATAGAGATTTTGCAGTCTGAGCATAACAGAGCTCACCGTTCACTGAAAGAAAATATTAATCAAGTTCTTAGGGACTACTACTTTCCTAATATTCCGAAAATTTTAAAAGGCATCATTTCTTCATGTAAAATATGTAAAGAGGCCAAGTATCAGCGTCATCCACCCAATCCAGGACTAGGCGAAACCCCCATTCCAAGAAGGCTCGGCGAGACTTTGCATATAGGCATTTATTCAACTCAACGAAGAAACGCGAACTTAACACCGATCATCTTTTCGAAATAGCATCATCCAGACACAGACACATTATAGACGAGCTTGAGGCAATTATTTATTCAGTTACTTTAGGTAAATTACAATTAATAAATCCGATTTTGTTAAGTGATAAGGAATCTGACAAACTCATTACCAAAGGGCACTCTACCAATATTTCTGTTAGTGATCTGTTAATGGCTTCACAGCTGAAAATTTTACAAAATAACGAGAACATTTACTTTATAATCAATTATCCTATCATAAGCCAAATATGTAACAAACTCATAGTCAGGCCAGTTATTCACAATAAGAAAACAGTGATGCTAGAAGCCAGTATAGCAGCAGAGTGTAGTAGCAAGTATCACCAACTAACTGACTGTAAAGAAACGGTATCGAAAACAATCTGTCGAGTCGCAAGCACAACCAACTCGTGCCTATTGAACTTATTGAATCGGCAAGCCGCTACATGTAAATCTATACCAGCTGACCACATTGCCCCTCTAGAGGAAATTTATGATGGATTGGTGGTCGTCAACGATGAAGCAGTTGAAGTCCGTGAAGACAGTTTTCCGCAAATAAAAATTAAAGGAACCTTCCTTATCTCATTCAAAGAAAACGCCAGCATTAATAATATCAACTACACGAACTGGAAGAGAACTGTTCGCTCTCACCTGAGAGCCGAACCAGCCCAAATATTAAACATAGCGGAGCTCGTTCCCCTTTTATCACTGCCCTATCTTCATCATACAAGCTTAAAGAATCTGGAGGAGATTGCCGCCTTGCGAGAAATAACTCAGACACGGTCAACACAATGGTCGATTTCATTTTCCCTCCTAATACTCATCACCATCGGCTCCACTGTAATAGTTATTGTTTACAAATGACAACAGAGACGCAAAAATGCAGCAGTAGTAGAAAGAGTTATAAGAGGAGCTGGGGACAGCTCAACTTTACAGGGGGAGTAGTTAACACCCGCTAGCTCCGTTCTCATGAGAAATGCTGACGCTATGTCTGCTAATTTGCGCGTGACAAAATTAAAAACAACGGCAGTAGCGGAGGAGCGATGTACCTAAATTAAAAAATAAATTTAATTTAGTTATATTAACAACAACAACAAGAATAACAATATCAATAGCGAATTGGCGACCTATCTGAAAACGCAGTCGTTGTAACAACAACAATAGCAACGGCTACAATGTAGCTACAACATTCTCTGCTGCAAGTAAGGTAGAATAAGTTTTACTTTAATTCTAAAATCCAGTCTTTTGCCAGGCTCTCTAATCGTTGCTTCCACATTAGCGCAAGAAATAAAGTTGCAATAAAAAGTATAATCAAGCCTACATAGTAGGCAGTGTTTTCGTTCACCTCGATATAAAAGTTTAACTTGCATGCACCATCTCATTTGCAAAACATGGTCGGACGAACGCATGCCTTCTGATTGGAATTTAAGTGTACTCTGCCCAATCCACAAAAAGGGCGATCCTGCAGTATGCACCAACTATCGCGCGATCATTACTCTTAGCATAGCATATAAGGTTCTGTCTAGCGTATTGTGTGAACGACTGAAGCCCACCGTGAACGAACTGATTGGACCTTATCAGACCTTAAGACCTGGCAAATCTACCATCGATCAGATATTCACGATACGCCAAATCTTGGAAAGGACCTGAGAAAGAAGGATAGACAGACACCCTATTTTTGCCGACTTCAAATCCGCTTTCGATAGCACAAGAAGAAGTTGCCTATTTGCCGCAATGTCTGAATTGGGCATCCCAACAAAACTAATACGGCTATGTAAAATGAAGTTGAGCAACATCACCAGCTCCGTCAGAATCGGGAAGGACCTCTCCGAGCCGTTTGAAACCAAACGAGGTTTCAGACAAGGTGACTCTCTTTCGTGCGACTTCTAACCTTATGTTAGAAAAGATAACTCGAGCTGCAGAATTGAACCGCTCAGGCACCATATTTTATAAGAGCGTGCAACTTCTGGCGTATGCTGATGATATCAATATCATCGGCCTCAGCAACCGCGCCGTTACTTCTGCCCTTTCTAAACTAAATCGTTTGGGTCTAGAAGTGAACGAGAGCAAACCAAAGTACCTCCTTTCATCAAATAAACAGTCAGCGCACTCGCGTCTCGGCTCCCGCATCACTGTTGACAATTACAATTTCGACAAAGTGGAGGACTTTGTTTATCTGGAAACCAGCATTAACACCTACAATAATGCCAGCCTGGAATTCCAATGAAGAATCTCTATTGCCAACAAGTGCTACTTTGGACTGAGTAGGCAATTGCGCAGTAAAGCCCTCTCTCGACGAACCAAAATCACACTCTACAAGTCTCTCATCATGTCCGTGCTATTGTATGGCGCTGAAGCATGGGCACTGTCAGCTTTGGATGAGACGGCCCTTGGAGTGTTCGAGAGAAAGATTCTCCGAAAGATTTTCGGACCTTTGCGGCTTTGCGACGGCGAATACCGCAAACGATGGAACGATGAGCTGTATGAGCTTTACCGCGACATAGACATAGTCCAGCGAATTAAAATACAGCGGCTTCGTTGGCTAGGACATGTTGTGCGAATGGACGGACATGCTCCAGCCCTGAAAGTATTCAACGCGGTACCAGCTGGTGGTAGTAGAGGAAGAGTACGGCCTCCTCTGCGTTGGAACGTTCAAGTGGAAAAGGACTTGACGTCACTTGGTATTTCCAATTGGCGCCAGTTAGCAGGAAGAAGGAGTGACTGGCGCAATTTGCTTAACTCGGCCAAAATCTCGTAAGTGGTTAAAGCGCCAATTAAGTAAGTAAGTAAGCGTTATTGGACTGGCAGCAATCCACACGTTCTCCATGAGTCAACATTGCATCCCGAATTGGTGCGGTTTATGAGCCGGCGGCGTCATTGGGCCGTACTTCTTCCGTGATGATCAAGACCGGCACGTTACTGTGAATGGGAATCGCTACCGCTCAATGATAACCGAATATTTTTGGCCCGAATTTGATGATATGGACTCGGACAATATGTGGTTTCAACAGGACGGCGCTACAAGCCACACAGCGAACGTGAACGTGGTGGTGAACGTGTTATCTCACAAAATGGCCCAGTCAATTGGCTACGTTAAGTCTATGGTCTATGCCAACAAGCCAGCGACGATTGATGAACTTCGTACGAATATCGAACGTGAAATTGCAGCAGTATCGGCCGATTTATGCTTGAAAACCGTCGAAAATTGGGTTCAACGTCTGGACTTCTGCAAGCGTGCCCGTGGTGTCCATGCAAAAGAAATCGAGTTTCTTTCATAATGACATCGAATGTACTTTCACAGGAATAAAGAATTTAATTCATATCCCGAGCCGTTTTCGTTTTATTTAAAAAAATTCCTTTTGCAAGACCCGATATATATACTATGTATGTATGTACATTTTTTTAATGTTATGTATGTACATACATATATACAGCATTTATTCCATCCCTCCGCCGGCGTGCCTGTTTTCAACCGCAGCGCAACTGCCGTACATGATTATAAAAAAAATTCATTCATAAACGTACGCTCATATTATTGAAATCAAATTACCGTTCATTCATAAACGCGAACATTTCATCTCCCCACAAACACATGCCCCCCTCATCCGTCATACTTTTCGCGACGAAGACAAAAATCTAAAAATCATAAATTGAAGCTTTGGACCTGCAAAATCTTTTATAAAGAAACTCATTTATTATTAATGTATTAAGTTATCATTATAAACGCCTTTTGGACGGAATCCTGCTCTATATATCCTTTAAAGCCCTAATTATTGCAAATAGGCGCCACCAAACGCATAGGCCGGGCTAACCGCTACGCCTACTTGCATACATACACATGTACATATGTGTATGACTTATATATTTATACGTCAATTTGTTCAAGCTTTTTCGTGTGAATTGCGGGCAGAACCAACTATTTCCGTGGAGTTTGGACAAAACAGCTTATTTGGCTTTCGAGTTCTTATTTTCAAATCAATAAATTTTGATCTTTGACATAAAAATGTAACATTTAAATTAAACTTTTACCACGATAGCCTGTGGATCTATAACTTTGTTTAACTATTCGTAGAAATATTTCATCATTGTTATTTTTGACATGGTAAAATTAAAGTCATACCTGGAGATAAGCTGCTTTGTCAAACTTTGCGCACAGACTTAGAGATCGGTTGAATGTGCGCGCATGTAAACAAACATATGTATGTTTGTATTATGTATTTTATTTACATATGTATCTACACATATGCTTGTGCGCGACCTTTTGCATGGAAGTAATTCGATTAAATATGCATTGTTAAATAAATGCATGCATGTGCATACAAGTTAAAGATTTATTTCCCGAATTTACGAAAAAAAATCTTTGTTCGGGTCTGCACGACCTTTTCAATTGAATTTTGTTTTCAAACTGAATTTTACAATTTTCTTAATCTAAAACCTTAACAAAATACACCGGACAATTCATGATTAAATTCCTGGAATTTGCCAGTTTGGGCAGCGCGTGTGCTGACGAAGCGTCTGGGCTGTGGTGTGAGAAAAGTTGCGCGAACTGAGTTACATATCCGCTATACCTGCATTCCTTATTGTGCTGATACATTAGTTTATGATTATGGCAATGTTAGCATATGTATGTCTAGTTAACACTTCCCCTCTGAAAAACGTTCGTCCTCGGGCGTTGTCAAAAATAAGGTAAGTTGTTGAAATTTACATATGTTGGCTGATCATTAGGGAGATCTCTGATTTATGCTGAGGTTTGGTGGGGGGGTCTGGTTGGTATCGCAATTTGATGAGATTATTATTTTATTTTGAGATTTCTTCCAAAATTTGCAGAAAATTTTCTTCAATAGTTAATGGTATTTTTACCAGGTAAAAAATTGTCATACATATCTCTACTAACCATATTAATATTCGATAATTCTAATGCTTCTTCTGCATTTTTGTATGGAATTTTATCATTTTCTATCTTTCCTAAAGCAATTTCAATTTCGTTTTTACTTGACATCACTGTGTTTAAAATATCTCTTTTCGCCCATTGTATGGCATATTTTACGTTAATTAATTCTCCCTTTATTAATCTTATTCTATTTTGCAAATTAATAATTGTTTCATTTTCTACGTATTTATCTTTCCTTATGTTATTAAAAAGTTTATTTACTATTCTAGTAACGTTATTTAGTTTTTCGTCAAAAATTTCATTTATAAGTACTTGTTTATTATTATTGCTATTAACTTCATTTAAGTTACTGGATATTATTTCCAAATCTTCATTATCGGGGGACCCGCCAATCCGTTTCTAAAATATTTATTGATCTTTTGGGTCTTTCAACTGGTTTGATTGTATCTAGAATTTGGAGGGATTGGGTTAAATCATGCTTTAGGATAGGATATAGGATATTGTCCTTAGCTATGTCCGAATAAAGGAATCTGCTAATGTCCGTCAGAAATCGTTCGTATTTGCTAAGATCTATTACATGTATCAGTCTAAAGGCTCCGTTCTAAATTTTTGCTAGTCCGTCATTTATCGTAACCAATTGTGCGGTGGAGTAGTCGTAAATGTCTATTGTCGCAGTGGCGGAGTAAATTAAAAAACATCAGGAAAAAACAATAATTTTGATTTTTAATATCACTTTTATGAATTATTTTCCCTGATTCTGGTAAAATAGTTGAATTCTTATCTTCCTTTGCGATTTCTTTTTTAAATTTTGGGTAGATTTGGGTACCTAATCTCTTATTTATTTTCACATAAATGGTTTCTCCTGAGTGGTAACTTTTGATGGGATGACGATTTTTATTGTGATACGAGTATGATAGGTCTTTTGCCTGTTTAGATCTTAATTCTGAGATATTTTCTTCCATTGCCCTTTCAAAGGGGCTTTGGTCTGTGAATACTCTTCTCCCGAAAAATACCTCTATTGGTTCCTTTTTTTTTGTTGAATGAACTGAAAAATTGTATTCGTAAACGGAATTGCCAAGGAGTTCGGCGAATAACGTGAAATTACTTTCTGCTTTTAAGCAACGCATTATTTCCGTGAGTGTCGAGTGAAAACGCTCTACTTGACCATTAACGGAACTTGCATTAGGCGGTGTTTTAAAAATTTGTATATTAAGTGTATCTTCCAACAAAAATTTTATGGTTGCGGAGTTAAGAGATGTTTCATTGTCAAATGCGATTGATTGTGGTACGCCAAATTGGAAAAGTAGTTCACGGAGAGGATTTTTAACGTGTTCTACTGCTCTCGATTTGAGTATTTTGGTTTGTGCATATTTTGAAAATTTGTCTATTGCTGTGAGAACTAAATTTCTGTTTGTTATGAAGATATCAATGTGTAAAATTTGTCCTGTGTACTGGGGTATAGGCGTTTCACCTAATTCTGGTTTGCTAGGGTGGCGATCGTACTTGTTTTCCTTACATACTGAGCACTGCTGAATTATTCTATTTATCTTTTTCGTCATAGATGGAAAGTAGAAATTTACGAGAATTTGAATTTTATTTTCTCGACAATTTCTATGCACTCTTTTATGGGTCTTGATTATGATTTCTTCCTGTTCTTGTTCGTTTGTCACGTGAACTTGAAGCTGTGTGAGTCGAATTTTGTAATTGCTAAAGTGTATTGGGTATATTTCCTGAATTTTAACAATGGAGGGATTTAGGTATCTTTTGAGGCGATTAATTAGTAGTTCTGTGTCGTATGACGGTTCTTCTAAAATATGTCTGTGGTACGTAGGGAATATTATTTTAAACTGGTTGGTTGAAGTTGTGTCTATGATTAAAAAGATTTGATTTTTTAAAACATTTATCGTAGTTTCTACATGTGGAATTAGATTGTCCGAAAAACTTTCGTCGCAGTCTTGAGTTATGGATAAACTATTTATCGGTTCGGATAGATTTCTTGATAGGGCGTCGGCTACAACATTGGTTGTGACTGGTTTATAGTGGAGTTCGTGATTATATTCTTCTAGAATGGACTCCCAACGTTTAATTTTTGCGTTATTGTTTTTGTTACTAAGGGTTTTCGTTAAAGGTTGATGGTCGGTATATATCTTTACTATGGCTGAGCCATAGAGGTAGTTTCTAAAATTGGTCAAAGCCCGTATTATAGCAAGGAATTCTTTTTCTTTTGTCGCATACGATTCTTCTGTTTTAGTAAGGGTTCTGGAAATGCAGGCGATAAGTTTCTTTTCCTGTGAGAGGAGTGAACCGATGTCGTGGTTTGAGGCATCGGTAGTTAAATGAAATTCTATACTGAAGTTAGTGTAAGAGAGTACAAGATCATCGGACATAAGAGTTCTTTTATTATGTTAAAGGCATCCTTTGCTTCGTCGTTCAAGTCTATATTTATTTTAGCGAACTTGGTTTTGGAAATATATCCTTCTTCCCCTCTTAAGAGTACTGTTAAAGGTTTGGCTAACATGGCGTAATCCTTTATGAAGCGGCGGTAATAGCCAGAAATACCTAAAAATGTCAGGAGTTGCTTGATGGTTTTGGGGTAAGGTATCTTAGCTATCGCTTCCACCTTTGTTGGGTTTTTTTTTCTATGCTCCTGTTCGGAGTTGCTGAATACGACTATGTCGTCGATATACACGTAGCATATCTTGCCAATGTGATGGCGAAGGATTTCATCTAGATCACGTTGAAATATTGAAAACGCATTTTTTAGTCCGAATGGTAATCTCCTAAACTCGTATTTACCATTATTTATTGAGAAGGCCTTATTTTGAATATTGGACTCCTTGAGCGGGATTTGGCGGAATCCGCTTTTCAAATCTAAAACGGAGAAATATTTATTCTGTCCAAGCTGAGACAATACTTTCTTTATTTGGGGTATTGGGTAGCGATCGGCTACAGTAATTGCGTTAAGCTTGCGATAATCGATAACGATTCTATGCTGTTTGTTACCCTCGGAGTCGGCGTTTTTTGCTACAACCCAAACGGGGGAGTTATAGGGTGGCCTTGACGGCCGAATAATACCAGAAGATGGTATTAATTTGAGATTCTACTTCGCTTTTTAGCGTCCTTATTTGTTCCGATTTCGCCCATGACTTTTGTAGTATAAGTGAGTCTATCGATTGGTTCAGCAAAAAGATTTAAAAAGTTCTTCATTAAGTTACTTATTTTGGGTTGTTGATTTGCTGTCATGTGTTCCTCCCTAATATTAATTGTGTTTACTGACTTTGATGCAAGCTGATTTATCTTTACATTAGTGTTACCTTTTATTAATATGAAATTGTCCTTCACATGGATTATAGCTTCGAGGTACTTAAGGCTGTCATTCCTAAGGATACAATGAAACGATCGTAATGTTGGAACGAGGTAGAATTTCAATCTGGTGTCTGTATTCAAGAGATTTATGTAAGTATGTTCCTTAATTTCAATGTCTCTTGCTATTGATTTGGCAAAGAAATTTGATTCATTTGGGATTGAGCACGATAGAGGGTTGCATGTAATTTTTAGTTTATCCTGTGTCTATTAGGAACTTTACTTTATTTCCACTCTTCAGCCTGCATTCGAAGTATGGCAGCGAAGAGTGGTTCATTCTAAAAAATTTAAATCTGTCGTATCAATGAAGTTGTCGTCTTGTCCTCTTCGTCGTGATATCCCGTGTCATTATTTGTCTTTTGGTCAGTTGGTGTCTGGGGATATTCATCTTGAGATAGCATTTGTGCGGAATCTGCGTCTATATGGTAACTAGCTGACCCCGCAGGCGTTTCCCTGCGTGAAATTATGTGTGTTTGAAAATAAAAGAAAGTTGAATTTACATTGTGTTGAAAATCATTTATTTGCAATTTTTCTACATTTTTTTTCAATGTAACGCAGCTTGATAAACAACATTTTTTGTTTTCTGTTCCGGTGCGTAAATGAACAAAGAAGATGGTTTCCCAACATGGCATTTCCAGATTTATGCCACACATCTCCAGCTCGACGTTTAATACCAATATCACGGGATTCTAAATTATTTCCAACAACAAAAATTGATATTTCATCGGCCGTCGTTACATTGTATTGCCGTTCATGAGTGCCTGCTGGTCGTTTGTCCGCTTTTATGACGATTCTGTGATCATCAGATGTCGTCCTTTCTAACGAAGTTTTGAATAATCGAATTAGTTCGTTGTGTTCATGCAACATTTCTTGCAATTGCTGCACAACTTCTGTCTTCGTCGCATTGAAAATTGCACAACGTCGATTCACTTCTTCATCTGAATCTCCAAGGAAATATATTTGGAGATATTTGTGATCTTGATCAGGATGCGGCAAAAGCGATCCAGCAAGATGATAAATTTGCCCGTGAATCTGTATAGTTGCAGGCAAATATGTTAACTTCTGCATTTTATTGGCGAGATAATGAGTGTTAGATTGTTGGTAAACTAACCTTGAATGTGGGATTGTAATTATGTTCATTCACAATTTCCCCACCAAACGACGTCATTTGAAAACAATCGTTATACATCTTGAAATTTTGTAAAAAATTATTCGAATTTGGTGATTCACCGTAAAGCAACGACCGCAATGGCTCTGGTGGAGGAAGTAACTCTGGTAATTTCACTTTTCCGCTTGCGCAACACAATCCGGCCGGTTCTTTGGAAATTTCAGTGTATCGCAATGCGGGCAAACGACAGACATCGAACCAAATCGAACTGATGAGTGCGCACCGTATTCAATGTCCGGCTCATATCGAAAGGCTGCACGTCCGATATTCAAATTAGGCAATCGTTGTTGTTGCTGGCGTTGTCGGTGAGCGGCCAAACGTTGTTCTCTTTCTTCATGAATTTCCTGAGCACGAACTTGTCTTCTTCTCAATCGTTGTTGCTCATTGTAAGCTTCGTGAGCCTCTTGTGATTGTCGCACACGATGTTCAATCATTCCGATTCGAGCAGATTCCCTTGCAGTAGCATTTTCTTCTTTTGTACGACGTGCTGTATAATTACGTTGGTCCGTTGCACGTCGGAAACGCCGACTGATATTAGCGCGACCTCTTTGTGGCATCGTCACAAATTTCAATCTGTAATTGATCACTTTGTATGAAGCACACATAAAGTTTTCACGGAATAATTTTCAATAATTTACATTTTGAATAGCCGATATAAAGAAAGCAAACGACCGAAATTGAACGATTCAAATAATTTACAAATCAGCTGAAGAAATCACACAAATAAATTCCAATGGAAATGAGGTTAGGTATTCACCAACAAACGAAAATAATGAACTCACTTTTTTTGTTTGAAATGACAATAATTTCACTCAATAACTGATGATCCACAGATTTAAAATCAAATATTTCGTGAATGTAAACAATTTAACAATTTAATGTAATGAATTTAACTCGAGAAATCAATTAAAATTTTGAAAAATTTCAGAAAGTAAATTGACCGTGTCCGCACTGTTCGAATAAACAAATCAAAGAACAAACAATTTACGCACCTGTCAAAATAAATAAGCGTCTACAGCTCCATCTGTTGAGTTATTGGAATATCAGTCAGTGCTTACAACACCAATATGAAACTAAATGTGCGCGTGCAACACCACGCACATACAAAAAAATGAGAACAAAAAGTGAGATTAGGTTTCTCTAATTTTCCGACTTTTCCAAATGTTTTGAGATCGATAAATTTGCAAGAAACAATTTAAAAAAAAAATTCGAAAGAAAACAAATTTTGTATGGAAAAAGTCCTGTTTGGAATTTTTCAATTTTCCGACTTTTCTTCAGGAAAAGTATAAAGTTTTTTTATTTCTAAACCTTCCCAGATCCACAACGAACAACCTCTGAAAATTCCATGAATATTGGTATAGCCGTTCTCGAGCCTTAGCGTCGCTAACAAACATACATTCATTTATATATATATACCAGCTGACCCGGCGAACATTGCTCCGCCTTAGAAGCAATAAATGAGCAGATTCTTGATTTTATGAGTTTAAATTTTTTATTAGGATAATAAATATAAGTAAGTACCAAAAATCAGTTATTGTAATGATTCTTTATTGGCCATGTATTTTAGTGCATAGGCTGCACTCTTCAGTGAAGCACCTTGTGATAGACGATATTTTTAGTTTTATTACTATGTGCAAGAACAAATAACGCAGCTGGTCTTCCGACCCTTGAACATGCCGCATATAATTGACCATGGGAAAAACATGGATTTTCTAGATTTCGACCACAAACTTTCAAGGATTGGCCTTGTGATTTGTTAATGGTCATGGCGAATGCAAGACGGATCGGAAATTGAAGTCGTTTAAACTCAAACGGCATGTCGGTTGGGATCATCGGGATCCTCGGAATGAGAACTTCCTCACCTTCAAATTTTCCTTTGAGTATCGTCGCGTAAATCACATTGTTCATCAATTTACTTACCACCAAACGCGTTCCGTTGCACAGTTTTGGTGGGTTTATGTTTCGAAGCATGATTATTCCGGAGCCAACCTTTAGTCGTAAATTATGCGGTGGTAAGCCAGGCACATCCAAGGAGTTTAAAAATTCAATTGGATAGTTGGTGGCATCATCTGCATTTGTTGCACAGTCAATAGATTTGAACGAATGTAGTGTACTAATGACCTCATTCTGAATTATGTAGTAGCAATGAGTGCAATGGCTCAGGTGGGGGAGTCAATAATGGCAATTTCACTTTCCCATTAAGGCAGCACAATCTTGGCGTTTCTCCGGAAAACTTCAATACTCGCAAACCACATCCATTGGCCCAATGCGAACGCTAGTATGCAAGCAGTAATCAGTGCTGCAATCATATCGAAACGCTGCTCGATTCAAATCAGTACTTGATAAATTTCTCCTTGTGCGTCGAAAATTATCAAGATGTTGATCTCTTAGGTTTGCTCGATGATTTCTCATAGCCAACCGAGCCTTTGCACGGACTGCCTCGCTTTGCTCTTGTGATTGAGAAGCACGAAGTCGAGCCATACTAAAGCGGCGCTCTTCACGTGCAATTTCTTGTACTTCTTCAGTCCTTTCATTCGCAACGTTTTGCATCCTAGTTGCATTACGGCTTTTTCGGGGAAGATTTGATCGTCTTGGACGCGGCATTTTAATGATAATAATATCGGCACAATATTTATAGACACTCGAAACAAACACAAAAACCGGTAAACTGTAAAATTTCTAACTGTCAATTTTTCACCCAACGAAATTCGTAAAAGTAAACAAAATACATACATGTTAATATTGGCAATTCACACCAATTACATGGATATTGCCCTTCTCCGCTAGATGTCACTACAATTTACATCGATATTACCTTTCGCCGCCAGAGTACATGTAAATTTTGATTTTCATACAAAAAAGCAAAAGCAAAATATATGAAGGGCGAAGAAAATTTACCGTTTTTTTTGTCGTCCCACGGTAAAAAGTATCTTATAACCTGCCCCTGGTTCTAAGCTACCTCCCCACCAATTTTCAGCCAAATCGGTTCAGCAGTTCTTGAGTTATAAGTGGTGTAACTAACACGACTTTCTTTTATATATATAGATATTTCGTTGTATTTTGTTCGGTCTATTCATGTAATTAATATGTCGGGTACGTTACGAAGGATCGAGTCCATCGGTTCTGGTCGCGGTAAGGGTTTTTGGATTGGTCGAGGTGGAGGATTGTTAGGTTGTCGCGAATATTGGTTTAGCGGACGTTGGAACTGATAGTTCGCTTGCGGCGGCCTATGAGGCATAATGGGATTCAACCTTTGTTGTAGCATGTATGCCAATTCTGGGTAAAATGCATTATTCATCTTTCTTGGAGGGAGAGGTGGATGAATATCTTGGACCTTTCTTGTTTGGCTATTGCTATTTAGAGCATAAAATGAACGGTAATTCTGATTCTCCATTTTCAAGCATAAATGGAGAGCCTGGGGTAGACCCACTGGTTGTTTCATACCAAAGAGTCTAGTAACTCTCCTTTTAGTCCTCGAATGAAGGTATCGAGGGCTTTGTCCCTATATGTACGTGTGCATGGCTTTTGCGCCGACTTCCATGCATCCTAATTTGGGTGTATTCTCCAGCTGGTAAAATTTTTGGATTGTGAGGTTACCCTGCACAAGGGCGATCATTTGGTACTCGAGTGTACCTAAGTGCGCGTTTATCCACATAATGAAGTGTCAGGCATTTGGAGATAGCCTTCCAATCAAGTGGAGTATTATTTGACTCGAGGGCAATGCCAGCATTGCCCACAATTTTATTGCGGATGACATTGAGGATTCCGTAATATTTAGGAGTTCCTCTTTGAGGCTCGTAGATCTGAAGGATTCGATCCACGCTTTTTCCCACGAGTTAAACTCTTCTGGGTTTCCAGGAAATTCGCAGAGACATGTTACCACGTACGATATTTTGTCCAATTCGGAAACGTCGTTTGAAAAGTTTGCGTCAATAGATATGTTGGTAAAATCGGAGAAGTTAACATTAAGATTAATGACAGCTTGAACCAAGTTTCGCCATTCTTGTCTGAATATATTATTCACAACTCCTGTTATAATGTTTGTTAGTTGAACCATGATAAAGGAGGAAGGAGTTAATTTATTTTATTATAAATTATTTATTAGTATTTTGATTTTATACCTTTTACCCTACCGGATTTATTAAGGTAGTTAATGGCTGGACAAGCCGTTTGTTTTACGTGTAATTCTTATATATTTTTGGTTACTCCTTCTAGGAAGGAGGGCTCTTCTACCCTGTAGGGTCTCGTAGGAATCGCAGGATTAAGCAGTATTATAGTCTTATTTATTTTTTTAATGGCTGTACTAGCCGTCGGTTATAAGAAAGGTTGTTTTTTTAATTTGTATTTACTCCTTCTTGGAAGGAGAGCTTTTCTACCCTGGAAGGTTCCTGGTGTTAGGAATCGCAGAGTTAAGCTGTAGTTAAGTTTTAATAATTTATCGGCTGCACAAGCCGTTAGATTTTTGTTTATTACTTTTTAGTAGTATCGCACCAATTTAAAATATTATTTTCTAACTGCACTTAGTCAATAACTTACATTAAAATTTTTATCCCGGTGGTGCGGCGGCTGACGTCTAGCGTTTCCTTTTTGCTTTCGCAACTGGAGGCCCTTTCCTACACACTTTTTCCTTACAGTGGTGATGGCTCACCGGGTTCAGGGGCCTAGGGTGATGTCTCCTTTGTCCTAGCGTCTTGTTAAGATGACAGTGTGAACTTTAAGTCCGCGGCGAGTCGGTGTCTTTGGTTCGGTACGCCCTAAATCTTGGCGATTGAAGTGTTGGTTCACAATAAGGACTTAATTGTGTCCTGTTTTCCGATTCACTCGCGATTATTTCCCGAATTTACGAAAAAAAATCTTTGTTCGGGTCTGCACGACCTTTTCAATTGAATTTTGTTTTCAAACTGAATTTTACAATTTTCTTAATCTAAAACCTTAACAAAATACACCGGACAATTCATGATTAAATTCCTGGAATTTGCCAGTTTGGGCAGCGCGTGTGCTGACGAAGCGTCTGGGCTGTGGTGTGAGAAAAGTTGCGCGAACTGAGTTACATATCCACTATACCTGCATTCCTTATTGTGCTGATACATTAGTTTATGATTATGGCAATGTTAGCATATGTATGTCTAGTTAACACTTCCCCTCTTAAAAACGTTCGTCCTCGGGCGTTGTCAAAAATAAGGTAAGTTGTTGAAATTTACATATGTTGGCTGATCATTAGGGAGATCTCTGATTTATGCTGAGGTTTGGTGGGGGGGTCTGGTTGGTATCGCAATTTGATGAGATTATTATTTTATTTTGAGATTTCTTCCAAAATTTGCAGAAAATTTTCTTCAATAGTTAATGGTATTTTTACCAGGTAAAAAATTGTCATACATATCTCTACTAACCATATTAATATTCGATAATTCTAATGCTTCTTCTGCATGGAATTTTATCATTTTCTATCTTTCCTAAAGCAATTTCAATTTCGTTTTTACTTGACATCACTGTGTTTAAAATATCTCTTTTCGCCCATTGTATGGCATATTTTACGTTAATTAATTCTCCCTTTATTAATCTTATTCTATTTTGCAAATTAATAATTGTTTCATTTTCTACGTATTTATCTTTCCTTATGTTATTAAAAAGTTTATTTACTATTCTAGTAACGTTAATTAGTTTTTCGTCAAAAATTTCATTTATAAGTACTTGTTTATTATTATTGCTATTAACTTCATTTAAGTTACTGGATATGATTTCCAAATCTTCATGATCGGGGGATCCGGCAATAAATTTCCAATGCGTTTCTAAAATATTTATTGATCTTTTGGGTCTTTCAACTGGTTTGATTGTATCTAGAATTTGGTGGGATTGGGTTAAATCATGCTTTAGGATAGGATATAGGATATTGTCCTTAGCTATGTCCGAATAAAGGAATCTGCTAATGTCCGTCAGAAATCGTTCGTATTTGCTAAGATCTATTACATGTATCAGTCTAAAGGCTCCGTTCTGAATTTTTGCTAGTCCGTCATTTATCGTAACCAATTGTGCGGTGGAGTAGTCGTAAATGTCTATTGTCGCAGTGGCGGAGTAAATTAAAAAACATCAGGAAAAAACTATAATTTTGATTTTTAATATCACTTTTATGAATTATTTTCCCTGATTCTGGTAAAATAGTTGAATTCTTATCTTCCTTTGCGATTTCTTTTTTAAATTTTGGGTAGATTTGGGTACCTAATCTCTTATTTATTTTCACATAAATGGTTTCTCCTGAGTGGTAAATTTTGATGGGATGACGTTTTTTATTGTGATACGAGTATGATAGGTCTTTTGCCTGTTTAGATCTTAATTCTGAGATATTTTCTTCCCTTGCCCTTTCAAAGGGGCTTTGGTCTGTGAAGACTCTTCTCCCGAAAAATACCTCTATTGGTTCCTTTTTTTTTGTTGAATGAACTGAAAAATTGTATTCGTAAACGGAATTGCCAAGGAGTTCGGCGAATAACGTGAAATTACTTTCTGCTTTTAAGCAACGCATTATTTCCGTGAGTGTCGAGTGAAAACGCTCTACTTGACCATTAACGGAACTTGCATTAGGCGGTGTTTTAAAAATTTGTATATTAAGTGTATCTTCCAACAAAAATTTTATGGTTGCGGAGTTAAGAGATGTTTCATTGTCAAATGCGATTGATTGTGGTACGCCAAATTGGAAAAGTAGTTCACGGAGAGGATTTTTAACGTGTTCTACTGCTCTCGATTTGAGTATTTTGGTTTGTGCATATTTTGAAAATTTGTCTATTGCTGTGAGAACTAAATTTCTGTTTGTTATGAAGATATCAATGTGTAAAATTTGTCCTGTGTACTGGGGTATAGGCGTTTCACCTAATTCTGGTTTGCTAGGGTGGCGATCGTACTTGTTTTCCTTACATACTGAGCACTGCTGAATTATTCTATTTATCTTTTTCGTCATAGATGGAAAGTAGAAATTTACGAGAATTTGAATTTTATTTTCTCGACAATTTCTATGCACTCTTTTATGGGTCTTGATTATGATTTCTTCCTGTTCTTGTTCGTTTGTCACGTGAACTTGAAGCTGTGTGAGTCGAATTTTGTAATTGCTAAAGTGTATTGGGTATATTTCCTGCATTTTAACAATGGAGGGATTTAGGTATCTTTTGAGGCGATTAATTAGTAGTTCTGTGTCGTATGACGGTTCTTCTAAAATATGTCTGTGGTACGAAGGGAATATTATTTTAAACTGGTAGGTTGAAGTTGTGTCTATGATTAAAAAGGTTTGATTTTTAAAAACATTTATCGTAGTTTCTACATGTGGAATTAGATTGTCCGAAAAACTTTCGTCGCAGTCTTGAGTTATGGATAAACTATTTATCGGTTCGGATAGATTTCTTGATAGGGCGTCGGCTACAACATTGGTTGTGACTGGTTTATAGCGGAGTTCGTGATTATATTCTTCTAGAATGGACTCCCAACGTTTCATTTTTGCGTTATTGTTTTTGTTACTAAGGGCTTGCGTTAAAGGTTGATGGTCGGTATATATCTTTACTATGGCTGAGCCATAGAGGTAGTTTCTAAAATTAGTCAAAGCCCGTATTATAACAAGGAATTCTTTTTCTTTTGTCGCATACGATTCTTCTGTTTTAGTAAGGGTTCTGGAAATGCAGGCGATAAGTTTCTTTTCCTGTGAGAGGAGTGAACCGATGTCGTGGTTTGAGGCATCGGTAGTTAAATGAAATTCTTTACTGAAGTTAGTGTAAGAGAGTACAAGATCATCGGACATAAGAGTTCTTTTATTATGTTAAAGGCATCCTTTGCTTCGTCGGTCAAGTCTATATTTATTTTAGCGAACTTGGTTTTGGAAATATATCCTTCTTCCCCTCTTAAGAGTACTGTTAAAGGTTTGGCTAACATGGCGTTATCCTTTATGAAGCGGCGGTAATAGCCAGAAATACCTAGAAATGTCAGGAGTTGCTTGATGGTTTTGGGGTAAGGTATCTTAGCTATCGCTTCCACCTTTGTTGGGTTTTTTTTCTATGCTCCTGTTCGGAGTTGCTGAATACGACTATGTCGTCGATATACACGTAGCATATCTTGCCAATGTGATGGCGAAGGATTTCATCTAGATCACGTTGAAATATTGAAAAGGCATTTTTTAGTCCGAATGGTAATCTCCTAAACTCGTATTTACCATTATTTATTGAGAAGGCCTTATTTTGAATATTGGACTCCTTGAGCGGGATTTGGCGGAATCCGCTTTTCAAATCTAAAACGGAGAAATATTTATTCTGTCCAAGCTGAGACAATACTTTCTTTATTTGGGGTATTGGGTAGCGATCGGCTACAGTAATTGCGTTAAGCTTGCGATAATCGATAACGATTCTATGCTGTTTGTTACCCTCGGAGTCGGCGTTTTTTGCTACAACCCAAACGGGGGAGTTATAGGGTGGCCTTGACGGCCGAATAATACCATCTTCTAGCATCTTCTTAATTTGTGATTCTACTTCGCTTTTTAGCGTCCTTATTTGTTCCGATTTCGCCCATGACTTTTGTAGTATAAGTGAGTCTATCGATTGGTTCAGCAAAAAGATTTAAAAAGTTCTTCATTAAGTTACTTATTTTGGGTTGTTGATTTGCTGTCATGTGTTCCTCCCTAATATTAATTGTGTTTACTGACTTTGATGCAAGCTGATTTATCTTTACATTAGTGTTACCTTTTATTAATATGAAATTGTCCTTCACATGGATTATAGCTTCGAGGTACTTAAGGCTGTCATTCCTAAGGATACAATGAAACGATCGTAATGTTGGAACGAGGTAGAATTTCAATCTGGTGTCTGTATTCAAGAGATTTATGTAAGTATGTTCCTTAATTTCAATGTCTCTTGCTATTGATTTGGCAAAGAAATTTGATTCATTTGGGATTGAGCACGATAGAGGGTTGCATGTAATTTTTAGTTTATCCTGTGTCTATTAGGAACTTTACTTTATTTCCACTCTTCAGCCTGCATTCGAAGTATGGCAGCGAAGAGTGGTTCATTCTAAAAAATTTAAATCTGTCGTATCAATGAAGTTGTCGTCTTGTCCTCTTCGTCTACCGTGTCATTATTTGTCTTTTGGTCAGTTGGTGTCTGGGGATACTCATCTTGAGATAGCATTTGTGCGGAATCTGCGTCTATATGGTAACTAGCTGACCCCGCAGGCGTTTCCCTGCGTGAAATTATGTGTGTTTGAAAAGAAAAGAAAGTTGGATTTACATTGTGTTGAAAATCATTTATTTGCAATTTTTCTACATTTTTTTCAATGTAACGCAGCTTGATAAACAACATTTTTTGTTTTCTGTTCCGGTGCGTAAATGTACAAAGAAGATGGTTTCCCAACTCGTGAACACGCCACGTGAAAAACATGGCATTTCCAGATTTATGCCACACACTTCCAGCGACTGTCCTTGTGACCTGTTGATTGTCATCGCAAATGCAAGTTTCCCTGGAAACTGAATACGTTTGAACTGAAATGGCAAATCGCTGGAACTCAAAGGGATTTGTGGAATCAAGCATTATGCCCCCTTGTAAGTCCCTTTCAAAATTCTTGCAACTATCACATTATCCGATAGCTGCGTCACAATCAGTCGGGTTCCATTACACAGTTTCGGCGCATGAAGATTGCGAAGCATAATAATGACAGATCCAACTTTTAGACGCAAATGATGCGCCGGCATGCCAAGCAAATCCAAAGAATTTAGAAATTCCACTGGATAATTCACGGCTTCGTCTTCATTTTCAATACTATCGATCGATTTGTATGAGCGCAAATCTCCCGGAATTTGACTTTGAATCGTCCAGTTTAAGTCATTAACATGGGTTAGTTTTGGCAGCTAAAATTGCGCGTGCACTCAGTCAATCGTAGTTACAATAATTTTGGCTAATGTTCGGACAAACATTCGTGAAGAGTTCAGCTTTCGTTGAAGTGAATTGACAAACGGCAGGTGGAATTGATGTGCTGTGACATCGTGACGATAGCTTGCTGATTGACCGCGATTCAATAATTCCGTTATTTGTGACCATTTTGGATTGCAAGTGAATGTAACAAACAAATCCGGCCATCTATAATTCCGCACGTATGTCATCGCATCCTGCGAGTACTCGTGCATGTGCCTTGGGCTGCAAATGTATGTCGATGGCAAAATCGTGAGTCGGCCAAGGTTTGTCACATCTTCATCGGTATTGACCGCATCTCGCACGTGAATATACTCTTCAGATCGAAGCCTGGTCTGATTGAAGCGAATAAAATTGAGTCATTCTGTCTCCATCGTTACGTACACATCAACTGCATACTGTTGAAATAATCGGCGATATCTCAAGAAATGGTTGTCAATTCGTTCGCGAATCATCAATCGATACGCGTAATAGTTCATTGCACTGACCTTCCTATTTGTATCGACACCTAAAACTTAACAAAAAATGAAGTTACAATCAAGAGTGTTTGTTTTTCTTTTACTAACCATTGGCAGAATTGATCATGTTGTATCTCAAGTGATATCCATCTTCACCACGGCAGAACATAAGCGGATATTGTAGTGCGTCATACGATCGATGAGTTTCACTGATTCGCTCTAATGCATCTCCAGCTCGACGTTTAATACCAATATCACGGGATTCTAAATTATCTCCAACAACAAAAATTGATATTTCATCGGCCGTCGTTACATTGTATTGCCGTTCATGAGTGCCTGCTGGTCGTTTGTCCGCTTTTATGACGATTCTGTGATCATCAGATGTCGTCCTTTCTAACGAAGTTTTGAATAATCGAATTAGTTCGTTGTGTTCATGCAACATTTCTTGCAATTGCTGCACAACTTCTGTCTTCGTCCCATTGAAAATTGCACAACGTCGATTCACTTCTTCATCTGAATCTCCAAGGAAATATATTTGGAGATATTTGTGATCTTGATCAGGATGCGGCAAAAGCGATCCAGCAAGATGATAAATTTGCCCGTGAATCTGTATAGTTGCAGGCAAATATGTTAACTTCTGCATTTTATTGGCGAGATAATGAGTGTTAGATTGTTGGTAAACTAACCTTGAATGTGGGATTGTAATTATGTTCATTCACAATTTCCCCACCAAACGACGTCATTTGAAAACAATCGTTATACATCTTGGAATTTTGTAAAAAATTATTCGAATTTGGTGATTCACCGTAAAGCAACGACCGCAATGGCTCTGGTGGAGGAAGTAACTCTGGTAATTTCACTTTTCCGCTTGCGCAACACAATCCGGCCGGTTCTTTGGAAATTTCAGTGTATCGCAATGCGGGCAAACGACAGACATCGAACCAAATCGAACTGATGAGTGCGCACCGTATTCAATGTCCGGCTCATATCGAAAGGCTGCACGTCCGATATTCAAATTAGGCAATCGTTGTTGTTGCTGGCGTTGTCGGTGAGCGGCCAAACGTTGTTCTCTTTCTTCATGAATTTCCTGAGCACGAACTTGTCTTCTTCTCAATCGTTGTTGCTCATTGTAAGCTTCGTGAGCCTCTTGTGATTGTCGCACACGATGTTCAATCATTCCGATTCGAGCAGATTCCCTTGCAGTAGCATTTTCTTCTTTTGTACGACGTGCTGTATAATTACGTTGGTCCGTTGCACGTCGGAAACGCCGACTGATATTAGCGCGACCTCTTTGTGGCATCGTCACAAATTTCAATCTGTAATTGATCACTTTGTATGAAGCACACATAAAGTTTTCACGGAATAATTTTCAATAATTTACATTTTGAATAGCCGATATAAAGAAAGCAACGACCGAAATTGAACGATTCAAATAATTTACAAATCAGCTGAAGAAATCACACAAATAAATTCCAATGGAAATGAGGTTAGGTATTCACCAACAAACGAAAATAATGAACTCACTTTTTTTGTTTGGAATGTCAATAATTTCACTCAATAACTGATGATCCACAGATTTAAAATCAAATATTTCGTGAATGTAAACAATTTAACAATTTAATGTAATGAATTTAACTCGAGAAATCAATTAAAATGTTGAAAAATTTCAGAAAGTCAATTGACCGTGTCCGCACTGTTCGAATAAACAAATCAAAAAGAACAAACAATTTACGCACCTGTCAAAATAAATAAGCGTCTACAGCTCCATCTGTTGAGTTATTGGAATATCAGTCAGTGCTTACAACACCAATATGAAACTAAATGTGCGCGTGCAACACCACGCACATACAAAAAAATGAGAACAAAAAGTGAGATTAGGTTTCTCTAATTTTCCGACTTTTCCAAATGTTTTGAGATCGATAAATTTGCAAGAAACAATTTAAAAAAAAAATTCGAAAGAAAACAAATTTTGTATGGAAAAAGTCCTGTTTGGAATTTTTCAATTTTCCGACTTTTCTTCAGGAAAAGTATAAAGTTTTTTTATTTCTAAACCTTCCCAGATCCACAACGAACAACCTCTGAAAATTCCATGAAGATTGGTATAGCCGTTCTCGAGCCTTAGCGTCGCTAACAAACATACATTCATTTATATATATATATATTTCGTTGTATTTTGTTCGGTCTATTCATGTAATTAATATGTCGGGTACGTTACGAAGGATCGAGTCCATCGGTTCTGGTCGCGGTAAGGGTTTTTGGATTGGTCGAGGTGGAGGATTGTTAGGTTGTCGCGAATATTGGTTTAGCGGACGTTGGAACTGATAGTTCGCTTGCGGCGGCCTATGAGGCATAATGGGATTCAACCTTTGTTGTGGCATGTATGCCAATTCTGGGTAAAATGCATTATTCATCTTTCTTGGAGGGAGAGGTGGATGAATATCTTGGACCTTTCTTGTTTGGCTATTGCTATTTAGAGCATAAAATGAACGGTAATTCTGATTCTCCATTTTCAAGCATAAATGGAGAACCTGGGGGAGACCCACTGGTTGTTTCATACCAAAGAGTCTAGTAACTCTCCTTTTAGTCCTCGAATGAAGGTATCGAGGGCTTTGTCCCTATATGTACGTGTGCATGGCTTTTGCGCCGACTTCCATGCATCCTAATTTGGGTGTATTCTCCAGCTGGTAAAATTTTTGGATTGTGAGGTTACCCTGCACAAGGGCGATCATTTGGTACTCGAGTGTACCTAAGTGCGCGTTTATCCACATAATGAAGTGTCAGGCATTTGGAGATAGCCTTCCAATCAAGTGGAGTATTATTTGACTCGAGGGCAATGCCAGCATTGCCCACAATTTTATTGCGGATGACATTGAGGATTCCGTAATATTTAGGAGTTCCTCTTTGAGGCTCGTAGATCTGAAGGATTCGATCCACGCTTTTTCCCACGAGTTAAACTCTTCTGGGTTTCCAGGAAATTCGCAGAGACATGTTACCACGTACGATATTTTGTCCAATTCGGAAACGTCGTTTGAAAAGTTTGCGTCAATAGATATGTTGGTAAAATCGGAGAAGTTAACATTAAGATTAATGACAGCTTGAACCAAGTTTCGCCATTCTTGTCTGAATATATTATTCACAACTCCTGTTATAATGTTTGTTAGTTGAACCATGATAAAGGAGGAAGGAGTTAATTTATTTTATTATAAATTATTTATTAGTATTTTGATTTTATACCTTTTACCCTACCGGATTTATTAAGGTAGTTAATGGCTGGACAAATTGCGCGTGCACTCAGTCAATCGTAGTTACAATAATTTTGGCTAATGTTCGGACAAACATTCGTGAAGAGTTCAGCTTTCGTTGAAGTGAATTGACAAATGGCAGGTGGAATTGATGTGCTGTGACATCGTGACGATAGCTTGCTGATTGACCGCGATTCAATAATTCCGTTATTTGTGACCATTTTGGATTGCAAGTGAATGTAACAAACAAATCCGGCCATCTATAATTCCGCACATATGTCACCGCATCCTGTGAGTACTCGTGCATGTGCCTTGGGCTGCAAATGTATGTCGATGGCAAAATCGTGAGTCGGCCAAGGTTTGTCACATCTTCATCGCTATTGACCGCATCTCGCACGTGAATATACTCTTCAGATCGAAGCCTGGTCTGATTGAAGCGAATAAAATTGAGTCATTCTGTCTCCATCGTCACGTACACATCAACTGCATACTGTTGAAATAATCGGCGATATCTCAAGAAATGGTTGTCAATTCGTTCGCGAATCATCAATCGATACGCGTAATAGTTCATTGCACCGACCTTCCTATTTGTATCGACACCTAAAACTTAACAAAAAATGAAGTTACAATCAAGAGTGTTTGTTTTTCTTTTACTAACCATTGGCAGAATTGATCATGTTGTATCTCAAGTGATATCCATCTTCACCACGGCAGAACATAAGCGGATATTGTAGTGCGTCATACGATCGATGAGTTTCACTGATTCGCTCTAATGCATCTCCAGCTCGACGTTTAATACCAATATCACGGGATTCTAAATTATCTCCAACAACAAAAATTGATATTTCATCGGCCGTCGTTACATTGTATTGCCGTTCATGAGTGCCTGCTGGTCGTTTGTCCGCTTTTATGACGATTCTGTGATCATCAGATGTCGTCCTTTCTAACGAAGTTTTGAATAATCGAATTAGTTCGTTGTGTTCATGCAACATTTCTTGCAATTGCTGCACAACTTCTGTCTTCGTCCCATTGAAAATTGCACAACGTCGATTCACTTCTTCATCTGAATCTCCAAGGAAATATATTTGGAGATATTTGTGATCTTGATCAGGATGCGGCAAAAGCGATCCAGCAAGATGATAAATTTGCCCGTGAATCTGTATAGTTGCAGGCAAATATGTTAACTTCTGCATTTTATTGGCGAGATAATGAGTGTTAGATTGTTGGTAAACTAACCTTGAATGTGGGATTGTAATTATGTTCATTCACAATTTCCCCACCAAACGACGTCATTTGAAAACAATCGTTATACATCTTGGAATTTTGTAAAAAATTATTCGAATTTGGTGATTCACCGTAAAGCAACGACCGCAATGGCTCTGGTGGAGGAAGTAACTCTGGTAATTTCACTTTTCCGCTTGCGCAACACAATCCGGCCGGTTCTTTGGAAATTTCAGTGTATCGCAATGCGGGCAAACGACAGACATCGAACCAAATCGAACTGATGAGTGCGCACCGTATTCAATGTCCGGCTCATATCGAAAGGCTGCACGTCCGATATTCAAATTAGGCAATCGTTGTTGTTGCTGGCGTTGTCGGTGAGCGGCCAAACGTTGTTCTCTTTCTTCATGAATTTCCTGAGCACGAACTTGTCTTCTTCTCAATCGTTGTTGCTCATTGTAAGCTTCGTGAGCCTCTTGTGATTGTCGCACACGATGTTCAATCATTCCGATTCGAGCAGATTCCCTTGCAGTAGCATTTTCTTCTTTTGTACGACGTGCTGTATAATTACGTTGGTCCGTTGCACGTCGGAAACGCCGACTGATATTAGCGCGACCTCTTTGTGGCATCGTCACAAATTTCAATCTGTAATTGATCACTTTGTATGAAGCACACATAAAGTTTTCACGGAATAATTTTCAATAATTTACATTTTGAATAGCCGATATAAAGAAAGCAAACGACCGAAATTGAACGATTCCAATAATTTACAAATCAGCTGAAGAAATCACACAAATAAATTCCAATGGAAATGAGGTTAGGTATTCACCAACAAACGAAAATAATGAACTCACTTTTTTTGTTTGAAATGTCAATAATTTCACTCAATAACTGATGATCCACAGATTTAAAATCAAATATTTCGTGAATGTAAACAATTTAAAAATTTAATGTAATGAATTTAACTCGAGAAATCAATTAAAATTTTGAAAAATTTCAGAAAGTCAATTGACCGTGTCCGCACTGTTCGAATAAACAAATCAAAAAGAACAAACAATTTACGCACCTGTCAAAATAAATAAGCGTCTACAGCTCCATCTGTTGAGTTATTGGAATATCAGTCAGTGCTTACAACACCAATATGAAACTAAATGTGCGCGTGCAACACCACGCACATACAAAAAAATGAGAACAAAAAGTGAGATTAGGTTTCTCTAATTTTCCGACTTTTCCAAATGTTTTGAGATCGATAAATTTGCAAGAAACAATTTAAAAAAAAAATTCGAAAGAAAAGAAATTTTGTATGAAAAAATTCCTGTTTGGAATTTTTCAATTTTCCGACTTTTCTTCAGGAAAAGTATAAAGTTTTTTTATTTCTAAACCTTCCCAGATCCACAACGAACAACCTCTGAAAATTCCATGAAGATTGGTATAGCCGTTCTCGAGCCTTAGCGTCGCTAACAAACATACATTCATTTATATATATATATATTTCGTTGTATTTTGTTCGGTCTATTCATGTAATTAATATGTCGGGTACGTTACGAAGGATCGAGTCCATCGGTTCTGGTCGCGGTAAGGGTTTTTGGATTGGTCGAGGTGGAGGATTGTTAGGTTGTCGCGAATATTGGTTTAGCGGACGTTGGAACTGATAGTTCGCTTGCGGCGGCCTATGAGGCATAATGGGATTCAACCTTTGTTGTGGCATGTATGCCAATTCTGGGTAAAATGCATTATTCATCTTTCTTGGAGGGAGAGGTGGATGAATATCTTGGACCTTTCTTGTTTGGCTATTGCTATTTAGAGCATAAAATGAACGGTAATTCTGATTCTCCATTTTCAAGCATAAATGGAGAACCTGGGGGAGACCCACTGGTTGTTTCATACCAAAGAGTCTAGTAACTCTCCTTTTAGTCCTCGAATGAAGGTATCGAGGGCTTTGTCCCTATATGTACGTGTGCATGGCTTTTGCGCCGACTTCCATGCATCCTAATTTGGGTGTATTCTCCAGCTGGTAAAATTTTTGGATTGTGAGGTTACCCTGCACAAGGGCGATCATTTGGTACTCGAGTGTACCTAAGTGCGCGTTTATCCACATAATGAAGTGTCAGGCATTTGGAGATAGCCTTCCAATCAAGTGGAGTATTATTTGACTCGAGGGCAATGCCAGCATTGCCCACAATTTTATTGCGGATGACATTGAGGATTCCGTAATATTTAGGAGTTCCTCTTTGAGGCTCGTAGATCTGAAGGATTCACGCTTTTTCCCACGAGTTAAACTCTTCTGGGTTTCCAGGAAATTCGCAGAGACATGTTACCACGTACGATATTTTGTCCAATTCGGAAACGTCGTTTGAAAAGTTTGCGTCAATAGATATGTTGATAAAATCGGAGAAGTTAACATTAAGATTAATGACAGCTTGAACCAAGTTTCGCCATTCTTGTCTGAATATATTATTCACAACTCCTGTTATAATGTTTGTTAGTTGAACCATGATAAAGGAGGAAGGAGTTAATTTATTTTATTATAAATTATTTATTAGTATTTTGATTTTATACCTTTTACCCTACCGGATTTATTAAGGTAGTTAATGGCTGGACAAGCCGTCTGTTATACGTGTAATTCTTATATATTTTTGGTTACTCCTTCTAGGAAGGAGGGCTCTTCTACCCTGTAGGGTCTCGTAGGAATCGCAGGATTAAGCAGTATTATAGTCTTATTTATTTTGTTAATGGCTGTACTAGCCGTCGGTTATAAGGTAGGTTGTTTTTTTAATTTGTATTTACTCCTTCTTGGAAGGAGAGCTTTTCTACCCTGGAAGGTTCCTGGTGTTAGGAATCGCAGAGTTAAGCTGTAGTTAAGTTTTAATAATTTATCGGCTGCACAAGCCGTTAGATTTTTGTTTATTACTTTTTAGTAGTATCGTACCAATTTAAAATATTATTTTCTAACTGCACTTAATCAATAACTTACATTAAAATTTTCATCCCGGTGGTGCGGCGGCTGACGTCTAGCGTTTCCTTTTTGCTTTCGCTACAGGAGGCCCTTTCCTGCACACTTTTTCTTTCCAGTGGTGATGGCTCACCGGGTTCAGGGGCCTAGGGTGATGTCTCCTTTGTCCTAGCGTCTTGTTAAGATGACGGTGTGAACTTTAAGTCCGCGGCGAGTCGGTGTCTTTGGTTCGGTACGCCCTAAATCTGGGCGACTGAAGTGTTGGTTCACAATAAGGACTTAATTGTGTCCTGTTTTCCGATTCACTCGCGATTATTTCCCGAATTTACGAAAAAAAATCTTTGTTCGGGTCTGCACGACCTTTTCAATTGAATTTTGTTTTCAAACTGAATTTTACAATTTTCTTAATCTAAAACCTTAACAAAATACACCGGACAATTCATGATTAAATTCCTGGAATTTGCCAGTTTGGGCAGCGCGTGTGCTGACGAAGCGTCTGGGCTGTGGTGTGAGAAAAGTTGCGCGAACTGAGTTACATATCCGCTATACCTGCATTCCTTAATATGCTGATACATTAGTTTATGATTATGGCAATGTTAAAACATGTCATGTTAACATATGTACATATGCTGAACAATAAATACAATTTTTGAGAGTTTTTGGAAAATTTTGTTAAACTACTTAAAATATTTATTGAAAGTTATACATATATACATATGTATGTCTGTATGTATGTATGTAAGTATATTGGAAATGTTACTAAAATATAATAAAACATTTAAATGGAAAGTATAGAAAAATAAATATTTTTATTATTTTTTTAAATGTTAGTTAGATATAGAATTGAGAAAATTCCTTATCAACCGCACAATGTAGCTGATAACAGATTGATCGATGATTTTCTTTAAAATTGTAGTTTTCGCTCAACCGATGTTAAATTTTGCCCCTTGCCCGAGAAATAGATATCTTCCCAAAAACGCGGAACGACAGCAGAAATAGAGCGGGATGCTATTTCTCTGCAAATATGCGTTCTCTGTATTTTGTTTGTGCAATTTAGCGAGTGAAATGTCAAATCTGAATTCGCCCAGTATTGCTCATTAGGGTAAGTATGCCAGTACTAAAGTTTCTTAAGTAAAATATGAAACCCGTTAATAGCTTTATGTTACAAAATCAAGGGGAAAACAGGTTGCATTTTCTTATAATTTCGGCGACGAGTTTACGTGGTGCACGCAGAACGAAGTGTGAAGCAGTTTTTTTTGCAAGTGATATAGAGATTTGTAAGTACAGGTTAGAATTATCAGTTATTATGCGTGGAAATATATATTTTATAATTGTCAGTTTTAGTGGGAAGTAATGCACAAGTAAATCATAATACAAACATTGTTCAAAAAGATATATTTTCAATAAATTCAACTGCCCAGTTAATGGAATGAAAATAAAGGTGAATTTCAGTGTCCGGACAAAGTGTTCGATAACTAGAAATGCAGAAAAAAATACTCATGGCAGTATTTATGGAATCCCTAAATCTACTATCCAAGACCTTCTCAAGGGAAATAGTCCGAGTTTTTTTTACAGATTGGATGTCAGCATTGCTGGTCAAACGAATAAAATATAACGAGGTCCATTTTCCTGCTATCGATGGGCACAAATCACATTTCACAATGGAAGTAATCTGTTAACCAACAGTTCGTGATTGGCAAAGTGGACATGTAAGAGAGTATCTCACTAAGAAAACGTTTTGCCCACTTTACAAAGTTCTGAGCTGCCATTAATATGCCTCTACTATTTAAAATGGATTTAGTAAGTGCGGTTTGTATCCGTTTAACCCGGATGCTGTAGACTATACAAAATGCGTTATATCAAACGCGGATCAAATCGTTAAACAGGATAAATACAAGGTGACGCAAAAGAAAAACTTTGATTCTTCTTGTGGATTATTTTTATTTGGTCTTTTAATTTTTTTTACATCAAGTCGAGAATATGATGTCATATAAATGGCCGCCGCCTCAGTTGATTGTCATTTGAGCCCTTTTTATGGCATTTTCCATCACTTTGGCCAAAACTTCCGGCGATAGGTCCTCACATTCTTGACGGATATTCTCTTTAAGAGCTGCAAGAGTCTGAGGCTTGTTGACATAAACCCGCGACTTCAAAAAGCCCCACAAAAAGAAGTCTGGAGCGGTAAAATCAGGCGATCTTGCTGGCCAGTGCAAATCGCCAAAACGGGAGATTAGGCGCCCGGGAAATGCATCCTTCAGCATATCGGTTGTGGCACGTGCAGTGTGTGCCGTTGTACCGTCCTGTTGGAACCACATGTTTTCCAATCCGAATTCATCAAGTTGCGGCAAAAAGAACTCGTTGATCATTGCTCTGTAGCGCTCACCATTAACAGTAACCGTTTGGCCCGCGACGTCTTCGAAGAAAAAGGTCCGATGACTCCTCCAGCGAAAACAGCACACCATACAGTGACTTTGAGCGGATGTAATGGCTCTTCGTGGGTTACACGCGTATTTTCAGTGTCCCAGAAGCGTAAATTTTGCTTATTTACGTACCCGCTAAGATGGAAATGGGCCTCATCACTCATGATTATTTTTGATGAAAAATCATCTTCCTCTTGGTGGTGATTAAGGATGGCTTGAGCGTATGTTAGACGCGATTGGCGACCGTCTGGACTTTGTACGGAAACATCTTCAAATCTTGTACCAAAATTCGCTGTAAAGACCGTCGACTGATACCCATTTGCGTGGCACGTCGTCTGGTCGATGTCGACGGCGCTTCCATGACATCCTCGGCTACAACAGCAATATTCTCTGCAGAACGGCTACTCCGGGGTCTGCCACGCCTGGCAGCATCTCGTGTTGTGCCAGTCTCTTCGAGGCGAGCGGCTAAACGTCGCAGTGTTTCACCAGTAGGCGTTGGACGGCCAGGAAATCTGCGACGAAATTCACGTTGTCCCAAAGTCACCGACCGATTATTGGTCAAATAAATAGTCAGCAATATTCCGCGTTCTGGAGCAGTGTAGCGTAACATTGTTTATTAACGTGTATTTCGCATGTGTTTACTACACAAATGTCAAAACAGAACTGACATTAGAGGCCAATCGCAAAATTTATAGCATTTTCTGATAGGAGGATTACTTTAGCGCCACCTTGTATGTATCCACTCAAAAAGTCGATATGAAATCACTCTCGCTGTTATAACTGAAATTTCGTCTGAAATTCGAGATAAAGGCATCGATTCTGGCATCATTTTAGAAGTATTTTCCCAAGCTAGAGCGCAACCAAATGTCTCAAAAGAAAATCTGGTTTCGAATCAGGCGGCAACCTGTCGTTAATTTCGTTAATTTGCATGACTTAAGAAGACTTAGATATACCATCAGATGTATACATTGCAAATGATGATGTGGTATTAGAACCTGTTCATAGTAGTACAGACCACATGTCAACGAATCTATCCATCTCAGCTACTTTGTCTCCAATACCAAGTTGCTCTTCAAGATTATCATCATATGAATTCTACCCAAAGCCTATTGGGGTTAAAAGGAAATGAACGAAATCGAATGAATGAATGAAATCGAGGTTATCTAAAAACAGAAAGATGTCTTGTGTTCTTGGAAGACCTTACAAGTGATATAGAGCGGGATAATTTAAAAATATTGGTTGCGACATTTGCCCCCATGGTTTCATCTCCGATGCTCGGCACTTCATTTGCAATTTGTGCTCCCAGTAAATTTGTATTGTGTTCTAAGTTACGACCAAGGATGTATGAATGTATATATTGTATATTTAAAGCGTTATTAGCCAGTACGATTAAAGCCTTATTACTGTATGATTTATGGTGAATAGTTCTTGAAAGCATTTCTATGATCATGAGTGCAATTACAACTGAATGCAAAAAGGATATCACAAATGGTTACTTAAAGACTTAATTTTACATAAATGTGTATTTGCTTATAACACGTTCAAAGGAATTAAATAAAATAAATAAGTACATTATATTTGCATAAAAAAATATTAAAACCACTTCACAAGTTTATTAAAGTTGGACCATGGAGGCTCGTTAACTTTATCCGTATTGAATGTAAGTTGATACAAATAAAGAATAGCCGTAGTATACTCATAACTCGGGTTAAAAGATTTTCATACATGATTCATTTGCAATTTGTGCTCCCAGTAAATTTGTATTCTGTTCTAAGTTATGACCAAGGATGTATGAATGTACATATATATTGTACATTTAAAGGCTTATTAGTCAGTTATTTACGTAAGATATATTGAAATTTGCTTTTTTTGTTTAAATGAATTAACATTTTTTATTTCTAGTAAATATGCAGAAGCGTTCCAATACTATTATGTTTTATTTCTAAATTCATGGGCTATTTAAAACTGTATAACAACGTGTATTACGACTTTTAGAGCATTTTATTTTTTGATCACTTATAAGATATTTTAATGAATTTATGTTCTCAAAGAAATTTCTTGTTAAACTTTTAATACGAATATTTAAATGCTTAAATAACAATATGTTTTATTAAAAATACATATGTCCGCTCACTAGAAAAAATGTCCGGTCACCGGAGAAATATGAGTTTTCTTACAAAAATGCTTTTTACAAACATAGTAATTCATAATAATGATTTTTTCGCGACCTTTCCAGTTTAAATTTGTGTTTTGCCCACTAGGGGTCAAGGGGTTGTTTTGGTATTAGTAAAAACAAATGATTTACCTTTTTCTCCAATATATTTCGGTTACTCTTCGGTAACCGTCTTCAGGGAAACTGATAACAATATAAAACATAAAAAAGTAACAGCAATTTCACATACATAAAATTTTGCAACTAATACATACATGATTTACACGCCCCCACTGTCCGACGTGGAGCTTTGTAATACTTATTTTTTCCTAGCAAGCGTCTATACAAGTGAGCGCAATTGTAAGTTTCCGTTGTGTAGTTCAGTCTTATGTTTGCCGGTGTATTTATTTATTTATTTATTAAATTAAAAATAACAATGCAATTATTATTTTACAGTAAAAACAAAAGGAGCACTAGCTGCCAGGGCTTACGGCTCGTTGTTTTAATATATGTACTTATTTTGCTAAAGACGAGCTAGTAAAATTCGATAAAGTTAGCTACTACCGACACAATAACACGGAGTTACAGTCAAAAAGTACTTTTTGCGAGACATACCTCATTTTGTAGGTCTAGTCACACTGACTAAAACTGCATACTCAGAATTTCCAATACACCCCCAAAATCTGAAGTTAGGGGCCAAAAACCCCTTTTCCATAGGTGAAGGCATATATTGGCCTATAACTTTATTTTTGGTCGCCCTATGTAAAAGATTTTGGTATTATTGGAAAGAAGACATTTTGACGCTTCTGTCGATTTATAAATGGTTAATTTTTTTGACAGAAAATTCAGAGAAAAAATATAAGAAACATACAAAAAATTTAAATTTTTGGAAAAAAATTCCATCTTGAGTCACAGTTTTTTCCACTATTTTGTTCACAAGTGTATATAGCTTGATTTACGTGTAGAGTCTCCTGTCAATTTTGTTTCCAACGAGGTATATTTTTTTAAGATCCGTTGAGGTTTTTCTAATGTAATTCGTTTCTTTATTGAAAAACTAAAAAAAAACTTTTTTATGGGCATACAAATACATTTTGGTCAATTAAAAATGTTTACGAACTCTTTTTCTTTTATACAAACTATCGTCTGTATCCCGTTTAAGAGACCAGCAATACTCCGAGAGCATATTAACAATATTTTTTTTCAGAAAACCTTCTCTCTATAGCTTCCATCTCCAAATTGAAAGGTACTTCGCTCTGGCCACTTATCTCTTTCGTACTTAAGCGAAGAACGGCTAGCTTTTATCACGTTTGTATAGTACTGTAATGTCATGTACATAGTACATACACTTTGAAGAAGTTTGGGTCGTAGCTAACATAATCAAAAAAATTTAGCGCGCATATTTCGCTGTAAAAATTGATCAAAGTGGAATAGCTAAGGAACGCCTGCTCGAATAAAAAAAATGTATATATCATTGAAGACAGAATTGATAGGAGATTAATTTTAATTAAAACTACATATGCACTGGTTAACAAATTATTCGAAAAATCTTTGAAGAAGTTTGGGTCGTAGCTAACATAATCAAAAAAATGTAGCGCGCATATTTCGCTGTAAAAATTGATCAAAGTGGAATAGCTAAGGAACGCCTGCTCGAATAAAAAAAATGTATATATCATTGAAGACAGAATTGATAGGAGATTAATTTTAATTAAAACTACATATGCACTGGTTAACAAATTATTCGAAAAATCTGCTATTAAAGATGAAAAAATGAAAAAAAATTTGATTTTTCGATATTGTTTCGCCCGTTTTTCTGACATTTATCACGGTATATGAACAATTTATACATTGTTGGAAACGGAAAGGTGTCTCCTTTAAAGTGACACTTCGTGTTAATCGGATAAATAATAAAAAAGTTATTGAGCAATATGTGTCTTAACCTATGAAAAAGGGGTTTTTGGCCCCTAACTTCAGATTTTGGGGGTGTATTGGAAATTCTGAGGATGCAGTTTTTATATGTCTGACCAGACCTACAAAATGAGGTATGTCTCGAAAAAAGTACCATTTATTTTTTTTTTTTGTCACACTGTGTTATCGACTCGGAATGAAAACGATTCCAAATCTATGCGAACTCACTCGGAATAAAAAACACCAAAGTATTACAATATTTATTCTACAATAAATATACGATCGGCGGTCCGATTTCGTTCCAATTTTTGGATAAACTTCTAGAAGAGCTTGACTTAAGACTTATGAAGCGAAGAACACTACTCTCCGAGATACAACACTTAATTAAAAAAAAATGTGCAGAACCTAATTAAAAATGGAGTTGGACCAAATGGTTGATCCCTTTCGCAAAATATGACTGACCGACGTTTCTGAAGTTATTAAAAGTAGATATGAAGATGTGGAGGAGGTAATAACGATTGATATTCACTTATCTCATATTTAATTATTCTGGTTTATGGTTTTGTTCAAATATTTATTCAATAGAGCGGTCCAAAACGTTTATTGAAGCTTTGGACGTAGACAATTTTATGAACACATACACCGATTTCTGCGAACTGGGCCCTATTCCACAAAACAACTTATCAACTTTTCACTTTGCACTTATCAATTGATATTGTACTGCAAAGTAAAAAGCGTTTCTGTTCCACAATATTCTTTGCGAATCTCACTTTGCATTGAGCATATTTTGGCAAAGACTTTACGCTCTTACCGCTCAGTGCAAAGTCTTTGCGCTTTATTGGCAAAGTCTTTGCACTCTCTTGCAAAGTGAGTGTGCAAAGTGTTCCACAAAGCGTTTTATCAACTTTGCATTTCTGTCTCATCACTTTTCACTTCGCATTGCTTTATATGAGTTGTTAAAATGAGCCGCAAAATACAAATTGAAAAAAAACTTGCTGTTTTAAATGTAATAAAAAAAAAAAAAAGCATTTTATTTGCTAGTTTTCAAAACAACAGAGTAAGTATTTTTTAAATAAATAATTGTAAATTTCAAGCATATTTAAGTATACATTTCTTTGTGAAGGTTAACAAATTAGATAAACAGGCAGCATGGGAGGATGTGTTAAAAAAAGCCCAATCCCTACAACTGGCGTCCGCACAAAAAACATGGACCTATGCAAGGGACAGTTTGTTTGGGCTCTGGAAGAGCCGGACAATGGTAAGTACAACAATTGATTGCCTACACATAGCAAATAATTATATTTGCATCATTTGTTGTTGTTGGAATTCTTATATTGTGCATTGCTAATAACTAACAAGCATGTTGTTGACAACAACAAAACAAAACGTCATCATAGACATTGTTGTTGTGAGTTAACAGTGCACTCAATCAACAACTCTTGCTGATAACAACCGGTTTAACCAAAATATTACTAATTGCTATGTGTATCTACTAGAGTGGGTCAATTTTTTTTTCGGCGAAGCGGTTATCAAAATCGTAAGCTACGATGAATTCTAAGAAAATTTGCCCAAGAAACCATGGCCTTAAAATCAAAATCGAGCTTCCGGTTTTTAACGAGAAACTTTTTGTATTTTTGTGAATTTAATTTTGTTAATTTGCAGAGTAAAAGGGATAACGCCCGAAATACTGGATCCGGAGGTGGGAAGGACAAGGTAATGGATGAAGCTGACTTGGCCATCCTCGATATTCTGGAATCAGACTCAGCTGTGGTAGATGGTTTGAATCAGAAAATCAACCGTCAGCTGAGAATGATTCCAGAATATCTATTTCAGAAGAAACAATTGCCAATCCACCTCTAAACCCAAGAAAGAGGAAGCGCTCTAACAAGTTTCCAAGTGAAACTTTGGATAGAGAGAAAAAATGCCGGATGGAGATCCTTGAGGTTGAGGTTTACTACCGGAAACTTCAATGCCTAAAACTGGAGAGGAAGCTCCTACTTCCACCCTCTGCTATCACACTGGGAATTGCAACGGCAGAAACAGAAAATGTATCGCGTCTGTTATTTGAGGAGGTTTGATTACCAAAGGCCAATTTTTCATTTGTGTGTATTTGATTTCTAAACATTTTATTTTGAAATAATTTGTGATAAAAACAAAAAAGCTCTGAAATTAATAAAATGATGTAAATAAATATAAAAATACTTCCTTTATTATTTATTCTCTGAGACCTTAATCTCAAACCCTAAAAATTCCCCAAAAAGATACAACGCTTTTGCAGTGGAAAAAGGTCATGGCCAAAACACCACTTTTATTTTAAAACAATACTATAATAGTTGGCATTAGGTAAAGTATTGTAGCAGGGAAGTAACTCTTTCCATTCCACTCTCTTGATCTATATTATTAAGGGCATCATTTTCTTCTTCAGCATTTTCATCCAATTCCTCGCTTTCATTGTCAGTGTCTTCAGTGGGTTGCATATTTTCACTACTCCTTCCGATGCTACAGGCAATATTGTGTAAGATGGCGCAAACTATGACTGTCTTTCCTGCAAACTCAGGCCTCAGTCGCAAATAATTTAGACACGGGAATCTTTCTTTAAGAATGCCAAAACTATTTTCAATTATGCGGCGTGTTTTTTTTGTGGCAACGATTGAAAACTTCTTCAGCAGGATTATTGGGATTTCGGCGTAATGGTGGTATCAACCAGTTTTTCAATCCATAACCACTATCACCCAAAACAACAGCATCCGGAAATGGTCTCCATCCATTGTCAAATCTTTGACTTACAGCCGAATTCCGTAGCACCCTTGAGTCATGAACGCTGCCCGGCCAACTTGCATTTACACTGTAAAATGTGTAGTCTGGCCCACATATCATCATCACATTCAATGAGTGGTTTCCATGCCGGTCAACATATCCTTCCTCGTGTAATGGAGGCGCATCAATTTTAATGATTGTGCCATCAACGCAACCACACACAGAAGGGAATCCACCCATCAGAAAAAACTTTTCAGCAATACCACTGACATCATCGGGCCATCGCACTGTTTTTTGAAATAAAACGTCTATTATAATGTCGACAACTCTATGGATGGTTCTGCAAACTGTGGATTTTGCAACACCATGCAAAGCTGCAACTCCATGGTACTGGCAACCATTTCCGAGCCAATGCAGGCACAGTAGCAGTTGATTTTCAGCCGACAAAGCATGACTGCGCTGTGTATTGTGCTCTAATTTTTGTCCAACATTATTTAAAAGAAAATCCACCTGGATTGGATTTAAACGGAAGCACTCTTTAAAATTGAAATTTTGTAGTCCCGAAAAATTAATTCGGTCTCTATAATTTCTAGCATTAACCGCGTCTTCACTATTGTCGAACAAAAACTCACGTCTTAACATTTTGAAAGCTTGACTAGTTATGATAATATGAATTTGCAAAGCGATCATTTACCTTGCAAATTTTTGGCAAACTTATCAAATTTTGCTTTGCAAAAATAGAGTTTACAGTTTTTGTGGAACGGAACAGCATAATTATATGCAAAGTCTTTGCGAATTACACTTTTCAATATAAGCTTCGCACTTTGCACAAGAGAACGTACGTGGAACAGAAATTACAAAGAGAACATAAAAATTGCAAAGACTTCGCAAATTACACTTATCAATTTCAACTTATCACTTATCAAATTTCATAGTTCTGTGGAACAGAAAGCTTTGCAAATTGGCGAAAAATTTGCAAAGTACAAAGTGAAAAGTTGATAAGTTGTTTTGTGCAATAGGGCCCTGGTGTTTCGCTGCCAACGAGCGAACGGTCATTTTCATGTTTAATATTTCAAAGAAATTCAAAGAATTGTCCGCTAACAAATATTCATAGAAATGTGGAAATCAGCAGAGGAAAGATATTGGATATTCTTAATAATGATAGAATACCAGATTACGACAACGCTGACAGCGATATACAACGCAATAGCTAGGTAGATGGCCTGCCATAACAGTTCTTCCATCAGAATGTACGACTGCAAAAGTTGTATGATCCGTAGACTTAGAGCCATCAGTGAAAAACATTTCCCATTCGGGACACCAGGGGGCGGCATACTCTGCGAAATAGCGTTGATATTCCGTAGGGCTAGTGTTCATTTTTCCGTGTTTTGTGAGGCCATGGAGAAACGACGATTTTTGTATTTGCCACGGAGGCGAGCTGATGGGAGGCCGGAACTGAGGTAGCGGTGTTAATCCTATTTTTTCGGCGTATTCTAAGCAGTTAATAATGACTGACTTGCGATTCGTAACTTGTACCGGTGCATTTATTACGTGTAGGATTTCTAAGGTAAAGCGTTTATTGTAGTATTGTTCTTGTTAGAGAGTGGTTGCTTTGCCGAAATTCGGCGAGTGGCCGCTGATCTTTACCGACTCAGATAAGCGATATCTATTTCGAAAAGTTAAAGATAATCCTTTCTTTAGTGCACCAAAGTTAGCTGTTATAGCTGCAAATGAGTTGGGAAAGAAATCTAGTGCATCTACCATCAGAAATCTACTTCATGAGGCTGATCTAAATGGTAGAAAGGCCCGACAAAAGCCGTGATCGGCAAACGCAGTCAGACCATCTGATTACAACAATAGGAGAAAACCGATCCTAGTTTTTGCGAAAAGTTGGTTAAATCAATGCCTAACCGGATCAAAATGGTTATTAAAAATAAAGGTCTTCATACAAAATATTAGTTTTTTAAAAATGTATATTTCGATATTTGAATTTACTCTTATTAGATGTTTTACTAGAATATTTTATAATACTGAATTAATTTATATGTTTTTTTTTATATTTTGGAAGTGCAATGAATGACTAATTGAAAAAATATTTTACCCTTTTTTTAATTGCATCAAATATTTTTAGGAAGGAAAATTTTGTTCTATGGTGTCCGACTTTGGCTTGGAGCCGCTGTATGTAAGTACATATTTCCTTTAGAACGCGGTATAATGAATATTTCAAGCCCAATAGCACCATTTAATATCTAAAAGAATTGTACATAATTCCAGGATTTCGTGCAAAAACTTATTGATTTGAAAATAAAAACTCCAAAGCGAAATAAGCCCATTTGTCAAAACTCCACAGAAGTATTTGCTTCTGGTCGCAATTCACACGAAACCTCTATCATTAATCAGGATTGAGTTGAACTAATTTGTATTGGAGATACATACATATGTAGCAGAAAAAATGGAGTATAATATAAATATTGATTCTAGATCGAATAAAGGAAGATCTGAAAGAAAATACTTACTTATAAATAAACTAGCTTTTTACCAGCGGCTTCGCCCGCAGTGGAGCAATTAAATAAGTATGAGAGATACAGTGTAAGGGTATAATAATAGAAATGAGTCAATATGATAACTAAATTTTATTGCTTGGCTGAGATCAACAATTTTTAAAAATTACTACAGACAATGAAGTTTCAACACCTTAATATATGCTTATTGAAATGCAACAACAAATGTTAAAATATATTTCACCGTAACAAAAATAAATAATTCTGAATTCTAACAATTAAAAAATAAAATACAAAGTATTAATTTAAGATATTTTTATAAACAATGTTATAAGTTTTCCCGTCGGGTGCAAATATGTGTAAATTCCGGGCATTAGATACACGTGAACAGGCTACATAAAGTTGACCATGAGAGAAGCATGGGTCTTCTAAATGCACTCCTGCTACCTGTAATGTTTGTCCTTGTGCCTTGATATTCAATTGAAGGATCATATTGAAACCCAGTACCATTAAATACAGCCCAATCATTACGCATGAAATTTCGGCGGCGCGTGGTCTGCATGTCTGCATTATGAATTCTTCTCGCCTGCGATTGTTCTGGTGTTTCTATCGCTCTTCTAGTTGTCTGCAGTGCAGCTTGTCTTTCTAAACGAACTCGTGCCTGAAGAGGCGTTTCAGCTGCTCTCAAAACTCTTTGTCGCTCAGCTTGTTGTTGTCTTCTCAGCTCTGCGTGAGCCGAAGTTTCTTGATTTCGTGCAACTTTTGCGGCACGGGCCCGCGATGAATTTTTGGATAGACCAGATTTCCGCTTCCGAGGCATTTTTTCAAATAAAAGCAGAGTAAGAATTAACATCAGCGAGTAAGATCTAAAATAATAAAGTAACAGCTAACCACAAAAATTACGGATAACCTCAAAAATTTAAATAGTTTTATACTGCATGTAACGACTGAAGAAAATAACGATAAATATAGAAAAATTAGAAACAGTTGAAACTATATTCAATTGAATTATATATTGTCGTCACCGTCGGTAATACAGTGGGCCGGTATTACAGTATTCAGGGTTGAAACTTCATTACTGTGATGTTTGATGGCGTTGAAGTAGCTAAATTTGACGATATTTTGACAAACAATTTTCTTATTTTTCGTAAAATTTTTTTATTTTTTTAATAAAAAGTATCCAATGTTACTTCTAATACCTTCAAGAGTATATGTGCAAAGTTTCATGATGATCGGTTAAGTAGTTTTTGCGTGAAAGCGTAACAAACAAACTTACATTCGCATTTATAATATTAGTAGGGATACATACGATGATGTTAACTTATACTCTACAGATTTAAATGTCCAACTCAAATTCCGGTACTTTATACACGCTCGGAATAAAAATACTATAGTTAGAAGACAGAAGTAGTATGATTAATTAAACGTCTCTCAAAAGCCAAAATAATTATAGCAATATTTGCTTTTAATTAGACAATTGCAGAAATAAATCTTAAAAGGTAGTAGATTTTCAGCTCCTACATTTTTTTGTTCTTCTACTTGTGCTACATTTGCAATAAGACGCAAACACTGTCATAAATGCGAGCAAAATTTAGAAGATATATTGGCATATGTACGAATACGTGATGTACATATTTATGTATGTGAGCAGGCGTAGCAGTTAGTCCTGCCTATGCGTTTGGTGGCGCCGATTTGGAATAATATTAGCGCTTTAAATGACATACATAATTGCATGATTTCGTGCAAAAGTCGCTTTTAAGGATAAGTAAACATAATAACGGGGTTTTCAATAGGGACGCTACAAAAGTAGACCGATAGTGACAGCAAACGACGCCATATTTTTCCCCGCTCTTCTGACATTTCGCTTCAGTAAGGTTTGCCATTTCATCATGGAAAGATATACGATCCAACAACGAGTCGAAATTATTAAAATTTACTACCGAAATTCGGAGTCAATGGCCTTTACTTTAAGAGCGCTACGTCCAATTTATGGTCGTCGTCATTTCTGGCTGAATGGCTTCGTCAATAAGCAAAATATGCGTTATTGGACAACCAGCAATCCACACGTACTCCATGAGTCAACATTGCATCCCGAAAAAATTACGGTTTGGTGCGGTTTATGAGCCGGCGGCGTCATTGGGCCGTACTTCTGCCGTGATGATCAAGACCGGCACGTTACTGTGAATGGGAATCGCTAACGCTCAATGATAACCGAATATTTTTGGCCCGAATTGGATGATATGGACTCGGACAATATGTGGTTCCAACAGGACGGCGCCACAAGCCACACAGCGAATGTCACAATCGATTTATTGGAAACCAAGTTTAGTGAACGTGTTATCTCTCGAAATGGCCCAGTCAATTGGCTACGTTAAGTCTATGGTCTATGCCAACAAGCCAGCGACGATTGATGAACTTCGTACGAATATCGAACGTGAAATTGCAGCAGTATCGGCCGATTTATGCTTGAAAACCGTCGAAAATTGGGTTCAACGTCTGGACTTCTGCAAGCGTGTCCGTGGTGCCCATGCAAAAGAAATCGAATTTCTTTCATAATGACATCGAATGTACATTCGCAGGAATAAAGAATTTAATTCATATCCCAAACCATTTTTGTTTTATTTAAAAAAACTTTTGTAGCGTTCCTATTGAAAACCCCTGTAGATGAATAATACACGAATTTCTTCATAAGAGATTTTACGGACACAAGTGTGCTGGATGGGCCATAATATAAACCAGGGTGCCTTCTCTACTTGCGAGTATTCGGACAAATATTAAGGAAATCTTAAATTTAAAATTTTATAATTTTTGTGTTCGTCGCGAAAAATAGTGTAGCGGGGGGCATTTGCGCTTATTAATGAACGGATGTTTGTTTTCAATAATATGCGCGTGCGTTTATGAATGGAATTTTTGTTGTTGCGCTGCACTTGTAAACAGGTTTTAAGTGGAGAAGAGACACGCTGTTGGAGGGCTGAAATAAATGCTGGTCAGTACTTATTTTGATTTTATGCGCATCCATATATATATATACATACACTAGCTGACCCCGCAGGCGTTGCCCTGCGTGAAATTACGCGTTTTGAGAAGAAAAGAAAGTTGAATTTATATTGTGTTGAAAATCATTTATTTGCGATTTTTCTAAATTTTTTTCAATGTAACGCAGCTTGATAAACAACATTTTTTGTTTTCTGTTCCGGTACGTAAATGTACAGAGATGATGATTTTCCAACTCGTGAACACGCCACGTATAGCTGGCCGTGTGAAAAACAGCATTTCCAGATTTATGACACACACTTCCAGCGGCTGTCCTTGTGACCTGTTGATTGTCATCGCAAATGCAAGTTTCCCTGGAAACTGAATACGTTTGAACTGAAATGGCAAATCGCTGGAACTCAAAGGGATTCGCGGAATCAAGCATTATGCCCCTTGTAAGTCCCTTTCAAAATTCTTGCAACTATCACATTATTCGATAGCTGCGACACAATCAGTCGGGTTCCATTACGCGTTTTGAGAAGAAAAGAAAGTTGAATTTATATTGTGTTGAAAATCATTTATTTGCGATTTTTCTAAATTTTTTTCAATGTAACGCAGCTTGATAAACAACATTTTTTGTTTTCTGTTCCGGTACGTAAATGTACAGAGATGATGATTTTCCAACTCGTGAACACGCCACGTATAGCTGGCCGTGTGAAAAACAGCATTTCCAGATTTATGACACACACTTCCAGCGGCTGTCCTTGTGACCTGTTGATTGTCATCGCAAATGCAAGTTTCCCTGGAAACTGAATACGTTTGAACTGAAATGGCAAATCGCTGGAACTCAAAGGGATTCGCGGAATCAAGCATTATGCCCCCTTGTAAGTCCCTTTCAAAATTCTTGCAACTATCACATTATTCGATAGCTGCGACACAATCAGTCGGGTTCCATTACACAGTTTCGGCGCATGAAGATTGCTAAGCATAATAATGACAGATCCAACTTTTAGACGCAAATGATGCGCCGGCATGCCAAGCAAATCCAAAGAATTTAGAAATTCCACTGGATAATTCACGGCTTCGTCTTCATTTTCAATACGATCGATCGATTTGTATGAGCGCAAATCTCCCGGAATTTGACTTTGAATCGTCCAGTTTAAGTCATTAACATGGGTTAGTTTTGGCAGCTAAAATTGCGCGTGCACTCAGTCAATCGTAGTTACGATAATTTTGGCTAATGTTCGGACAAACATTCGTGAAGAGTTCAGCTTTCGTTGAAGTGAATTGACAAATGGCAGGTGGAATTGATGTGCTGTGACATCGTGACGATCGCTTGCTGATTGACCGCGATTCAATAATTCCGTTATTTGTGACCATTTTGGATTGCAAGTGAATGTAACAAACAAATCCGGCCATCTATAATTCCGCACGTATGTATGTCATCGCATCCTGCGAGTACTCGTGCATGTGCCTTGGGCTGCAAATGTATGTCGATGGCAAAATCGTGAGTCGGCCAAGGTTTGTCACATCTTCATCGGTATTGACCGCATCTCGCACGTGAATATACTCTTCAGATCGAAGCCTGGTCTGATTGAAGCGAATAAAATTGAGTCATTCTGTCTCCATCGTCACGTACACATCAACTGCATACTGTTGAAATAATCGGCGATATCTCAAGAAATGGTTGTCAATTCGTTCGCGAATCATCAATCGATACGCGTAATAGTTCATTGCACTGACCTTCCTATTTGTATCGACACCTAAAACTTAACAAAAAATGAAGTTACAATCAAGAGTGTTTGTTTTTCTTTTACTAACCATTGGCATGTTGTATCTCAAGTGATATCCATCTTCACCACGGCAGAACATAAGCGGATATTGTAGTGCGTCATACGATCGATGAGTTTCACTGATTCGCTCTAATGCATCTCCAGCTCGACGTTTAATACCAATATCACGGGATTCTAAATTATCTCCAACAACAACAATTGATATTTCATCGGCCGTCGTACATTGTATTGCCGTTCATGAGTGCCTGCTGGTCGTTTGTCCGCTTTTATGACGATTCTGTGATCATCAGATGTCGTTCTTTCTAACGAAGTTTTGAATAATCGAATTAGTTCGTTGTGTTCATGCAACATTTCTTGCAATTGCTGCACAACTTCTGTCTTCGTCCCATTGAAAATTGCACAACGTCGATTCACTTCTTCATCTGAATCTCCAAGGATATATATTTGGAGATATTTGTGATCTTGATCAGGATGCGGCAAAAGCGATCCAGCAAGATGATAAATTTGCCCGTGAATCTGTATAGTTGCAGACAAATATGTTAATTTCTGCATTTTATTGGCGAGATAATAAGTGTTAGATTGTTGGTAAACTAACCTTGAATGTGGGATTGTAATTATGTTCATTCACAATTTCCCCACCAAACGACGTCATTTGAAAACAATCGTTATACATCTTGGAATTTTGTAAAAAATTATTCGAATTTGGTGATTCACCGTAAAGCAACGACCGCAATGGCTCTGGTGGAGGAAGTAACTCTGGTAATTTCACTTTTCCGCTTGCGCAACACAATCCGGCCGGTTCTTTGGAAATTTCAGTGTATCGCAATGCGGGCAAACGACAGACATCGAACCAAATCGAACTGATGAGTGCGCACCGTATTCAATGTCCGGCTCATATCGAAAGGCTGCACGTCCGATATTCAAATTAGGCAATCGTTGTTGTTGCTGGCGTTGTCGGTGAGCGGCCAAACGTTGTTCTCTTTCTTCATGAATTTCCTGAGCACGAACTTGTCTTCTTCTCAATCGTTGTTGCTCATTGTAAGCTTCGTGAGCCTCTTGTGATTGTCGCACACGATGTTCAATCATTCCGATTCGAGCAGATTCCCTTGCAGTAGCATTTTCTTCTTTTGTACGACGTGCTGTATAATTACGTTGGTCCGTTGCACGTCGGAAACGCCGACTGATATTAGCGCGACCTCTTTGTGGCATCGTCACAAATTTCAATCTGTAATTGATCACTTTGTATGAAGCACACATAAAGTTTTCACGGAATAATTTTCAATAATTTACATTTTGAATAGCCGTTATAAAGAAAGCAAACGACCGAAATTGAACGATTCAAATAATTTACAAATCAGCTGAAGAAATCACACAAATAAATTCCAATGGAAATGAGGTTAGGTATTCACCAACAAACGAAAATAATGAACTCACTTTTTTTGTTTGAAATGTCAATAATTTCACTCAATAACTGATGATCCACAGATTTAAAATCAAATATTTCGTGAATGTCAACAATTTAACAATTTAATGTAATGAATTTAACTCGAGAAATCAATTAAAATTTTAAAAAATTTCAGAAAGTCAATTGACCGTGTCCGCACTGTTCGAATAAACAAATCGAAAGAACAAAAAATTTACGCACCTGTCAAAATAAATAAGCGTCTGCAGCTCCATCTGTTGAGTTATTGGAATATCAGTCAGTGCTTACAACACCAATATGAAACTAAATGTGCGCGTGCAACACCACGCACATACAAAAAAATGAGAACAAAAAGTGAGATAAGGTTTCTCTAATTTTCGAATTTTCCGACTTTTCCGAATGTTTTGAGATCGATAGATTTGCAAGAAACAATTAAAAAAAATGTTAAGGAAAACAAATTGTTTGCGCCGCATCGTAAATATTTTCTAACCGCCCTAATGCGCGCGTCCATACACATACGCATACATGTGCAACTGCGAATTATTCCGCATTTCCCGCTGGATAATTCCTTTTGTTCACATTTCCAATGTCTTCCTTTCCAATAAAACTGCGGTTGACGGCAACCGTACGTTTTTTCATGCTTTCACTCGATCTCAGGATTTCAAGAGCGACACAGGTCTACCACCGATTCACACCACAGGTAAAGCAACATTCTTGTATATCTCCAAATATACATTTGAATAAATTTCAATTACATTTTAAAACTAAACACACTCTTTTTAATTTCTCATTTCAAATATCCACCCGTGCGTCTGGACATTTGTACATGGTCCATCTACGCCGAGATTCACATACAGTCCACTAAATTATCTTAAAAGGCAGCAAAGCCGGAGAAAAATCAAAAAGTTAAAACAAAGCGGCACAAGACAAAAAGCCGCACAAGACACGGCCGCATAATCAACCACCCAAATAAGGCAATCACACATATACCAGCAGCGCACATATACACAAGCTGCACACATATACCAGCTGCATACACACCAACAGCAAACACAATCAATTGCCATCACCACAAGTCACAGACATTAAGGTACGTGTTATATGTTCCAATTGCATTTTATAACACGTTAATCAATTTTTTGTGAAACAACGCCTTACAAGGCAAGTGATTTTTTTTTGTGAAAACGAAATAGTGTTACACTTCAGGAAAAATTAATACTGTGCTAATTCCGTTTGTCCGCGAGCGACAACAACCAACACAACAGTGAACAGTGGTACGGTATTGCAACAGTTCAATCCATCGAATTTTAATTTAAAGTTTTATTTTGGATTTTTCACTCTCATTTACTTTAAAGTAAATCGGCATAACTTTCTTCTGTTCAATACTGCTTATTGGCTTAGCATAATTGTTTATTTGCAAGTCACTATTTCACTGATTCGAGAAACACTATTTCTATTGCACTATTGCGTTTTCACATAATCACTTTTGAGCCTTTGTTGTAATTTTGTATATATACATAACTAACAAGTAAATCAACAATAACACTGGTACATAATTAAGTACCCACTTTACTTGTTAAAACACAATTATATATATACGTCGACACATTTTGGGTGGCAAGTGTTTTTTTTTCTTTTGCATCAAGTGCCATATTCACACATTAGGGTGGCAGTGTTCTTTTTTACATCACATTTAAAAAAAAAGAAAAAATAACCGCTTGACTGAAATTAAAAAAAAATCATTAAATAAAGATACAGACATATAAAAATTTACTGGTAATTGTCATTTTGCGGAACTTTTCCGCTAACACAATATCCACCTTCCACCGTGCGATACAGACGTGTTCAAAGGCGACTACCTTTCATGGCCAACATTCCGTGATATGTTTACGGCCATCTACATCCTAAATAAGCGCCTCACCCCGGTTGAGAAACTTTTTCATCTCAACCATAAGACACAAGGGGAGGCCAAAGAAATCGAAAGAAAGTGCCCTTTAACTAATGAAGGCTTTCCTACAGCGTGGAAAAACTTGTGTGAACGCTATGAAAACAAGCGTATTTTAGTTAACACACAACTAAAACTATTGTTTAACTTAAAGGCAATAGAGTTTGAGTGTGGTAGCTCAATAAAAAGTTTGCAGCAGGAGATAAACAATTGCTTATCAGCCATGAAGAGTCATCAAATTGACATATCGAACTGGGACGCAATTGTCGTTTATCTCTGCTCGACGAAGCTGCCTGATAGTACACTGGCTCTATGGGAACAAACCATAGACCATAAAAACGACATACCCAAGTAGGACGATATGGGCAAGTTCCTGTCCAATCGTTTTCAGACCCTTGAGACATTGTCAGGGTTGAAGGATGGTAGAGCTGTGAGAGTGCCAAAGCCGCCACAAATCACACGTCATCCTTTCGAAACCCCAACAAAAAGAGTTGGCACCTTCCAAGCAAGCGTGACCACTTTTACTTGTAAAATGTGCCATACAAACGAGCACAAATTGCGCAGCTGTTCCCGATTCCTACAGCTAACACCTACAAATAGATTGCAATTTTTAAAGGAAAATAATTGTTGCCTGAATTGCCTTAGTTACGGACATACTGTGTCAAGATGCACAAGTGCATACAATTGCAATACGTGTCACTCGCGACATCACACGCTCCTACATCTAAATGCAATTCAGCCAAAGGCAATGACGCGTTGGACGTCTTCGAGGCCTGCCGATGATTCTCCATCGACATCTAGGCAGGCGCAAGCACAACGTGATTCCGATAAAGCAACTGAAATTGCAAACAGAAATTTTAAGTCCTGCTTTGCGAATACAAGTACAGATGTGCTATTAGGAACAGCTCGCGTAAATATACGTCTCAATGGCACAGATTTTGCTGCACGAGCACTGATTGGTTCTGGTTCTGAGTGTTCCTTTATAACAGAGAGGCTCAAACGCAGAATCAATCTATCTGTAAAAAAGATGCCTGCCCAAGTTTCGGGCATCACAAACTCGGTAAATGCCCATGTGAAAGAAGCATGTAGCATACAATTGCGGTCCCCCGTCGACCCGTTGTTTAGCTTGACTGCAACTGTCCTGGTTTTACCACAACTAACCGGAAATCTGCCGACAACAAATATAAGCGCGACGAGGCAAGAATTTCCTGACCTAGTATTAGCGGATAAAAGGTTTTTCGTAAATGAACAAATAGACCTCTGTCTCGGTGGAGACATTTATCCACAAATCATATTAAGTGAGATAAAGAAAAACGTCTTGAGGACACTTCTAGCCCAAGAAACCGTATTCGGTTGGATTATAACCGGTAGTACGGATACTAAAAATACACACAGAAATAAAGTTTCGTGCTTCAGCGAAGTTGCGCTGGGTAAGCAACTTACGGCATTCTGGGAGTTAGAAGATTTACCCAAAACCAAAAGCCTCAATGAAGACGATAAATATTTGCGTATAACCAAAATTGTCGACAAAGTCGGAAATACGGACTGGCTTCATGTGGAGCCGGCATCAAATCCAGCAGATATGGCAAGCAGAGGAGTTCTCGCCTACGAATTAGTCGATAACACTCTGTGGTGGCATGGCCCTTCTTGGTTGCAAGAAGACAAGAAAAATTGGCCAAGACAAGAGACAAGCTATAACACCAACATCGAAGAAAAAAGGGCGCATTTATGTGCAACCATAACAATAAAAAATTTTGATGACATTCTCGATAGGTTTTCAGATTTACCGAGAGCTGTGAGAGTCTTATCATATATCATGAGATTCTACCAAAGCACTCATCCGAACAAAAAAGCTTCCTTTCGAGCAGAGTCTTGTTTAATTTCATCCGATGAAATTAAGGCAACGACACAACGCTTAATAATCCTTTACCAGAAGCAATACTACTGTGATGAATATTCGAACCTAAAGTCAAAGAAACCTATCGATAGAAAAAGCGAAGTGCTACCCCTTAACCCTTTCTTTGATAAAAATGGGATTATGAGGACTGGAGGTCGTCTTGGCGCATCGCTAGATTTAGCGTACAACGAGCGTCACCCAATAATCCTTCCTTATAAGTGCCGATAGGCCCGTCTTGTTGTCCAATTTATCCATAAAATCTCCCTGCATGGCGAGAATCAATTAATGCTGCGTCTCATTCGAACTCAATACTGGATTCCCCGAGTCAAAAATATGGTAAAGGCTGTCATCCGTAATTGTAAGGTCTGCACAATCCACAGAAAACAAACCCAAACGCAGCTTATGGGAGTGCTCCCTCAGGAACGCACCTCCTATTCGCGTGCATTTATAAACACGGGTGTAGATTTCGCAGGACCTTTCGACATCAAAAACTTCCGCGGCAGAGGTTGTCGCATCTCAAAAGGCTACGTCTGCCTGTTTGTGTGTTTCACCACTAAGGCTATACACTTGGAAGCCACCAATGACCTTAGCACTGCATCTTTTTTGGCAGCTTTTGCTAGGTTCATAGCCATGAGAGGATGCCCAAAAAATGTTTACTCCGACAATGGCACCAACTTTGTCGGAGCTTCGCGATCTCTACGATCAGAATTCAAAGCATTTATAACTGAAGCGCGAAATAATACAATGATTAAATATAGCCATCAGATAATCACATGGCATTTCTTACCCACTGCAGCGCCTCATATGGGCGGATTGTGGGAAGCAGGGGTAAAAAGTTTTAAAACCCATTTTAAAAAGATTGCTTCCGGCTTCAGTTATACATTCGAAGAGTTCACAACTCTTTTATGCCGAATCGAGTCATGCCTTAACTCCCGTCCGTTAAGCCCCTCTTCGAATGAGCCTTCCGACTTGGAGCCTCTTACCCCCGGTCACTTCCTAGTAGGTGGACACCTATTAGCTCCACCTGAACTGGAAGTCAACGAAAGCCCTGCCTCGATCGTAAACCGATGGCAGAAACTTAAAGCCCTACATCAAACATTTTGTAAAAGATGGAAGGCTGAATATCTGCTGGAAATGCAGAAACGCACAAGTGGAAACATCCACAAACTAACATCAAAACAGGAGATCTTGTGGTTATAAAAGAAGATAATCTACCGCCTAACATGTGGAGACTGGGACGAGTCATCAACTTACACCCAGGCTCGGATAACCGGGTACGCTTCGTCGACATCTATACTACGAAGGGACAAACCAGCAGACCAATAACGAAATTGGTTTTGCTGCCCTCCATCGAAAATACCGCTACTTCCCCTACCCAAGGATAAGTACTTAAAAAAAAAAAAAAAAAAAATCATAAATAGTACGTGTAGTACCAGAAAATGAAGAAATCAGCTCTGCCATTTTTTCTAGCAATATAAGTATTTAACTTGAAAATGTTCCGATGTATTACCTACGACGATGGCGTACAGAAATAACGAAATCTGCGAAATCATGTTTCTTACATATGAGTGGCTCAGTGCCATCCTTGCATAACCCTCGAAATTTCATATTTGGAGTTATTATGCTATACTACTTAGAAATACTCGAAACTATCCGTGCCAAAGTTGCACATCCCTAATTTTTGAACGAGACAAGGCTGACATCTATGGGCAGTTTTGGCAATCTCAATATGTCAAAAGTTATTTGGGCCATTTCTGCCTAACCATCAAAACATGGCGGCCGCGAGCGACATGCTGTTTTCGTTATCCGACTTTTCAGGTGACGATAGTGATAAAGACAAAGACTACTTACCTTCAGATGAGGTCTCCCCACCTCTCTATAAATAAATATTATTATTCTCATTCTTTAAATATTGTTTTTTCGCATATAAAAAAGATTGTGAGGGTTAGGCATTTCTGGCCTTTCCTAAATGGTGAACTGTTAAAATTAATTGCATAAGAACAGTTGACAGCATTTATTCTTGTTATTGCGAGAAAAGAATTTTTGATAAAATTTTATTATAGTTTCATTTATTCTTAACCAAGTTCATGGCTTACAAAATATTTTATGTGTTCAAGTTAGGTTATGTTCCATTGTTTTGCGTTACTTTGCATGATATTATTATTATTAGGCGTACAATTGTTAGGTGAAAGCCGATCGGGAGAGAATGACGTGCAGCTCGTGGAGAATAATAAAGGGCGAAAGAGAGTAAGGCAGCCTCACAAACATAAAAAATATATTAGAAAACTAAAGCGTGCACGTGGTGAAGAATATCTATCTACAAAAGGACGACTCATTCCACAAAAACGGTGTGACTTATCAGAATGTGGATGTGTACTTCAGTGTTCTCAACAGATTTCTGAAGACCGAAGAAGAGATATTTTGAAGGGATTTTACAGTATGGATGGGCCCATGAAACACTCTTTCCTTGCAGGTCAAATTGTGGTTAGAGATATTAAAAGAAAATATTCCAAAAATGAAAACAGTCGTAGGGTTAACACAAGAATCTACAGGCTTCGAGATGAACAAGGGGAAGACAAAATTGTTTGCAAAAAATTCTTTAAAGGGACACTGGCTGTATGCGACGGAACCATTACAAATGCATTAAAGAGAAAGCAGCATTCTGGTACGCCGAGAGGTGACTTAAGAGGAAAACATACTCCACATAATAAAACTAGCTTGGCAGATGAACAAAGGGTTTGCGATTTTATACAACAATTTCCATCGTACGATAGTCATTATTGCAGGCGAGATAGTAACAGAAAATATTTAAATCCAGACCTAAACATGAAAATGATGTATGATATGTATAAAAATTGGTCCATTGACAATAAGCACCATACAGTTTCCTTATTTATTTTCCGACACATTTTTAATACAAAATTTAACCTGCATTTTCACCAACCGCAGAAAGACACTTGTCAAACATGCGACGAATTCAAGCTAAAAATAAATACTTTGCACACAGAAGCTGAAAAGCAGACTTCCAAAGTGCAACATGACATTCATTTACGACAAGTAGATGACATCCGGGATATGAAAAAACGAGATGCCGTTGCAGCCAGATCTAGCAATAATACAAAGCAAGTAATCGTTTTCGACCTACAAAAGACATTACCTACTCCAGTTTTGACTACCGGAGTTGTATACTACAAACGTCAACTCTGGGTGTATAACCTATGCATACATGATGAAGTAAATAATGTTGGACACATGCACGTTTGGGATGAACATATTGCATCAAGAGGCGCACAAGAAATCGCATCTTGTCTTTTGTACCACATAAAAAACTGCTTGCCGTCAACTACAGAAGAAATCACTCTTTATAGTGACAGTTGCGGGGGCCAAAACCGAAATATTAAAGTGGTTTTGGCTCTTTCTTATGTTCTACAACATTCGAAAATTGAAAAAATTGACATGAAATTTTTTGTACCGGGGCACAGTTTTTCAACATGCGACCAAGATTTTGGAATAATAGAAAGGGAGAAAAAGCACCATCCCCATATTTTCCATCCCGATGATTGGTTAAATGTAATTAATTTCGCTAAGAAAAAAAGTCCTAAATTCAATGTTCATCAGATGACGAAAGATTTGTTTTTTAGTACAAAAACTTTGGAAGAATCTATTACACATAGGAAGATTTCAACTAAAAAAGAGAAGGTCGAATGGCTTAAAATTAAATGGATTCAGTTGCGAAAAGGAGAGCCAAAGAAAATGTTTTATAAGTACAATTATGTTGAAAATGATTTACTTTTCAGTACACTAGACCTGACAAAAAAATCTGGTAGGGGTCGCCCTTCGCTTTATTTTCCATCTCAATTACCGGCCCTGTTTCCAAATGGACGCGCTATAACTAAAGAGAAGAAAAAGGATTTGATAGATCTTTTGAAATTTGTGCCTCCAGAGCATCACGACTTTTACCAATCACTTAATGTAGGGGTTGTTGAGCAAAATGAAGAATCAGAAATTGAAGAAAATGACGAATAGCAATTTTTCTCATCACTTCAAGGATGCCTAACCATCACGTCCTATTTGCTTAGTAAGCGCCAAAAGTGCCTATACGTTTGTACCAAAGTCATGATGAGACAATAAAATACTTATTTTCTTAAGTTAATTTGTAGTATTCAAGGAATGTATTTTCAGTTTAATTAAATGTTTCAAACCTTCCTAATTATTAGGAAATGACTAAATTGAGGCTTAGGCAAGGACGGCACTGAGCCACTCATATATCAAATGGTGGTTATTTGGTACCCGATACCCGTACAAAACTAACTGACAGGCTAACCAATAGTTTTGAGTTAATTTTGAAAAGTGGTCATTTAATACCCGAAACTATTTCAAAACTAACCGAAAACTAACCAATAGTTTCAGTTAATTTTGAAAAGTGGTCATTTTGATATCCGAAACTATTTCAAAATTAACCGACAACTAACCAATAGCTCGAGTTAATTTTCCGGAATTTATGACCGATTGTCAAAAATCAGCCCGGTTCAACCCTAACATTAGTTGTGAAACCCCTAAACCCTAAAAACTCTATCCACTAACTAAATTTCAGAGCGTAAAGAAAATTTGCTTTCAATGAAAGAAACACGCAAGAAGCGGATAGAACGTAAAACTAATGAGAAGTTGCAAGTTTTTTTTTATATACGGTCGAACTTCCATAACTCGAACTTCTTTAACTCGAATTTTCTCTAACTCGAACTAAATGGGTTGGCAGTAGCATTAAGAGAGTAATTAACATATAAATTTCCTTCCGTAACTCGAACTTCCATAACTCGAAGTTCTCCATAACTCGAACGAAAATACATAATTATGACTTCTATAACTCGAAGTAATGTGCTTTCTCTCATTCTACAACTCGCAGTATTGTACTTTCTCTCTTTCGCTCTACATTTTTCTTTTATTTGCTTATTTTTTTGAACCGTCTTTTTTATTCGGAGAATTCCCTCTTTGTTCATCAAATGCTTATTTTTGTTTTCGTATGTATCAGTTCAGTGCATAAATGTCAGTCGTACTTGATGATACAGGGAAATAAGATCGTATTTATTAATTATCATGGCAACTAAACGTGTTTTGAAATCTTTGTCGATTGAAGAAAATTATAAACTATTGAAAGAAGTAGAAGGTGGCTTAAAGAAAAAGGAAGTAGCTGAAAAATTTGGTATCCCAGCCAGTACGGTGTCAACGATTTTTAAGAATAAAGAATCAATTATTACGTCATTTGAATCTGGGGTTCGTCTGGGTAGTAAAAGGATTAAAACCCCAGTATTTCAAAACATCGATAAAGCAACCCTCGATTGGTTCAAAGCAGCTAGACATCAAAACATGCCTATATCTGGAGGAATATTAAAGGAGAAGGCAAAGGAGTTTGCAAAGCGCTTTGGCGATGATCATTTTATGGCAAGCACAGGTTGGCTTGATAAATGGAAGCAGAGGTAGAAAACAAAACGTTCAATTGGCGAAAATTTCAATTTATACATAAAATAATATCTGGGCTTTTTTTATTTTAGGTATGCTGTGGGATATAAAAGAGCGTGTGGGGAAAGCAATGACGTTAGTGAAGTGAACTGCGAAAAGTGGAAAAAAGATGTTTTGCCGAATTTATTAAAAAAGTACTGTGAACGGGATGTTTTTAATGCGGATGAATCAGGGTTGTTTTTTAAATGTTTGCCAGACAAAACATTGACGTTTAAAAACCAAAAATGCCACGGAGGCAAGAATAGCAAGCAACGGGTTACGTCGATGCTAGCAGCAAATATGGATGGATCGGAAAAACTTAAAATTCTATTGATTGGAAAAAGTGCCAAACCGCGGTGCTTTCGTGGTATTAAGTGGTTACCCGTAGACTATAAAGCAAACTCCAAGGTCTGGATGACTGGCCAACTTTTTGAAGAATGGGTTCTAAATTTGGATAAGCGCTTTCAAAGTACTGGCCGAAAAATTTTATTGTTTATTGATAATTGCCCAGCACATCCAAAAGACGTACAAAGCAAACTGAAAGCCATTGAACTGGCATTTTTTCCACCGAATATGACCTCTAAATTACAGCCGCTGGATCAGGGAGTAATTCAAAACTTGAAAGTTTTTTATCGTACCAGAATGGTAAAAGAAGCACTAAAGCGTATAGAGGCAAACGAAAAACAAGATATTACACTTATGGATTGCATCAATCATGTAACAAAAGCTTGGGATATTGACGTCAAACCATAGCGAATTGCTTCAAAAAAGCTGGATTTGGTCAATATTCTGAATGGGAAGAGGAAGATGACATACCTCTGAGTTTTTTAAGTACTACTGATGAATATCAAAATGTAATTGAAGCTGATTACGAAGCATGGTTAAAAGCAAACAAAATAACTTGCAGTGCTACTCTTCAGGATTATATTGCAGTAGATAATGACCTTTCCTACAGATGCTGATATTGTTGAGAATTACTGCCCTGAATTAGATGATCCAATATTAAGCGGAACGGAGAGTGACGGCGAGGGATCGGTAGAAGAAACTATTCACCAGCCTTCCAGAAATGATGTAGAAAATGCTTTCCGAACATTGAGTTTATATTTGCAAACAAATGACACTACAACTGATGAGCACTATACGGCTTTAAACAAATTAGAGTCATTTTTTACTGAAAATACCAAAAAAAAAAGAACATTTTCAGTCACTAATTTCTGAATATTTCACTTCACTGTAACTTATTACAGTTTCTGTAATGTGTGTTTTAAACAAAAAATACATATTCATCATTTAATATACTCTAAAGTAGCAATTGAGTTTTTTTTTTAACAAAAATTTTTTTTCTATAACTCGAAGTCTCCGTAAGTTGAAGTTTTTTTTGGGATAATAGTGATTCGAGTTATGGAAGTTCGACTGTATTTTAAATATTTCGATATATTTAAACATTTTGTATATTTAAATATTTTATCATTTTCCAAATTTTAATAACTTTAATTATAACTTTCTACGTTTTGATCAACTCAATAATTTTCAATCATTTTTTTTAGCCAACTTGCAAATTCTTGCTAGTACTTAGATCTTTCCAATTTATCCGTTCAAAAAAAAAAAAAAAAAAAAAATTTGTTTGGAAACATCTAAGTACTAATGTTTACCCTATACACATACAAATTTTAAATATATATATACATATATGTATGAGAACAAAACAGTTACTTGTTGGTTATGAACAGCTCCACTGGTGTCCTGCTCCTCACATCGTGGAAATCATTTAATTTGTTCACCTGTTAGGAAAGAAAACAAATTAGTTTCAGTGTACAAAATTGATTAAACACAAAGAAAAAAAAAAAAAAAAAATTCGATCCACATTAATACGTTACAAACTCCTTTCTTTGCCTCCGGTCATCATCCGCCATCTTCGCATGGCATACCCCTCCTCCCTCCGACTGTGCCCTCGCAATCGAACGCAACACGCCACCATGTGCATGTAGATGTATGTATATCGATATACATACATACACATGTACCTACTTATGTACGTAAAAAACTCAAAAATTCATGTACAAAAAATTATTATATTATTATTAGTATAAATATATAAATACCACTTACCTGATCATCGCCGCCGTACACATGCATGCGTCCACCATCGCCATGAATGCGATGTATGCATATGTACGACAGGCACATATGTACGACAGGCACATATGTACGACAGGCAAAATGACGACCAACTGGGAACTGAAGCCCCGCTCGCGCTGAAAAAGATACTGCCTTCGCCTTTGCTAGAATCCTGGCCTGCTTTGCCTCCAGCCATTTCCATTTACTAATTTTATTCACAAGCAAAACGGAAATGCTAAAAAAATCTTGTAACACTTTTAACACTCAATCTATATTTCGTTATAAATTTTTCCGTGCACGAAAACTTTTGTGCTTTGGGCAGAGCAACGTCAAGACCCGACACGACAAAGTTTTTTTTACGATTTTTTTATATTAACACATTTTTATTTAATTTACAAAATTTTCACTACCACTCGCGTCAAAATTCACGTGTAAATAAGTTTTTTGGAACAGCCCTGTGGTCAGCAAATTAAGCACAGTGGCATACAAACTGTTTGTGGGCGGTAGGCCAGATTGCTGGATGCCAGATTGCTGACCTACCTCACCACAATCAAATATCTAATGTACATAAACCACACAAAAAAAACAGAATGTTGAGCCATTTCATGGTGGGGGGCACTTTCCGCGATTATCGAAATACAGGAATAGGTAGTTCATATCAATTTTTTACTTTTTTTAATATATTAAAAACATCATATGCAATCAGATGTTTTTACGATATATGCAAATATATCGTAATGCCATATACGTTCGCAACAGTGGAACATAGCCAAGTCCACCACCTTTAAGTTAGGCACCATCTACCGATGGGGGGCGCAAGTGTACCGATACGATCACACCCAAATACCATTTTTACAAATGGTGATGAAAGTTTTTGGACACTTGGCGCATAAATACACCAAATACATAATAAATACATAAATACATAAATACATAAAGTTTACAGTAAAATACATATATACATATATATGCATACATTTTTTTTCTATATCACTTGCCACTCAATAATCCACCACATTAATCAATGAAATAAATACACAAAATTTTAGACCATGGGCCGTTTCACAGCGACGCGCAACAAAACGGAGCAGCGCGCCGTCCGTTTCGAAGTGGCATGCCGATTATGCCAGAAAAACCACGGCATAAGACTTTGCCCGATATACCGAGCCAAGTCTGCTGAAGTGAGGCTGCGGGTGGTATTAATCCACCACTACTGCGCGAACTGCCTGTCGCCGTTCCATAAGCAGGAGGTCTGCAGCAGCGTCGGGCGCTGCCTCTGCAGTGCGAAAACGACCGTCGGCCAACGATCCCGCCAGCCGAGGATGACGATGACGTATTGTCGATCAATCTGACCGGCCAGATAAAGTCGTGGGCAGAGCAGGTGGCGGAAGCGGAAGATGAAGAAGATGCTTCGGTGACCCAGGTGGTCCCACTCCCAGCGGGTGGAGGCTCGGAAACTCGTACTTTCCGACCTTCACTACATCATGAACGGCGTAGGCGCAGCTCGGAAACCAATCCTTTCCGACTGCCCAGGCAGCGCGGCGTTGGATCCCGTCCATTCAAACCGCCTGCCCATCAGACCAAACGACGAGCGACTGGCGTGGGAACGCGTCCTTCCCAACCAGCGCAACAACAGCAAATGGGTGGCTCGGGAACGCGTCCTTTCCGACCATCACATAACGCAGCGAATTGGCGGCGAGGTGACTCGGGAACCCGTCCTTCCCGATCACAACCACGACGCGCCCCATACCACGTTCCACAACATAAGGAAGAGACGCTGCAGATAGCGCGCCAACAACAACAACCAACATTCCGGTCGGGCCGTTTGCTTGATAGCACAAGCGCCCCTCTCATGAGGGCATATGAGGCAATCGCACCGACAGCGATCGTCAAAATAGAGGCAGGCGGCCGCCTGCATTTAGTGCGGGCCTTAGTCGATCCGTGTGCGCCCTGCACCATAATCTCCAGCGAATTGGCACGAACGCTCAGACTGGAGCAAAACTACACGGGTCGCGAAGCGACGTGCTCACTCATGTTAAGGGGCAGACATGGCGTCGCGGAACGAATTACCACGCAAGCCATCGTGGTCGATGGGTACCACCGCGTGAGGCCGCGAACGAACCTCGACCCCAAGGACGCGGTTCCGTTCCGACTCATGCGGTTGGCCGACCCTGAGTTCTATGTGGCGGCTCCGGTACGACTGACGTTGGGCGTCGACACATACGCCCAGATAATGCTCAGCGGCACCCCACCTGCATCAATCGGCGGCTTGCTGGCTCAGGCGACCATTTTCGGGTTGATGCTCTCTGGAGCGCAACCAAAATAAACAAAAAAAAGAAAAGAAAATTATTATAAACACATCAAAACTATTATACACTATACAGAAATAAAGTTGAAAAAAAAGCCCACGTATGTTCTACCTGTAACGTTTCTTTTTTTTACCATCCTTCCCAGTAGGGCACAGGAGACGATGGCGGAGGAGCACGGAGCGGCTCATTGGAAACAAAAAAAATATATTTTTTAATCAAATATGTGATGTGGTGTGAACTGGTAGTTGACTGTTGTCAACGCTCAGGATTTTTGCTTACCGCAAGGGGGCCGGCATGTTTACGCCGCATCGTAAATATTTTCTAACCGCCCTAATGCGCGCGTCCATACACATACGCATACATGTGCAACTGTGAATTATTCCGCATTTCCATTACATTTGAATAAATTTCAATTACATTTTAAAACTAAACACACTCTTTTTAATTTCTCATTTCAAATATCCAACCGTGCGTCTGGACATTTGTACACAAATTTTGTATGGAAAAAGTCCTTTTTGGAATTTTTCAATTTTCCGACTTTTCTTCAGGAAAAGTATACGGTTTTTTTTATTTCTAAACCTTCCCAGATCCACAACGAACAACCTCTGAAAATTCCATCAAGATTGGTATAGCCGTTCTCGAGCCTTAGCGTCGCTAACAAACATACATTCATTTATATGTATATAGATGTATGTGTAGTTGCGAGCAGAATGATAGCAGTGCCCTGTGCAATTTACTGTCCATAACTGTAGTTTTGATATTTATAAACTTTTAAAATTTTTCATTTTGCCAAAACAACACTAATATTCACAAAACTACAACGCTCGAATAACGCTAAGTTAACTTTATATTTTGATATTTTAGTTTCTGTGACGCGAGGTTTTTTGCAAGGCGAGCACAAGAATAGCAGTGCTTATGTTTTCTTTCAACATCTTCGAAAATGTGATAACTACGGTTTTCAAAGGCAAGAAATATTGTTATATAAAACATAATAGCAAATTCTCATGTGTTCGCATAATTAATTTCTTTGAAATGGGCCGTGGAAAACATTGCACAACAGAGAAGCGTAATTTGATTAAAAAAAAATCTGATAAATGAAGGTAAAACGTATAAAGAAGTACAAAAATTCCTAAGTTCCTCTGCAAAAATGATATCCAATGCACTAAAGCCCAAAAACTCGTCTGAAACTCGTGGCCGTAGAAAAATGTTATCGGCATCCCTTGTGAAACGCATATTAAGCACTAGTCGAGCAAATTCATCAGCGGCAGCTACGCAAATCAAAGATGAGTTAAACTTGCCATGTGGACTACGAACAGTCAGAAGATGTGTACGAGACAATAAATTGTTTGCTCGGAGTCCTCGTAAAGTTCCCCTTTTGAAAAAAAATCATGTTGACAAAAGACTCATGTTTGCAAACGATCACATGTTATGGCCATTCCAAAAGTGCAGAAATATATTATGGACTGACGGGAGATGGCCATTGGCCATTGGAGTGGTGAGTCGTATGATATATATTGATGAGTTTTTACAATTCACGCCGTCATCCTAACTTAAAACTTCTATCCACATAATCGACGGAAGGTATGCCATATTTGTGTGAAAGGATGTATCTTTGCCGTGAAATTATGCATTGCTTTGTTTTTTGATAACTTTAGTTCTCTTTTAAATAAGACATTCGCCCTTTTATAGTTTACTAGCTGGCAACGGTTGCGCGAGGCTTCGCCACGCACTTTATGTTTATGTATATGTATAAGAAATTACTTACTATTAGATACTTTGGTTCTGAAATAGTTTGATTTTGCATTTACCTTAATTCCTAAATATACAAACTCATAAAAATAACAATTTTATGTTGCCTACAATTGCAATTAAAACTTTTTATTGGACAAACATCAAAAAATTTCTTTGTATACAATATTATGCGTACCTCCCTCTGCAAGGACAAAAAGGTTTCTTTTCGATGTAACACGTGATAGGGCTACGTACAGTTGTCCGTGTGAAAAACATGGCTTACTCAAATCCACTCCGGTTACATTAAATGTTTGCCCCTGTGCCTTGTTTATGGTCATTCCAAAACAAACCTTTACCGGAAACTGAAGTCTTTTAAATTTAAATGGCAAATCTGTAGGAATCATCGGAATTCTAGGTATTAAAGTAGATTTTCCAGTACCACAACCAGTTAAAATAGCACATTCAACCAGATAAAAATGTAACCTTTTTACCTGCAGGCGAGTTCATTGCATAACAGTGGGGGACTTAAATTTCGCAATAAAATTATTGGAGCTCCAACTTTTAAAGTAAGTTTGTGGGGAGGCATACCTGAAGGGTTCATAGAATTTAGAAATTCCGTTGAGTAGTGCACAGCTTCTACACCGTCGACTACTGTATCTACCGAGCAATATTCTCTCGTTTGTGCGTGGAATTTTACCAATACCATTTCGTTAATTTTTTCGACTTGTTCATTAGTAGGTGTTAATATTGCTCGTTCCTTTAACCAGGATACAGGTTTATAAGCCAGTTGGTCTATTGTGGGATATATTTTGTCAATCAGTTGTTGATGGTCGGTGACTGAAACGCATATATCATTATTGAAGGAGATTTTCCCACAAACTGTTGGAAGCTCACCGTTACCAACTTTCAGTAACATGTCACAAAACATCCTGTTATCTTCTGAGGCTTTAAGCACTCTCATGTTAATCTTGAGTGCTAATTTTATTACATGGGACCAAAGGTATGATCGTTTTAATGACGCATTCACCTCATCAGCACTGGTTCCTGTAGATATAACTGGCACTATTTGACGGAAATCTCCTGAAAATAATACCGTACAATCACCCATAGATGTGTTAATACTTCTTAAATCGCGCATGGTCCTATCTAGGGTTTCAACTGACGCTTTATGTGACATTGTGGCTTCATCCCAAACTATCAGTGAGCACATCTGGATAAGCTTAGAAGTATTACTTTGCTTAGAAATGTGGCATACGCTGGCACTATCGTCAGAAATATTTAGAGGAAGTTTAAATGTAGTATGCCCCGTTCTTCCACCTTCTAAAAGGGTAGCTGCGATCCCAGAAGACGCTACCGCAAGGGCAACGTTACCGCCAGATCTTACTTAAGTGAGAAGTAAATTTATTAAAAATGTTTTTCCCGTGCCGCCAGGAGCATCAAGGAAAAATATCTTTCCGTCCTTGTATTGTATACAAAGAAATTTTTTGATGTGTGTCCAATAAAAAGTTTTAATTGCAATTGTATGCAACATAAAATTGTTATTTTTATGAGTTTGTATATTTAGGAATTAAGGTAAATGCAAAATCAAACTATTTCAGAACCAAAGTAACTAATAGTTAGTAATTTCTTATACATATACATAAACAGAAAACGCGTGGCGAAACGTCGCGCAACCGTTGCCAGCTAGTAAACACATAAACAAAACTAATTTTTGGATGGAAGAAAATGCGCAACACCGTAAGCAAAACACTAAAAAACTTTTAAAAATTCAGCTGTAGTTTCTAGTTTCTTGTATGATGACAAAGCATCTGAAAAGCAAACATATCTAACAATGTGGATCAAAGTTATCATTTCGCCTTGCATCGGTTTATCAACGAAGTCAACAGCACAGCTCTCTGCGCATAGCCGAACGAAGTAGTAGTAACGAAGAGCAGTTGATTTAATACTCACACAACTACACATCTTCCCGCTACGACACTGATTTTACATTCGGCTGTAGCAATGCTGTACTTAGTGTAAAATTTTTTAAAACTTTACGCTTAAATATTTCAGAAATGAATAGGCTAATTTTTAATTTAAGTAGCTATCATTGTAGTGCTAACTGCAAGCATTAATTTAAAAAAAAGTTGCATCCCAATCCGTTCAGTAGTGCCCGAGATTGGCTCTTTCCAAAATTTTAGACTTTGTTTTATAATATGTATAGATTATGTTTTCTAAAGTAATGTGTCTTTTTAATCTATTCCATAAACGGTTTCTGTATTTTTTCTTGGTTTCGAGTTCTTTATTCTACCAGGGTGTACATTTTTTCATGACAAATTTTGTTTGGGGAATAGCTTCGTTTGCACTTTGTAGTTTAATTTTATTTAGAGTAGCTGCTTCTTTATTTCTATTATTGCTATGGGGTTTGGATCTGCTTAAATTGTCAACTAGGATGTTAAACTTTTCCCAATTAGATTTATTTAGGTTAAAAAGCGTTCTATTTATGTTTGTAGTACTCGATTGGTCGTTGAAAAGTCATTGTAGTTATTGATCGCTACCGTGGAGGTAGAATTCCACTTGCCAATTACTCCGTAAAGTTATATTGGGGAAGCAATGGTTAAATCAACATGGGTGAATGTATTGTGTGTTGTGAAGTGGGTTAGTGAGTCGTCATTCAGAAGTATTAAGTGCGATTGGTTAATAAATTTAAAAAGTTAAAAACCTAAAAGACGCACTGCAGGCATCGATATAATTTCTTATCCCATGCTAAAAACACCCCTTCTTCTCTGAAAGCGCGTCTACTCCGCATTTACAACAAAAACCAAAACCACAGATATAAACCTTAACGATATAAGTACATAATGACATTTTAAACTGGTGCCGCTACTCAGGCGCAAAGCTCTCGATGGAAAAATGCAAACATATACACATCTGCAGGAAATAGCACTGTCACCCAAAAAATCGCATGCAACAATGATTCAATAAACAACACCGACAATCTTAAAATATTAGGCATATAGTTTAACAAGAGATATAGATGGGGAACACATATTTCGCAACTGTTAAACTCACTTAATAAGCGTTTGAACATCATAAAATGCCTTTCTAGCCCAAAACTCAATGCTAACACCATCTCAATCGTTTACACTATTAAATCTCTAATCACATCCAAAATATATTACGGTCTATAAATTTTCGGATATGCACCTAAATCCACAATCAACAAACTTAATTCAACACTCAACTCTGCTATAAGAACTGCTCTTGGTGCATACCGTACTACACCAATTAACAATATGGCATTCGAAGCAGATATTGCTCCAATTACCAATCTTCACTATAAAAATTGCATTGGGTATTCGCATCAATTACAAATTAAAAAACACTAGACAATTCCCTGAATGGCAACTATCTCTTGATTGCATAGGTAGGTAGGTAGGTTGGAGTGGCAGCCGCCTACAGCGGCTCACTTAGGCCAATATTAGGAGGCCCATTGTGTTACCACAAGGAAAAATTTGTACCATCCAAGAGGAAAATTACCCCTCGCCAAACCATTTTGCCTCGCTGATGAACTTCAACAGACAATTTACCTCGGTGCTTGAAACCTCACTAAGGTCTTCCAAAAACGGTGATCCCAGATATCGCATTCTGCTTTTACACAGTGCAGGACACTTGCACCGTAAATGCAAGATCGTTTCCTCCTCCTCGTCGTTCTTGCAGCTCCTACAGCATCTTCGGAAGGGTACTCCCAACCTTTCAGCATGTTTCCCTATCAGACAGTGCCCTGTTAGAGCCCCGATGACGTTGGAAATGTTTTCCCTACTTAGAGAGAGAACGCTGCGCGACCGTTTCCGGTCCCATTTAGGCCACATCTGCCTTGAGGTTCGACAGGTCGTATTATGCCTCCATCTATTGTTAGCTTGCTTATATGTACAATCTCTGAGTAGCAGTTTGCAAGAGGCAAACGGCATACCAATGCGTTCTTTATCTTGAAGAATCTGCTTGGTCGTACCTTGTCTTGCAAGTTCGTCTGCCATGCAGTTTCCCTCTATGTCCCGGTGACCGGGGACCCAAATGAGGTACAGTCTGTTCTGCTTGGCCATCTCCTGCAGAGATAGGCGGCAGTCCAGCGCGATGTTAGAGTTAAAAGTGAAAGAGCTCAGAGCTCTGATTGCAGCCTGGCTGTCACTAAAAATGAAGATGTCTCTTCCTATAATCCCGGTCCCAATCTTCTCTACCTCCTCCATTATAGCTGAGACCTCAGCCTGGAAGACGCTGCAGTGATCTGGTAACCTAAAGGAAATTTGCAGGAGAGGGTTTCGTGAGAAAACGCCTCCTCCTACCTTATTATCGAGTTTCGAGCCATCTGTATAGATGACAATGCTATCAGGTGGAGTATGAAACTCAAGTTTCCACTCCTCCCTGCTTGGAATGCGAGTAATAAAATTACTTTCAGAAACCGATGTCAAGGCGCACCGATCCGTGCTGCTCGGAATAGAGCAGAACTTATTCAAAATACAAGAGTGCCCTTGGCTTTCAGGGTGCCACTGGGATGTCTCTCTTAGTCGCAAAGCAGTCATCGCTGCCATTTGTTGTCCAACCAAATCTAAAGGAATAAGGTCTAAAATGACGTTCAAGGCCTCATTTGGAGTGGTTTGAGTGCCCCACTTATGCAGATCATACTAGATCTTTGCACCTTGGTAAGTAGTCTAAGGTTAACCTCTTTTTCTAATGCAGGCCACCACACGATCACCCCATATAGGAGTATTGGTCTGACGACCGCTGTGAAAATCCATCGACAGATCCGGGGATTAAGACCCCATTTCTTGCCTATGGCTCTCTTACATCTGTAGAGGGCTACGAAAGCCTTCTCATAACGTTGAACTAGATTCTCCTTCCAGCTCAACTTCCTATCTAAAATAACGCCTAGAAATTTGGCACTTGTAGAAAGACTTAACCGGGTAGCGTTTAGTACCGGTGGAGTCACCGAAGGCTCTTTATACCTTCTCGTGAAAAGTAAAAGTTCCACCTTACTTGAGCTGACCCTGAGCCCGCAATGGGTAAACCTCTTGGATACGAAGCGCTCATTGCATCAGCTCGCATAATGTCTGCGGAAACTTTCCCCTGAGTGCAATCGCGACGTCATCAGCGTACGCGAAGACTTTTGCGCCACTCCATGCCGTATCCCGCAGTAGCGTATTTACGGTGAGGTTCCACAGGAGTGGGGATAGGACGCCTCCTTGTGGCGTCCCCCTCGACACGTGCCGTGACAATTCGCTCGCACCCAGCTTAGCCCTTACTACTTTGCAACTGAGTAGCTGGCCGATAAAGTCAACCAGTGAGTGTTCAACCCCCAGATCCCTAACGGCGCCAGTTATAGCTTCTGGAAATACGTTATTAAAGGCGCCTTCAATGTCCTGGAAGGCTACAAGACAGAATTCCTTGACGCTGAGAGACTTCTCAATATAGCCGACCAAGCTATGGAGTGCAGTCTCAGATTTGCCTTCGCGGTAGGCATGTTGGTCATTAGACAGTAGTCGACTGTCGATGGTATCGTATAGGTAGCTACTAATAATCCTTTCAAGTGCCTTAAGAGCAAAGGATGATAGACTGATAGGCCTAAGATCCTTTGGATTAGTGTGTGAGGCCTTACCGGCTTTAGGAATAAAGACAGCCGTGACATTTCTCCATGCCAACGGTATGTGATTTAGTTTGAAACAGGCCCTGAAAATAGTAGAGAGCCATTTTGCAGACAGCTCCAATGTCTTAATTAGCTGGGCAGGTATTATCCTATCCGGCCCTGCAGATTTGTATGGTTTAAAGCTTTGGATAGCCCATTTAACCTTTTCTTCCGAAACCGGTATGTTAACGGGGTTGCAGTAGATGAACGGAGGAGTTCCTTTCTCCGCAGTTGTACTACCAGGGAAATGGGTATCTAATAGCAATTCAAGGGGTTCCTTTCCCGTTGAGGTCCAGGAACCGTCTTGCTTTTGCAAGAAGTTTATCGGGTTAGAGGATCCTGAGAGAACCTTCCTTAGCCTGGCTGTGTCGGAAGCACCCTAGATGCCGCCGCAGAAGTTTCTCCACGAGGATCTCTTTGCCGCCCTTAAAGCTTTTTTATAGGTCTGAAGAGACTTTTTGTACTCTAGCCATACCAGCTCGAGACCAAGCCTCTTGGGTTTGTTGAAGTTTTTCCTACAAGATTTTCGTAGTGAGTCCAACTCGCGGGACCACCAATGGGGCTTACGTTTGCCCCACTGTTTTGGTTCAGGGCAAGCCTGATCTAGGGCATTTGAGCAGGTCAGCGTAAAAACGTCCACCATGTTCTCTAGATCCCCGATACAATTAGGTTCAATAAGAGGCTCGCTGTTTAGCCTATCCTCAAATAACATTTTATAAGAGCACCAATCTGTGTTTTTTAGGTTTTTTCGCACCTTTGGGCTGGTAATAGAAAAGTTCAATACGATTTCAATATAACGATGATCAGAGAAGGAGTGTTCATCTAGAACCCTCCAACTCTCGATCAATTCAGATAGACTATCACTGCATAGAGTTATATCTAAAACTTCTTTACGATTGCTAGTAGTGAAGGTGGGATCCCTACCTTTGTTGCATATAAGTAGGTTAGTAGTTAGAAGGTAGTTGAAGAGTAACTCACCTCGATCATTGATGTCCGTGCTCCCCCAGTTGACATGGTGAGCATTTGCGTCGCTGCCGACCAACATGTGTCCGCTCTCAAATTTGGACACTAAGTTCCGCACCATAGAGGGAGGGGGGTATTCGGCTTCGTACGGCATGTAAGCCGATGCCAGCACTATTGACATACCCCCTATCTCCGCGAGAATTGCCGTGACGTCGCCATCACTGTAATTAGGTAAAAGAAAGATATTTAAATCTACTTTAGCCAGAATGCAGGCTCTAATTTTACCTTTACCGCGCTCCACGAAAAGCTTAAAGCCGGTGGCACTCAACCCACATACCCTTGAGTTACAAACCCAGGGTTCCTGAATGAGTACCACCGTAACGTCGCCTTTGCTCAGGCGACCTAGGAGAGCAGCTGAGGCTGCTTTAGAGCGGTGGAGGTTTATCTGCAGAATTCTCATGCGAGAAAGCCGCTACCTCCCCTCCAGCCACGACGGTGACATCAGCCTCGCACCCTCCGTCGCTGAGCAGCAGCTCCTCCTCCGCAAACATCCTGTGCATTTTTGGTGCAAAGTTTGTCTGGGAGAAGACGCTGCCTTGATTGCATAGACACATCACTTCGCCAATGGAAAAAGACACCACTCCTACAATAGTATTTTAAAAATACTTCTCAGAAATATCCAACAAACTTTGAAATAAAAATTTTTAACTAATCTTTACGGATGGTTCAAAAGCCGGCAACCAAACAAGTTTTAGTGCTATACAAAACAATAAAATATTAACCTGCAAGCTCCCACCTTCTTATAGAACGAATTTCGCTGCTGAAACCATAGCCATTTTTGAAGCTGTACAACTTGCTAGACAAATCAGTGGAAAATTTGCAATTTGTTCCAATTCGCTTGCATATTTAAAAATGATAAAAACATACGTAACAACATACATCGCCGAGTTGTGCCTTAATGCACACCTTTACGGCCACGTAACTATCCTCTAAATCTGCACGACTACTGTCATTGGGGTAAAGATTTTCGATGTCTGTCTGCACCGATAATGCTTGCTTAAAATATGATTCAGTTCGGCAAACGATAGCTTAGCGTTAGCTTGGTTTCCTTCAACCATAAACTTAATGCGTGAAATATTTCTTTTAATATTAGATCGATGGCGTTTTAAGTCTTCCAATGACAGGATTGATATAAAGTGAAACAACTGTACGAAACTCGCAAGTATAGAGTTGGTCAAATAGCAAATGTATCGACTTGTATCGATGCTCTCACACTGATATAAGCAATCGATTTAAGTATCAACGGCGAGGATGCCAATATTGAAGTAAATGTACGAATGATACGAGTGATCGGTGTGCAGCCGCACAAAAAGTGCGTTTTCAATAAGCGATATGTAACTAATAAGTATTGGATGTTTTCTCGCGCAACCTCCAATATAACAAGAGCGAAGTGTGTATGTTTTGCAGCTAGTATCGACAACAGTTAAGCGATGATAGCGCAGCGATGGCAGTGCAGTGATTTGTGCACAGCGACGGCAGCGCAGTGATGGCAACGTAGCAGTTTATGCTCAGCGTCGCCGCCCCGCAGTGAGGGCAGCGCGGCGACAGCAACGCGCGACTAATGCGCAGACAACGAAGTAACTGGATTACCGGCGGTGTCACGCCACGTAGATTCAAGGCCAACAACAAAACGGCAGCGAAGATGACTCGTTGTCTAGCACGGCAGAGCGACGAGAAATAGTCCAATAAATTTAAATGTTTTGTTAAATTTTTGATTTTTAAGCACTTCACACACGGGCCCCACGTTGGGCGCTGCAATGTTGAGAACATGCATTACGATGTGGGGGTGTGCGCAGTAGCAGCAGATGTGCTGTGCTTTAAAATTTTAATGACCGTTTTGTTCGAGCGGCAAGAATGTAAAGCATACGACAGAGCATACGGAATGTAAATATGTATGTATGTACATGTTAATGGAATTTAGGAATGTAAATATGTAATTAAGGAATGTAAATATGTACATATGTGCATGCTATTGGAAATAAGAACTGGTTGACCGAACACTTGGCTTATGGCCTTAGTAGCCATCGATTTAAATTATTAAATACAACTGTTAATAAAAAAAAAATTTCAAATTAAATATAAAGGTAAATACGACAAATCATTCAAATAATATATATATATATCTATACATATTATAAAACAAAGTCTAAAATTTTGGAAAGAGCTAATCTCGGGCACTACTGAACGGATTGGGATGCAACTTTTTTTAAATTAATGCTTGCAGTTAGCACTACAATGATAGCTACTTAAATTAAAAATTAGCCTATTCATTTCTGAAATATTTAAGTGCAAAGTTTTAAAAAATTTTACACTAAGTACAGCATTGCTACAACCGAATGTAAAATCAGTGTCGTAGCGGGAAGATGTGTAGTTGTGTGAGTATTAAATCAACTGCTCTTCGTTACTACTTCGTTCGGCTATGCGCAGAGAGCTGTGCTGTTGACTTCGTTGATAAACCGATGCAAGGCGAAATGATAACTTTGATCCACACTGTTAGATACTATGTTTGTTTTTCAGATGCTTTGTCATCATACAAGAAACTAGAAACTACAGCTGAATTTTTAAAAGTTTTTTAGTGTTTTGCTTACGGTGTTGCGCATTTTCTTCCATCCAAAAATTAGTTTTGTTTATGTGTTTACTAGCTGGCAACGGTTGGGCGAGGTTTCGCCACGCGCTTTCTGTTTATGTATATGTATAAGAAATTACTAACTATTAGTTACTTTGGTTCTGAAATAGTTTGATTTTGCATTTACCTTAATTCCTAAATATACCAACTCATAAAAATAACAATTTTATGTTGCATACAATTGCAATTAAAACTTTTTATTGGACACACATCAAACAATTTCTTTGTATACAATACAAGGACGGAAAGATATTTTTCCTTGATGCTCCTGGCGGCACGGGAAAAACATTTTTAATAAATTTACTTCTCACTTAAGTAAGATCTGGCGGTAACGTTGCCCTTGCGGTAGCGTCTTCTGGGATCGCAGCTACCCTTTTAGAAGGTGGAAGAACGGGGCATACTACATTTAAACTTCCTCTAAATATTTCTGACGATAGTGCCAGCGTATGCCACATTTCTAAGCAAAGTAATACTTCTAAGCTTATCCAGATCTGCTCACTGATAGTTTGGGATGAAGCCACAATGTCACATAAAGCGTCAGTTGAAACCCTAGATAGGACCATGCGCGATTTAAGAAGTATCAACACATCTATGGGTGGTTGTACGGTATTATTTTCAGGAGATTTCCGTCAAATAGTGCCAGTTATATCTACAGGAACCAGGGCTGATGAGGTGAATGCGTCATTAAAACGATCATACCTTTGGTCCCATGTAATCAAATTAGCACTCAAGATTAAGATTAAGATTAGAGTGCTTAAAGCCTCAGAAGATAACAGAATGTTTGCTGACATGTTACTGAAAGTTGGTAACGGTGAGCTTCCAACAGTTTGTGGGAAAATCTCCTTCAATAATGATACATGCATTTCAGTCACCGACGATCAACAACTGATTGACAAAATCTATCCCACAATAGACCAACTTGCTTATAAACCTGTATCCTGGTTAAAGGAACGAGCAATATTAACACCTACTAATGAACAAGTCGAAAAAACTTACGAATTGGTATTGGTAAAATTTCACGCACAAACGAGAGAATATTGCTCGGTAGATACAGTAGTCGACGGTGTAGAAGCTGTGCACTACCCAACGAAATTTCTAAATTCTATGAACCCTTCAGGTATGCCTCCCCACAAACTTACTTTAAAAGTTGGAGCTCCAATAATTTTATTGCGAAATTTAAGTCCCCCACTGTTATGCAATGAACTCGCCTGCAGGTAAAAAGGTTACATTTTTATCTGGTTGAATGTGCTATTTTAACTGGTTGTGGTACTGGAAAATCTACTTTAATACCTAGAATTCCGATGATTCCTACAGATTTGCCATTTAAATTTAAAAGACTTCAGTTTCCGGTAAAGGTTTGTTTTGGAATGACCATAAACAAGGCACAGGGGCAAACATTTAATGTAACCGGAGTGGATTTGAGTAAGCCATGTTTTTCACACGGACAACTGTACGTAGCCCTATCACGTGTTAGGTTAGGTTAGGTTGGAGTGGCAGCCGCCTTCAGCGGCTCACTTAGGCCAATATTTGGCCCATTGTGTTACCACAAGAAAAGTTTTGTACCATCCCAAAAAGAAGAATTACCCCTTACTAAACCAGTTTGCCTCATTGATAAACTTCAACAGACAATTTACCTCGGTGCTAGAAACCTTACTAAGGTCATCCAGAAACGGTGATCCCAGATGTCGCATCCTGCTTTTACACAGTGCAGGGCACTTACACAGTAGATGCAAGATCGTTTCCTCCTCCTCGTCATTCTTGCAGCTCCTACAGCATCTTCGGAAGGGCACTCCCAACCTTTCAGCATGTATACCTATCAGACAGTGCCCTGTTAGAGCCCCGATCACATTCGAAATGTTTTCCCTTCTTAGAGAGAGAACGCTGCGCGACCGTTTCCGATCCCATTTAGGCCACGTCTGCCTTGAGGTTCGACAGGCCGTATTTTGCCTCCATCTATTGTCAGCTTGTTTATATGTAAAATCTCTGAGTAGCATTTTGCAAGTGGCAAACGGCATACCAATGCGTTCTTTATCCTGAAGAATCTGCTTGGTCGTACCTTGTCTTGCAAGTTCATCTGCCATGCAGTTTCCCTCTATGTCCCGGTGACCAGGGACCCAAATGAGGTACAGTCTGTTCTGCTTAGCCATCTCCTGTAGAGATCGGCGGCAGTCCAGCGCGATATTCGAGTTAAACGTGAGAGAGCTCAGAGCTTTGATTGCAGCCTGGCTGTCACTAAAAATGAAGATGTCTCTTCCTGTAATCCCGGTCCCTATACTCTTCACCGCTTCCATGATAGCTGAGACCTCAGCCTGGAAGACGCTGCAGTGATCTGGTAACCTAAAGGAAATTTGCAGGAGAGGGTTTCGTGAGAAAACGCCCCCTCCCACCTGATTATCGAGTTTCGAGCCATCTTTATAGATGACAATGCTCTCAGGTGGAGTGTGAAACTCAGGTTTCCACTCCTCTCTGCTTGGAATTCGTGTAGTAAAGTTACTTTCATTTACCGATGTCCAAGCACACCGGTCCGTGCTGCTCGGAATAGAGCAGAACTTGTTCAAAATACTAGAGTGCCCTTGGCATTCAGGGTGCCACTGGGATGTCTCTCTTAGTCTCAAAGCAGTCATCGCTGCCGTCTGTTGTCCGACCAAATCTAAAGGAAGGAGGTCTAAAATGGCGTTCAAAGCCTCATTTGGCGTGGTTCTGAGCGCCCCGCTTATGCAGATCATACTAGATCTCTGCACCTTGGTGAGTAATCTGAGGTTAACCTCTTTGTCTAAAGCGGGCCACCATACGATCACCCCATATAGGAGAATTGGTCTGACGACCGCTGTGAAAATCCACCGACAGATCTGGGGGTTAAGACCCCATTTCCTGCCTATGGCTCTCTTACAAGTATAGAGGGCTATGGAAGCCTTTTCATGACGTTGAACCAGGTTCTCTTTCCAGTTCAGCTTCCTATCTAAAACAACGCCTAAAAATTTGGCACTTGTAGAAATACTTAACCGGGTACCATTTAGTACCGGTGGGGTCACCGAAGGCACTTTATACCTTCTCGTGAAGAGTACGAGTTCCACTTTACTTGAGCTGACCCTGAGCCCGCATTGGGTGGACCACTTGGATACCTCCCGAAGCGCTCGTTGCATCAGCTCGCATAGTGTCTGCGGAAACTTTCCCCTGAGTGCGATCGCGACGTCATCAGCGTACGCGACAACTTTTGCGCCACCCCATACCGTATCTCGCAGTAGCGTATTAACGGTGAGGTTCCACAGAAGTGGGGATAGGACACCTCCTTGTGGCGTCCCCCTCGACACGTGCCGCGACAATTCGCTCGCACCCAGCTTAGACTTTACTACTCTGCAACTGAGTAGCTGGCCTATAAACTCAACCAGTGAGCATTCGGCTCCTAGATCCCTAACGGCGCCAGTTATGGCTTCTGGAAGCACATTATTGAAGGCGCCTTCAATGTCCAGGAAGGCTACAAGACAGAATTCCTTGGCACTGAGAGACTTCTCAATATAGCCGACCAAGCTATGGAGTGCAGTCTCAGTAGATTTGCCTTTGCGGTAGGCATGCTGGTCATTAGACAGTAGTCGACTGTCTATGGTATCGGACAGGTGGCAACTAACAATCCTTTCAAGTGCCTTAAGAGCAAATGATGATAGACTGATAGGCCTAAGATCCTTTGGATTAGTATATGAGGCCTTACCAGCTTTAGGAATAAAAACAGCCGTGACATTTCTCCATGCCAACGGTATATGATTAAGTTTGAAACAGGCTCTGAAAATAGTAGAGAGCCATTTTGCAGACACCTCCAGTGTCTTAATTAGCTGAGCAGGTATTATCCCATCCGGCCCTGCAGATTTGTATGGCTTAAAGCTTTGAATAGCCCATCTAACCTTTTTTTTCCGAAACCGGTATGCTGACGGGGTTGGAAGAAATAAACGGAGGAGTTCTTTCCTCCGCAGTTGTGTTCCCAGGGAAGTGAGTATCCAGTAGCAGTTCAAGGGTTTCTTTTCCCGTGGAGGTCCAGGAACCGTCTTGCCTCTGCAAGAAACCTATCGGGTTAGAGGATCCTGAGAGAATCTTCCTTAGCCTGGCTGTCTCGGAAACACCCTCGATGCCGCCACAGAAGTTTCTCCACGAAGATCTCTTTGCCGCCCTTAAAGCTTTTTTATAGGTCTGGAGAGACTTTTTGTACTCCTGCCATACTAGTTCGAGATTAAGTCTTTTGGCTTTGTTGAAACTTTTCCTACAAGATTTGCGTAGCGAGTCCAACTCACGTGACCACCAATGGGGTTTACGTTTGCCCCATTGTTTAGATTCAGGGCAAGCCTGCTCTAGGGCATTTGAGCAGGTCATCGTAAAAACGTTCACCATGTTCTCTAGATCCCCGATGCAGTTAGGTTCAATAAGAGGTTCGCTGGTCAGCCTATCCTCAAATAACCTTTTATAAGAGCGCCAATCCGTGTTTTTTAGGTTTTTGCGCACTTTTGGGCTGGTAAAAGAAAAGTTCAATACGATTTCAATATAACGATGATCAGAGAAGGAGTGTTCGTCTAGAACCTGCCAACTCTCGATCAGTTCAGATAGATTAACACTACATAGAGTTATATCCAAAACTTCTTTACGATTCCTAGTAATGAAGGTGGGATCCCTACCTTTGTTGCATATAAGTAGGTTAGTAGTTAGAAGGTAGTTAAAAAGTAACTCACCTCGATCATTAATGTCCGTGCTCCCCCAGTTGACATGGTGAGCATTAGCGTCGCTGCCGACCAACATGTGTCCGCTCTCATACCTGGATATCAAGTTCCGAACCATAGAGGGAGGAGGGTTTTCGGCTTCGTACGCCATGTAGGCCGATGCAAGCACAATCGACATACCCCCTAACTCCGCGAGAATTGCCGTGACGTCGCCATCACTGTAATTAGGTAGAAGAAAGATATTTAAATCTGCTTTAGCCAGAATACAGGCTCTAATTTTACCTTTACCACGCTCCACGAAGAGCTTAAAACCGGCGGCACTCAACCCACATACCCTTGAGTTGCAAACCCAAGGTTCCTGAATGAGTACCACCGTAATGTCGCCTTTGCTTAGGCGACCCAGGAGAGCAGCTGAAGCTGCTTTAGAATGATGGAGGTTTATTTGCAGCACCCTCATGCGAGACAGCCGCATCCTCCCCTCCAGCTACAACGGTGACGTCAGCTTCACCCTCCCCGTCACTGAGAAGCAACTCCTCCTCCGCAAACAACCTATGCATTGTTGGTGCAAGGTTCGTCTGGGAGGAGACGCTGCCTTCAGCGTCGGAGAGTTCCGGTTCCGGCTCCGGTTCGGGTGCCTCAATGTCAACGTCCATTGCTTCACCCGACCCGGAGGCACGCTGAGCGTCACCTCGGTACACTTTGATAATGACCTCATCGAGGCCATACGAAACGCGGCCTTGCCTCTTCTCCAGAAGCCCAATAGACTCCTTATTAAGGGACAATACCACTTGTCTGGAAGGGCCTTCCGCGTCCTCGACACGGACGACCCTCCAATCACTTGTCGGGAGGGATGGGTTCATCACCTGGAGCACCTTAAGGATGCTTTCCGGTGCCGATGGTGTCACCGGAACCCATACCCTCGCCCGTGGTCTGACTGGAATGTCCTTCCAGTCCACCACCTCCAACTTCGCCCCTGGGTAGACAGGGCCCACCTTTGCAACGGCGGCCTTATACAGCGCCACCGATCTCTGGTCCTCACAGGCTACCACTTTAATATGGCCCTGGTACCAGCCAGCGTCCTTACAGGCCGGGGGGGTTCCGGGGTTTTCCAGCAGAACGTCAAAAATGACGTTCGCCAGAGCTGCCTTCACCCACCTCCACTGGTCTTTTGGTAAGGACCCGAGCTCGTTGCCTCGGTCCAGGACCCCAATAAGGATCCTGTCCTTCGCAACCTCGGCAAAACTAGGCCTGCCCACCCAGGAGTGCGGCCGGATTCTTTTCGTCGCCGGAGTTTGGTCCTCCGCCGATCTTTGTCGTTTAGACGAAGGCACCCGGTTTTCCACTGAAGCCCCAGTGACCCGGAAATTAGGCAGCAGGGCTTTCGCCCTTTCCACCGCTTCCTTCGCGCTCTGGGGCAGCGTTTCCAACGGGACCCCGTCGTATCTCCTTAGCGTCTTCGCGGCCTTTCGCTTGTCAGCGAATTTGAGCCGCTCCGACTCAACCTTCAGAGGGGCGTGGCTCGTAGTTTCCATCGCTGCCACCCCCTCCATAATTTCATGTGTAGCTGCTTGCCGCCTTAATCCGCTCGGGCCAGGCCGTGAGACCTCTGCCTTCGCAAGATTAGGCTTCGCAGCCACGCCGGTGTTTGGCGGGCCCCTAGTGCCTACCGCCACGGAACGATCTGCCGTCTCCAGCATAATCCCCGCAGCTTTGCTGGTGCTAGGCCCCGCCATAACACCCATAATCACGGGCCGGCGTGCAACCTCCAGCCCGGAAGAGCCCCTGTCGGAGCGAAGCGGCGCTTTAGGCGCTTGCGCCTGCGCATTCTTACCCCGAGATGGGGAAGAAGAAATTTTTATGCTAGGCGCTCGCGCCTGCATAGTCTTACCCCGAGATGGGGAAGACAAGTTTTTTTGCTGAATTTTTAGTTTGTTTGTGCTCATCTTGTTCGTACGACCACCTGCTCGACGAGGCAAGCGTAGTGGTCTGAGAAATATAAGGGGGAAAAGGGGGGTACACCACGACAGCGCCCCTTGCCGCGGTAAGGCCAAACATACTCCCTGAGGTGGCCCGGTGTCAGGGAGGCGCCGTTAGAATACAGCCGGAGTTTAGACCCCCTGGCTGCAAACCGACCAATGGGCACGGTGACGCTTAACACCCTGGCTTAGGGGGAGGATTGACTAGGAAGGAAGGAGAACTGGGAGATATTAGGAGGGATGCAGGGTATGCGGAAATTGAGAGATGTTGGTGCGGTACTCTCCACATAAGAAGCAGTGCAAGTTCGAGTCCTACATTGATTCATATATGGAGCTTCCCTCTTAGTTCGTGGTGTCATGGAAATCCGCGAGGAGTAACCATGACAACACTTAAGCCTCATCCCCACGTCAAGGAGACCAACGATGATGAGGCCTATCACGTGTTACATCGAAAAGAAACCTTTTTGTCCTTGCAGAGGGAGGTACGCATAATATTGTATACAAAGAAATTTCACGTGTTACATCGAAGATAAACCTTTTTGTCCTTGCAGAGGGAGGTACGCATAATATTGTATACAAAGAAATTTTTTGATGTTTGTCCAATAAAAAGTTTTAATTGCAATTGTAGGCAACATAAAATTGTTATTTTTATGAGTTTGTATATTTAGGAATTAAGGTAAATGCAAAATCAAACTATTTCAGAACCAAAGTATCTAATAGTAAGTAATTTCTTATACATATACATAAACATAAAGTGCGTGGCGAAGCCTCGCGCAACCGTTGCCAGCTAGTACATATGTATATATTTGATAAAACATATCAGTGAATATCGCACATCGAATTATTTATAATATTTTCGATTGTATTAACAATTTTTTTGGCTTGTTTTTTTTTGTGGCATTTTCGGTGTCGTAGTTTTTGAGACTTAGCTCAACTGATTTTTTCACTTGATTCAGAAAATGCGAAGCTCCCTGATTCCTGAAATACTTTTCGAAGCACGCTGTTCACATCTTCAGAGGCTCCCTTGATTATATGAAGATATGTCATCTAATAAATATAATGTAAGATGTGGAAAAAGAAAGACCACCAGAGATTTTCTCTAATAGAGGATCTTCAATCTCGCCAGTCATTCGATATAAAGATGATAAAATTTTTTCGGCAATAACTTTTAGTTCGCATACCTGTTTCGTTTGGGCACCGAATTCAACTTTTTGCACCGCCTTTTGGAAAAATATAATAAGAAATACTGATTAGAATAAGGATCACAGATATGAAATATATAAACATTTTAAATACGATAACGTCAATGTAATAATAATACACACTTACTTCCTGTCGATTTTAATAGTTTTTGCTCGAGGGAGTTCTGGGTTTCCAAAATTGCTTTTAAAAGTCATAAATTCTAAAAATTAATTTATAAAATTCATACCTTCATTATTAGATGAATTTCGTGACCGATTTTTTGCAGATTTAAAGTTTTTGTTTTTACCGCATAATTCCGCTATTGAACTTTTTTTGTAGAATCCATTGCGTACTGTAAAAAAGAGTAATTTTGAATTAAGTGTAGATTAGTTGTAATAAAATGTGCAATAATTGCGTATGTACAGTGAATATGTGTGCACATATAATTGTTTAAGTGTATTAAATAATTCAATTTAATTAAAACTTAAAAAAATAAATAATTTTTTTATGTTACTTGCCCCGTCCAGGATTAGAACCCGAATGAAATGCCCACACGCTACACAGTCGGTTACGCCGGCCGCCATTAAAATAGAAAAAAATTAAAATTCACAACAATACTTAGAAAATCTTACTAGACGTTGTGTGTTAAGTTGATGAAATAGTCTTTGCAGTATTTGTTTAACCCAATGCACATGGTAACCGAAGATTGTCGAAAACTTTTTCTTAGTATACGATTCTCCAATTGTAAAGATTTATAACAAAAACTATATCCTCCAAAATTTTCATAAAAATTTGATTTCTACGTATTTCTTACCCGTTCTAAACTATTCATAACAAATATGAACAAAATCGCTACAATAAGAGGTGAGCGTGACTTTCATCTGATTTCTATAATTTTCGAAAGTGTTGTTTCTGACTAGAAATGCAAAGGATTTCCTGAAGTTTGTAGAATTTGGCAATGAAGTTCGGAGTTATACCATTTTGATGTAGATAAGGTTAGGTTACTGTGGTAGTTCTCGCAGTAGGAACTCACTTAGACATAGTAGAGGAGTCCATTGTGATACCACCTGTTTTATGAACGGTAACGTGAATCGGAAAAATCAGGAAAGATTAACCTGAGAAACGTTGAGTACACCGAATGAAGTCACGCAAATTACCAATCGCCACCCCAGTGATCTCCACTGGAGTCCTAAAGAAGTACGGGCCTAGGTACTTGAACCACAGTCTCGCAAAGGCAGGGCAGCTGAGCAGAAAATGAAAAGATGAATCCACCTCATCCTCCTCCATACAGCTGCGGCAGAAAGGGTCAGAGCCTAACCGCATGAATGCCGCTTAGTAAGCGACCTCAGCTCCTTTGAGCGCCCATGATCCCCTCTCGGCCAGAGGGTCCTTGCAATTCTGCATGTCGTGACAGTTTCCCAGCGCTCGCTGAGACGACAGAGAGCTCATCTGTCCAAGAGAAGTTCGTAGGCAGCCAAAGGAGCCCCCACCCACTACCTGCATGGAGAAATGACTTCCATGGTACCCTGCCGAGCGAGCTCATCAGCCATGCAGTTCCCTGCAATGTCACTATGGCCCGGTACCCAAACTAGTCTAACGCCGAGATACTCCGAGGCGGCTGCGAGAGAAGTCAGGCACTCCATCCGAATAAATGTTAGCGCGTCTAGTGGGCATTCCATTTGTTAGTAGCCAATCGGCTGCCTCCTTGATTGCGGCCACCTCTTCTGGAAACACACTACATTAGTCCGGAAGCCTAAATTTACGGCTGATGGAGAGCTCCTCGCAGAAGACACCCTCCCAACCATCCGTGAAAAAGTTCACCGTCCTACCGCCCCACAAGCTACCCTCCTTTCACTCCCCCTACGAGGGATGTGAGTGGAGAAAGAGCAATCCTGAGGGACAAAGTTGTAGCTGGCAAGAATCCGATAATGCCCAAAGGCCGAGCTGAATCTGTATCCATTGAAAACTAGCCGAGCTGCGGCACGGGCTGCTGCAACCTTGCCTGCAATGTCCACAGGTAACACGTTAAGCATAGCATTGAGCGCGAGAGTGGTTGTGGTCCTAAGCGCCCCACTGATTCCAATGAGCGTGGACCGCTGCACCCGCTCTAGCTGCTTAACCTTCGATTGCTTATCTAGCGAGTTCCATCAGACCACCACTCCATAAAACATTGTAGGCCTAATTATAGTTTCATAAAGCCAGTAGCTTACCTTGGGAGAGAGGCCTCATCTCTTCCCAATAGCACCCCGGCAACAGTACACCGCAACCGAAGCCTTTTTCACCCTTTCCTCAATATTTGGCCCCAGGAGAGCTTCCTGTCCAGAATCAGACCTAGATATTTGACCCGGTCAGAATGCAAGACGCAACCTATTGAAGGGGGCGGGGCATCCGGTACTTTATACCTCCTGGTAAATAAGACGAGCTCCGTCTTACTAGGATTGATCGCGAGCCCACACCCTGCAGACCATTTTACAATCAAGTTTGGGTAACCCTGTATGATATAAAAAAGGGTGCTCAAAAACAATGAGAGCAACATCGTCAGCATAGGCAATAACCGTGCAGCCTTCCCTTTCCAGCTCCTTCAGGTCGCCATTGTTAACAACGTCCCAAAGGAGTGGTGAGAGAACCCCTCCTTGTGGAGTAACTCTACTCACCCTTCGTTGAATGGAGGTGCTGCTCCACTCCACCACGACAGTTCTGTCACAGAAAAGGTGGCTGACGAGCCTCACAAGACCCGATTCAACCCCATGTTCCACCAGGGATCCGACTATTGCATGTGGCTGAATGTTATTAAAGGCACCTTCTATATCCAGAAAGGCACCAACTGCAAAGTCTTTGTGTTCAAGAGACTCTTCAATGACGAGTAAGCATGCTGAGCATGCGACAATCATTCACGCGGAATCTCCTCCCTTATATGAACATCAATCAGCCTCTCCAGGGTCTTCAACAGAAAAGGAGAGAGTCTGATAGGCATAAAGTCCTTTGGGGATACATGAGAGCTCTTGCCCGCCTTGGAAATAAACGTAACCCTCACATTCCTCCAAAGTCTGGGAATATAGCCCCTACTTACGCAGCTTGCGTAAATAGGCGCCAACCACCGACACGACACTCGTTCGGACTTCTGCAACTGAGCGGGAAAGATGCCGTCAGGACCCGGCGACTTGAACGCTTTGAAGGAGCGTATCACCCAGAGTAGGCGACGCTCTTCCAACAGGTCGCATGGAGGGACATATGCAGGTGGCACCTGGTGCCACGCCTGTAACTTCACACGGCTCAGAATTACTGGGGAAATAGGAATCGAGGAGAAGTTTGAGCGACTCCTCACTGCTCATCGTTCACTAAAAATATGTATCGCTGCTATTTTAATGCAAATTGGCAGCTTTTCAGTAAATATCTCAAAAACACCAAGCTTCCTGTTAATATTGCCCCTACCACCACTGAGCAAGTTATTGACGATTTTATAGAAATTCTGGAGCAGCACATCCAACATGCATTAAATATTTCTGTACCGTTGAGACCTGTTAAACTAGGTTCAGTAGTTATTCCTGCAGCAACTTCAGAACTAATAAAACGGAGGAACGGCCACAGAAGACAATGGGAAAGAACGCGTGACCCGTGTCAGCAAGAACAGCTCAAAATGTGTAATAAACTTATTAGAAACCACCTCATTATCTCAGAAACATAAAATGGAATCATAAACTTTAGGACCTACCAAAAGCATTCAATAACTTTTGGAAAATTGTCAAGGTTATAAAAAAGAATTTAACAATGTCACCTATGAGGAAAATTGCGATAAAGCTAACCTATTAATAATAATAATAAGCCCAACGGTTACCCTCTTTCCCGCCCAACCGACACGAGGTGCACAGTCCGCATGACGTACGGATCTATTTTTTTTTTTTTTTTTTTTTTTTTAAATTTTTTTTTTGTGCCGAGTTGTTAAAAGGAAAAAGTTTGTTAAGCGTCGAGATCCAAAACTGCTCAGCTACAGAAAAAAACTTCGTCAGCTGAATCAAATATATATTATACCGCCGTTAATCATTTATTGAGAAAGGACAGTACAGCTCTTTTTATGGTGAAAAGTGAGTCCGAAATATCAAAAGTGCTGGAAAGACAGTTGAAATCTTGACATAAACATCGGAAAGGTTCATTTAATTCATAATTGGTTTTACACTGTTTTAAATAAAGAGGTTTAAAGTGTCTTGAAATCCGAGAAGGAACATTAAGTTTAACTTCGGCAATAAGAAATGTGCTTGCGATAGACCCTGTGAGTAGTTTAGTAATGAATATTATGCCTAGCATTTCTCTACGGCTGGAAAGAGTAGGAAGATTTATTACCTTCAAACGATCAGTGTAATGAGGAAGATTAAGCCGAGAATCCCATCTAAAGTCTCTTAGGGCAAAAAGTAAGAACTGTTTTTAAATTGATTTCAGCCGATCAATGTGAACTTGATAACGTGGGTTCCAAACTATCGAACCGTATTCTAGCATAGGTCTTACTAAAGTTGTAAAAAGAGCCTTTGTTACATATGGGTCCTTGAATTCTTTTGACCATCGTTTTATAAAGGCAAATATACCTCTAGCCTTATTAGCTATAGCATTAACATGACTATTGAAATTAAGTTTGGAATCCATTGTAACTCCCAAGTCAACAAAGTCAAACACTTGATCCAGAGTATAGTTATTTATTGTGTAAGAAGCTGGCTGAATAGTTCTTCGTGAAAAACTCATAAATTTACATTTTTTAAGGTTAGGTGGCATATAATTTATGTTGCACCAATCAACTAAGCTGTTAATATCTATTTGTAATAAATTTCTTTCTTCAATCGAAGTGTATGATTTAAAAAGTTTTACATCATCGGCATACATTAGTATATTCGAATATCTTATTGCAGTAGTAATATCATTTATGAATAACAAAAACAGAATCGGGCCTAGATGGCTGCCTTGGGGAACTCCCGAAGTAACATTAATGACATTGGAAAAAGCATTTTTGAATATAACGATTTGAGATCTATCATGTAGATAAGAAGAAATCCAGCGGAGGAGAGAGGGTGGAAAGCCCAGCAGATCAAGTTTGTGGATGGGTAAGGGGTGACAAACTTTGTCAAAAGCTTTACTGAAGTCGGTGTATATAACATCTGTTGGAATATTTTCTCTAAAACCATTTGAAACACGAGTTGTGAATTCCAGCAAATTGGTAATAGTTGATTTGCCCTTACAAAATCCGTGCTGAGAGTTTGCGATTGATGTAGAGATCGTATATTTTAACTGATTAGTAATAATTGCTTCAAATAGTTTTGGAATTGCCGATAGCTTTGCTATTCCACAGTAATTTTCAATCGAAGACCTATTGCCGCTTTTATGAAGAGGGATTATAAAAGACTTTTTCCAAACAGACGGGAAATTACCTTGTTTTAGCGACAAGTTAAACAAGTTTGATAAAGGCAGATATAGATAATCAGTAAATTGTTTAAGAATACATGTCGGAATCATATCAGGATCGTACCTGAATGATTCTTTTAAAGATTTCAGATAAAATAATACATCTTCAGAAGATATTACTGTAACATTAATCGAATTATTAGTATATAGATGATATGGATATTTATAAGGGGGAAGATTGATTTAGTGGAATAGTTAGACTCAAAGAATTCTGCAAATATGTTAGCAATGTCTTCATTGTCGCTGGACACAGTGTTCTGATACCTCATATTTGTAGGAAGATTTATTAATTTCAAACGATTAGTATAATAGGGAAGATTAAACCGACAATCCCATCGAAAATCACTTGGGGCAAAAGTAAGAATTGTTTTTGAATAGATTCCAGCCGATCTTTGAACTTAATAACGCGGGTTACAAAATACCGTACCGTATTCTAGTATCGGCCTGGCTAATATTATAAAAAGAGCTTTCATTATATATAGGTCCTTGAATTTTTTAGACCATCGCTCTATAACGACAAATACACTTCTAGCCTTAACGACTATAGCATATACATACATGAATATTAAAGATAAGTTTGTAATCCATTGTAGCTCCCAAGTCAACAAAATCATTCACCTGATCCAGAGTAAGGTTGTTCAATGTGTAACAAGTTCTTCGAACTTTTGCTTATAGACTTGAAATGCAATAATGTGTACCAAAGTTGATAGATAAATATTTATTTATTTCATGTACCATAAATTTACAGCAAAAAAAAACAGCACCAGATCAAGGCCATCACCTGGAAACTGATAGAATTTGGTCACGTAGTTTCGGAGACATAAGTTTTTTTTATAAAACGGTCGGAGATATATGTTTTTCCTATAAAACGGTCGGGCAACGCCGATTTTCCAAAAAACAACAAAGTTTATACGCGTATTCCTTTACCCAAGCCAATTCTATGTGTCAAGCTTGTGCAAATTGTCTTAACTGGTTACTGAGATATCGCTTTATTTTAATTTTTACAAAACCTCGTCATGTGGGGGTGGGTATTAACCATTTGCATTTAGGTGCAGGACAATGTGTGGACATGGCTTAATCAACTTCGCTATTAATTCTAAGAATTTTGGTATATATTTATATGTCTAAGTCTACCTCGGTTGCTTAATGATGTTACAAACAACAAAGTTATAATATGCTGACCACCAGTACGCTTGGGTATAAAAACAACTACTATTCAGAGAAAACACTATCAATGCCATCTCATTGTCCAAGAACACCAAGTATTATACAAATTCATTTACAAATTATAAATTCAAAATTTATTTAATGAATTGAAATCACCTATAACTAGCATCCTCTTGATTGTTACAATATACTATAATTTAGAAAAAAAAATTATTTCATATTGATTGTTACAATATACTATAATTTGGATTAAAAAATATTTTATATACGTGATGTGAGCAAATTTAATATTCACACACAGTAATAAGGTTTATTCTAACGTAAATAAAGGGTACGAAAATATATTCCGGCCACTGTACCGATCTCTGCGTACGAGCGCTTGAGCGTTTCATTGATCGAATGAATTTAAGCAAATCAAAGGGTTGTTAATTTTCTGCATTCCTTTACGTTATGTTAAACTAACTATGTTGTGAATTCTTATGATTCCTTTCATAAATCCACATGCCGATATACATATGTATGTTCAAGAAGCAAACAGCTCTCAATGCTGATACATATACTTGTATGTGCATACCTATAGGTATATAGTATACTATATATACGTACCTGTATACGTAAAGCGGCACAACGGCTTAAGAATTCACACAAGTTGCATATGTACATATGCTGCGAATAGGAATATTCCTGCTGGCATATCCAGAGAAAAACCAACACCAAACCATTACAAGTTCTTCTGCACGCTGAAGTCAAAGATACCAACTGGAAAACGGTGATGGGTTATGGCCGCCACAGCACCGCAACTGAAATAAAATTAAAGGAAGTCAAAAGAATTTTATTGAAGCTGATGGAAATTTGTTTGCAAGTTCACATGAAAATACTGCAATTATTTTGCAATATATATATAACACCAGTTCTGACGCTAAGTGCCAAAAGCTGCTATTCGAAGAGGCGCTTGAAAAAAAAATAGCACGGTTGAATGATCCGATCGATCCGACAGCCAAAAAATGTACCCAAGGTATTATGAAGAAAAGTTTAATTAAAGTGCAGCCAAAAGCGAAAAATTGAGAACAAAACCAACTTCAACCCACAAAAGTCAAATTAGTTCTGGTATATAAAAGGCTCTAATTAATTTATTATTTTGGCGTGTAATTCAACTGATTGACACAGCAAAATCGTGCGTTCTTACAGGATTAGGTGTAACATTGAACAAATTTTACATCGTGGAAGAGTCACATTTTTTGGTAGAAAACTATAAGATTTTATGCTTCCCAGATAAACAAAGTCCTCCATTTTTTCCAAATTGTAATTGTCAACAGTGATGCGGGAGCCGAGGCGCGAGTCCACTGACTGTTTATTTGATGACAGGAGGAACTTAGTTTTGCCGTCCTTCACTTCCAGCCCCAAACGTTCCGCTTGCCTATCGAGTTTGGAAAATGCGAAGTAAGGCCGTTGGTGAGGCCGATGATATCGATATCATCAGCATACGTCAGAAGTTGCACGCGCTTTTCAAATATGAATAAGTCTGAAATTTCGTTTGATTTCAAATGACTCGGAGAGGTCCTTTCCGATTCTGACGAAGCCCGAGGTGCTGTTCAACGTCACTATATATATCTCTACTGGTTTTGTTGGGATACCAATTTCAGACATTGCGACAAAAAAGGTAGCTTCTTCTAGTGCTATCAAATTGAAGTCGACAAAAAGAAGGAATGTGTCGATTCTTCTTTCTCGGGTCTTTCCCAAGATTTGGCGTATCGCGATTATTTGGTCGATGGTAGATTTGCAAGGTCTGAAGCCACACTGATAGGGCCCAGTCACGATGGCCTTCAGTCGTTCACACAATACGCTCGGCAGAACCTTGTATGCCATGCTAAGAAGACTGATCCTTTGTGAATTGGACAGAATACACTTAAATTCCAATCAGTTGGCGTGCATTCGTCCGACCATATTTTGCAAATGCCGATGAATTTACCGATTGTGGAACCAAAGATCCCTCCCTTTCCACCTTGGCATTAAAATCGCATAGCACAAGCTTTATATCGTGACGAGTCCAGTATTCGTACGCGCGCTCAAGGCGCTCATAATGATCTTTGGTCACATCGTCTCTCTGTTCCGTAAGGGCGTGGGCGCATATCAGCGAAGCGTTGAAAAATCTCACTTTGGTGAGGATTGCGGCGAGACGGTCGTCCAATGCGGTGAACGACAGTACCTGGCGGCGCAATCTTTCTCCCAGCGCAAATCTTACCCCGAATTTGAACTCCTTTACATCGGAGCTGTAGTAGACGTCGCAAGGTCCGATCCTCTTCAATCCTTGCCCCATTCATCGCATCTTTTGGATAGATATGTTATCAGGCTTTACGAGCACATCCACCAGCCGGGCAAATGCATGCCCTTAGAGAGGTCTCTGTCGAGGCTTTTTGTTGCGATTTCTCATTGGAAGCTGTTTTACTTGGCGGGTACCAAGCCCAGCATACAACCAAATTCTCTTGTAAAATTGGAAAAAGTGTTAAAATTTTGCTTTTTTTAAGTTACCTTAAGACTTTCTTTTACATACACATTTATTCTTCGGACAAAACTGCATATGATTTTTTGTGAAACATTCCAGTGCTTTTAAAAATTATCGAAAAGCTCTCCGAAATGTTTTCTTTCACTATAGTAGTAATTTCTTCATCGGTAGGCGCCCCGTCTTTTAACTAGTTAGGTTAGATTAGATCGGGTGCAACCATGCAAGTCCACGGATGCACACGTAGGCTGACAAAGCCCGTTGTGGTACCGCTGGCGAAAGTCACACGTTATCTTCTTCCTTCCCTTAGAAGGTGAACCAGCGACTGTGCCTTACATAGTACAGAAGATCGGGAATGCTTGCCGAGCTCAGGTTTAGCAAATAGGCATTTTTAAATTGGCTTCGAGTCTTGGCCAGGGCGGAACAGGGGCATAGATAGTGTTCGATGCTCTCCACTTCCTCTTCGTCCCTGCAGCTTTGGCAGAAATCGTTAGTTATGCGTCCCAATCTCTACTTGTGTGCCCATAAGGCAGTGTCCGGTTATTACCCCAACCATTACTCTGAGAGAAGGTCGGTCAAGGCAAATCAGCGCTTTAGATCGCTTTGCTTAAGCCATCGGCCAAACTTATCTGGTAATCCCACAGGTGGGTTCCACGACCAACCTGATATTCACCTCTTCGATGAGTTTTGTCTTTAAACTGTGTTGAGGTAAGAGGCATGCCCGCTTCATCATAGGTAATTCCGTTCCTTTCCTTGCCAGCTCGTCTGCCACTCAATTTCTGGGAATGTCGCTGTGCCCAGGGACACATATCACAGTCAGGGGACGCTTAGACACGAGCAGATTGAGGGAATTTCTGACAACGGATACTGTCAGACAGCGAGCAGCCTCCATTATGGAATTTATCTCTGCCTGAAAAACGCTACAGTGGTCCGGTAAGCAAAAGCTGAGGTCCAGCGATAATTTGTTTGAAACCATCTGTAACGACAGCCGTCCACTCCGGGTCTAGGTTTATTGCATCTTCCTATTTATTCCTCTCTGGGATTCTTATGGAGAATTTTTTGTCCATGCAGAGTAGAGGAGAAGTGTAATCTATCTTCCTTAGTGCATTTGGAAGAGCATCCAGGACCTTTGCATGTCCGTGCTTTAGCTCTTTCCATGGGTGGATCGCGTTAAGCCTAGCGGCACTACAGCCAGCCAGAAGATCCACCGGCGGAAAATGTAAAATAACTTCCAGAGATTTGGTAGGTGCAAAAAGAGCGGCGGTCACATAACGTTCTTAGTTGCTTGCAATTTGGCGATGAACTAGGAGATTTACTAGGTTGGAAAGACACTATAGCCCATGACACCCCAGCGTAACTTACGATATCGCTTACAGAGTTTCCTAGAAAATAGTAGGTCTTATGGTGCGTCGGAGTGTTAGAGACGTCGTCCGAGCCCCCCGGGAAATGGATGCTGATGAATATCTTCAGCATTTCGGTACAAGATAATGCCCAGTCACCGTAAGCCTCCTGGCCTCAGAGTATTCTTCAATATTGTTGCAGCAGTTTTGACAAGATAGGCGCTGAGTCGTCTTAATGGCCTTCTTGAAAATTTTAGGCGCATCCTTGTAAGGTTGCCTGAAAACTGATCTTTTAGATTGTCTAAAGAGAAATCTGCTTTTTTCCGGATTCCTCAACTGAGGATTTTTCTTCTCCTTCGGGATGGTGCTTCGGCTGGATGCCTTAAAAGCGGCATAACAAGAACTTGTCAGAAAGTTCACTGCTTCAACAAGTTAAGACGGGGAGTCCAGCTCGCCCAAAAACTTCGCGTCCGAGAGAGTCGCTTCATCAGGTCTTATGATAAGCATGACTTACCGTAAGAACCATACCTACTTAGATAGGCTGACAGCACATCTTTATACTTTGCTTAGTCGGTTCGTTTCTTTCAATACGAGTGAGATATCCAGCACTCGTCTTCTGCCAGAAGTCACAAAGGTGGGATCATTCCCGTGGTTGCCTATTTTAAGATCATTTAGAAGAATAAAATCAAGAAAACACTCACCTATTGCTTTGGTATCACTTGAGCCCCATACCGTATGGTGGGAATTAGAGTCGGCCGAAGTTATGACCGGGAAGCTTCTACAGTTCGCCTAATTAACAGCATCCTGCAGTATTATTAGTAGAAAATCTTGACTGTCGTGATATAGGCTGCCGTCAGCCATATCGTACTCTCCCTTAGTTCGACGCTATATTGAGCTAGTGGAACCTAAGAGAACAGTTTTTTTAATAAAAATGCAAGCTCTTATCCTGCCTGCTACTGGGGCTATTACCAGCCGTTAGGCATCAGAGTTCAGTCCACAAATCTTGTTTCTAACGACCCAAAGTTCCTGGACTAAAATGATGTCCTCAGCTTTCCCGCTGAGGCGAAGAAGCAGGGCAGCCGAAGCCGTCTTGTAGTGGTGCAGTTTAATTTGTAGGATCTGGAATATCTTCAAAGTGGGCTACATCCATTGCCTCTAGCCTTCCCCTTCTGAAGCTCCTATGGCTGTGGTGTCATTTCCTTCCTCTTCCGGTTCGGAGGCTAGAAGCTGGTATTCCGGCACCGTTTCCCAATAAATGTGCACCGACCCAACGTACGTAGATACTCAGTCGCTCTCAGTATCTGTAGCGGTATCAGTCGCAGTCATTGGGAGGTCTGCAGGTTCACTCGTGGGGTATTTTGTAGACCCCGCGCCATTTCCAGCCGATGACGGCTCGGGGTACCAGGTCCGCTCAAGCCATTTCCCGGTTTGTCGGTAGAAACTCCCAGGTCCACAGGTCCGCTCGAGGCGTTGCCAGATGCACCTGTTTCTTGCTCCGCCTTCTTGTGGATTGTAATGGTGATTGAGTAGAAGCCGTATCTAATTACCCCACCACAACCTGCGAGAACTGTGAGGGGCGCATCGTTGATAACAAAGCCTACATAACGCTGCTTATCTTTGAACACGCCAACTTGGACTAGCTTCGCGTTACTGGTTGGTAGTCCATCCTTGCCAAGTCGGATAAGCTCAAGAATCTCCTCCAGTTTGACGGCTCATCTCGGACCCAGGCTCATGCTCTCGGCCAGGTAGGGATTTCGCCTCTATGAATGGCGGCTACAACTGCCCGGGCCACAACTGTGCTACCATGGAGCCTCCTTGAAGGAGCCGCGCCCTGACATAGGGCAAAATCGCTTTTGAGTAGCTGGGGTACTGATCGAGGTCATCAGTCTCAGCTTCTCTTGTGGATGCGATACCCACAGGAGCAGTCAGTTGCTTGTCCGAGAAGGACTTAGCGCTATCCTCCTGCGAGGTGCAAATACCTGCAGTGGGCTTGGAGGAACGAGCCGTTTGCACTTGTCCACCATAACTGACTTTCCCTCTGGGAGCTTAGTCCTGCCAGCTTCCCTAGGGGATCGCTTTCCCACTAAGGGCTTAGCCAATCTCCTAGCAATTGCGGGTGGCTAAAGTTTGGGCCATGTAGGGCCTTTCGGTACCGTCGCTGTGGTTTCCGAAGATTTCGACGGGTCCAATGGTGGCACTACCCGCGCTGGGTTCCGAGGCTTGGTATTTGTTATCCATGTTCATCTGGTTCTTTGGCCACCTACTGAGACGAGACCTTTCGGTGGCCGGAAATAAAGAACAGGGAAAGAAAACGGTCGACCACGGCAGAGCCCCATGCCGCAGCATGTCCACCGTTACTCCTGATGTGGGCCGGTGTCCGGGAGTTGCCGTTCAAATACAGTCGGAAAAGTCCCCAGACTGCGAACCATCCAGTGAACACGGTGACGCATTATACCCTGGATTAGGGAGAGAGGGTAGGCTTGACACCCTCCTAATCGAGATCAACAGTGTTCAGTAAAAACAGGGTCACCTCGTAAAGGATACGATTCATCATCTTCCACTATGGTCTTGATGTGTGAGTGGCTAGGCACACAGCCACTGTGTGTGTGTTACGCTTCATCCACACCCATAATTGGCTCAACCACGTCTTTTGACTAGATACATTCAGTCAACGATCATAAATTTATAAGTTTCTTGCTTGATTCTGTTTGAGAAATTAAAACTGCAGTCATTCTAAGAAGACAATATTAATAATAACAAAAAACTTAAGTTTGATGCGAATATCATATAATGCTCAATATGCTGATACATATACATATATATATATATATATTCGCAAAAGTATGCCCTTCTCTCTATAATCTAAACACATTTCAAGCGCCTTATCATCATTTAATTCAAGGTTACTTAAAAAGTCGGAAATATGCACCAATTTTTTTTCAAGCATCGAAAGAAAAGATTTCGGACGTACTGAGCAAAGTTGCAGTGTAAAACGTGAATTTTTTAAAAGTTATCCTGTTAAATTATTAACCGAGACATTTGTCAAATGTGAACGCACGGTACAAGTGATTACAGAAAGTGAAAAAATTTATAATTATGGTTATATACTACTCCTAAACCTATAAATAACATCGCACACATAAACACAAAAATTCACAAAAATAAATACACCTCAACCAGCCTGTCACTGTTTCATTTTTCCGTGCATTTATCAGCTGTTCTGTTATCAGCTAATCCTTATCAGCTGTCCTTTGTTATTTCATCTACTGCTGCGAGCGCCGTCAACTTGTGATTGTTGGACTTCATTTCGAGCTGCGAACATGAGTATAAATACAAGAAACAAAACCATACGCATTGTACACCAATCATCGCCAAAAACTCCTGCTTTATTTGAAAAAGCGAGAAAAACTGAGAGTCCATCTTCTAAATGTCTCTTACGAATTGAGGAGCAGATATAGAGTAGGTGAGTCAACTGACAGCCCGAACGAAAGAGTTCGAAGAAAACATTATGCAGAGGGTCGGTGAAATGGCTGCTGACGTCAAAAATTACAAAGCTGGAGGAACGAACAGCAAAAACCGAGGCAGGCGTCGGAGAATATGAAAATGCTTCCGTCACTAGTGATATTATAATCAATGACACACCTCATGTGTAGGAGCATAGGCTGAATGATGTTTTTAATGACATATGCAAAAAGCTGTCCAGCTAACTGCTCTCCCTCTTCGTGCTGCCTTCCGCGCACGCAAAAGTAGAAGCAAAACTTCGCCTTTTATTATAAAGCTTGACTCCTCAACTGATCGACCACAACTGTTTATGGCGCAGTTAGTTCGACGCTATATTGAGCTAGTGGAACCTAAGAGAACAGTTTTTTTAATAAAAATGCAAGCTCTTATCCTGCCTGCTACTGGGGCTATTACCAGCCGTTAGGCATCAGAGTTCAGTCCACAAATCTTGTTTCTAACGACCCAAAGTTCCTGGACTAAAATGATGTCCTCAGCTTTCCCGCTGAGGCGAAGAAGCAGGGCAGCCGAAGCCGTCTTGTAGTGGTGCAGTTTAATTTGTAGGATCTGGAATATCTTCAAAGTGGGCTACATCCATTGCCTCTAGCCTTCCCCTTCTGAAGCTCCTATGGCTGTGGTGTCATTTCCTTCCTCTTCCGGTTCGGAGGCTAGAAGCTGGTATTCCGGCACCGTTTCCCAATAAATGTGCACCGACCCAACGTACGTAGATACTCAGTCGCTCTCAGTATCTGTAGCGGTATCAGTCGCAGTCATTGGGAGGTCTGCAGGTTCACTCGTGGGGTATTTTGTAGACCCCGCGCCATTTCCAGCCGATGACGGCTCGGGGTACCAGGTCCGCTCAAGCCATTTCCCGGTTTGTCGGTAGAAACTCCCAGGTCCACAGGTCCGCTCGAGGCGTTGCCAGATGCACCTGTTTCTTGCTCCGCCTTCTTGTGGATTGTAATGGTGATTGAGTAGAAGCCGTATCTAATTACCCCACCACAACCTGCGAGAACTGTGAGGGGCGCATCGTTGATAACAAAGCCTACATAACGCTGCTTATCTTTGAACACGCCAACTTGGACTAGCTTCGCGTTACTGGTTGGTAGTCCATCCTTGCCAAGTCGGATAAGCTCAAGAATCTCCTCCAGTTTGACGGCTCATCTCGGACCCAGGCTCATGCTCTCGGCCAGGTAGGGATTTCGCCTCTATGAATGGCGGCTACAACTGCCCGGGCCACAACTGTGCTACCATGGAGCCTCCTTGAAGGAGCCGCGCCCTGACATAGGGCAAAATCGCTTTTGAGTAGCTGGGGTACTGATCGAGGTCATCAGTCTCAGCTTCTCTTGTGGATGCGATACCCACAGGAGCAGTCAGTTGCTTGTCCGAGAAGGACTTAGCGCTATCCTCCTGCGAGGTGCAAATACCTGCAGTGGGCTTGGAGGAACGAGCCGTTTGCACTTGTCCACCATAACTGACTTTCCCTCTGGGAGCTTAGTCCTGCCAGCTTCCCTAGGGGATCGCTTTCCCACTAAGGGCTTAGCCAATCTCCTAGCAATTGCGGGTGGCTAAAGTTTGGGCCATGTAGGGCCTTTCGGTACCGTCGCTGTGGTTTCCGAAGATTTCGACGGGTCCAATGGTGGCACTACCCGCGCTGGGTTCCGAGGCTTGGTATTTGTTATCCATGTTCATCTGGTTCTTTGGCCACCTACTGAGACGAGACCTTTCGGTGGCCGGAAATAAAGAACAGGGAAAGAAAACGGTCGACCACGGCAGAGCCCCATGCCGCAGCATGTCCACCGTTACTCCTGATGTGGGCCGGTGTCCGGGAGTTGCCGTTCAAATACAGTCGGAAAAGTCCCCAGACTGCGAACCATCCAGTGAACACGGTGACGCATTATACCCTGGATTAGGGAGAGAGGGTAGGCTTGACACCCTCCTAATCGAGATCAACAGTGTTCAGTAAAAACAGGGTCACCTCGTAAAGGATACGATTCATCATCTTCCACTATGGTCTTGATGTGTGAGTGGCTAGGCACACAGCCACTGTGTGTGTGTTACGCTTCATCCACACCCATAATTGGCTCAACCACGTCTTTTGACTAGATACATTCAGTCAACGATCATAAATTTATAAGTTTCTTGCTTGATTCTGTTTGAGAAATTAAAACTGCAGTCATTCTAAGAAGACAATATTAATAATAACAAAAAACTTAAGTTTGATGCGAATATCATATAATGCTCAATATGCTGATACATATACATATATATATATATATATTCGCAAAAGTATGCCCTTCTCTCTATAATCTAAACACATTTCAAGCGCCTTATCATCATTTAATTCAAGGTTACTTAAAAAGTCGGAAATATGCACCAATTTTTTTTCAAGCATCGAAAGAAAAGATTTCGGACGTACTGAGCAAAGTTGCAGTGTAAAACGTGAATTTTTTAAAAGTTATCCTGTTAAATTATTAACCGAGACATTTGTCAAATGTGAACGCACGGTACAAGTGATTACAGAAAGTGAAAAAATTTATAATTATGGTTATATACTACTCCTAAACCTATAAATAACATCGCACACATAAACACAAAAATTCACAAAAATAAATACACCTCAACCAGCCTGTCACTGTTTCATTTTTCCGTGCATTTATCAGCTGTTCTGTTATCAGCTAATCCTTATCAGCTGTCCTTTGTTATTTCATCTACTGCTGCGAGCGCCGTCAACTTGTGATTGTTGGACTTCATTTCGAGCTGCGAACATGAGTATAAATACAAGAAACAAAACCATACGCATTGTACACCAATCATCGCCAAAAACTCCTGCTTTATTTGAAAAAGCGAGAAAAACTGAGAGTCCATCTTCTAAATGTCTCTTACGAATTGAGGAGCAGATATAGAGTAGGTGAGTCAACTGACAGCCCGAACGAAAGAGTTCGAAGAAAACATTATGCAGAGGGTCGGTGAAATGGCTGCTGACGTCAAAAATTACAAAGCTGGAGGAACGAACAGCAAAAACCGAGGCAGGCGTCGGAGAATATGAAAATGCTTCCGTCACTAGTGATATTATAATCAATGACACACCTCATGTGTAGGAGCATAGGCTGAATGATGTTTTTAATGACATATGCAAAAAGCTGTCCAGCTAACTGCTCTCCCTCTTCGTGCTGCCTTCCGCGCACGCAAAAGTAGAAGCAAAACTTCGCCTTTTATTATAAAGCTTGACTCCTCAACTGATCGACCACAACTGTTTATGGCGCAGGCGAAGTTTTTCAAGCTTAACAAGAGGGGAATTGTTCTGCGCGACATTGGAGGCTATACTGATGAGCCCATATATATACATGAAGGTCTAGCCAGAGGTATCCGCGAGCTACTTCAGTTTGCACTGCAGCTTAAGAAGAAAAATCGCCTGTTGTCTGCTTTCTATGATGATGATGTTGAGCGTGTTGTTTAGTTATTTTGTAATTTATATATCTTATATATTGAATACTAATTTGTTCAATAATTATGTTCCTCTTCGTAATTCTCGTGTAATTAACCAAGCTTGGCCATGGTTCAACGAAAAGACACACTTGGCTATATTCAAAACGGAAAAACACAAAAACTGATTGTGACTGGTCTCAATATAAAACTGCTAGAAATAAAGCTCCCTCAATTATAAAGTAGGCCAGGAAAGCATACTGTAGTGCTAAATAGGACCTTTCACTGCCCTCTAAAAATTTGTGGCGGAACTTAAAAACCTTGAAGGTTCATGGAAATTCGAAACCTGAACGTGACTGTGACCCTAATGTATTAAATGAACTTTTTACATCTGCTCGAATTCACTCTGGGCAAAACATGTGTTGGAGGAGAAATTGCAATTTGAGGGAGTAAGTGAAGCAGCTGTTATGAAAGGGTATCAAATCCAATGCTGTTTGTGATGATGGTATATCCTTAAAATTTGTCAAATTTATCCTGCCATTTATTTTACGCAACATTACCCACATCATTAATCACTGCTTCACAACATCATGTTTTCCTGCAGAGTGGAATCCTCCCAGTAGCCAAGAAGAGTGGCGTTATTTGTCCTAACGATTATAGACCGATCAGTATATCGTGACCAAAAGTATGTGAGTCCTTGATGACAGCGCAAATATTGTATTATATATTCAATGCAATAGATTATTATCTCCACTATAGTCTGGGTTTAGACCTAAACATAGCTGCTCCACTGCAATGATGAAAATACTTGACGATATTAGAATACATTTAGACAATAATGAGTTAACTCTTGCATGACTCTTAGATTTCTCTAAGGCATTTGATATTGTCAATCATGGTATCGTGTGTAGGATACTAAGACATCTCTTTGGGGTTTCGGAAAGTTCCATAAATCTGATCCTAGGTCCTCTATTGTTTAGTCTATTCGACAACGATGTGTTCTCTGTGTGTGAGTATGTTAGTGTGCATGGGTTTGCCGACGATATCCAATTGTACTTGTCTAGTCGTGTTGGTCTTGTAGAGGATTTGTGTTTTAAACCAAATAGTGATTTGTCTGCTATAGCTCAATGGGAAAGTGATAAGCAATTATGTCTGAACTCTTCTAAGTCCTTTGTGTTGCCAATAAGTAATAGTGTAGTTAATGTAGAAAATATTCCCGAGCTGCTCATTGGTAATAATGTTATTATGTTTACAAACAAGACTAAAAACTTAGGCTTTGTCATTAACTCTAGTTTGACCAGTTCTGATCATGTAAACAGTGTTGATAGTAGTTTATATTCTGTTCTCCGTAGATTGAGAATGTCTGCTTCCTTTACGCCGTTGGAAAGCAGGTGTAAGTTAGCTAGACAGCTCATCATGCCTCGTATAACGTACTATGAACTTGTATACAGTAGTCATGACTCGGTTTCCTCTCATTATATTAATGTTCTATTCAATAATGTTACCCGTTATTTGCATGCTCTAAAAACGTTTGCCCATATATTACTTACTTACTTACTTAATTGGCGCTATAACCGGTTAAGCGATTTTGGCCGAACTTCTCCAACAATTTGTGGTGTGCGCTTTGATGTTGCAACACAAATTGAAGGACCTACAGTTTTACGGCGACTCCGAACGGCCAATGTATTTTTGTGAGAAGTTCTTATTTATGGCAGAAATACACACGGAGGTTTGCCATTGCTTGCCGAGGAGCGACCGCTATTAGAAACAGCTTTTCTATAATTTCTGATGTTACTTATCCCAGCCAGAATTTTAACCCGGACTCACCCAATGAAGCGCGCACACGCTACACACTCGGCTACGGCGGCCATATATCCTCGTTGGAAAATAAAATTTTGGGTTGCAGCATTACTGAACATCTCGGGGTAGGAACTGCATATTTATGTATAAATTACTAGAATGAAAATCCCCTATATACTTATATGAGAAGCTAAATTTAAAAAAAACTAAAACACTTCTCAAGCTGTCAGTCCCGAAATACACCTACTAGTCTTCATCAAGATTGTTTTTCATCAACGCTGTAAGACTTTGGAGCAAGATCCCTGGTTAAGTTTGTATCGTCAACTCGTAAGTGTTGTATTTAATAGTAGTGTAACTTAGTAGTTTGGTCCAGTTCGTGTAGTCTTGTCGTGGCCAAATCTGATTCCCACATACATAATTACTTTGAGTTCCTGTAATGAGCGCGATTGTGATAAACTATTTTTCTTTTAATAACTTTTTCTTCTGTCTCTTCTCATTTGCCTTCTGTGATATTCTCATATTTTATTGTCTACTTATGCAAGTTGATAATAAAGAATTTATTCACAATACTTCTTCTTAGTTTTAAGCTCAATTAATTTTAATTTTAACATATTTTAATCATAATGCAGTTGATGTACTTTTAAAAGATTGTTATCTTACACGTACAACCACTGTTCCCTTAAATAAATAAAAAATAAAATAAAATAACCAGAGCATGTAACAATACCGACGAAACCATGGTTTTATACATGAAAAGTATCAAAGTCAGCATTTTTGTCTGCTTTTGGTCGATTGCACTTTTTTTTCTATATGTTGAAAAATAAATGCTATATTTTCGTATGAAGCTACAACAAAGGCAATCGAGACCAATTTTAGTAGAATACACGTTGGTAGGTAAATAAAAATCTCAATCACTTTCAGTTGAATAAAACACTTTTGACTTCTGTTAATTTTATTTTGTATATTTCGCAAGGGATTAGGGGAAATACAGCCGGCGGCATTCTTGTGTGCAGAAATAATGATCGCATTCCATAGTTTTTATTTGCTAGTATAAGTGGGTACATTTTTTAGCGGTGATTTCGTTACATAGCTTAGACGAAAGGTATAACGTAGGGAAGGAGAGAACGAAAAATGAAGCGACGTGTACACAACGATACGAAGGGATAGACTATGCACCTTTTCTGTGAACATAAAAATTTATGTATTTTTGGAAGTACCTACTTACTTGTGGGAAAATTGTTTATCGCACAGAGGCAAGTTACGTATCAAATTACAGTGAGAGTTAAAGTTTCAGATTAACTCTTTAAACCATTTACTGAGACTTACCACTGACTTGTCGATGTGCGTTTTCGTAGAGTAGACTGCAACATCGGTGGACAGCTCGGCTGCTCTTCATACTGATATCGACATCTTCCTTATCATACCCATCTAGTTCAAGAGGTAGGGTACACCAGAGCTTTAATTTGTCATAAGAATACACGGAAGTGAACTTTTTCTGGCTCACTTGCATACCATCGATATCCCAAAGCAAATATCGATTTTTGCCAAGGACCTTGGCTATGATATATGGTCCACGGTATTTCGGATCGATTTTCGGGATTCCCCGGTTGCGGCAGGTTCGTTACGAACTACAACTAAGTCATCAACAGCATAGTTGCTCGGCGATTTATGTTTACTGTCGAAACGCCCTTTCCATTACTTTCTCTGCTCAACAAACAGTCGTCTTCTAAAACATCAACTTGGTCACTCATCTCAGGCTCGTCCGGCTGAGTGCATCAAAGTGGTCCAGCACAATGAATTATTTCGCAATAGTACATCAGTCGTACAAACGTCTCGCATTACGGGGAATGACTGATGTCTTCGATTTTATTATATCGGGTGTTTTTTTAGGGGTATAGAACTTCGAATTGAAATAAAACACAAGAAAATCGTTTTAAGGTCCATCAATTTGGCTTTATTGGAAGGATAATTTTATGCCATTAATGTTTAAATATGATTTCGGGCATGTGGCCGCCGCGGCTGGCTCGAATAAAGCCAATTCTACAGGTCCAATTTTCAACCACTTTTTCGAGCATATGGGGCCGTATGTCGGCAATAACGCCACGAATGTTGGCTTCCAATTCCCCTAACGTTTCTGGTTTGTTGGCGTAGACGAGCGACTTCACATATCCCCAAAGAAAATAATCCAATGGTGTCAAATCACATGATCTTGGTGGCCAATTTACAGGTCCATTCCGCGAAATTATGCGCTCATCGAATGTTTCCTTCAATAAATCGATTGTGACGTGCGCTGTGTGGCATGTAGCGCCGTCTTGTTGGAACCACAACTCATCCACATTCATGCCATCCAATTCGGGAACAAACTAGTCGGTTATCATGGCTCTATACCGGTCTCCATTAACGGTAACTGCCTCTCCAGCATTATTGCGGAAGAAGTATGGCCCAATGACTCCACCAGCCCATAGAGCACACCAAACAGTCAGTTTTTGTGGATGTAATGGCGTTTCAAGGGTCTCATGTGGATTCCTTCACTCCAAATGCGGCAATTTTGCTTGTTGACGTAGCCATTCAACCAAAAATGAGCCTCATCACTGAACAAAATTTTGCGATGAAAATCAGCATCGAGATCAATCTCATTTTTGGCCCATACACCAAAATCACGACGCATTGCATGATCTCGCGGCTTTAATTCTTGCACAAGCTGGATCTTGTAAGGTCGCAAGCCAAGATCTTTGCGCAAAATCTTCCATAAAGTTGATGGACAAAGCTTCAATTGCTGTGCACGGTGGCGAATCGATTCATTCGGGTCCTCTTCAACACTTTGCTCTACAGCGGCAATTGTTTCTTCGGTGCGCACTGTTCGACGTCTCTGCGGATGCGTATTATCACATAGAGTAAACGTAGTGCGAAAACGATCCATGGTTAACCGAATTAATTGCTCTGATGGACGATTATGTCGACCATAAAATTGATGGAGCTCGCGGTAAACTTCGCGAACTGAACCATTATTTTCGAAATAAATTTGCACGATTTGCAAGCGTTGTTCTTTTGTCAACCTGTTCATGATGAAATGGCAAACCAAACTGAACATAAATGACATTAGAGTTGCCAGATTTGACCACAAAATGCCAGTTTTATCTCTATTCGAAAAACAAACCTGTAAAAAAAACACCCGATAGAAATGAACAAACTGTTATTAATCCAAACGACTTACCTAGTAGGTAGATACGGAAGCGTTGTAGCACTTTAACTACTGCGAGCACCTTAAACTCGTAGCTGTAGTTGTTGGCTTCGGTTGCGGTGCAGTGGCGGCCATAAAACATGACCGCTCTCCCATTGGCACCTTTAGCTTAAGATCGCAGAAGAACTTGTAATGGTCGCGTGATCTAGCGGTTCTGCGCTAGGCATTCAACGACCAATCCATTGCGTCTGATGTGGACGCTAAAAATTCCGCAATTTTTTCATTTCTGAGAATAATTTCGATGCCTTTTAGCTTGTTGCATAAGTACCGGCCAGAGGACGGGAAAATCATAAAAACATTATCAGTGAAATGCAATTAACCTCTCCCCCGCTGAGTGCAAGGGGTCCGCATTCCAGAATAGCCAGCGACTTCAGCAAGGAAATCATAGCTGCATTGAAGCCAGGATATAACCTGGGCCAAGCCACTTCGACTTTAATACATGGCATGCCAGTCGTGGTAGTCAGTTAGAGATGTTATTGTGTGAAATTAATTTATAGTAGTAATTTATAAAAGTAACAAGTTAGTAATTTATAGCAGTCACAAGTGGAAAAAATATAAATAATTAATTTATCTAGTCTAACCTAGTATAAAGGGAAACAAATGCAAACTTAATAATAGCGTTCTTCTCTAAGACCATATAGCTCAAAGAGACAAACTATTTTAAAGTAATTAATTGTACATTGTACATCTGCAAAGGAGCTACAACGCGGAAGAAGTCATGGAAATATATTATAAAACTCTATTCTATTGTCGGACGCATGTATAAGGTATGCAGGTATACAAGTATATATTGTTATGCACATATACATATGTACAAGGTCGCGCAAAAGTAAACTTCCGATGTTTTTTGGCTGTAATTTAAAAAAAATATGAAAAACTTTGATTCTTCTTGGGGATTATTTTTATTTGGTCTTTTAATTTTTTTTTACATCAAGTCTAGAATATGATGTCATGTAAATGGCCGCCGCCACAGTTGATTGTGATTTGAGCCCTTTTTATGACATTTTCCATCACTTTGGCCAAAACTTCCGGCGATAGGTCCTCACATTCTTGACGGATATTCTCTTTAAGAGCTGCAAGAGTCTGAGTCTTGTTGACATAAACCCGCGACTTCAAAAAGCCCCACAAAAATAAGTCTGGAGCGGTCAAATCAGGCGATCTTGCTGGCCAGTGCAAATCGCCAAAACGGGAGATTAGGCGCCCGGGAAATGCATCCTTCAGCATATCGGTTGTGGCACGTGCAGTGTGTGCCGTTGCACCGTCCTGTTGGAACCACATGTTTTCCAATCCCAATTCATCAAGTTGCGGCAAAAAGAACTCGTTGATCATTGCTCTGTAGCGCTCATTGCAACAGCACACCATACAGTGACTTTGAGCGGGTGTAATGGCTCTTCGTGGGTTACACGCGGATTTTCAGTGCCCTAGAAGCGTAAATTTTGCTTATTTACGTACCCGCTAAAATGGAAATGGGCCTCATCACTCATGATTATTTTTGATGAAAAATCATCTTCCTCTTGGTGGTGATTAAGGATGGCTTGAGCGTATGTTAGACGCGATTGGCGGTCAGCAGCTAAAAGCTGATGCACTGTCTGGACTTTGTACGGAAACATCTGCAAATCTTGTACCAAAATTCGCTGTAAAAACCGTCGACTGATACCCATTTGCGTGGCACGTCGTCTGGTCGATGTCGACGGCGCTTCCATGACATCCTCGGCTACAGCAGCAATATTCTCTGCAGAACGGCTACTCCAGGGTCTGCCACGCTTGGCAGCATCTCGTGTTGTACCAGTCTCTTCGAGGCGAGCGGCTAAACGTCGCAGTGTTTCACCAGTAGGCGTTGGACGGCCAGGAAATCTGCGACGAAATTCACGTTGTGCCAAAGTCACCGACCGATTATTGGTCAAATAAATAGTCAGCAATATTCCGCGTTCTGGAGCAGTGCAGCGTAAAATTGTTTATTAACGTGTATTTCGCATGTGTTTACTACACAAATGTCAAAACAGAACTGACATTAGGGGCCAATCGCAAAATTTATAGCATTTTCTGATAGAAGGATTACTTTTGCGCAACCTTGTATGTGGTTTTTTTTACGGAAAAATGGATTTAGTAAAACTGAAAATGCCGCGTGTGCATTTGTCAGCACCATATATTTCGATGTTTGTTTACGCGACGACATATTCCAAAAGAAATTTTAGACGGTTTATTACGGTGGGAAAGTATTAGAGCGTCAAGCTCTCCATACGCATCGGCTATGGTGGAAAAGTAGAAAAGTGAATTCCGGTTGATTACAGCGAAAACACACAGCCTTGGTGACAACAGAAGGGGCCGCTGTTTGGGCTCGGGATTGTCCCGGCTGTATTACAAGATGCCATGAACAATTTGATAAAAACAGTGTGCGTCGAATAACATTATCGCGTATTTGGATGACGTTATCATCCCGAGCGCTTCTGTCGGTGAGAGCGCAAAAAATATTATAAAACTTTTTACCCGTCGTGCAACCTAACGGGATAAAACTGCGATTGGGTAAATGTAATTTCTTAAGTGATAAGGCCGATAAGCAAGTAAACGCAATTTCCAACAACAAGCATTCGTTGGTGTACTTGATAAACTTTGCGCTAAACCAGTATTGGTTTTATACAATTTTAATGCACGACATGAGGTCTACACCGATGCGAGTAGTATGGGTATTGAAGAAGCTTATAGCAACATGGATGGATAGGTATTTGTACAACCAACAGCAAGGGTTGGTCGTGGAAGCTGGAAGATGAGAGTTATACTTTTGTTACCCGAGAACCTGCTTACAACTTTACTACTATGCAGTTAAAGTAGAGGGCGTTCGGATTCCTCTGGAGCCTAAGCCATTTCGGCGGGGGTGGGTTTTGCTATTCTTCAACCGTGTCCACATAAACTATATTTAAAAGATCCCTGAATGAAGGTTTATTATATACATAATTTACTCCTCGACTCAAAGAGCAGTAATAATAAAAAAATCAATACAACTTTATAAATTATTAAGCCTCATTTGTGGCGATGTACTTTATGCAGTGGAAGTCGACATGCTCAATATTTATCCTACCCTGCCATGATCGTATGCCTTAAATAGTCGCAAAGATCCCTTACACAAATGTTTACGTCACCCCCTTGGCGAGGAAAACCAAATATTTCATATATTCGTTATAACATTATAAATTCAAAATCTATTTAAAGAATTGAATTCAGCTATTACTTAACATTCTCTTGATTGTTACAATCTATATATAGATATAAATGAAAATCTGTCCTGTCGTGCGATCATCACGCTTAAACTCCTTAATGAAAAGTCGTGAAATTTTGTATACTCATTCTACACGTTCCAGAGCGTGTCATAGGCTTGTTTTTATGATGGAATTCGATTCTTTATATTATTTGATTAGTTCTTCGAATTGATAATTTTTTCACGAATGTCTGATTTTTTTCTAATTGTATGTTTTTTACGCATTGTTTCTTTTATGGAACGAGCGAACTAAAATTTATCTTTCCTACAATGTCAAAATAACTATCGTAGTCACTTTTAATGCATAAAAATATTTCATTGTTTGTACGAAAAAAATGATAAATTATTTCAAAACTAAGGGGTTTCCATGAATTTAAGAATGAATAAAAATATCTGTGTCATATACATATATGTATGGTATATATACATATGTATATACAAACTTCAGTCCGGATGCAGTGCTGCCAGATTTAACGAAATAACGCTATAATGGATGCTGCTCTCTGTCTGACAATATCCGCTCCTCACTGTATACTTTGACAGCCAAGGTGCTATTAAATCTCTAAGCTCTCACGAAACAACGCCCAGTGTTGCTATAGAATCCAAAAGTTCTCTCAATCTGGTCGCGTCTAATGTTCCGTGATAGTTGCATGACTTTCTGGGCATAGTGGCATTCCCGGCAACTGCACTGCAAACGTGTGGAGTGCATCAAACGTTATCTCTACCACTGCCCCGCCCTGCCCAATACCCATTGTGAATATATGCAAGTGAAAAATCTTAGCCATAGACGTCAAAATTAGGCCCAGCTGAGATCACCTGATTTGGAAAGATGTATAGTAGAAACTGTCGGCGAAGTAGCAAATATGAAAAAAAGTTCAATTGTATTGGAAAAATTGCAATATAAAAGTGCGTGGCCTTGAACCTTATTTCATGTGTACATTATAAATGTTATTAAAATTCGAGTTGAATAACATTTTTCATTCATTTTACAAATTTTTTTTCTCTTCTACCACACAATACAATATTGTGTTCACAAATTTTCCCAAAACTGCATCAAATACAACAGTGAAGTTGATGTTTTTTCATATTTCTCTTTCACAATTTCTTTCGTGTAAAAATTTCTGCTGCTCAGTCAAACAAGGTAAGATAAATTTTAATTTTGCTTAAATTTATACCATAAATTACCATATTTCCCCCTCCCCACAATAGGGCTACTCAACCTAGGCGACTTTAATGGAATAATTTCCAGGTGTGGCTGTGTCGGCGGCGGTGACGGTGGTGGTAGTAGTAGTGGTCAGGAGCTTCTCTGCTCCTTGACGAATCAAGGCTTAGTGGAATACACAACAAAGGTAGGTGTAAGCTAAATTATTGTATAACAATGTATCTAATAAAAATTATTTGCAGCCCTTTGGCTTATAGCGTGCTCATACTTTGGAAAACGTAGCATTGCTTGCTACAGCATGCACAAGCTATGCCGTGGCTGAAATCAAATGAGGATTTTAACAATTTACGGGTCAGGTAAGCTCTTCACGCCTACTTATATGTCAATATTGGTATTAAATGGAATAAATTTGAGGGTAATTACATTTTTTTTTTTGCAGTTCTTACAAGAAATCGACTATGGTATTATTCTCAAGAAGCTCACTGAGAAAGGTTCACCGCAGCAATATATGTAATTACTTAAACTGTTTTAATAGCTATTATAATCATAACTTTTTAACAATTTCTTAATTATACGCTTTTTTTTTAAGTTTTATTAATTTGCGTAAATGTTTATTGCACATACATAAGGGATTGAATGAAAATGAAAAATGTGTCCAAAATATGTAAAATTGTTAAATTAAATAAATTTTGAATTGATACATATGTACATTTATTAAATAATAAAAAATAAAATTATATACGTACATATATAAAAGTAAATATGGTATTGCTTGGTACTGAAAATATATAAAAATAATAGATATATTATTAAAAAATGCGTCTAAATACAGAATTTTATGAAATGTTCAATATCTTATCCTTTTCCGCAGTGCCGTTTGGTTTGAATTGAAATGGCCTTCTCCATGCAGGGTTGCATTACAGTGGTAACTTTGCAGAAACTTTGTTCATGATAGTTTGTACCAATTGGTGCAAATTCTTGGTGGAAAAATGTTTACTTGCAACAAATTGAGAAGTATAGCTAATCCCAACATTCTTAACACAATGAATATATAAAATGTTATTTCTTGAACTAATTTGAGACGAACCTGAAAAAGAAAATATAATTTAAAATACATAAGCAAAAATTGCATATTACTACAAGTTTCTGTCTGATTCTTAACAGCATTATGCATTTTCTGACTAAAACTGGCATATTCGGATGATAATCTTTTCGAGGCAACAATTTCACGATGAATTATGGTCAGAGATGACTGAATTGACTGACCACTTTTGCATTTGCATTTTCAAGCAATTTTATTTAAATTTAGTTTCTTCATAGCTATTTTCCGATATAAACATAACATATGTCATATATTGCACTACGTATATACTTTTGGAACTATTTTAGTATGTTTTATTTTCCTTCTATGTTTAATACAGATAAGTCATATCAATTGTGGATGTCTACTTCAAATATATGAATGCCTCCCAATAAAATTAAAAGTGGGACAGAAAAGAAACAAGATACAAACAATTTACAGAAATATTTATCATATATTTTATTAAACTTTTGCTTTTGTATTTTGAAATCAGAAATAATATGTAATTACAACACGCCAACCCTTTTTGGCTATTTTTGTGCAAACGGGGTTGCCTTTCGGGAAACTGTGATCAAAATCAGTATTCGGCACCCTGGGTTTCCTGCCTTTTTATTACTCGAATTCTTGTATTCACACATTATTTATCGTGCAATTTCTATGTCTGGCAGTTCTTATCAGCCCTTATGTGACATCCCATATCAGCTCTGACCATTCACAATGAGAAGACTTTTCACTTGTATATATTCACAATGCCAATACCCGAACCAATTCTTAAATTGGTACTTTCTGGACTATTTGGCCGCCCTGAACTCGGCGAGCATTCCCGATTTTCTACACTATGTAAAGCGCCGTGTAGTTCATCTTCTAAGGCTCGTTTCAACCTTATCACAACGGGCGTGGTTAGCCTACGCGTACATCCGTAATCTTGCATGGTTGCAGTCGTTTTAACCTAACCTGCGTGAAATATGAAAATTTGGGTGCCACACTGTTCGATTCGCTGAGAAGAAGGCTTATCTATATTTTAAGGAAAGTTGGCATCTAGCTGAAAAGTTGAATTTAATTAAACTATACACATATATGAAATAGTAATAGTTCGTTTCGCTATGAGAATGTTTTTAGGCACATTTTGTAGAGGGTTACCACCTTTTAAAAAGTCAAATTTAATTAAGGATAAAAAATATTAAAATTTGAGTGTCAAACTGTTTGCCTCGACAAGGACAACGTACATACCTATATTTTCAAAAGGATCAATTTATAAACGAATATAGGCAGGACAATGCCTGACGGGTCTTCTAGTATACTATAATTTGGATTAACAAATATTTCATATACGTGATGTGCGATAATTTAACATATACGTACAGTAATAAGTTTTATTCTAACGCAAATAAAGGGTACGAAAATATATGCTGGCCGCAATTTCTGGATACGAGGTTTTTATTTTTATTTTGTTACATTCTTTTACGTTATGTTAAACTGACTATGTTGTAAATTCTTATGATATGTAAATCATCAAGCAACTATAGAAACTATGTTCAATAACCAAACAGCTTTCAATGCTGATACAAGGTGGCGCAAAAGTAATCCTCCTATCAGAAAATGCTATAAATTTTGCGATTGGCCCCTAATGTCAGTTCTGTTTTGACATTTGTGTAGTAAACACATGCGAAATACACGTTAATAAACAATTTTACGCTACACTGCTCCAGAACGCGGAATATTGCTGACTATTTATTTGACCAATAATCGGTCGGTGACTTTGGCACAACGTGAATTTCGTCGCAGATTTCCTGGCCGTCCAACGCCTACTGGTGAAACACTGCGACGTTTAGCCGCTCGCCTCGAAGAGACTGGTACAACACGAGATGCTGCCAGGCGTGGCAGACCCCGGAGTAGCCGTTCTGCAGAGAATATTGCTGCTGTAGCCGAGGATGTCATGGAAGCGCCGTCGACATCGACCAGACGACGTGCCACGCAAATGGGTATCAGTCGACGGTTTTTACAGCGAATTTTGGTACAAGATTTGCAGATGTTTCCGTACAAAGTCCAGACAGTGCATCAGCTTTTAGCTGCTGACCGCCAATCGCGTCTAACATACGCTCAAGCCATCCTTAATCACCACCAAGAGGAAGATGATTTTTCATCAAAAATAATCATGAGTGATGAGGCCCATTTCCATTTTAGCGGGTACGTAAATAAGCAAAATTTACGCTTCTAGGGCACTGAAAATCCGCGTGTAACCCACGAAGAGCCATTACACCCGCTCAAAGTCACTGTATGGTGTGCTGTTGCAATGAGCGCTACAGAGCAATGATCAACGAGTTCTTTTGCCGCAACTTGATGAATTGGGATTGGAAAACATGTGGTTCCAACAGGACGGTGCAACGGCACACACTGCACGTGCCACAACCGATATGCTGAAGGATGCATTTCCCGGGCGCCTAATCTCCCGTTTTGGCGATTTGCACTGGCCAGCAAGATCGCCTGATTTGACCGCTCCAGACTTCTTTTTGTGGTTCTTTTTGAAGTCGCGGGTTTATGTCAACAAGACTCAGACTCTTGCAGCTCTTAAAGAGAATATCCGTCAAGAATGTGAGGACCTATCGCCGGAAGTTTTGACCAAAGTGATGGAAAATGCCATAAAAAGGGCTCAAATGACAATCAACTGTGGCGGCGGCCATTTACATGACATCATATTCTCGACTTGATGTAAAAAAAATTAAAAGACCAAATAAAAATAATCCACAAGAAGAATCAAAGTTTTTCATATTTTTTTTTAAATTACAGCCAAAAAACATCGGAAGTTTACTTTTGCGCCACCTTGTATTTTTGCAAAATTTATTTTCATTTCAACTCAAAACATCGAGACCGAGTAACATTGGATATTCGACCATGCTATCATCAACAATTATCACGTCACCTTTGTACAATCAGTAAAAATCAATCGTCAAATTAATTTTGAATTGTGTACATCGATATTGTCCACCACCCAAACCTTACAATGTCACACAACATTTCTCAATGTTCCCAAGTGTCTTATTAACTAATGTGAGCTTACCATTGCCAAAGAACGTAGATTACAAAGATTTTGCATCACTCTCACCGTTCCTCTAACAGAAAATCTCGTATAATTTCTGATCAAATCAATTAACAAATACATACTACTACATTGTATGCCCGAAGCAGATGATTTCGAAAATTGACCACCAGTGTGATAGCTGGCTAGTCTCAAAAATTTATTGTTAGCAATAAAAAGACTCATTCACATTTCTTTGTATGAATTTTATTCATGAACTGAATACGCAAAATGACTTAAAATAAACAAAACTGAATTTCGAAATCAAAAGTGTTTTCATAACATTGAACATTGATGGAGTCAATCTGAAACTGGCTGCCAAATGTTATACTGGAGAAATTGGAAATTTTCAATTTCGTCTCCGAAAAGTATGACAATCCGCAGTCATTTCAAATTGCAGAAAATCTGTGGTCAATTGTCCTTTGGAATTGATACTTTGCGTTAAAATGCTTGCTCTATGGGTTGCGGCCGGGTTATTTTTGTATTGTATTTCCTCTCATTGAAGCACTCTGTGATAAACGATATTTTTCGTTTTGTTGTCAGGTGCGAAAACGATCAAAGCGGATAGTTTTCCGATGTGGGAACATGCGACATACAGTTTACCGTGTGAAAAACATTACTTTTCCAAATTCAGGCCACAAATACTCAATGATTGGCCTTGTGATTTATTGATTGCCATGGCGAATGCGATACGAATTGGAAATTGGATTCGTTTAAACTCGAATGGCATATCGGTAGGGATCATTGGACTTCTTGGAATAAGAACTTCCTTTCCATTGCATAATTTTGGGTTGATTGAGATTGTGAAGCATGATGTCGATTGAACCAACCTTCAATAGTAAATTTGGCTGTCGGCAGGAACACGACCATTGCCGATAGTTAGCAGTTGATTAGAGAACACTTTGGCAGGTGAATTGTATAGCAATGCAACTCGCATGTTTGTCGTCAGCTGAAGTTTCTTCATATGACGGAGCGGTCGATTGTGGTATTACTGGTAGTGTTTGCCGGAAATCGCCTGAACGTAAAATCAATCCACCACCAAAACGTCTTGCGTCATTACGCAGATCTTTCATAGTGCGATTCAGAGCTTCTAACGCACGCTTATGTGACTATGTGCATTCGTCCCAGATAATAATTTTGCTTGCTACCAAAATTTTGCTGAATGTTTCGCAATGATACCACTTGAAGGTCTTATGGCAATTTTAATGCCGAATGAGCGTTTCGGCAGCCTTCCAGCAGCATAGTCGCTATTCCAGAAGAAGCAACCATTACTGCTATGTAGAAATAATAATCGCAAATAATGTGCATATCTGCGTTGGAGATGCGGAAATAGTTTCTTCAGAGATTTTCGTGTCCCAATGCGTATCGTTTTCAAGCAAATTTAGCTTCTGGCATGCAGCTCGAAATATTGGCAACACTTCACCATTGACAGTTCGAAGTGATTCAAATGATGTCGGCCCACGAACATTCTCTAGCAATAAACGCAAGTAAAAGCATTTATCATTCTTCGGATGAACTGAAAGAAGGAACTGGTCTATGTTGTCGCTACGGCATTTGCTGCAGTGAAATAAACTCGCTGACCGTTTTCCAGATGCACTGGCAAATGTGTAACAGTAGGATACCGTTCGTGAATGGGAAATGAGAATATACGCCAAATCGCCTCATTGCATCTTACGTATCGACCAACTTGAGAGCGCGTGATTTCATCATTGGGATCAGGGGCTTGGATACCAAAAGCCGCCATGTCACTGCCTTTCGAGACATACATATTTGCAGATGTACTCGATGGACTTCTCTGAATTGCAATGCTCCACGTTACAATGCGCCTTGAATGTTTGGAAAGTGTCGAATACGGAACAACGCAAGAGTTGTCGACCAGGAAATCATTTCCTTTAATTTTGACCGTGATTGTTCTACCGCCATCATCAGATTATCGACGCCGATCGTTGGCAGTGATGGTCTTATCAGTCAAATTTCGTGGGTAACGCTTGGAACGCTTGCCGTCGACCATACACGGTGATTGTGGGTTAATGACGCAACATGGTCCATGAATCATGTTTGTAATTACGACAGGTCTGGATCGGTTTCGGGATCAGGAATCTCGGCACATATGATTCATCAATTTGGTCAAAGTTAAAATCTTCGACTACCCAAATGAGAATGTGCGCGTGCGGCAAGCCTCTTTTTTGCCATTCAATCGAATACATCCAACATCGAGTATTCCCAAAGCCAGATGCTTAACAATATAGTCCATCAGCGACCGGATTTTTTGCCTGAATACACGTGCGGATTGCATGTGAAGGTGATGAACAGGTCTGGACGGCCGTAATGACGTACATATGTCATTGTATCTTGCGCATATTCATGCATATGACGTGGACTGCCAACGAACGTCATCGGTAAAATGGTTAACCGACCAATATCAGCTGCGTTTTCTTCGGTGCAAATCGCATCGTTTAAATTAATACACTCCTCCATACGTAGTTTGGTTTGATTTAAACAAATATTTTCGCATACATATCGACGCAAAATTGCTGAAACAATCGGCGAAATCGAAGCAAATAGTTGTCGACATTTTGAAGAATCATCAAACGATATGCGTAAAATTTCATTGCGCTGACCTTGTTGGTGGTTTCCTCTCCTAAAATGATATCGGTGACATTAGTGTCGTATTGAAATTAAAATTATTACTATATCGATACTCACCGGTCAATGGGTTTATCATCTTGAGGCTGATATAATATCCATCGTCTTCTTGCCAAAACATTAGTGGGTATTGCAACGCATCGTATGAACGAGGTGTTTTGGATATTCGTCGCAATTGAACCGAGCTCCGGCGTGTGAGCACAATATCGCGTGAATCCAGATGTTCACTAACAAACCAAACTGCAACCTCATCTATTGTTGGAGCGTTAAATTTGCGTTCGTGCGCTCAGCAGGTCGTTTATCCACTCTAATCAGGACTTTATAGTCATCGCTTGGCATGCGATCCAACGCAGTTTTGAATAAACGAGCCAATGCATGGAGTTCATGAAGTAGCTGCTGCATATCTCTAAGAATTCCTCTACTCATTGCGGTATTGATTGTATTTGGTAGATTTGGAGGAATTTATGTTGTTCGTCTGCAAGCAGTAGCAATGATCCAAATCGATGGTGAATTTGGCCTTGGATCTGTAGAGTCGATGACGAAATTAGAATCAATGATTTTCTTTAATGTATTTATAATTAATTTTTAATCAAAATTTTAAATTTTAAATTTAATATCTTTTATCTTGTATTACCTTGAATGTTGGATTGAATCCGCGTTCATTAATAATATCTGCTTCAAATGAAGTCATTTGAAAGCATCCGTTATATTTCTGAGTGTTCGATAGGAAATGACGTGCTTCTGTTGTTTCACCACGAAGCAATGGCTCTGGTAGCAAGGGAAACGGTGGTAATTTAACCTTGTCACTGAGACAGCACAATCCAGGCGTTTCTCCAGCGAACTTCAATGCAACGCAATGGTTATACCCAACCTCCATTAGGTCAATTTGAACGGAAGGATGCGAGCTGTAGTCAACTGTGCAATCGTAATGAAACGCTCCTCGATTCAAATCAACACTTGAAGCACTTCTTCCAACGCGTTGATTTAGATTTCTACGTTGTTGAGTTGTTTTATTTGCGTATGTATGTATTAGACTGGCCGCACGGTGTATGAATTTTTTTTTTTTTTTGGACATTTAAATTTTTTTTTTTTAAATGTGTATTTTGATATAAAAACAGAAAATTTCATCCAAATCCAATAATGCCTAGTGGTGCCTAGTTGACCTTGAAATTTCGTATAGGTGCATTATAGGGTATTCTAGAGAAAAAACAGTTTCAACAATAGATAGTAGATATTAGAATAATGTATTTATTTGAGTGATGTATATTAAAATACCTGCTTTACAAGGGAGCTTTTCGTGTGAGACGGATATATTTTGCGATAATGTTCCAGCATTTGCAACAGGTATTGTTTGTCCTCCTCGTCATACGTGAGAGCTCTATTAAAATCTGTTATTAATTTAACCGCCCTCTCGGCTGCATCGTTGACAACGGCCAAATTTTCTCAAAAATCTTGCCTATTTTTCCATGTTATCGGATCTGACTGCAAGAAACTCCAATCAGTTTGCAATCGAGTAAAAAATCGTCTTGTTCTTGCCGATATGAAATCGCTGACATTTTTTTCAGCATATTCTCTGGCATCTCCTATTGTCGCTTTAAGTTTTTTCGGAATATCTTCTTCATATGATTCCTCAATGTTGCCAAGGGCATTAACCATTTTTAATTTTATATGGGAAGAAAGACAGAGCAACAGCTTCTTCACTCAAATACCATAAATGATTAATAATTTTTTTTAACAAAATGCTGGAAATATTTGGATCATAATATGCAATTACATCTTGGAGCGTTCACAGCTTTGACACATCCAAACCAATAAGGAACGTAAATGCGCGTTAGAAATATACAAATGTTACGAAAGCTTTTTAATTCCGAAGTTGTTAATTTAAATTGCTCACGAAACAGAAAAATTTTATAACAGTAAATTATTTTCGACATAAATCTAGCCTGCGGTGTTGCACCAGGTGCACGGAATCCCGAAAAACTCGGTACTTCTTCCCCAATAAAAATCAATGAAAGTTGCAATACTTCTTTATAATCTGCCCGAACGCATTCAGATTTCAATGCTTCATGACAAAATTGTTTATGGTATTCCAATTCGGCTACCGTGAATACTTTTTGTACATCTTCGTCCGACATTCCACTTTGAAAATGACATTTGGCCAAAACTTGGAGAAGCGATTAAAAATAAGGACTTCTGGTGCAGCAGTATTTCCAAAATTGCTTTCGAAGACAGCCCTTATAAACAACTCACTAATGTGATGACGACATGGAAGAAAAAGCGAGTTCCTGTTCAATTTTTTTTCTAATAAATATGCTGCCCCCTTATTAATTCCAGTGTTACTTGATGTTATATCAAAAGATATTATTTCAACTAAATTGTCCCATATCCATTTAATGAAAAAGTTATAGGTTGCATCAGCTATATTTTCACCTGAAGAGTCTTGCAATTTTGGAATTCCAAGCAATTTCTCCACATTTTCGCTGGTCACAACCAGAGCTAGTCGATCTGATTTTTCTTTGCCTTTTATTTCTGGGAGTAGTTTGCCATCCCAGTGAAGGACAAATACTTCAGGTATCTTAAATCAGGAAAATTAAACCAAATATTATTTTTATAAAACAAACAACTTCACAACAGTATTCACAGAAATTAATATTTTAGTATTTACATTGAAACTATCCAGAATCTGTTGACCTTGCTTGCGGCGGTAATCTCTCCGAATTGTCTGAATAGTGGTTCGATTGAGCACTAAGTCATCCAATGTTATTGATGTGGAGTTGGGACTGACTTCTTGAATCTTACGCAATATCGCAGATGCAGTTGCACTAATTAAATGCATGGCATCTCTAGTACTAATTTTACACTTGTCTATACTTGCGAGCATTCTATCGTCAATAAACTGGATATTACCACGAGGTGGTTGACTTTGTTTTTCCACGGCTGGTTCATCCTCTGTTTGGTCATATGATAAATTTAGATCGACCACAGGATGTTCCATTTCGCTACTCTCCGTACTAGCCGAAATATCCATAGCAGATGATTGCTCTGATATTTCAAGAAAATAATAAACTTACATACAATGATAATAAAATAAAAATCTAAATTTCCCAAACAAACGGTTTTCTCGCAATACGTTTCAACGCGTTTTTTTTATGTCTGGAAGCTGTTCTTTTCATTTTTGTTTTCTCACCATTTGTATATCTGCACCAGACATACTTCCTGGTCGACCTCTTTGAAGTAGAAGAAAATCTCTATCCTGTTGGATCTTTGTTTCAAGTGCATCTGAGCTTGCAATGTCAAATATATAATTTTCAATCTGATCTACGAATTCCTCTTCATTTTTCCGGTGTTTTTCATACTTGGATTTGGCATTCTTCTGCAAATTTCTCCATTCTCTAACGTTTTAGTGCAGTTTTGTTCTGACATTATCGAAATGTAGGCTCTTTTCCAAATTTCAGAAACAACAGAAACCGTGCATTTTGCGCTGCTTTTCAAAGAATTATTTTCCAAGCGCATTTTATAAAAAAAAATTGAAGAACTTGCTTCATTGGCGGTAATTTGGCACCTAAAATTTCACTTTCACATTTGTCCACCAAAAATATCTTATCATCTCCAAATCTAAGCTGTTTTTTTAATGCCATTTATAATGTTTTTTAATTAATCTCTAATTCACTTATATTCACTTCACATTCAGATGCCCACTAAGTATCGAATGAAAAAGCTCACATGACTTTGTATTTCTTTGTTGCAGCATGTTATGACTTATTTTTCATCATCTTGACTTGCTGTTATTTCCCGTTAGATTTGCTCGTTTGCAGCAAGTAGCAATTTTGGCAAATCTACATCGATTTGATTATGTGAATTGTAAATAATAACGTAATACATTTGACTGTGCTAAGAAAAAAAACTTTTTCTGATACCAAACATCAAGGTCAATTAGGCACCACTAGGCATTATTGGGTTTGGCTGAAATTATCTGAAGTTTGTTTTTATATCAAAATACACATTTAAAAAAAATAAAATTTAAATTTCCAACAAAAAAATTGTACGGCCAGTCTAGTATGTATGTGTCTATGTATATATATTTACATGTTCGTGCACGAGTAGGGTATAGCGAGGAGGATTTGACGAAAGGAGGATTTGTCATTCTTAAATACAACGCCAACCGTTATGTAAAAAGAAAGAAAGAGGGGCAATATTTGATGCTCTCTTACTGATAAACATTATATGTATATGAAGATGACCAGTCGTTTCTCTAGCCTGGTTGTTGATGCACGTGTTTTGAGTTTTTGTGGTATTTTCTTGCTAATTTTGCCTACTTAGTTTTTTGCGTCAAGTGTAATAGTGTCGCGCTTTTTCTTTAACTTTTCGCGATTTCAACTATTGATTTCATATTGAGATTTATTATAAAATTATTTGTGTAATATTATTTGATATTTTCGGTAAGTTTGAAAATAAAAATTTAGTTATTGGTAAAGGATGATTTGACATTTACCAAGTAGGAGCATTTGTCAATTTGTCAAATCCTCCAACTCTCTTCTAAGTGCTAGTGTTAATATACTTTTTCGGTTATCGTGCATTTATTTGTATCACATATAGAATAAAATGCCTAATATATATAAGAGAAAACACCCTGAGAGAGTTCTTAATGAAGAAGGTCTTAAACAAGCGTTAATCAATATCAAAAATAAAACTGAAACGCCCACAAGGGCTGCCCGAAAATATAATGTTAACAGAACAACTATAATTTACCGGCGGAAGCTTCTCTCTGAAAACCGGGTGGTAAATAAGTTGGAAAGGAAAGCTGGCACTAAATATTCCGTAGGGCAAGTCCTGTCAAAATTTGAAGAAAAAGAGCTTACGGAATATTTTAAAACCTGTACAAATTTGCACCATGGTCTAACTTTTGATATGGCGAAGAGGTTTGTTTACGACTACGCAAAAAATAACAATATTAAATACCCTTCCTCTTGTGATAAGAAACAATCTGCGGGAAAGGTTTGGTTGTCAGGTTATATGAGGCGTAATCCAACTCTCAGCTTACGTAAACCAGAAAATATAAGCTTAGCTCGCCTTCGAGCGTTCAACAACCTCGACGAAACCGGTGTCACTACAGTGATGGACTCTGTTAAAGTAAGTTTAAATATTTTTGTTTATAAGCAATTTGTATTTTATAAGCATTTCGCCAAATTGTCAGATCATTGCGGAAAAAGGTAAGATAACCGTATCACAAACCGCTTCAGGAGAGAGAGGAACTTTAGTAGCAATGGTTGGCATTGTCAATGCAGCAGGAAATCATGTGCCTCCAATAAATGTATGCCCTCGAAAACGTACAAACCCTTTGTTCATGAAAGGAGCAATGCCAAGAGCCTTTGGACTTTTTGCCGATAGCGGTTGGATGAATGCAGTAATTTTTCTTGACGTTTTAAAACATCTAAAAAGATTTACGAAATGCTCCAAAGATAATCATATCCTTCTTTTACTAGATAATCACGCATCACACTGCTCACTGGATGCTATTGTGTACTGCCGCGATAATGGAATTGTTCTACTTTCTTTCCCACCACACACGTCTCATCGATTGCAACCTTTAGATGTGGCAGTATTTGGACCATTCAAAAAACAATGCAAAGCCTCATTTCATAACTACTTAGTCAATAGTTCAGAAAAAACACAAGGAATTACTATATATGATATACCGGCTCTTTCATCTGGGCCGTTTCTCAGAGCCTTTTCTCCAAAGAACATAAAAAAGGGATTCTCGTCTACAGGAATTTTCCCTTTTAATTGCAATATATTTGATGAAAGCGAATTTTGTGCAGTAGAAGAAATTGAAGAGAACAGAGAATGCAAGGCTGGACCTACTTGCTCATTAAATTCTCAAACTGAATACAGTTCCAATACTATCCCTTTAAGTCCCAGTGTATTATCTTGTCAGTGGATAAGACGCATCATAACACACCAGAAAATATTCGACCACTTCCCAAATTCAAAAAAAAAAATAAAAATCGCAATAGTCGCCCGGCTGGAAAATCAAGAATCTATACCGAAACTCCAGAAAAGAACCTATTAGAAGAACTATCTTTGCAAAAGGTCAAAAAACAAGAAAAATCTGAGATTAAACAAGCGAAGGTCGTAAAACGTGTGCTTGTTGATTCTTCCAGTAATGAAAGTGACAATTATAGTGTCAGCGACTCTGACGTTGATATGGCAAGAAAGCGATACGTCCTGTAAATCATCGCAGGAAGGTCTTAGAATCCATAAAGCCTGCTTTGACCAACTCAAGTTGAACGATGTGAACAATTTTTTAAGACTACATGAATTTAACGCACATCTATCATTACTGAGAGAAAGCCTGCAACAATTTCCTCCAAGGAAACCCATTTACGCGGAGACATATTTGGGTATACAGCATTTTCATTTTAAATTAAACCTTTATCAAACTAAATGACACCTTTTTCAAAGTAAATGAAACAATTTTTAAATTAAACGAACATTTTCTCAAAATACATTAAACTCTGTAAAAAATAAATTAAATTTATTCACGATTAAAGAAACATTGTTTAAAATAAGTTAAACTTTACTCGGAATAGATGAAACTTTACTCGAATTCAATTAAATCATTTCCAAATTACATTAAATAATTTCTAAATACATTGAAAACGTTCAATTTATAACGTTTTCATTTTAAGTTGAACCCTTTTCAAATAAAATGAAACTAGTTTCAAATTGAACGAGCCAATTTTCGAACGAAACTATTTCTTTTAATAAACAAACTTGAATCAAAATAAACTAAAATTTATTTGAATTAAGGTAAACTTTATTCAAAGTAAAGTAAATTTATTTAAGCAGGTGGCAACCTTCTCCAAAGGTATTTTTCTAATCCTACGTTTGACACTCATATTTTAATATCTAATCTAATTTTTTATACTTTTAATTTAAATTTTTAAACGGCTAAACTACTTAATATATATTTTATCTTTATTTTTTATTAGAATTTGTGTCTGGCTGAATGTTTTAACGCATTAGGGTATGTTTTATCAAAATAAATAAAAACAACATAATATAAATACTGTAGAATCATTTTTTGTGCATATTTTTCCCCACGGCATCAACGTAGCCGTAGATTATTTTTTGTTGCTGAATTTTCTACTTTTGTTGTTTTCAACTTTAAATTAAAATTTTATCAGTTGTATGGGTAAGAACGGAAAACTATTTATAAATAAAAATAAAAATAAATCATGAAGAAAATCCATTTCAGCAAACTCAAAATATAAGTACTTAAATATTTTGGTATATGTATAATTAAAGATATAAATATGTAAATGATAAGCACAATATATGTGCGTGTACATGTATATATTATACGCAGTACCAAGGCACCAAAAATGAAAGTAAGTATGCGCGTAGTCGAAGCACTACTTTTGTACATATTCATATGGTCACCTCTCGTCGTCGCAAGCTCGCTTCCGTTCAAAACCAAATTCAAATAAAAATTTAAAAATTTTATAAATGTTCTACAAAAATTCAACAATTTTACTCCGTTGCTGAATTTCAAAAAGACTGAATATATTTTTTGTAAGTAGCTAAACATATTTCGGAGCATTCGACTCCGACACAGCCATTGACCCATTCACTGCGGTTGCGATGTAAGTAATTTTTGATTAAATTATGTATGCCTGTACACTGAAAAAAACCCCGCAGTTAAATCAAATACTTTCTGCAGTTAAAGTACAGTAAAACAAAAGTATTTGTTTCAACAGCAAAACTCTTGACGGAAATACTTTGCTCTTGATTCAAATACTTTTTTTAAATGCGGCACTTTTGAATCAAAAGCGGCTGTGCTTTTAAAAATCATCTTATTAAAATCTAATATAAAAATAGTTGTTTTAAAGGTTTCGTATTTAATTTTCTTTTGATTACAGTTTTTTAAATGTAAAAGTATTTGTCACAACCATTTCGCATTTAATTTTACTGTTTCTCCATACGATGACAGGGAAGTTGACGCTTACATTTTTCCATCGATCATTCTAACAGAAACACGTGTTGCGTGCGCAAATACTTTAATTTGGGTTTTTTAGGTAAATATATGTGCTGAAAGTATTAATTTAAGTGAAAGTGATTACTTCAAGACATTTCGCGTTTAGTGAAGCTGCGCAAAAGAAGCTTACATAGTTTGCATTTGCATTAGGGTGCCTGCCGCATCGCCCGCTGCTTACGGAGGCTGTTTAAAAGGGACTTCCCCAGTGATTTTTTTTATATAAAAGACGACATTTGCGAAAAGCCTACTCTGCAGGTATGTCATGGTTTATATACACATTTATTTCAACAAAAATATGTGTTTAAAAACAATTTTTGTGCATTTTAGTTTACACTATGAGTGAGGAGTTGATACTATCAACTGAGCTGTCGTTATTTGCCGAGCAATGTCCGTTGGGAGATGAGTCCCCTACAACGAAAAATGTCGACAATGAGTCCGTAGTAATTTTGGATAGTGATGAACAGTTAATTAATTTATTGTGTTCGTGGGATTTGTCGTCAAATGCATTGATACAGTTCAATAGGTGTGGTTTAAAGAGTGTAGCAATTTTGCAGATGATCCATTCCCACGACATGATGAAATTTTTAATGCCAGAGAACTAATTGCGGACAAAATTAAGTTCCGGTACAACTTGCAAAAATGGCGTTTAGAAAATAATGTAAGCAAATCATTTTAAAAATTCAGCGTAACTTCCGTTTAACTTTTCACATTGAGGGTTTCGCACACATTTATAACACGCTTATAAATTATTTATATTAATGTCTTTCTAGTTCGATATGCTCACGTGCTGTAGTGGTGATAGAACTATAACAAACCTTTCATCCATTCAAACTGTTTTCTAAAGAACAAGAATCGGTGTATTACGTACCCAGGACAAACAAAAAAACGCAACTGGGAAATTATATGATAGATACTTTAACAGCTTGCATAAGCGAAAAGCTCAGTTGAAAAATGAAGCTCCATCAAAAATTTTCAAAGTTGCCGGTGTAAATGATGAGAGCCACGCTAAACTTAATGAAATTAAACAGTGGTTACAGCACAATATTCCTGAAGATATATGCGTGTCGTGGAAAGAAACTTCAGAAGATAGAATTAAAGAACTTGCTAAATGTGGTATTCAAGATATTTTTAAGGAATGGCCACGATATTTCGATTCCAATGGGTACCAGTTGATTGATATCGATTTTGACACTATGTTTCCTGGAAAATCAGATCTAATGTTTAACAAAATTGAAAGCGTTGAGGAAGCAATAACGAAAGAGCTTTTCCATTCATTAATAAAAGATAAACTGAACCTGACGTATTACGACGCCATGCTTGGAGCACCTGATGCAAGTAATGTCGATTTCTTCTATTGTGTGATTTTTGTTATTAATTTTAGGTTTTTTATTTAGATTGCAGGCATTATTATCTTATAAACTTACTACATGCAGTAATAACACCGCCGAGAGTAAATAAAAACATAAAGCCCTCCATTACAGATGCACAAATGGATATGATGGTGCATCTTATAGATATTAATAACTTCCAGCAAAAACTTGACGAGCTAAATGAAAGCGCTCACAACGAGGGATTAACACTGCAAACTAGAGTTTTTGTTGTTGGTGAGAGTCCTCAAAACTTAAAGGAATTCTATGTCTGCGTTGACAACATTAAATATAAAGTAGGTAGCTTAATTAGGGCTATAGATTTAGTTGTAAAAATGTCTTTTGTATTCAACATTGAATATTCCATAAAGAGCAAATATGTGTGGGTTTTCCTTCAACGATATATTTATGATATTTCCTCTAAGGAAAAATTTCCCAAAATTGAAAATATTTTAAACAAGCTAAATAATGTTCAATAAAAATGCACTTGAATAAAGACCCACACATACTTGCTCTATATGCGGAAATGAATTTATATTATTTGAAAATTTTTTAACCATCTTAAGATTTTACATCGAACTCCAATTACTTTTAAGTATTTATGCCTTTATCAGAAATGCAATAGATATTTTCAAAACTTGTATAAGTTTCGAAATCACGCAAGCAAGCATGATTTTAATTGTAATCTTAATGAAAGCAAAAATGGTTCACAAACCAAAGTACCAAAAACTAATACAAATTTCCCTCAAAATGTAAATGAACTGACTCCAAGCCAAGAGTACTTAGAGGTTCAAGCAGAATCGCCAAGTCAAGACTGCGTTGAAAAAAGTAATGAAGTAAATATTTCACATGTTAAAAAATTAATAGATTATAATGTAACAAGTCATGCTTTACAACTTCACTGCAAACCGAATACTTTTAGGAAAGATATACCAGTCGCTCAGAAATCTATTACTGAATTGATAATTGCTCCAATTGTAAAGTCTTTTGAAAAATTCACAGAGTTCGTTGATCCTGAGAAGAAAAACGATTTTAAAAAATTAATTGCCTATGCAAAGCAACCTTTTGAAAATATTTCCTCAGAATATAAACTACTTCAAAAACTCGAACAGATTGGTCTTCATAAGCCACCACAGTTATTTACAATATCCAGGCAGCTGGATGAAGTGTTTGCTTCCGGTTACCCAACTTTAAAAGAAAATATAATTGAAGGCTGCCTCTGTGACATAAAGCATCAATTAAAGAAATTTTTTGAAGAGCCAAACATTTTACACCAAACTTTTGAAAATATTAATAAAATAAAGTCTTCAGATACTCTTAACCATTTTATAATGGGCAATCTTTGGAAGAAGAAAACAGGTAGTTTCGGTAATAAAATAGTTTTTCCCATTTTTTTGTACTTTGATGCATTTCAAATCAATAACCCCTTGGGACCACATCAGCATTCTGTTTGTGGCATATATTTTACAATACCTGTGCTACCGCAACACCAAATATGTCATTTGAGAAATATTTTTGTAGTGGGTTTATTAACGCAAAAGATATGAACTATTTTGGCAATGAATTAACACTAAACAGACTTGTTGAGGTTCTTGAAGATATGTCTATAAATGGCATACATGTTGTCGTTGAGAATACCGAATATATCATTTATTTTAATCTCGGCCAGATATTGGGTGATAACTTGGGCCTAAATGAAGTCTTAGGCTATCGCACTAGTTTCAACAGCAAATATTTTTGTCGACTTTGTTCGTTTTCCAAAGAAGAGTGTCAATCGGCATTACTCGAAGATTCGCAAAGTGTACGTAATAAGGATAGTTATTCAAAGGAATTGAAATGTTGTAGCAAAGAACTAAATTCGGTCAAAGAAAATTCTATTTGGAACAGCCTATCTTTTTTTCATGTCACAGACAATAGGGCTTGTGATTTAATGCACGACATATTTTTAGGAGTCGCTCGATATAATATTCCTAAAGTTCTAGATTATTTCATATATCAGAAGAAATATTTTTCTTTGGAAGCGTTTAACTATAGAAAACAATTATTTGCTTATGATCCATCTCACGTCAAAAGTTTAAGTAATCCTTTAACGAAGGCTCAAATTAAGACTAATAATATTAAAATGAACGCTTCTGAAATGAAACTTTTTTTGAATACTATTTTGTTAATGATTGGGGACTTAATAGATGAATTTGATTCAGTATATAAATTTTTAATAACGTTTATTAAAATTGTTGATATTGTTATGGATGAGGAGTTCAGTGACAATATTTTGAATGAGCTACGTGCTTTAATTGTCGATCACCATACATTTTATACAACAGGCTTTAAAGAAAAATTAAAACCAAAACACCACTTTATGGTCCATTATGTCAATTGTATCAAAGAACTGGGCCCACTTAAATTTTTATGGTGTTTTAGATTCGAAGGAAAACACGCTGAATTCAAAAAATACGCAAATAATATAACATCCCGAAAAAATATTCCCCTTACTTTAGCTACTAAGTACTGTTTCCAATTCTGTTCTTATTTATTTGAAAATAGTTTTTTCCAAAATGATCTTGTGGATTGCGAAAATTTTTCACCAATAGATCTTTCAAAACTTGAATTTTATCAGAATTTATGTACCAAATTTACAATCGGAAATGAAGTTTTAAGTATGAGATACAAAGGGGTACTGTATGAAAAGAAATACTATGTTAAATCAAAGAATACAATACTGCTTATATTAAAAATATTTTTTAATTTACATAATGAAATTTTTTTGATTTGTCAGGAATGCAAAACTTCTTTTTTGGAAAAATTTCAGTCTCACGAAGTTGTAGGTACCAATAACGCACATTATTTAAAATCAGTACCTACAAAATTGTATACTTTAAATGACGGCAAAAAAGTTGTACGATTTTTTTGACAAATATACACTTTATTGAAATGGGGGGAGGGGGGGGGGGGGGGGGGGTTAAACACAACAATAAAACAAATACGATTACATTTGAATCAAGAGCAATTACTGGTAATCTCAAATACTTCTACTGTTAACATAAATGTATAAGTATTTGCTACAACAGTGCCCCGTATTTCGATCAAAAGTGTTCCACTGTTAATTTAAATACTTGACGCATTTACTTCAACAGTGCTCGCACTTTTAAAACAAATGCTCAAAGTATTTGGGCACGTTTCTAATGCAAAAAGTATTTGTGGCAAATGCAGAATACTTTGGTTTTACTAGTTTTTTTTTTTCAGAGTACCAATATACATGTATGTATGCCTATGTTTGTATTCACGGCTTTATTCATATATAATAATGAACCCAACGATAACCCTCTTTCCCATCCTACCGACACGAGGGGCGCAGTCCGCATGACGTACGGACGTAGAGTTTGTTTGTTTGTTGCTTTACAAGGGGCAAAATTTAACATCGGTTGAGCGAAAACAACAATTTTAGAAAAAATTAATGTACGTTCTCTGTTATCAGCTACATTGTGTGTTTGCAGATGCTTTTTGGCGAAAATTTTCCTATTGTTTTGATAAGGAATTTTCGTAGTTCTATTGCCAGCATTTAAAAAAATAATAAAAATATGTATTCTTCTATACTTTCAATTTTAGTGTTTTATATTATTTTACTAATATTTTCGATATATAACTTTCAATGATTATTTTAAGTAGTTAAACAAACTCCTCCAAAAGCACTAAAGAAATTGCATTTATAATTTAAAATATCTTATCTCCAGTTGCACTATAATTTTTACCATGTCAAAAATAGCAATGTTCTAATGAAATATTTATACAAATAGTTTAACAAAGCTATAGTTCAACAGGCCATCGTGGTAAAAGTTTAATTTAAATATGAAGTTTGTATATCGAAGATCGAAATTTATTGATTTGAAAATAAAAACTCGAAAGCCAAATAAGCTGTTTTGTCAAAACTCCACAGAAATAGTTGCTTCTGGGTCGCAAAGCCACCATCATTAATCAGGGTTTAGTTGAACAAATTTGTATTTGAGGTAGGAAGGAGAAAAAAGTGGACCATAATACAAATATGATTTACTAGATCGAGGAAGAGGAAGATCTGAAAGAAAATACCTACATATACATAGATACATACATAAGATGACGTTAAGTGGTATGCCACAGAATTAAATTTACAACTAAAATTCTGGCTTTATACCCTCTCAGAAATTTATTTGCAATTTCGTGTTGAAAGTCTTTTGTATAGGTTTTTGACCTAGATTGTTGGTTCAGGAAGAAGCAAAAGTAGTATGATTAACCCTGCTGTTAGGTTAAAAAAAACTTACGAATCTTAGGTTAGAGGACCATTTGGTCCATACTGCAGTTTTCATACAAAATAACAATTTAATCTTAGTCTTTATATTTAGTTTGGTTCAATACTTGCTAAATATTATTATTTTATTATTTACTCAACTCTGGTAAAACCCAGCACCAGTGGCCTGCTCTAAAAATGCTTCTAGTTCAGGAGCTCGAAAGCGAGGAATTTGTAGTTGCTGCTAGTCTAAGTCTGATGTAAAATGCTCCATTTGCAGTGCGTTTATTTGCAAAACCAACCGAAAAACATTTTTTTGCTCATCATGTAGTGCCAAAAAATATCGAACAAACTAATAAATACTTATTTTTGGAAAATTAATGTAAAGAAAATCAAAGAAAATATACTATGGACCAAATGGTCCCTTAACCTAAGATTCGTAATTTTCAATTTATCTTAGTCCAGTTTTAAGTCAGAGAATTAAATTTTCGCACATAATATTGTTTTATAAAAAGACCACCTGAGCTGAAAAATTTAGACAGTATATATCACCGTTCCAAAGTTACAAAGAAAACAAAAAAAAATTGGACCAAATGGTCTTAACCTAACAGCAGGGTTAATTAAACGACTCACAAAATACAACTAACTATAGCAATGTTTGCGTTTAATTAAACAATTGTAGAGAAATTTGTTAAAAGGTAGTAGATTTTCGAGCAAACATAATAAATTAATAATAGATGAAGAAATTCATCTATTATAATGATAAGCAAACATAATAGACTAATAACACTAGTTTACAGTACATTTGTTGCCGAAGAAATTTTAGCTGTTGCTGACTACATATAATATGCTATTTTCAAAAATATAATTAGAATATTTTTATCAGCTCTAGTTTCTGAGTTTCAGCTATGTAGGTATTAGACAGAAAAAAACATGTATTTAATAAGAAAAACTTTATTTAAAGAAACAATTAATCATTGAGTTCTAAAAAACTTCGTTTTAAAGCTTTTCTCCGATGTGTCGACTTTGGGAAATGACGTATTAGAGACCAACAATAGTCAGACATCATATTTGTATCCCAGAAACCCTGATAGCGCTCTTCCATGACGCGTAAGACTTGATGCATACGCTCTCCCTGCTCTTCGCTCATATCTCCTAAATTTTTCGGAAACCTGTCCAGGTGACTATGGAGAAAGTGGACTTTTATACTCATATTGCATCCCATATTTCTTAATTGTAGCAGAAGGTCTTCTACAAGTTCAACATAATTTTCAGATTTCCGATTTCCGAGAAAATTCTGCATCACAGATACGAAAGCTGTCCAAGCCTTTAGTTCTGACTCAGTCATAGAATTTCTAAATTGAGTATCATTCGTAAGTTGTCTAATTTGAGGGCCATCAAAGATACCGGCTTTAATCTTTTCCATAGTGAGCTGAGGAAATTTTTGGCAAATGTAAGAAAAGCAGTTCCCATTTTTATCTAGTGATTTTACAAACTGTTTCATGATGCCCAGTTTTATGTGTAATGGTGGAAGGATAATTTTGTCACGAGATACTAATGAATTGTGGACTATATTGTGCTTTCCAGGCTCCATATTTGCTCTCAAGGGCCAGTTTTTTCTTACCCAATGTTCTTGTTTAGCTCTACTGTCCCAAAGACATATAAAACAGGGAAACTTGGTGTAACCACTTTGTTGACCGAGAAGAATGTTGACCATTTTTAAATCGACACAAATTAGCCACTTATGGTCACTGTATTTTATTTTGTTCAAGACTAGCGAAATGTTACAATATTCCTCCTTTAACTTTGTACTGTGGGCAATAGGTACCCCAACATATTTATTTCCATTATGTAATAGAATACATTTTAGGCTACGTTTTGAGCTGTCAATGAATAAACGCCAGTCATTTGGTTCGTATTGCTTCAAGCCCATTTTTATCAACAATTTTTTGATATCTGAACAAAAGGTAATGCCATCTTCTTCGGAAAAATAACACCGTAATTCTGAATCTCTTTCACGATAAAAACTTATTTTAGTATCCGAGGATAGAAAATTGTTTTCTTTTAGTCTTGATGCTAACAATTCTGAAGCTTGTTTAGAAAGATTTAAATCTCTTACAAGATCATCTAACTCATTTTGGGAAAAGCATTTTGGCTCATTAGACATAGCTTCAAAATCAGGATCATTTTGTGATGAGCTTGGTCCTTTAATGTCTTGCTCTAATGGTTCAGATATATTTTTAAGCTTTGAAGAGTGAGGTGAACGCTGCACTGGACGTAGAACACAACTAGTACTTGGGTATTGCCATTTAGATCGATTTTTAGTGTTTAAACCGTTTATGTTCACACTACAAAAATAACAGTCTATGAGATGATTTTGTGGTTCTCGCCAAATAGTCGGTGTTCCAAATTTAAAGGCACTTCTTTTACCACTTTTCCATAATCTTAAATATTCCACACACGATTTACAAACACAATTGGGAGTAGGGTTGCCACATGGCCTGGAATGAGCTTGATTGTCAAGATTTTTTAGGTCCTGTCAAGTGTCAAGATAAAATTTAATTTGTCCAGTTAATTTTTAAAATTCAAAAAATTCAATATTAAAAAATATGTATCATCATTTGCTAAACACCAAACCCAAAAACTAATTCTTATTTTTTGCCCAATATCAATAATTCATTGCAATCGATAACCAAAAAAGTATCAACACTTTAGTGTCCCCCCTAACTCACCATTGACTTATTGCATGTTTTTGCCCATCACTAAAAAAATATAACATTAAACAGCTGATTGAAATTAAGCGTAAATTTTTCTGATGCGTATAGTAAACTTAAATTGTTGAATGTTATATTCGTTTAAGAATTTAAATTAATATTGTTACAATATATTGAGCCTTATGCCGTTCATTTACCATGGAAAATAACGAAGATGCCGGAAGTTACCTTTACGGTTCTAAAAAAGTAAAAATAGTTAAAGACTATCAACTTTTCCCTTATGCATTGAATCACAAAATTACAAACAATGAAATGAAGCAATGGAAGGCTATCTTGGAGGAATATAACTATGCACTTAGTTATATACCCGGAAAATCGAACGTGGTTGCAGATGCACTATCACGAGTACCATCTTAAATGAACTCACTTACATATATCCACTACCCACAGTGACGTGAGTTCATGCCATAATCTAATTCCCTGTGTAGAGGCACCAATAAACGTTTGCAAAAACCAAATTATCCTTGAGCATGCTGAGACATCATCAAATCAGATTAAAATATTTTTTCCAATCATACACCGCCATATAATTAATGTACCCATTTTTGACGAACAAAAGATTTTAACGTTTATCAAAAGATACCTAAATCCGTCAGTGATTAACATTTATGGGCACATAGGAACGCATATGAAACTAAAGTTAAATTATCGAAAAGAAATATTTTCCCGGTATAACGAATAAAATTAGGCGAATAATAATAACCAACTGTACAGTATGTAAGAAAAGAAAGTACAGAGGCATCCCAAAGACCCAAAATTAGCAGTCACTCCACTTCTAACATTTCCAGGGTATAATTTTGTTATTTCGCACACTAAATACAAAGTGTCACATTTTGGCGGAGGCTGGGCTAGAACCCAAAAATTTTTTATGTGTTTTATTTCAATTTAAAGTTCTATCAATCTAAAAAGACACCCTTTACTTACATTGAGCACGATGAGATAAGGCGGATACTTGCTAGTTAGTTTTAATGGTTTTGATTAGTGGTAGCTTCAATAATATCAGCGACCGTAACTGTTATAAGTGATATCGAAAAATTAGTACTTCATTCTCATTTTTGGACTTTTATCGTTATATCAAATCTTAGAATTATTTCATAAGTTCTATACTTGCTCGTAAAATAATACTTGTTGAAGTTTATTTTTCGCTCAATAAATAACCCTTTTAAAATGAGTTTAATTTTTCGCTCAAGAAATAAAATAAGTAAGTTTTACTTTTCTATTGCAAAATAAAACTCACCTTGTAGAAAATAACTGTTATTTTATAAGATTTATTTAACACTCACTGACCTTAATACATAACTATATATGTACATACACAACCACTTAGCAAACATATGTCGTATTCTTTTCGCCATCTCATAGCGAGTGACGAGTCGATGAAGCAACTGGTATAAATTAAATAGATTGACAGCATTGACAAATAGCTGTCATAAATGAAATATATATCGCACCTAATGAGTTGATTGGAGGCACTGAGTTATTTGACAGATCGAGATTTTATATCAACAAATACTAGCAGTTAAAAAAAATGTATTTAATTTATTCTGTATATGCGAAAGTGGATAACGAGCGACTAACTTTGGCAAAAAAGTGTTTTACTTGTAATCAAGGCATTTGGGATCAATAAAAAATTTTCAGGTTTCACTGTACTTTCAAGATGAAGAAATATGCGAGAATGTAGGTGTGTTAGGGATTTTTAACTCCATCTCTTCCAGCTCCAGTTCGGATTCTTCATCAAGCTCAGAAGAATCTGAACATGAAGAAGGAAGTAAATGCCAAATCCTTTGCGAGGTTATATATGGATGTTCAGGAAATGAATTTAAATCACACATGAGACTGCGGCGGTCAACTACAGAATATTTGATCGGTACACAAACCAAATTACTTTAATTTATCACTCATGTATTTACCATACTATTTTACAGGGAGATATGTAACCAGTGTTGCACCAAGAACTAACCTTGGCGGGAGGGAAAGCGTGCCACCAAGGAAGAAAGTGAACATGTATATATGTATATATGGTGCATCAGCAACACAATAACGTTTCGACAACTAGGTAACCTATTTGGAGTGTCTCAGTCAACTGATCGGTCTATGGTAAACAATGTTTCGGCATGGATGATATCAATTGGCAGAGAGTACATAAAATGACCGCAAGATGCAGCAGTAGCGGAGGTGAAAAGGAAATTTAAGGAAAAGAATCGTATACGGGAAGTTTTTGGAGCCACTGACTGTACATATATTCGCATCAAAGCTCCGAAAGACAATAAAGAAGGTTATTTCGATCGGAAGCACATCTACAGCTTAGTGGTTCAAGCAGTAGTGGACGTTGATAAAAAAAAATTTCCGACATAAATAGCGGTGAGCCTGGATCAATACACGACAGCAGAGTCCTACGAAGATCCAACCTGTTTAATAAAGCGCAGTCGGCCCACAATATTTATTTCCCAACGACTCCTTCATTTTCGGTGACTCAGCGTATCCGTCAACCAGCTGGTTAGTACCACCATATAAGGATTACTGCAACTTGTCAGTATTGCAACGAAATTTTAACTCTTCTACCCGTATCGTTGTACTCGATCATATTAAGAAGATTGTTACATTTTACTGAACAAACTAATTTATGTTTTGCTGTAAATATAATTTCTAGTGTATGTATTCTCCCTAATATTTGTATAACATTTGATGGTTTAAATATTGAAATTGCCCAGTATGAAGACATTGAAGATAATGTGACAGATCTTGATCGCAATCACCATTCAAATAGTGATCGAAGAGGTTGGAATATTTGCAATATCATAATTTGATTTAACAAATCAAACGAAAAATTTATGTAGTGAAATATTCCAAAAAATTCATTTTATTGTACTAATATATAAATAAATCACATTCATTGGCTTAAGTCTTAAATATATAAATCACATTCATTGTGCAGTCTTCAAAACTACATTTCGGTTTATAAGAAATGATAAAAAAATAAAATAAAAGTTGTGAATACAAAAAAATTAAAATTCAATACATTAAATGCATTAAATACATTAAATATACATCAATTAGTGATACCTTTTTTTCGTCTAGCTGTATGCATGGCTGCTAGTTCAGCGGGAAAATAAGGAGAATATCCATCTCCATTTTCTTTAGTTACTGGAAAATAAGTGTTGTAGTTTTGAAGCTATTTTGTGAATATGATCCGTCCATTCGTTGTTGCTATAGAAATCTTTTTCTTAAGCGAAGATTGCTTATTCTTTGAGCGTGCCAACTTTTGAATATATATTGATAATATGCGGATTGTTATTGATCATCCACAGCGGGCGGGTTGCCGATGTTTGGTGATTTGGAGTTGACGGGATCTGCAGTTTAAGATGCGACATATTGCAGGCAGGAACCTTGGTGGACGTTTTCCTGACATCTTTTGACAGAATTATATTTGAAGGAAATATCAGCATAGTGTTTAAATGCCGAATATAATCAATTGTTCTGTCAGCGATCGTTGGCAGGCCGCTTTTATGCGAATAGGGTTTTAGCGGTGTCATTTGAAACGCCCTTTTGGTACTCCGTTTAGCGACATCGTAAAAGGTAAAAAATGCCTTTTGACTGTGGATTCCGAGCAGTGCCCTATCTATAGGTAGTGCATAATAAATCTTGGAAACCACTTAGGCTCGAGTAACGTTAATAAGTGTGGGCAGGTGAATGTGACTCTTTCAGACAAAGATACTTTATAATGTTCCTATGGCAGAGGAAGTTTTCACAAAGTTTTTGATCTTTTGGATTACTTTCCAAGCGTCCAGATTTCTCTACACAATGTGTATGAGATGTGAGAGATTGGCCTAGCTGCTTACATCGCAAGGAGGTTTGATGGGTATAACGATAGGAGCAGTGCAAGCAGTTTGCCGAAGTTGTGGAAAGCAAAAGTTGCCAAAAATTTGATTATAAAGGTTGAGAAGTCGATATTTGGCTGAGGTTGGAAAGTTATGAATGTTAGGGTAAGAGATCTTGTCTAGACCGGATGCATTACATTCTAAAGCAGATATAGCGAATTTAAACTCAGTAAGCTGGATTCTTGACCCAAGTTGTTTGGCTGGGAGCGAAAGGGAGTATGAGTTGGAGGGTTTGTGGTTTTGACGTGGTTTAGGGGGTTTGTGGAGGATGAATTCGACGAAACGGCTGAAAAATATGATGTATAATAATTGGCAATATCGATGCGATCTGAAAGTGGTACACTGGAGGCGAAAATGTGTGAAAAGAAGGATTGTCGTGAGAAACCAGCGAAAGTTTTTATGCCATTCCATTTTTAAGGATTTGTAGATCGGTTTATATTTGAGGGGAGTTTTCCAAATACCTTTTTTTTCTACTTTGGCTTGAAGTGCGCGTTTGCTCTCTAGTAAAGTAAAAGATTTTCAGCGGAACAGAAATATTATTGGTGCCACAATTTTTGTTTATTTTCCTGTTGATGGGATAACTCAGAGTTCCATCACAGTACGTTTTTTTCGATCTACTGGGATAAGTTTGAAGAATAGTAAAGTAGGCAGCTAAGCGTAATATCCTCTCAATTTCAGCTGCTTCCTGGTGTATGTTAGTGCCAATAGGAGAATTTGCACATATATCGTCGAAAAGCTGACCAAACTTTTCCAGTCGGCTAAAGATGTTTTCAATTTGGAGGTTAAGTTAAATGCAGAGTGATAGCACACGTAATTAATTTTATTAGAAGTGGGAAGTGGCTGCTACTAGACATCTGCATGTGACACTCGCGTGTCTATGGCAAACTTCGTTTGTTTTTTACGCAGATCGAAGTCCTTGCGCTGATCATACCAACATCGAGCGCGATGAGGCAAGAGCGGCTAGTTGCTAGTTGGTTTGAATGGCATTGATTGTGATAGATACTTATAGATTTATGGCTGTTGATCTGATAAATTAAAACTAAAATTTAAATATATATTACAACTGTTAAAAAATTGTTTGTAAAACTGATTGTTTAAAGCTAGTTAGCTGATTATTGTATTTGGATGAGTTATAATCCCCTTCAAATGGGATGTGATAATGACGCTACTGAATTGCTAATGGAAATGCGATTTGTAACGCACCGCTCACTATTTTTCGACTCAAGTAAATATGAAAAGAATTTAATTTTTATATCCACGGTGGGGAGTAATTAATGACAAATATACAAAAAATATGGGTTTTTTAGTTCATGTGTAAATTGTAAAATGTCACACCATTTGCACATAATGGATTACCATATTGTATTTAAAATTTGACAATTCACATTCTAAGAAAATAAAGCAATAAATGCACTGCTATAGTTGAATGCCAAAGGCGCATACGTATTATTAAATGACCTGGATTCATCAAAAATATTGTTTTATTGAAACACATCTACAGGGAGTAACAATTTTTTATCAAAAATAAATGTTTGCGAGAATGTTTACCAGCTGCAAAATACGCGATGGTTTTACCAACCGCACCGCCCGCATCCAAATGTACCAAACGTTTGTACGTTCTTTTGCACGAATATATGTATGCCTATGCGTGTAAATACAGTTGTATGCAAGTTTATAATGCATTCACTAGTACTATTTGTAACACTTCTATATTCATTCAGCCTAATGCTGAAAAGGGATAACGTTTCTTAACGAAATTATGCTATATTTTTTACTTCGTACAGTATATTTTGCTTAGGCACATGCATAAATGCGAATATTTCTTGCAAAACATATAGTTATGTACCTTACATACTTATAAGTACATTTTTAACTTTGTAGAAAAAATATGAAAATTAAACAAAATTTCATGAAATTTTGAAAAACTTTAATTATAATTCATATTCAAATTCTAAATGAACAGTTGGTGTGTGATAATTTGTTTACTGATGGTGTCACGCATTTTCTTCCATACACATACATTTTATTCAATTTTCTTTTAACACAGACATATTTCAATTAGTTTTCATTTTTCAACTATTATTTTTTAATTAAGTTTGGTAATTTTGATTGATTCAATTAATATAAATGTAAAAACAGATTTCAGTATGATTTGGACCGTCTCAATCGCTGATGCTTAAAGTCACGCCTCTCCGTGAATATTAAAAAATGCTTTAATATAACATCTTACACCATTTCTAATTGTGTATAACAAAAACCAACTTGGAATTATATTCCCCACAAAATTCTTTCACTAGTCATACAAAATCTTTTCTTACTAAATCGTATTCGGCATTGGGGTTTATTAGTCGCTATAGAACAAACTTTTTTGATCCTTATGCCTACAAACTCCTATATACGGCTTTTGTCCGTTCTCATTTGGAGTAGACAGTTAAATGGACCAGGTGACCAACTGTCGATAAGCAGAATTGAACGTGTTAAAAAATATTTCTTAAACATGCATTGCGTTCAATACGGTTTAAGACTCTTGTTCCATCCTACGATTCTCGGCGTATGATAAAGAAAAGAACAGTATTTTGATTTTCGTTCACTTTCAATGTTATTAATGGCATCATATTTGTTGAACCTGATAAGCATTAATGTCCTGCAAAGAAGTCTTCGCAACTTTTATCCTTTTTATGGGGGAAATTTTAAGACCATTTTTGGAAGTAATGCGTCTATTGCTCTCTTTTCGAGTGTGTAATGCATTATCTAATTCGAACCTGCTTGATTTTATTTTATCTAGATAAAATTTCTAAAAATATTGTACACTAAATTGCTGAATATGAATTTTATGTTAATTATATTTTTGTTCCGTCTGTAAGGTACTTTGTAAACAAATAAATAAATAAAGGATAAAAAGCCTTAGTATCATCATCTATATTACACTTATCACTAGTGTTAGTGATGACCGTGAAACATTTGCAGGAAGATATAGGTGTGAAGCCTTTCAAAATACAGCTGGTGCAAGAATTGAAGGCAAACAACCTACCACAGCGCCAAATTTTTGGTGAATGGGTTCTTGAAAAGTTGGCCGAAGATCCACTTTTTAATCGACAAATTGTGTTCAGCGACGAAGCTCCTTTCTGGTTGAATGGATACGTAAACAAGCAAAACTGTTATTTTTGGAGTGAAGAGCAGCGAGAAGCATTGCAAGAGCTGCCAATGCATCCAGCCATAGTCACTATTTGATAGTTGGAAGGAGAATGCCAAAATTGGACTAAGCGGATGTAGCAATTAAGACGCCGCACATAGGTTCGAGCTTGGCCTAAATTCGTATTTTTCATGTCTTCCGATTTGGATGAATTTTTCACAGTTTTTTAACAACTATCCAAATATTACGAATCCACAAATATTAGGCCCATATCTTTATTAATTTTTTGTCCACAGCCGCTCAAAGTGGACTTATGATTACATGTTGAAAATGACAACAAAATGTAATAAATATTCAAAACATTGATACAATGAAATGAATCTTAGAATATGATTTTTTTTAAATTTTTCTGTTAAAACTCCTCATAGAGGAGATTCGTATCAAAATTCATTTGAAAAAATAATGTATGAAAAATTTCGTGGAACAGCACATTTTCTATGTCAAAATGTGAATGCTTGTCAACTTCAATGGACTGCATGTTTTTATCACCGTCTAGCTCTGTTGAGATATATATTTTAAATTTCAGCCTGTAGTCTCAGCTAAACGATAAAAAAAAATTCAGCTGCACGTTTTTGCACATTTTTGAAACAACTTCAAAAAACTGTAAAATGGTAGTGGAAAATTACGCATACGCCCAAAAGTATGCAATTGTTCTTAAAATTGTCTTATCTTTGATTGGTTATAAGTGTCACCTAGACAGATTCAGGATAACCAGCTTTATTCAATTCAGTTTATCGACTATCCAACACAGAACGTATATTTACAGAGAAGTAGCATCCCACTTCATTCCTGTTGACGTTCCGCGTTTTTGGGAAAAGGTCTATTTTTCGTCCAGCTCACCACCCAATAATTTTTCACCTACAAGGGGCAAAATTTAACATCGGTTGAGCGAAAACAACAATTTTAGAGAAAATTAATGTACGTTCTCTGTTATCAGCTATATTGTGTGGTTGCAGATGTTTTTTTTGCCTATTGTTTTGATAAGGAATTTTCGCAGATCTATTTCCAACATTTAAAAAAAATATTAAAAATATGTATTCTTCTATAATTTCAATTTTAGTGTTTTATTTTATTCTACTAATATTTTCCATATATAACTTTCAATAAATATTTTAAGTAGTTAAACAAAATCTTCAAAAAACACTAAAGAAATTGCATTTATTGTTTATCATATGTATGCACATGCATGCATTTATTTAACAATGCATATTTAATCGAATTACTTCCATGCAAAAGGTCGCGTACAAGCATATGTGTAGATATGTAAATAAAATGGAAATAATTATGTATGTACATATGTTTGTTCACATGCGCGCACATTCAACCGAACTCTAAGTCTGCGCGCAAAGTTTGACAAAATATCTTATCTCCAGTTGGACTTCAATTTTTACCATGTCAAAAATGACAATGTTCTAATGAAATATTTATACAAATAGTTAAACAAAGCAATAGTTCAACAGGCTATCGTGGTAAAAGATTAATTTAAATATTAAATTTGTACGTCAAAAATAGAAATTTATTGATTTGAAAATAAAAACTCTAAAGCCAAATAAGCTGTTTTGTCAAAACTCCACAAAAATAGTTGCTTCTGCCCGCAATTCACACGAAAAAGCTGCGTCGCAAAGCCGCCATCATTAATCAGGGTTTAGTTGAATTAATTTGTATTTGAGATAGGCACAAGAAAAAAGTGGAGTATGATACAAATATGATTTACTAGATCGAATAGAGGAAGATCTGAAAGAAAATACTTATATATAGATACATATGTACATAAGATGGCGTTAAGTTATACACCACAGAATTCAATTTACAACGAAAATTCTGGTCCTTTATACCCTCTTAGAATAAAAATGGTACGGTTTATTTGTAATTTCGTGTTGAAAGTCTTTTGTATAGGCCATTGACTCAGATTGTTGGTTCAGGAAGTAGGAAAAGTAGTATGATTAATTAAACGTCTCACAAAATACAATTAATTATAGCAATGTTTGCGTTTAGTTAGACAATTGTAGAAAAATTTGTTAAAAGGTAGTAGATTTTCGACTCCTAAATATATTATTCTGCTACTTGTGCTACATTTGAGATAACACGTAAGCCCTGACATAAATGCGACCAATATTTAGACTACATATTGACATACATATATGTAATGTACATATGTATGCAAGTAGGCGTAGCGGTAAGGCGTTTGGTTGCGCTGATTTCGAATAATTAGGGCTTTAAATGACATATATAACAGGATTTCGTGCAAAACACGTTTATAATGATAAGGTGTTGTGCACATATTACGTAACGCAATTTTTGATCATTTCCGACCCCTCACCTTGTCACACTTTCAAAAAAATTGTTTTTATTAATCGTAAAATAAAATACAATGTTAATTAATATATGTTATATATTAGGCAAAGGGAAATCACATGTCACACTTCGTCACAAATCGCAAACCCCCGCCGCCCCCCTATCGCGTTACGTAATATGTGCACGACCTCTAAGCAAACATAATAGATTGATAATAGATGAATTTCTTTATGAAATATTGTACGGGCACAAGCGGGCCAAAATAATACCTACTGTAATTGTGAGCATTTGGACCAAAATTACAAACATCTTCAATTTACAAAAAAATGTGACGGATGAGGGGCGCATGTGTTTGTGGGGAGATGAAATGTTCGCATTTATTAATGAACGGAAATTTGCTTTCAATAATATGCGCGTGCGTTTATGAATGAATTTTTTGTTGCTGTACTGCAGTTGCGCTGCGGTTGAAAACAGGCACGCTGGCGGAGATATGAAATAAATCTATATACATATGTATGTATGTATATAAAAATTAATATATGTTTGTTAGTGACGCTAAGGCTCGAGAACGGCTGGACCAATCTTGATGGAATTTTCAGAGGTTATTCGTTGTGGATCTGGAAAGGTTTAGAAATAAAAAAAAACCTTATACTTTTCCCAAAGAAAAGTCGCAAAATTGAAAAATTCCAAAAAGGACTTTTTTCCATACAAAATTTGTTTTCTTTCAAATTTTTTTTAAATTGATTCTTGCAAATCTATCGATCTCAAAACATTCGGAAAAGTCGGAAAATTCGAAAATTAGAGAAACCCAATCTCACTATGTATCTATGTATATATATTTACATGTTCATGCACGAGTATATACATACATATGCACATATGTAGAAGTATTTATATGTACTAAAAAATGTCAACAAGTGCACATGCATTCATATGCATTATATCTATCATCATGTAATATGTATTTCTTGTTATGTAAATATATATATACAGCACAGATTGACCGCGATTCAATAATTGCGTTATCTGTGGCCATTTTGGATTGCAAGTGAATGTAACAAACAAATCCGGCCGTCCATAATTCCGCACGTATGTCATCGCATCTTGCGAGTACTCGTGCATGTGCCCTGGGCTGCAAATGTATGTATGTCGATGGCAAAATCGTGAGTTGGCCAAGGTTTGTCACATCTTCATCGCTATTGACCGCTTCTCGCAAGTGAATATATCTTCAGATCGAAGCCTGTAGTGCGATTCACTAACTTATTTTAGAGATATTCGTTTGGTTAACTCAACTTAACCAAAATTTTAGCGACCCTGCTATTCAGTAGCCATTTTTTAACGATTTTCGCATTCGCCGAATCAGCTGTTGATGTTAGCTAGTCGATGACCGACAGCTAAACGACAACAAATTTTATGTTGTTAACTCAATCGAGAAAAGTGAAATTCGTGATTTCAATTTAAATAAAAGAAAAATTTTAAATTCAGTGATTTGTTTTCTTGTAATTAAAAAAGGAACATTAAATAATGTCGTTTAAATATTTGGCATATGATTTATCACGAGGTGAGGAAGAAGTAAGCGCTCCAACAGTGGATCGACGTTTACTCCGAGATGTGGACAATCCCTTTCATTTAAATGCAACAGACTTTCAAAAACTGTATCGGTTAACTCCAGACTTGGCTGAATACCTAATTTATCAGCTTGATAACCAAATAAGAGGATCCAGAATAACAGCAATATCAACTGAGAAACAGGTAGCTCGTGTAATCTTTAAGCCTGTGTGCAATTTTAAATTTTACTTTTATATTGGTAGGTTCTGGCGGCGTTAAGGTTCTTCGCAACTGGTTGCTATCAACGACTCGTAGGTGAACAATGGGGAATATCCATGAGCCAGTTTTCCGTAAGCCGGCATTCATCGGGTAAAGGATGCAGTCAATGATTCGTTGTTTCACCAGAAAGTGAGGTTTCCTATGACCCAAGTGGAACGCCATTCTGCTAAAGAAATGTTTGCTTCGGCCTCGTCTCCCTTTGTGGGAGGCTGTATTGGAGCCGTCGATTCCACGCACATATCAATTTTGCCACCAAGGAATCATGAGGAGGCTTATGCCAACCACCACATCTACTATTCAATTAATATGCAAATGGTAAAGGCAAACTTTTACAAGGATCCATGTATAAAAACAGAAATATAGTTTAGTTTTAATATATAGATAAATGATTATAATTAAAAAAAATTTAATATATGTATGTAAATCCTAAATACGCTGGAGCACAACGCGAAGTTTGAAAACGATAACCATGGCATATTTGCAGATTATTCCGCATATTCCTTGGAGTCGAATTGATGACTATTCTAACAAAACACTCATTGAAGAGTCCGGAATTCTACTACAATGGATCATTGCAATATACATACATATATAAAGAATTTTAAGTGTTTGTAGTTTGAAACAAACTAATATCTATTTCACTTTAATGAAATATAACAACATCGCTCAAATTTTTATTTGGCAGCAGGCATTCGTTCGTTTTTTTTTCTATTCCTCTTTGTGCTTTTCGCTTATTTTGGCATTTAGTTTGACAGAGATGCCACTCTTTATCACTTTGAATAAATACAACGAAACAGCTGTTAAGTGTCGTTAAGAATAAGTTAGTGAATCGCACAATCGTTAGTGCAAACGGCAAATATTGCCGCTAAAAATAACAATTGTCGTATCGTTTAAAGTTAGTGAATCGCACTACTGGTCTGATTGAAGCGAATAAAATTGAGTCGTTCTGTCTCCACCGTCACGTACACATCAACTGCATACTGTTGAAATAATCGACGATATCTCAAGAGATGGTTGTCAATTCCTTCGCGTATCATCAATCGATACGCGTAAAAGTTCATTGCACTGACCTTCCAATTTGTATCGACACCTAAAACTTAACAAAAATGAAGTTACAATCAAGAGTGTTTGTTTTTCTTTTACTAACCATTGGCATAATTGATGATGTTGTATCTCAAGTGATATCCATCTTCACCACGGCAGAACATACGCGGATATTGTAGTGCGTCATACGATCGATGAGTTTCACTGATTCGCTCTAATGCAGTGCTTATCAGAATTGCTATTTCCAAACACGCGTGTTTGCTTTGCCTCGGCAGTGCTTGCACACGTATAGTGTAAGCAATGTACTCAATTGAGCAATTCGCTCTCTTGTTGCTGCCGCTACGGCACATCAAATCATTTCAGTTGCTGTTCAGCTTTCATCAAGACAAGACCTCGCTACGCAACTTTAATAAAATACACGCAAAAAGAATGTATGACACAAATTGGGAAATCCAGTATTTTTGTATTGAAAATATGGAAGGCGAGGCACAATGCATAATATGTTGCAGAGTTCTCAGCCGAAAAAATTATTTTAATATTAAAAGGCATTATAATTCTTGCCATAATAATTATGACCTCATAACGGGAGATGAGCGTACCCATAAGCTTTATGAATTAAAAGCTGCTTTTTTTTTAAATTCCTGGCCTCTGATTGCCATTATCATCAAATTGATGCTGAACAAATTGGTCAAATAGATTCTGATGATGATGATGGTGATATTTATGGCAAAAAAACAAGTTTGCTAAAGGCTTCGTATGTAGTTGCGTTGGGACTGGCAAAGCAATGTCGCCCATACCAAGATGGCATATTCCTGAAAGATTTGTTACAAGACATTTTAAAATGTTTTGGCCAAGATGGGGAAAATATGGCCATGCTTGTCAATAAGATAAAATTATCTAACTGCACCATCCAACGACGTACGGAAAAAATAGGTCATTTCCTATTCCAAAACGTCAAAAAACGCCTTCAAGACTGCTTATTTTTTTCTATCAGCTTGGATGAAAGTACGGGCATTACAAACACAAGTCAGTTACTGATTTATTTAAAAAACAGTGCATACGAATTTAGAAACTTTTGAAGATTTTTTGGGGTTAGTTCCTATGCACGGGCATGTAAACGGCCAAACATTGTGGGACTCTGTCAAAGAAAAAGTTTTCAAAATTGCTGACAAAAATAAGTTAAGTTCTGTATGCACTGATGGAGCTAATGTGATGGTGGGAAAATATAAGGGTTTTATTGGGCATTTGACGAAAGATATTGACGTGCCATCCTTTCATTGCATCATACATCAGCAAGCCTTGTTTGCCAAACACCTTTGCTTGAATGATGTGATGAAAGTATGTGTGCAAATTATTAATAAAATTAGAGGAGGACATAACGCGCTAAGCCATCGTAAATTCAAGATATTTTTGAAAGAGATTCAGGCTGACTACGGCGATTTATTGCTCTTCACAGAAGTAAGGTGGCTTAGTCGTGGACGGAGTCTACAGAGATTTTTTGATCTTCGGGCGGAAATTTTGGAGTTTCTGAAACTCGATAAATCTCCAGAATGTGTGATTTTTGTATCCCATTTAACTGATGAGACTTTTTTAATAAGATTGGCATTTTTATGTGATGTGTGCCAAATGATAAACCAACTAAATCTTGTATTGCAGGGTGAAAACAAACATATATTCCAACTTTTTCCTTTAAGAAATCATTTTATCAGAAAATTACATATTTTAAATGATCAATTGAAAAATAAAGACTTGAAATCACTTCCAAAAACTGCATCCCTAAACCTGCCAATATCAGACCCCTTATATGAAGAATTTGGAAAAATAATAGAATCAATTTTAGACAACATAAACAATAGATTTGCAGATTTTAATAAAATATCACCAATAATAGACTTGCACAACAACACATTCGCTTGTAACATACAAAATCAAAACCCTGCAATACAAGAAGAAATCAAAGAAATGCTAGAAGATATGGCGATACCTTTGGCGACGGACAAGGAGTTTTGGCAACAAATTTCTAAAGAAAAGTACCCCAACAGTTCGTTAGAAATTTATAAGTTGTATTCGATGTTTGCATCAACCTACAATTGTGAAAACGCCTTCTCAATTATGAAAATTATTAAAAGCAAACAAAGAAACAGTTTGACAGATACAAACTTAGAGCATCTCATGAGAATAAAACTCTATAAAAGTGATATTAACATAGAGGAAATCATAGCAGATTAAAAAAAAATTAATTTTTTTAAATTCAAAAATTTTTTACAATTCACAAAATTTGCACAGTGTACACACATTGAGACTCACAAGTCAGTCACAACAACTACTGTGCTTACGTCAGAGCTACACAAATACCAGCAAGAAACCGCACACATGCTCAAAAGCCCGCAGTTACGTTTGATAAGCACTGCTCTAATGCATCTCCAGCTCGACGTTTAATACCAATATCACGGGATTCTAAATTATCTCCAACAACAACAATTGATATTTCATCGGCCGCCGTTACATTGTATTGCCGTTCATGAGTGCCTGCTGGTCGTTTGTCCGCTTTTATGACGATTCTGTGATCATCAGATGTCGTCCTTTCTAACGAAGTTTTGAATAATCGAATTAGTTCGTTGTGTTCATGCAACATTTCTTGCAATTGCTGCACAATTTCTGTCTTCGTCGCATTGAAAATTGCATAACGTCGATTCACTTCTTCATTTGAATCTCCAAGGAAATATATTTGGAGATATTTGTGATCTTGATCAGGATGCGGCAACAGCGATCCAGCAAGATGATAAATTTGCCCGTGAATCTGTATAGCTGCTGACAAATATGTTAATTTCTGTATTTTATTGGCGAGATAATAAGTATTAGATTGTTGGTGAACTAACCTTGAATGTGGGATTGTAATTATGTTCATTCACAATTTCCCCACCAATCGACGTCATTTGAAAACAGTCGTTATACATCTTGGAATTTTGTAAAAAATTATTCGAAGTTGGTGATTCACCGTAAAGCAACGACCGCAATGGCTCTGGTGGAGGAAGTAGCTCTGGTAATTTCAATTTTCCGGTTGCGCAACACAATCCGGCCGGTTCTTTGAAAATTTCAGTGTATCGCAATGCGGGCAAACGACAGACATCGAACCAAATCGAACTGATGAGTGCGCGCCGTATTCAATGTCCGGCTCATATCGAAAGGCTGCACGTCCGATATTCAAATTAGGCAATCGTTGTTGTTGCTGGCGTTGTCGGTGAGCGGCCAAACGTTGTTCTCTTTCTTCATGAATTTCCTGAGCACGAACTTGTCTTCTTCTCAATCGTTGTTGCTCATTGTAAGCTTCGTGAGCCTCTTGTGATTGTCGCACACGATGTTCAATCATTCCGATTCGAGCAGATTCCCTTGCAGTAGCATTTTCTTCTTTTGTACGACGTGCTGTATAATTACGTTGGTCCGTTGCACGTCGGAAACGCCGACTGATATTAGCGCGACCTCTTTGTGGCATCGTCACAAATTTCAATCTGTAATTGATCACTTTGTATGAAGCACACATAAAGTTTTCACGGAATAATTTTCAATAATTTACATTTTGAATAGCCGATATAAAGAAAGCAAACGACCGAAATTGAACGATTCCAATAATTTACAAATCAGCTGAAGAAATCACACAAATAAATTCCAATGGAAATGAGGAAATAATGAACTCACTTTTTTTGTTTGAAATGTCAATAATTTCACTCAATAACTGATGATCCACAGATTTAAAATCAAATATTTCGTGAATGTAAACAATTTAAAAATTTAATGTAATGAATTTAACTCGAGAAATCAATTAAAATTTTGAAAAATTTCAGAAAGTCAATTGACCGTGTCCGCACTGTTCGAATAAACAAATCAAAAAGAACAAACAATTTACGCACCTGTCAAAATAAATAAGCGTCTACAGCTCCATCTGTTGAGTTATTGGAATATCAGTCAGTGCTTACAACACCAATATGAAACTAAATGTGCGCGTGCAACACCACGCACATACAAAAAAATGAGAACAAAAAGTGAGATTAGGTTTCTCTAATTTTCGAATTTTCCGACATTCCGAATGTTTTGAGATCGATAGTTTTGCAAGAAACAATTTAAAAAAAAAATTTGAAAGAAAACAAATTTTGTATGGAAAAAGTCCTTTTTGGAATTTTTCAATTTTCCGACTTTTCTTCAGGAAAAGTATAAGGCTTTTTTATTTCTAAACCTTCCCAGATCCACAACGAACACCTCTGAAAATTCCATCAAGATTGGTCCAGCCGTTCTCGAGCCTTAGCGTCACTAACAAACATACAATCTTTTATATATACATATATAGATAAAGATTGTTACGCTTATAATATAAGTAGATAGATATATTATATTGACATATGTATGTATGTTTGAATGCATATAACCAAAATTGGCTCACCCTTATCATGCACATATTTAAGTAAAGCCAAATTTCACGTCAAATTAAATATTTAGCTGTTTATATCAATTCGTTAATATATTGGCAAAATCTAAAATTCGAGCCAAAACAATTAAAATATATCAGAAATCATTGTATGTTAACCAAATTTTGCCTTCGCTCAGCTTTTTAACTCGGCACTCGCACTATTTCCCCGGTCGGCCATTGGAATGGTGAGTTGGACGAGTGTGTTGGCCCTAATGGTTATATATGGTCCTCGTCTTTGTAAAGGCAGCGAGGATTCTGCCAATCACTAGGCATCTGACTAGTTGCCAAAAGTAAGCAGCTAGAGAGTTGCCGAAAAGTAGAGAAAGAAATAAAACAGTGTGAGTTCTGCTTGATTTGATTCTGCTTTATTTCACAAAACTTAAGTCTATTTATACTAAAATATCACCGAAAGTCATTTCCATAGCTCCACCTCTTTTTCCAATGATTTTTGGTTTTCCGCTTTCCAATAATAGCGTAACCAATTAAAGAGTGCATGCAGTTGGTAGCGCATGCTGAGTTGCCGAAATATTCTGCTTACGCAGGGCCGGCGTCTCAGTAATGCAGCGAGCAATGCACTATGCTGCTTTTGTTTAGTCAGCAAGGGTGGAATGTGTGTCAGTCGGTAATGCTTATGTTGCGTTTTGTTGTGACTCACTACACGAGAAATATTGATGGATCTTGACAATTCACACCGTCATCCTAACTTAGTCGTTCTCTGTCTAATAAGTCCGCTAACAAACAACAACACCTTTGCTAACAAATCAACAGCGCATTTGCTACACTCAGTGTTTAACATTTGCCATGACAGTATAAGCAGCTCTGCCAAATAACGATCACACCTCTTCCTCAACAAAGCTTGCCACAAAATTTACACCTTTGCAACATGAGCTTATTCAAAGCGACACCAACAACTGCTGTCACCGTTCGCGTAACATTAGTCAAATATTCATCACGGTACGAGGTTATATTTTTCAAATTGCACTTTTTATAAACGCGACCTTGCTTTTCTAGGCAATTTATTTTTGTGTAAATTACATATTGACTGTGCTATTTCCGTCAATCCACGAGCGACAACAACTTACATTTGTGCCCATACACACACACCACAGTGAACTGAGTCATATATCCGAAGTGAATTGCAATTCCTCTATTTCATTTTATTGCAACAATTTGTACCACAAAATTTGAATTCAATTTTTTTTTTGTTTTTGCACGCTTTACATTTTTATCGTTCTTGTTCAATACTGTTCATGGGTATATCACAATTGATAATGCGCTAGTCTCTTTTTCACTGTTTCGAGAATACAAGTTAAATTACCCGGTTGGGAATTTATTTAAAAAATGTATTTCGAACGACACCGAACTTTCACGTTTGTCTTAAAACTGAATTTACAAAAATATCTTAATTCTAAACTAAGTCTAATTCTAAGCCCATGTGTTGTCAACGTGACTTCAGGTATTTCGCTGATTTGGCGTTTTCCACGGGAACGGTAGTCGCAGCTCAGTTGTTCGGCTTTTGTGTTGCGCTTTTGTGGTGTTGGATTTCCTGTCTGTATCTCATCTGCGCAATGGATTGCGTTAGCTCCTCCCTCCTCAAGTGCGGAGATTCCCGTTCGCAAATCCGTAAATTTCGAAATACAAGGGTCGTTTGATTTATTGCATTTCCCTTGGAAGTCCTTCTGTTTAAGTAATATGATGGCTATTGGTATGAATACTATGAGTGCTGAGTTGGAGGTTAACCAACTTTACTGATTTTCTTCGTCGTCTCCAGCTTCCTTGTACTTCTTATTTGGAGGTATTTCAACATTTGTAGGGATAATTTTTCTTCAAAGGGTGTTTTCGGGTTTGGCTGTTGTAAGACGGCGGGTAGAGGTTGCAAATTGCTCCTCATCTCGTGCACGTAGAAAATTTTATTTTGCACTTTGATAGTGGAGTTATGATAATGAGTTATGAATATTCCGTTCAGATCAATGGGTTTGCCGTCTATTTCAATTAGTTCACTGTAATCATTCAACAGGAGCATTCCGAGTCGTAGTTCTTCCAGGCTCCTAATGTGGTATGCGTTGACATGGGTGCAACTCGGGCGTTTACTATTCATAAGATTACTTATGCAACTATTATTACTTAATTCTATTAAATTATTTTCAAAATTCAACATTTTTCCAAAATAAATCTTAATTTTTTTGTTATTATTGTTTTTTGGCCTTATATTTATTAATCGACTGTAAATTATAAAGCTTGAGGACAGGTTTGTATTAGGGAATAATATGAGAAAACAACAATTTTTCAAAGTGGTAGAAGTGATAGCTTATTTTTTTTCTTTTTTTACTTCTTTGAGTTTAATTTTTTCCCAAGTTTCTTTAATAAATTATCGATGTGCCATTTGAGGCTATTCTTACATCGGTAAATTCTAATTCTTCTTCAATATTCTTCCTTTCCTATTATTTTGTCAATCGCGCTTATCTCTAGGTTTGACAGCATAAATGAATTAACAATGTTTGATTTTGCCCAATGTAAGGCCTATTCAATATTTATGAGTTCTTCTTTAATAAACTGCAACTTGTATTCGATCTCAAGTCCTAACTCTAATTTTACGTTTTCATTTTATTTTAAACGTTTAAGATTCTCGTTAGTTTTATTGGTTGCTTCATTGAATTTACTTAAAATTTTTTTGTTTATTACTATCTGTCTATCATTATTTTCTAATAAGTTTCCAATATTTGTAATAATTATTTCTAAGTGATGGAGGTCCGGGTTACCAGCAATCAATTTCCATGATGTACCAATAAAATCTAATGAACGTTTACTTTTTATCCAAGGGTTAATTTTCGAAGGTGTGTGCGAACTTGGATTAGTTCATGGGTGAGGAAAGATTGTAAAGGGTGCTTACTTCGGATATTCTGCATAGTTGCATTTTCAAGTTCTTTCGTCAATTCGTCATACAGTGTCGTGTCTACAATGTGGATAATTTTAAATGTTCCATCCTGTATTCTCGCTGCCCCGTCTCTCAAACTTATCAGTTGTAAATTGGAATAGGAGGATTTGAGTTTCCGCGAAAGTCGTGGAGGCAAAGAGACTGTAAAAATATTGTAGTTAACCTATAGTTGTTTAACTAATTTAAATTTATTCTATTATTTAAGGATCGAAGGTCTATGACATTTTACTTGATTTTGAATATTTTTTAAGTATTACTCATTTCTAAGAATAGAACGCCTACAACATTTTAACCGGTTTTGTATATTTTTGAAGTTATACTATTTTCTAAGAATCGAACGCCGATGACATTTTAACAGAATTTGTCTGTTTTTTAGGTCATACTATTTTCTAAGAATCGAACGCCTATGGCATTTTAACCAATTTTGTCTATTTTTTAAGTCATACTATTGTATTTTCTAGAACGCCTATAACATTTTAACCGATTTTGTCTATTTTTTAAGTCTCACTATTTTTAAAAATCGAACCCCTGTGGCATTTTAACCGATTTAGTATATTTTTTTTAATTTTGTCAGATTTTATCTGTCTTGTTTTATTTTTACGTTTATTTACTGATAAATTTTTCATTTTTTTAGTTTACTTTTCTTTTCCCTTTTTTTATTTTTTTACTTGTTATGTGGCTTTATGAACGATTTGCCCGCGATGCCATGGCGTCCTGATGTTACTGTCATGCACTGTTCTGCCTGATTGAGTCTTTACTGTTGTCCCGTTATTATTTATTGATAAATTTTTCAGTTTTTTTAGTTTACTTTCCTTTTCTCTTTTTATTTTTTACTTGTTAAGTGGCTTTATGAACGATTTTCCGCGATGCCATGGCGTCCTGATGTTACTGCCATGCACTGTTCTGCCTGATTGAGTCTTTACTGTTGTCCCGTTAGTTTCTGCAACTATTTCCTTTTTTTATATCGACGATAGTTAGAGCCTAATCTTTTATTAATTTTAAGCAACATTTCTTTACCTATGGAGTAATCTTTTATTCTTTCTTCCTGTTCTTGTTATGGTAATCGAGGTCCATTGATTGCTTCTGTTTAAGTAAGTTGGCGTCGTTCTGTCTTTGACTTTCTAACTGTTGAGGGTCTGTCGTAACTCTGGTGCCAAGAAATTTCTCTAGCGGTTTTTTCTTAGTCGTTGAATGAGTTGTTGAGTTGTATTCTTTAACAGATTTGAAAAGTAGTTCTTCGAAAGTTAGACTATTGTTATCTGATTTTAAATATGTATCTCATAATTTCAGAAAGGGTGAAGTGAAATCGTTCTACTTGTCCGTTTGTGGTGCTAGCATAGAGTGGTGTAAAAACACTTCGATATACATTTGGTCTCTTAGTAATGATGAAGTTGAGGCGGAGTTCAATGATTTCTCATTATGAGTGGTGAAGTGGAATTATTTTGTGAAATCTGGATATGAGAGTATAAACTCCTCTGATATTAGTGAATTTTTGATTTGATTGAAGGCTTTTTTAGCATTGTTGTTCAGTGTAATTATCCTTTTACTTGAGGCAGTTTTTAAAATTCGTTCGTCGTCTCCTCTGAGGAGTGAAGTCAATGGTTTTGGTAATTTAGCATAGTCACGGATGAAACGCCGATAATAGCCTGATAATCCAAGGAATGATCTCAAATCTTTCAAGGTCCTTGGATATGAAAAATCTTAGAAGGCTTTTACTTTCGCAGGATTCGTCTTAATATCCCTTCGAGATACAACAAAGCCTAAGAATTCCACTTCGTCTTTAAAGAATTCATATTTGTCTAATTCTACTTCCATTCGGGCATTTTCAAGTGTTTGAAAAATAACTTCTAGGTTCTTTAGATGTCTACGTTCGTCCTTACCAAGCACTATTATGTCGTCTATGTAGACGAAACAAATTTTTCCTATATAATCCCTTAATATGTCGTCTAGGGTGCGCTGGAAAATGGCTGGTGAATTCTTTAAGCCAAATGAGAGCCTTGTGAATTCTTACTTCAGTATAAATGAATTAACAATGTTTGATTTTGCCCAATGTAAGGCGTATTCATTTTATTTTAAACGTTTAAGATTCTCGTTAGTTGTATTGGTTGCTTCATTGTATTTACTTAAAATTTCTTTGTTTATTACTATCTGTCTAACATTATTTTCTAACAAGTTTCCAATATTTGTAATAATTATTTCTAAGTGATGGTGGTTCGGGTTACCAGCAATCAATTTCCATGCTGTACCAATAAAATCTAATGAACGTTTACTTTTTCCAAGGGTTAATTTTGGAAGGAGTGTGCGAACTTGGATTAGTTCATGGGTGAGGAAAGATTGTAAAGGGTGCTTACTTCGGATATTCTGCACAGTTGTATTTTCAAGTTCTTTCGTCAATTCGTCATACTGTGTCGTGTCTACAATGCGGATAATTTTAAATGTTCCATCCTGTATTCTCGCTGCTCCGTCTCTCAAACTTATCAGTTGTAAATTGGAATAGGAGGACTTGAGTTTCCGCGAAAGTCGTGGAGGCAAAGAGACTGTAAAAATATTGTAGTTAACCTATAGTTGTTTAACTAATTTAAATTTATTCTATTATTTAAGGATCGAAGGTCTATGACATTTTACTTGATTTTGTATATTTTTTAAGTATTACTCATTTCTAAGAATAGAACGCCTACAACATTTTAAGCGATTTTGTCCATTTTTTAAGTCATACTATTTTCTAAGAATAGAACGCCTATAACATTTTACTTGATTTTGTATATTTTGGAAGTAATACTATTTTCTAAGAATCGAACGCCTATGACATTTTAACCGATTTTGTCTATTTTTTAAGTCATACTATTGTATTTTCTAAGAGTAGAACGCCTATAACATTTTAACCGATTTTGTCTATTTTTTAAGTCTTACTATTTTTAAAAATCGAACCCCTGTGGCATTTTAACCGATTTAGTATATTTTTTTTTTAATTTTGTCTGATTTTATCTGTCTTGTTTAATTTTTACGATTATTTATTGATAAATTTTTCATTTTTTTTAGTTTGCTTTTCTTTTCCCTTTTTTTTTATTTTTTTACTTACATATTGAGTCTTTACTGTTGTCCCGTTAGTTTCTGCAACTATTTCCTTTTTTTATATCGACGATAGTTTAGGGCCTAATCCTTTACTAATTTTAAGAAATATTTCTTTACCTATGGAGTAATCTTTTATTCTTTCTTCCTGTTCTTGTTATGGTAATCGAAGTCCATTGATTGCTTCTGTTTAAGTAAGTTGGCGTCGTTCTGTCTTGACTTTCTAACTGCTGAAGGTCTGTCGTAACTCTGGTGCCAAGAAATGTCTCTAGCGGCTTTTTCTTAGTCGTTGAATGAATTGTTGAGTTGTATTCTTTAATAGATTTGAAAAGTGGTTCTTCGAAAGTTAGACTATTGTTATCTGATTTTAAATATGTATCTGAGTAAAAACACGTCAAGTGGACCCCCCATTTTCCACTTGATCATCGAATTTGAATGTGAGTATTTTTTCATAAAGTAGTCACCATGAACAAATAATCCCCCGCCCAGTTTTTTAAAATTTTAATTTTAACAACAATTTTTTTTTAATTGAAAATTTTTACTACTTTTAGTTAAAAAATTAATATTTAAAAAACTATTGGTGATATTTTGATAAAATTTTCGGGAGTTATAGTTCAATACTTGTACTTTGAGAAAATATGCATGAATTTTAATTATTTTTATTTTTTCATATTGTTTATTAACTTTTAAGTTAACAAATGAAAATTTTAATGACTTCTCCCTCAAAAAATAAAATTTTTTTTTTTCAGTATTTTGCAATAAACATTTAAGTAACGAAATCCGCAAAAAAATTTGACTGATCGCGATTAGATTAAGCAAAAAAAATTTTTTTATGACGGGCGGTCAGCGCTGCCGGTATAGCGCGCTGCCGCGTATCATTGACTTACCTTTAGATTTACTCCGTTATTATAAGTAAGGAATAATAGTTAATGTTTTAATCAAAAATATCATTATTTTATAGTTAATTTTATTTAAACAATTGACAGAGATAATAAATCATATATTTTTTTTATAAATAAAAAACAAATATAGTAAATTCCAGCAGTATTTTGCTATTTATTTTATTTATTGTTTTTAAAAAACTTTACGAATAGTAATTATATTAGTTTTTTTAAGTATATTGTTAATTTAAAAAAAAAAACAAAATATGTTACTAGTTACCCGAAGTTGGAAAAAATAGCGTTTAGTTATTTTATTCATTTGTTATTCCCTTGCGTATACGTGAAAAACAAAAGAACAATGAGCCATGTCAGTTCATGTCAATATTGTTCTAAATTTAATTTGTTTATTCCGAATTAGGTTGAACTTTTATTACTGTATTGAACTTTATTGGTGTTCGTATTTTCGTTAAAAATTAAAGATGAGCCGCGTAAATAAATGCTGCAATCCATTTAACAAAAAAAATCATAAAAAAGTCATTAAAAACTTAGTTTTAATAACAAAAAATCGCGCTCATGTTTTCAAAGATCTTATTGGCAATTATATGTGCAATTCATGTGAACGGACTATTTATTTTGGTCGAAAACCTGAAATTCTTGGTGAATTATCGGTGAATGCATGTCCTGAAGTCAACAATCCTGAAGAGTCGAATGATGTGATCGAAGATGACGAAGAAAATGATCCCACTTTTCAATGCAAACCGGTAGATAACAAATTAAAAATTGATAAGGTTAATAAATTATTAACGGAAATTGGCGAACCTCCAATCAAAATCAAGAGAGCATCGAGTGATAAAGAATGTCAAAAAGTTTTAACAAATGTTGTGAGGAAATTTACAGATAATACTAACAATATAAATAATGAAATAGATCAAAAAGAGCTTTTGCTTAATAACTTTAAATCTGCTTTTAATGATAAAACTAGTAGAGCTGATAAAATTCAGGTTTTGACTACGCTTCCTACAGATTGGTCGATGAAAATGATAAGAAGAGAGTTTAAAGTTTCCAAACGCATGGTGACAACAGCAAAAAAAATAAGACAAGAACGAGGGTTCGCATCGCAGCCTAAAAGTAAAAAAGGAAAATCTTTAAACACTGAAACCTTCGATCGTATTGAAGCTTTCTATCTATCAGATGACGTCAGCCGCGTAATGCCTGGTATGAAGGATTATGTTTCAGTAATTGAGAATGGGAAGAAAATCCAGAAACAAAAACGATTATTATTATATAATGTTCATGAAATACACAAAAAATTTACTGACGCTTATCCTGACGAAAAAATTGGACTATCAAAATTTCAAAAACTCCGACCTCGAGAATGTATATCTGCCGGCAAAAGTGGGACTCATAATGTGTGTGTGTGTAAAATCCATCAAAATTTTAAATTGCAATTAACTGGATTTAAAAATGAATTAAAAAAAAAGGGGATAATTTTTTCAGAAAGCTTAAATGACTTAATTAAAAGCTCTGTTTGCCAAGAGTCTGCATCATTGTGTTACTTTTCTGAGTGTACTAAGTGTCCAGGAGCTGAGAATATTATAAATAAATTGGAACTATTGCTCAACGAACATGAAGTAAATGAAATTACATACAGCCAATGGAAAAGTACTGATAGGTAAAAAAATTTTGTAATTATTCTTATCAAAAAATTTTATATTTACTTGACTGAGTAATTAATAATTAAGATTATTTTTATTTAATAATCAAATTATTAGATTCTGTATGTTGTTAATTTTTTTGATTATCCTTCTTTGTATTATTATTCAATTCAGTTAATTCATTTTTAATTTTTTAGAACTGAAATCATTGAAGAAACGAAGACAAAAGAAGATTTTTTAATTGATTTAAGACCAAAATGGCCTGAATTATTAAGACATGATTTTCTTGCACGATCTCAAGCGTCATATTTTACTGACAAGAAGGAATCTGTTGAGGATGGAGAATTTATCGTTTGCCTCGATTTTTCTGAAAATTATACATTTTCTGTTCAAAATGCCATCCAATCTCATCATTGGAATAACAGTCAGGCTACAATTCATCCTTACGTTGTGTATTATAGAGAAAATGGAGAAATGAAACATATAAACTACGTCGTTATTTCGGAAAAACTTAGTCACGACGCGAGCTCTGTTCATCTTTTCAATTTTAAACTTATTGAATTTCTAAAAAATAAGTTTGGAGCAGATAAGATAAAAAAAATTTCATACTTTTCGGACGGAGCTGCTTCTCAGTACAAAAATAAATATAATTTCATGAATTTAATAAATCATAAAAAGGACTTTAACGTGAACGCGGAATGGAATTTTTTTGCGACTTCTCACGGGAAAGGGGCATGTGATGGTTTGGCAGGAAGTTTTAAAAGGCAAGCTTTTCGTGCAAGTCTTCAACGGGAAAGCGATAATCATATAACCAATGCAACTTCATTATTTGAATGGGGTAAGAATGCATTTAAAAAAATTAACTTTGGTTTTTGCTCCCAAGAAGATCACGACTCCCATGAGAAGAAGTTCAAATCTCGTTATGACCAATGTGTAACTATAAAAAATACACGCAAATATCACTATTACAGAGCTGTTAATAATACATCACTCGAGTGCAAAGTTTTATCCAAAGCCCTTAAAATCGTTACCAATAAAGTTTTAAAAAAAAAGATATAAAGCAATAAGTATGAGTTATAGAATTAATTTAAAAATTATTTAACTTCTTGGTTTTTTATTTATAAAAAAAATATATGATTTATTATCTCTGTCATTTGTTTAAATAAAATTAACTATAAAATAATGATATTTTTGATTAAAACATTAACTATTATTCCTTACTTATAATAACGGAGTAAATCTAAAGGTAAGTCAATGATACGCGGCAGCGCGCTATACCGGCAGCGCTGACCGCCCGTCATAAAAAAATTTTTTTTGCTTAATCTAATCGCGATCAGTCAAATTTTTTTGCGGATTTCGTTACTTAAATGTTTATTGCAAAATACTGAAAAAAAAAAATTTTATTTTTTGAGTGAGAAGTCATTAAAATTTTCATTTGTTAACTTAAAAGTTAATAAACAATATGAAAAAATAAAAATAATTAAAATTCATGCATATTTTCTCAAAGTACAAGTATTGAACTATAACTCCCGAAAATTTTATCAAAATATCACCAATAGTTTTTTAAATATTAATTTTTTAACTAAAAGTAGTAAAAATTTTCAATTAAAAAAAAATTGTTGTTAAAATTAAAATTTTAAAAAACTGGGCGGGGGATTATTTGTTCATGGTGACTACTTTATGAAAAAATACTCACATTCAAATTCGATGATCAAGTGGAAAATGGGGGGTCCACTTGACGTGTTTTTACTCATCTCATAATTTCAGAAAGGGTGAAGTGAAATCGTTCCACTTGTCCGTTTGCGGTGCTAGCATAGAGTGGTGTAAAAACACTTCGATATACATTTGGTCTCTTAGTAATGATGAAGTTGAGGCGGAGTTCAATGATTTCTCATTATGAGTGGTGAAGTGGAATTATTTTGTGAAATCTGGATATGAGAGTATAATCTCCTCTGATATTAGTGAATTTTTGATTTGATTGAAGGCTTTTTTAGCATTGTTGTTCAGTGTAATTATCCTTTTACTTGAGGTAGTTTTTCAAATTCGTTCGTCTCCTCCTCTGAGGAGTGAAGTCAATGGTTTTGGTAATTTAGCATAGTCACGGATGAAACGTCGATAATAACCTGATAATCCAAGGAATAATCTCAAATCTTTCAAGGTCCTTGGATATGAAAAATCTTAGAAGGCTTTTACTTTCGCAGGATTTGTCCTAATATCCCTTCGAGATACAACAAAGCCTAAGAATTCCACTTCGTCTTTAAAAAATTCACATTTGTCTAATTGTACTTCCATTCGGGCATTTTCAAGTGTTTGAAAAATAACTTCTAGGTTCTTTAGATGTCTACGCTTATCCTTACCAATAATTATTATGTCGTTTATGTAGACGAAAGAAATTTTTCCTTTATGATCCCTTAATATGTCGTCTAGGGCGCGCTGGAAAATGTCTGGTGAATTCTTTAAGCCAAATGAGAGAGAAAGCTGTCTTCTTCATATCGGACTCCTTCAAATGAATTTGATGGAAGCCGTTTTTTAGATCGAGAACGGATAAAATTGGCTACTACCTAGTTGTGAAATTATTTCGTTGGTTTCAGGTATTTGGTATTTGTCAGCAATTGTTACCACGTTAAGTTTCCGGTAATCAATTTTTAGTCTCTATTTTTCCTGTCCGGAGGCATCTAGTTCTTCTGGCACTACCCAAATTGGTGAGTTATATGCCGATCTTGATGGTCTAACTATTTCGTATCTTAATAATGTTTCAATTTCCTGGCTTACGAAGTCTCTCATAGCCAAAGGATAGGGATATTATCTGGAATGAATAGGACTGTCGGATGAGGTTTTAATTTCTCCAACGACGTTATAAAAGTTAGTTTTGCGTTTGGCTCCAAATATAATTTCGGACAATTTCCAGTTGTCTGCGATGTCATGTGTTCAGGCCGAATATCAATTTCATTAACTTCTAGTGAGGATTTCTGTTTGATTTTAATTACTGTGTTGTTTCTAAGTTTGAGGGTATTATCATGGATATTTATAACGGCGGACAAGTCTCTCAGATTGTCGTTTCCCAGTATGCCATGAAGGGAATTTAAAGTTCGAAGAAGAATGGATTTTAAATTTGTATAATTTTTTCCAAAGCGATTTACAAAAACGTGGTGAGGGATTTCCACTTTTCCGGAGAAAAAGGGTAGGTAGTTTAGAAGTGGTTTGAAACCAGATTTGGTTGAATATAGTTCTTGCTAGAACTAGTGTCTAAAAGTACTTTGAGAATTTCCCCGTTCTTCCGTTCTACATAGAGTGCAGCTATGTAAGGTAACGAAGAATATGTCATTCTAAAAAATGTATGTTCGTAAAGTTCGATAGAGTTTGTTCGGACTCCTGCGACAGCTGTGAATTGTTTTCGTAATTCAGTGCCATCTCATATTCGTCCGTTGTGGGCGACCATTTTTGGTTGAAATTTTGTTGGCGTCCACCCTACTGTTCTGGTTCGCTTTGAAAATAAAAGTTTCTGTGAGACTTATATGGTATTTGATGAGAAGTATTCGTCCCGCTGGTTTACTGGGTGTTGGTCTGTTCATGTAGTTAACTGCCCTAGATTGCATGGAACGATCAACGTCCATGGGCTCTGGTTTCGGTAATGCCCGTGAGGCAATTGGGCAAAATGGTGTATAATTAGCTTGAAACTGGGCGAATAGTTGAGAAGGTCGTGATTGACCTGACGGTATGACCAAATGAATATGTTGCGTATTCCAGCCAAATTGAACAGATTTTGGGTATTTGATGGAACAATGTCATACTCCTGGGTGCGGGAATATTGTAGTGTACTCGCGTATTTAAGAACATATTCCTTTGTCCATGAAATATTCCAGAGGCTGGTATATCTTGTCTATATGATCTGTTGTGAGAAGAAAAATTTGTTTGGATCTCCAAGATTTCGCACAAGGAAAGTGAATGTGGAAGGTCCTTTGGTTCTTTAAAGTCTTGGCATATCGCCGTTGAGTCCATTTATAAAAGCTCCCTTAACTTTCTCCCTGTACATGTTTGTGAGGACCCTAATAGCTTCTGTACTTTTTCCATACAGGATATTTTCGGTGACTCGATCTGAGTCTGTGTTTCCTCTAATTATGGAATTCGTGGTTGGGGCTAATTAATTTACTAGCGTCTGACCTTCACTTTGAAAAACATTATTATTATCACGTTGTGCGACAGTTAAATTACCCAGTTGGGAATTTAGTAAAATAAAATGTTTTTCCGACGACACCGAACTTTATTCTTTCACGTTTGGCTTAAGACTGAATTTACAAAAATGTCTTAATTCAAAGCTAAGTCTAAAACTAAGCCCGTGTGCTGTCTACGTGACTTCTGGTATTTCTCTGATTTGGCGTTTCCTACGGGAACGGTATTCGCTGCTCAGTTGTGTTGCGCGTGTGGGTTTCCTGTCTGTATGTCAGAGCGCGATGGAATGTGCGCGATGGAATGTGTTGGCTACTTTTGTGTTGCGCGTGTGGTGTCTTGGATTCTCTGTCTGTATGTCAGCTGCGCAATGGATTCCGGTAGCTTGTATAACTTCTATAGCACACTTGTACGTTGTCACAGAATCACATTAGAGCGTTAAATTTGTCATGTTATAATTTTCAAGTATCGTGAATCGCACTTTCACTGGTACATTACGATTTTTAAAATACATATGTACTTATTTATATACGGCGACACCAGAGAACGTATATTTACAGAGAAGTAGCATCCCGCTTCATTCCTGCTGTCATTCCGCGTTTTTGGGAAAATGTCGTTTTCTCGTCCAGCTCACCACTCAATAATTTTTCACCTACAAGGGGCAAAATTTAACATCGGTTGAGCGAAAACAACAATTTTAGAAAAAATTAATGTACGTTCTCTGTTATCAGCTACATTGTGTGTTTGCAGATGTTTTTTGGCGAAAACTTTCCTATTGTTTTGATATGGAATTTTCGCAGTTCTATTTCCGGCATTTAAAAAAATTAAAAAATTATGTATTCTTCTATACTTTCAATTTTAGTGTTTTATATTATTTTACTAATATTTTCGATATATAACTTTCAATAATTATTTTAAGTAGTTAAACAAACTCTTCCAAAAACAATAAAGAAATTGCATTTATTGTTTATCACATGTATGCACATGCATGCATTTATTTAACAATGCATATTTAATCGAATTACTTCCATGCAAAAGGGCTCGTACAAGCTTATGTGTAGATATGTAAATAAAATGGAAATAATTATGTATGTACATATGTTTGATCACATGCGCGCTCATTCAACCGAACTCTAAGTCTGTGCGCAAAGTTAGACAAAATTTCTTACTTACAGTTTGACTTTAATTTTCAGCTTGTCAAAAACAACAATGTTCTAATGAAATATTTATACAAATAGTAAAACAAAGCTATAGATGGCCTGTTGAGCGTGGTTAAAGTTTATTTTAAATATGAAGTTTGTATGTCGAAGATCGAAATTTATTGATTTGAAAATAAAAACTCGAAAGCCAAATAAGCTGTTTTGTCAAAACTCAACAGAAATAATTGCTTCTGCCCGCAATTCACACGAAAAAGCTGCGTCGCAAAGCCGCCATCATTAATCAGGGTTTAGTTGAACTAATTTGTATTTGAGGTAGGTAGGAGAAAAAAGTGGACTATAATACAAATATGATTTACTATATCGAATAGAGGAAGATCTGAAAGAAAATACTTACGTATAGATACATACATACATAAGATGACGTTAAATGATATGCCACGGAATTAAATTTACAACTAAAATTCTGGCTTTATACCCTCTCAGAATAAAAATACCTAGTACGGTTTATTTGCAATTTCGTGTTGAAAGTCTTTTGTATAGGTCTTTGACCTAGATTGTTGGTTCAGGAAGAAGCAAAAGTAGTATGATTAATTAAACGTCTCTCAAAATACAATTAATTATAGCAATGTTTGCGTTTAATTAAACAATTGTAGACAAATTTGTTAAAAGGTAGTTGATTTTCGACTCCTAAACATATTATTCTGCTACATTTGTGATAAGACGTAAGCAATGACATAAATGCGACCAAAATTTAGACTACATATTGACGTACATATATGTTATGTACATACATATGTATGCAAGTAGGCGTAGCGGTAAGGCTGGACTATGCGTTTGGTGACCGCGATTTGGAATAATTAGGGCTTTAAATTACATATATAGTAGGATTTCGTGCAAAACACGTTTATAAAGATAAGCAAACATAATAAATTAATAATAGATGAATAAATTCATCTATTATAATGATAAGCAAACATAATAGACTAATAATAGATTCCCATCTGTAATTGTGAGCATTTGAACCAAAATTACAAAAATCTTCAATTTATGATTTTTAGATTTTTGTCTTCGCCGAGAAAAATGTGATGGATGAGGGACGCATGTGTTTGTGGGGAGATGAAATGTTCGCATTTATGAATAAACGGAAATTTGCTTACAATAACATGCGCGAGTTACAGCCCCTACTGCAACAACAACACAACAAGCACCGTCAAAACCGCCTAGAGTAAGCAGTTAGCCGGCCGTCAACCCCGGAACTGCTTACACCAGTAATAAATACATTAAGTACATTTTGCCAATAAGCATATTATTTCGCAATAGGTTATAAGTGTAGATTAAGCATTTAATTTAATTGTAGAATAAGCATATTTAAAATTATAAATATCACAAACTCCGAATAAACAATGTAATCGTTATTCTGAAACCAATGTGTTAACATTTTATTGTGTAAGCTCCAATGGAGGAGCTAGTAGTGTTGTGTTTTTTTATCCGCGTATTCTGCAACTCGTTAAGTGGCGCAGTCGGTAGGATCAACCGACGACGTCCAACGAAAATGTACTAATCCGGGAATCCAGTTTCGCAGTGCATCGGGCACTATTCAAGGAAGTACCAAAGAAGGACGTTGGGGGATCCTGATCCCTTAATGTCGTGGAAAATTAATCAAGAACCTACGAGAATGCAGACATTCGCACTTTGCCTAACGTGAGTGGTTAAAAAATATTGTATGTTCTAAATAAAAAAAAAAATTTTTGTAAAAAAAAAACTGTAAGCAAAATACGTATATACGAAGATTGTAAAGAAATTATTTTATATTTCTATAAGTATTTAAAAAAAAGAAGTTCTAGACAAGAAATATCTAATCCTAGTTTTTCCTATAGCATCAAACTCTGCTACGGAAAGGATTACAAATTCAAACAATTTACTAAATGCCTAAAACTCAGAAGGCTTTACAATTGCCAAAAATAATCGCATACCAATTAAGGAGAATAACAAGAAATCTGAGCTCCATTCAAGAAGACACTTCAGACGATCAATCTTATTCTGCAAGCTCCGATAACTCCATGATGCAAACTTCGTCTGATCAGATGGGCTCCACTGGCCTACGTCAAGTGGATATTTTCAATTCCTTGAGAATTTCGGACGCCATAAAAGACTTACCGAAATTCGACGGAAACTCAAGACTACTCCATTTCCACTTACGGGCAAATACTATTACAAGCAATACGAAACAAAATCGAAGGCCAAGCTAATGAGATACTTAACATGTATGGCACCCCACTGCTTGGGACGATATAAAAAGGAACCTTATCTTGCATTATTCCGACAAACGGACAGAAACGTCTCTCATCAGAGATTTGCACAGTGCTATGCAATTCAACAAAACAGTTGAAACTTTCTACAGGGAAATCGTGGAATTGCAATCAGCTCTGTGCAACAACGTCCTGCTGCAGGAGCACGACCCAAACGTGGCAAAAGCGAAGAAGGACCTTTACGCCGATATGTGCCTGAACTCCTTCCTCTGCGGTTTAAAAGAACCTTTAGGCTCCAGGATACGGACAATGCAATCAAGTTCACTAGCTACAGCATTAGCCTTCTGCATTAAGGAACAAAATATTTCATACCAAATATTTAATTCCCTTCAATTTAGACCTTACACTCAAAACTCTTCTAATAGGAATACCACTCAGCAACAATACCAAAACAGAACACAAAACCGTACCCACCCATACCAACAACAACCCTTCACAAATAATAGGTATCGAAATAATAATTATCAGAGAAACCAAACACCAACAAACACCTCCAATACAGGAATAAACAATAATAATACAAACAAGGATTCAGAACACAATAAGACAAATTCACTAGAATCATCTAAAACACAACAAAGTAAACAACCATTTTAACCTAAACAAAGTACACAAACAAAGTATGAGAGTAATAATTACCAACACAGCTTAGACCGTTATTTTGACAGTGACGTTCAAAACTATACCAATATTGAGGATCAACAAAATTTTCACAATGTAGCCTCGGAGATGCAACAGGATACGTAGAATTGAACAAACACGGAGATATACTTCCCTACTTAAGTATATCTTCTCCATTTGGCAGAGACCTTAGATTTCTGTTAGACACAGGAGCCTCTGTATCCTTCATCAGCAAACAACACAGTTGTGAACAGGTCACAATATCCACTGCTTTTAAGAAATATCAATTTAGCAAGAAAACAATTTTACCCATTTTTAAAGAATTCAATCAAAACGGTTTCTTAATATTTAAATATCACAACTATTTCGACAGTTTATTAGGCATAGATGCACTAACATTGTTAGGAGCAAAAATTGACTTAACAACTCAGACACTCTCTACCAAAAACGTTACTAACGAAATTAAACTTAAAACAAAAAATCATTGCCAAACTTCCAGTAGACATTGAAAACGATAATATCTACATCGACAAAACAGGACTCAAACCAAACCTCCTCATTTCTGAAGGACTCTACCATGCCGAGAATTTGTTCAGTACCATTGAACTGGCAAATTATTCCCAATTCGAAGAAAAACTATGCATTGAACAACCACTAAAAGTTGAAAAATATATACCCTCAAACCATGTAGAGTTGAATAATATTAACTTCACTCAGGGCAACATCCCACAGGATGTAAACATCCGTGACCTACTCAGATTAGATCACCTTAATACTGAAGAACGTAAAGAACTAATAACACTATGTAAACATTACGAGGATATAACATATAAGACGGACAAGCCCCTGACTTTCACCAACGAAATAAAGCATCAAATAAAGACAACCGACGATATTCCAACATATACAAAAACTTACAGGTACCCATATGTACACAAAGAAGAAGTACGGAAACAAATCGCCAACATGTTAGATCAGGGCATAATCAGACAAAGTTACTCTCCATGGAGCTCACCAGTCTGGGTGGTTCCCAAGAAAAAAGACGCCAGTGGAAAGCAAAAGTGTCGATTGGTAATAGACTACAGGAAAGTAAACGAAAAAACAATATCTGATAGATACCCACTACCTAACATAACCGAAATATTAGACAAATTAGGAAAATGTTTATATTTTACAACTCTATATCTAGCAAGCGGGTTCCATCAAATAGAAATGGACCCTAAACATATCGCTAAAACGCCATTCACTGTAGAGGAAGGTCACTACGAATACGTCAGAATGCCGTTCGGTTTAAAAAATGCACCTTCCTCCTTCCAACGAGTCATGGACAACGTTCTCAAAGATCTAATAGGGGAAAAATATCTGGTATATCTTGACGATATAATCATATATTCGACTTCACTACAGGAACATCTCGAAAGCATCAAACAAGTTTTCGAAAAACTCCGCCAGTCCAACTTTAAAATTCAAATGGATAAATGTGAGTTTATGAAAAAGGAAATTGCCTCTTTAGGACATATAATAACACCTGAAGGGATCAAACGAATCCCTATGAAAGTTGATGCAATCACGAAATTCCCGATACCGAAACCCCGCAAAGAGATCAAATGCTTTATAGGGCTAATTAGCTATTACAGAAAATTCATCAAGGATCTTGCAAAACTAACAAGACCCCTAACAAAATGTCTGAAAAAAGGCGCCCAGATCACACAAAACAGTGAGTATACCAAAGCATTCGAAACTTGTTAGAATCTTTTAGCAAACGACCCAATCCTACAACATCCTGACTTTACCAAACCATTCGTCCTCATAACGGACGCATGTCGCCTTGGTGCAATTTTATCACAGGGACCAATGGGCAGCGACAAACCTATTTGCTTCGCAAGCCGCACATTTTCAGAAACTGAAGGCAGATATTCCACCATCGAAAAGGAACTCTTAGCTACCGTTTGGGCTACCAAGTACTTCCGTCCATATCTATTCGGACGCAAATTCCAAGTAGTAACAGACCACAAACCTTTAACATGGATCATGAGCCTTAAATAACCGAACTCTAAACTAGTTAGGGGTGGCAACTTAAACTCGAAGAGTTTGACTATCTGGTCGTTTACAAGAAATGGAATACAAATGCGGATGCACTAGCCGTATTAAAATAAATGAGCCAAATCACAAATGTCACGAGCTAAATGCGAAATGAGCATGTATAAGTATATACAAATATTTGTATATACATTTTCAAACCAAACGTTCCAAAATCGTTCGCGCCAGAGACGCCGTTTCTGATTCTAACGAAGCAACCGATCGTTACAAACTTTTTTCGTATTCGTACACATGCAATATATGTACATATTTTAACACGCTACGACACGCTTATTGTTCACTTTGTATTTATTTTGTAGGTTTATAGGCACACAAGTGGAATTCTGTCTCACTTCTGACCTGAAAGGATGGCTATGAATACCGCAACTTCGCGAACGATGGTTTTCGCGTCTTTTTCCTTCGCTCACTCAATCAATACTCCTCTCCGTTGGCGATATTTGCCACAGAGTCGTATTCGCCTGATGTTGCCACACGTTGCCTACACTAGTTGCATTCAATATTAAGGTAGTACACATATTTTCACCAATCTGTGAACACGAGATCAATCGTTTAAAAAAATACAAAATGTGTGATAGACGCAACCTGTTTTGCTACGTGTGTGGCTTATTTGTGGACAAGTCACATCGCTTGGAGTTAAAAAAGAATCAAGCAGTGGTTGAAGCGTTCAACCACTTGTTTAAATGTTCATACGTTGAAAGTGCTTGGTATGAACCCGAATATGTTTTTTCGTTGTGCTCTACAATGCTGAAGCAATAGAAATCCGGTAAATGTGATAGCCAGATTTTGTCATTTGAGACTCCCATGACTTGGCATTATCAAGCATATCACAAGTCTGAGGACTGTTACTTCTGCCAAACAAACACCGTTGGTCATCACTATAAAACTCGCAATCGCATAAAATATGCTGATGACTGCATCGATACCAACCCCAAAAGAAAAAAAGGGAGCCAACTGTAAACAAACAAGCAAAAACCGGTAAGTTGGGCGAAAAATTCAACTTCTAGCGTAAAAAACACGTCATACTCTTTTCAAATTAACAAAACACTATAAATATTTCGAAAGCGTAAACATTCATCTATCCAAAACCGTTGAGTATTTTCAATTCGATTGAAAAAATTTTTTTTTTGAGTTTTTTAAGAAATCTTTTGAACGAGGTTTCGTGTACTTTTCGACCAGATAAACAATTTGTACTAGGACGCTTCAAAAGTATAAAATCACTGTCGGACAGTGTTACCTACGTTCGCAAACGTTGTAGAGAAAATGGGAAACAAAAAGTGGTTGCACATTGATTTAGCATCTAATCCAGCAGACTTGGTGGTTAGACGACTTCCAGCATACGAATTGATCAACAATTCCTTGCGGTGGCGGGGACCTACCTGGTTACAAGAAGAATACCCTAAATGGCCCACACAAGAAATATACTGCAGTACTCCAGTTGAGGAAAAAAGGGCACGTGAATGCAACAAACGTGAATTATGTCTATATTCTAGACCATTTCTCAGATCTACCGAGAGCTTTGAGAGTGTTATGATACATAATGGGATACTTTCGAAGAACACATCGAAAAACAAGAGCTTCATTTCCAGAAAAGTCATGCTTAATTTAGTACAGTGAAATTAAAGCATCGACATAACGATTGATAAAAATCTGTCAGCAGAGTTATTACGGTGGAGAATCCTGCAAATTGAAGTAAGAAAAATCCGTGGATGCCAAGGCTAGGGCATCTTGTAGCACCGCAGGACTTAGTGTATAACGAGCGCCATCCAATAATTATTCGATGTAACTGCAGGTTGTCCCGTTTAATAATTTTGATTTTCCACCACTTCTCCGTATCCACACAGAATTCACAATTGCCAAGCCTATACAATATACTAAAAACGAACTCGAACCCAACTGATGGGAATTCTCTTGGATTCACGAATACAAGGATAAATTTTGCAAAACTCTTTGACATCAAAAGTTATAGCGGTCGAGGTTGTCGAACTTCTAAAGGATACGTCTATATGTTCGTATGTTTTACGACTGAAGCGGTTCACTTTGAAGCCACTAGCGATCTAAGTACACCGTCTCTTTTAGGCCCACTCGCTAGGTTCGTGATTGTCTGAGCAACACGATCCGTACGATCAGACTTTAAGGCATTTGTGTCTGATGCGCGTGAATAAACCATCTCCCAATATAATCATCAAATGCTTCTTAGGCATTTTACACCCGCCGCTGCTCTTCATAAAAAGCTTTAAACCCCACATTAAAAAGATTGCATCCGAAAACAAGTATACAGTTGAAACTTTCAGGATACTCTTATGTCGTATTGATGCTGCCTCAATTGACAACCACTGACCCCCTCCGAAATGAGCCTTCAGACCTAGAGACGCTCACCCAAGGTCATTCCCTTATTGGTGGGCATCTTTTAGTCCCAACCGAAGTAGACATCCACGAGAATCCTGACCCGATAGTTTACCGGGGACAGAAGTTAAAGGCCCTACATCAAACTTATTGACTTATAAGCGATCGAAAATGGAACTTCTATCAGAGCTAAAAATCGGAGACCTCATAGTCATTAAGAAGGATAATCTACTACCTAACGAATGGAGATTGGGAAGACCTATCGTCGACCTATACCCAGGCTCTGATAGCAGGGTATACGTTGTACAGCAATACCACAAAGTGACACATCACCATACCGATTACAACAATTAGTCCTACTTCACTCTTATCAAGAAGACAGCGAAAATCTTAATACTTGCCAATAAACCTCTCCTACCTAATCATTCCACTTCTCTGCAAACTACGCTATTGCACATCTACTTATTTATTTCACAAGGCGGAATGTGTTGGCTGAGAAATGGGGTGGATTAGAAAACTCAACACACTTTGTATGATTGACGTATGTGTGCAAAACAGTACGTGTATTGCATATCAAACGAATAACTGCATTTGTAGATTATTGAGTTTTTTCGGTAAGTTATATTAAAAAAAGGCAGGGTACAAATATTGCAAAATACGAAATACAAATTGCATATGCAAACAAATATAATGAATCCACTTGTTTGTATGTATTGTGTTATTGTAATTATCCATTAGTTTCGGAATTTTTTGTTCGCATACATCCATATGTACATATATGTGCACACCCGGTTTTGAGAATGGAAAAGTATAATGCAATAATTTATTGCGCTTTGTTTTTCCATCTATAAACCAACAAAATAGCTAGGTTCCAATATGTGTAAGTATGCACTTACATCTTAATAAATAATAAAATAATAAACTCCATTTGAACCCATTGACTTTCTTGTTTAGCCGGACCGCGATATTTGTTCACATTGTTCCAGTGTCGATATTAATCAATAACGATCTTATGCACTGATCCTTGACATTATTCTGCCGATAATAGTCCACATAAGTACATACACTTTGGATTGACGAGTTACTTGATGAGAGTATGATCAAACTGCGAAATAGATTATTATAATATGGCAATACATATTACATTGTTGAAAAACATAAGCTTACTGCAAATTTCGGACTAACAGCTGTCCGCATTTTTAAGAACCAACGCAGTGGTCACGCCTGACAGAGGGGCGCTGGCACTTTCCGACTCAGGGAAGGTCGGGCTAGAAATTGTTTCCTCATTCTACTTTGAACCGCCAACACCGCATTATCGACTACAGCTCAGCCTGCCGTTGTTTACAGTATATTAACTTTTCTTTATATATTAATGGTCACTGTCGGCCTACTCATTACTGGCACTTTCCGACTCAGGAAAGGTCGGGCTAGAAATTTTTGCCTCATTCTCGTTTGAACCGCCAACACCGCAACATCGCCTATAGCTCAGCCTGCCGTTGTTTACAGTATATTAACTTTTTTTTAATATATTAATGGTTATTGTCGGCCTACTCATTAATTTGCATGCAATGTATGTATTTACCTCAAGCCTATAATAAAAGAGATAATACCGCATTTTTTTACTAAAGATCAACATCTTTTCATTTAGTCCACCCCGCTTTTGAACGCTCAAATCACCCACTACACTCCTGTAGTGAACATGGTCCCTCGATACCAAAAACGAAGTGGCTCCTCTATTGCCAAATGAACACAGACTCACAGCGGCCATTTAGACAATAGAGATTTTTTGCAAGAATGGTAGAAAACCAGATTACGACAACGCCGGCAGCTCACACGTCACAGATGTCTCTGCCAAGAATAATGAGAAATGGAGGGTGATAATTTGACAATAACAAAGAATTTGCGAAATCATTGCACGCGGTAGAGAAATGGTAAATATTGATTTTATTTCATTGTAGATTTATAAAAGTTAATAATTTATATATATTTTCAGATTGTGTTGCAAAGCTGCTGGTACGCGATGAGGTGTAGCGAGATTTTGACTGCGTGAAAGGGGCAGGAGGGATTTGATTGAAGATTTCTTAAAGACGCTTGTGATGAGGGTGAGTTGCTAAATCCATTGATGGTTGCGATGGAAGTGCTAAAAATGGGTGAAAAGTAAGGCTAGTAGCAACATTTTTATATTTTTAAATCTGATTTGTGCGCTTTACAGATATTGTCACAGATTGCAGACCAAAGTTGTACAACTTTGAAGGTGGCAATGGATCCAATACCCCAAAGATAGTTGCACCATTACCAAATCAGGTAATATGACTCCATCATGCTTTTGTAATAATATTATAATTAATAAATTATTTTTGATAGCTTCCTCGCCCTCCGAAAGTCTCGGCAAATGGAAAAACTAAAGCTACATATGTAAATCCAAAATAGTGTTAGATGGGCGATTACGAGTAAATTGTTAAGAGAAGTGAATTAGGTGTTTTATAAAAATTAAAGAAACAAATGGGGATTGTTAAACAAATTTTTAAATCAATGCTAGCAAGACAATAATCTAATAAAGTGTAAATAAGTAATAATTTGAAAATTTATCTACGGTCATGTGCTGAAAATCGAACGAATTGCGAAAATTTTTACATCTATAAAGTGTCGTGCATATCGTTTGTTTGAAAACTATTAAATAAGTATCAGTCATGTAATATAAATAGTTTAAAAATGTTTCCCAATTTCAGAACAGATAGATTTTATGATTTGTTTTATGGCCCTGAAAAGAGCCTTTTGGTCTTTGTTTCTCTTTGTTTTGCGGCCCTGAATAGGGTCTTTTGTTAGCATTTGCACATACATATGTGATCTCTTTGTTTATGTGTTTGCGGCCCTGAAAAGGGCTTTTTATTCGCAATATTATTTGGCTGTAAAAAAATTAATTTATATTGCTATACAGGATTAATGGTTGGTTGTTAAAGTTAGCCTTTTCATTCCATCTATGCCTCATACATTTCTGTGCAGATGTCAACTCAGTACAGAGCTCAGTTCATTGCCAAGTTTGTTTGATGCTATTAAAAAAATCCAACGATTTTTAAAGACATGTTAATTATTAGTTAACAGCTTACCCAGCGTTTGCCAAATACTGTTCATATCAAAATGATGCCGAATTAACTAGGTCAGTGTTTTTTGTATAATCTTTTTTTGTGGGCATTTTCAATCAGTACTTTGTTTAATTTCCTTATTTTAAAAAAACATTCTTGCCCTGAAAAATAATTTTTTCACTTTAATATCGCAATCAACATTCGAAGCTTGCTCAATATGTGTTTTTACAAAATTATTTGTAATGAGCAGCCCATCTTCGTTCATTGCTTTAAAAACTGACTCTAGTAGTCGCTTTTCGTCCATCATAGATGAGCTGTGTATATACAGTCCACCCTCGCTCAAATGATTCGCCAAGGAATATGACTGGTCGTCATTTCCCCTAAACGAGGTACTCGGGATGTCGTCTTGCAGTTTATGGCATATATACCCGGCAAAATGTCAGAGGCCAACATACTCCAAATCATCGAATTCAGCTTCTTCAATCGGCCACAACTTTAGCTTAGAATATAAATTCCTGAGAAAAATACCTGTAAAAATAGGCAAACATCAAATACATGTTTTAATCTGTTTTAGAAACATTAAAAATTAATTTAAATTACTGGTAAAAGCTGGTTGTGTCACATTAAAGCGAGCTTTAAGGTCCTCGAACATCATTTTCAATGCTTTATTTGTTTGAATGATTCCCGAGGTAAAAAATATGTTAAGGTAAAATCATAATACGTATTTCATATTTTGGAGCATAATTTGATAGTATACCTTTTTGAAATGTTGGAGGACTTAACCTTCCAATCACCCCTCAATCGCTAGACTGTATGCATGACACCGCTTCCTCGGCTTGTCGTGAAGCAACCTAACGTTCAAAACGTCGAACCAGTCATTAGTCTAAAATTAAAAAAAAAGATTGAAATTCCATTTAAATATTATATACATGATAAATATTTCAATAGTGCCTACAATTTTCAATAATTGGGAGCATTTGCTTCAATTTCGTTTCTGCAAGTGTCCCAAACTAGCTGCCCTTGTCACAGTATGCGAAAACAATTTCGCAGTCGTTTTCACTTTTTGGCGGCGAGGTCCAGTCACCCTCAAATGACTTGCTGAAATCTTATAAAATATTGTCAAATCCTCTGAAGTAATTGACAATAACTCCAAAATGATTTACTCTTTCACAGGTTTCCCATTTATTAAGAAACCTTAATCAAGGAAATGATTTCGCAGCAACTTCAGCATGTGCGGCACGTCGGCAAACACGAAAACTTTTTGGTGATTGAAAACAAACCTAAGAGAACCAGATATGTTATAAAAATAAAATATTTAAATTTAATTGAGTAATCATAGTTGGCCTGCAGTTATGCGTAGGCCTTTAAATATGCTTCTACCTACTAGGTCGCATACTACCGCCACAACATTGTATCCACAATTTTGAGGCTTTTCCAGCATATTACGGAGCAAATCTGATGACATCTTACAGTCAAAATCGAAAAAGACTGGCTGCTTCCATTTAGTCATGAGACCTGAAGAATATAAGAGCATTGTACAATTATTTCTAAACATTTTGTTTTTTATAAAATTACCTCTTAACCTCGCTACTTGCACATAATTTATAGGTGCCAGTGTTGAGTTCGACGAAGTGTCGTAGCAGTATGATTGTCTTACTTTCATTTCATCGAAACTCATTATGCACAATTTCTGTGTCTCGTCCATGTGTGTAGCAGCTCCCAACAAACGAAGCACCGGCTTTATAATACCCCTCGATATATCTAACTTCTGGGACCACCTTTGAAGAGTGCGTACTGATGGAAGCGAAAAATTCTGCCTGTTTCTTCGAACCTTCTTTTAACTTGGCTATTTGCCCTTTGGTAAATATGGAAGCAAGTGTTTCGTCCATATTTTTAATCTCACCTGCCATGGAGTTTAATTGAGATTGCAGCGATGAAATTATCCAAGCATATTTCTTATGCTTTTCGGGCGCAGTTTCAAAGTTTTTCTACAATAAAGATGGACGTTGTTATTTTATGCACATTTATACATTTTTATGTTATTTATTTACGTATATTTCTGCCTCCAAAACTTCGACTCCACGCAGAGTACTATCGTAGTAGGGGAAACTACGGTCTGGTGATACGGCAGCATCAGCATAACCGTCCTTGTGCAGGTTTTCCTTGTTCCAATCATCAAGCAGAACGCCTGCAATAAATCATTGAAATTTACAGTATAACTAGCTGACCCCGCAGGCGTTGAAAAGAAAGAATTTATATTGTGTTGAAAATCATTTATTTGCGATTTTTCTAAATTTTTTCCAATGTAACGCAGCTTGATAAACAACATTTTTTGTTTCTTGTTCCGGAGTGTAAATGTACAGAGAAGATGGTTTTCCAACTCGTGAACACGCCACGTATAGCTGGCCGTGTGAAAAACATGGCATTTCCAGATTTATGCCACACACTTCCAGCGACTGTCCTTGTGACCTGTTGATTGTCATCGCAAATGCAAGTTTCACTGGAAACAGAATACGTTTGAACTGAAATGGCAAATCGTTGGAACTCAACAGAATTCGTCGAATCAAGCATTCTGCCCCCTTGTAAGTCTCTTTCAAAATTCTTGCAACTATCACATTATTCGATAGGTGCGTCGCAATCAGTCGGGTTCCATTACACAGTCTCGTCGCATGAAGATTGCGAAGCATAATAATGACAGATCCAACTTTTAGACGCAAATGATGCGGCGGCATGCCAAGCAAATCCAAAGAATTTAGAAATTCCACTTCGTCTTCATTTTCAATACGATCGATCGATTTTTGGCAACTAAAATTGCGCGTGCACTCAGCCAATCGTAGTTACGATAACTTTGGCCAATGTTCGGATAAACATTCGTGATGAGTTCAGCTTTCGTTGAAGTGAATTGACAAATGGCAGGTGGAATTGATATCAAACCACTGGAAGTATCAACCGGAATTTGCCCAGTTCCAATTCTTAGCAGATCTTTAGAGAAAACTTCTGCGGGGCTATCCTGTTGCAGGAACACTCGCATATTCATAGTCAATCGTATGGTTTCACGTACCGCCACAAATACGATGACTTGAGACATGCCCTTAATTCATCCGCCGCTGTTGATTTCGGAATAACAGGAAGTGTTTGTCGAAAATCGCCTGCTAACAGTATCATTGCGCCACTAAAGCGACGGTTATTATTCCGCAGATCTTTCATTGTTCTGTCAAGTGCTTCTATAGACCGTTTGTGAGCCATTGTGCACTCATCTCATACCATCAGTTTACAATTCTTCAACACTTTTCCCATAGGTGATTGCTTTGAAATGTTGCAAACAGGTGTTTCATTGATTTGCATGTTTAACGGAAGCTTCAGTGCCGAATGTGCCGTTTTTCTACCTTCTAGTAGAGTTGCAGCAATCCCAGTAGATGCGCGAGCCAACGCAATGCCATTTTGAGATCGTATTGTTGCCAAAATCAATGATATCAGGAACGTTTTCCCAGTTCCGCCGGGCGCATCAAGAAAAAATAGTCCACTGTTTCCATCATTGACAGCCTTCGTCAATTCGTCATACGTACTCTTTTGCTGCTCATTCAATAATGGAACATTTCTTTGTACTTGTTGTCCCAAAGTTATTCTGTCGTATGCACGCTCACGTTCCAATTCACGATTCAGTACATCTCTGATTTGACGACTGCGCTTGCATATGCTTCATTGTAGATGTCATCGTTCATTTGCAATTCTGAATTCCATGTTGCCACTCGAATACGATGTAAAATGTCTTCGGCAATGTAATTTTTGTACGTATCCCATAATTGACGCGGATTTGAAGGCTGACATGTCGGAATGGTCATCGCGAAAAGTGTGCGAACTTTAGTGGCATGCGAATTAGCTATCGCATCGTCTATCGTTTGATTCCAGTGATTATCATGTAATTGCTGGCATACTTCTCGAAAAGTTGCACACACCGTATGTATCATTCGCAGTAAGCAATGACTCAAATGAAGTTGAACCGCATACATTAATCAATAGTGTCATACACGTCGACAATATTTATTATTTCGATTAATACATAAGATGATAATTAAAGTTAACTTCAAAAGTAAAGTAATTTGTATTTTATTCAAAAAGATAATTATAAGAATTAAACGATGTATATGTCACGATGGCTACGAACGAACTCCCTCCCCTCAGTTCTAATGTTGCCGGCCGTTTTTATTAGGTAATGTTGCAACTAGCACAGGGTTGCAGAGAATTCAGTTGACAATAGCAACCGAAGGTAGAAGCAATCGTTGTTTTTCGGGTGGATTGTGTCAATTCGTCCTAATGCATTAGTTGAGAACACACCTGGATGTACATCTACTGGTAGGCCTTGCTTTCTGCGTAACCATTTCTTCGGCGATACATTCCATGTATAATATCGAGGCATTTCCGAATACAGCAATGTTCTCGCAAACGGATCACTGGCGAAAGTTGAGAAAAAACTCTTCAATGTTGTTGCTGGTGGTGTTTCCGCTCGCTGTACTGCATTTTCTGGGTTGAAATCCACTCTTGGGCCATTCTCCAAATGAACTGCGAGATGCACAACAGTCGGAAACGCTCATGAATTGCAAAAGAAAATATTCTCCAAAGCGCTTCATTGCAGTTCACGTATCAACTCATTTGATACTTGCTGATCTCATCTCGTTCAAGGCCAATAACCGCCATGTCGCTCCCTTTGGTGACGTATTTGATCGATTTTTCCGAACTGCGACACTCAACATTGATATGAGTTTTGAATGTCTTAGACAATATTGGCGAATATGGTACGATCCATGTGTTATCAACTTCGATATTCACTCCTCTAAATTGAATGCTGAATGCTCTGCCATTGTTCTCTGATGAGCGACGCCGATAGAGTGGATATCCATCATTTCCAGTTTGCGTTTCCGAAAGAAAAGCACGTGAAACATCGTAGCTGTTGTTTGAAAACTCGTGCTGTGACATCGTAACGATTGCGTGCTGATTGACCGCGATTCAATAACTCCGTTATCTGTGGCCATTTTGGATTGCAAGTGAATGTAACAAACAAATCCGGCCGTCCATAATTCCGCACGTATGTAATCGCATCCTGCGAGTACTCGTGCATGTGCCTTAGGCTGCTAATGTATGTCGATGGCAAAATCGTGAGTCGGCCAAGGTTTGTCACATCTTCATCGCTATTGACCGCATCTCGCAAGTGAATATACCCTTCAGATCGAAGCCTGGTCTGATTGAAGCGAATAAAATTGAGTCGTTCTGTCTCCATCGTCACGTACACATCAACTGCATACTGTTGAAATAATCGGCTACATCTCAAGAGATGGTTGTCAATTCCTTCGCGAATCATCAATCGATACGCGTAAAAGTTCATTGCACTGACCTTCCTATTTGTATCGACACCTAAAAGTTAACAAAAATGAAGTTACAATCAAGAGTGTTTGTTTTTCTTTTACTAACCATTGGCAGGATTGATCATGTTGTATCTCAAGTGATATCCATCTTCACCACGGCAGACTTAAACTCGAAGAGTTTGACTATCTGGTCGTTTACAAGAAATGGAATACAAATGCGGATGCACTAGCCGTATTAAAATAAATGAGCCAAATCACAAATGTCACGAGCTAAATGCGAAATGAGCATGTATAAGTATATACAAATATTTGTATATACATTTTCAAACCAAACGTTCCAAAATCGTTCGCGCCAGAGACGCCGTTTCTGATTCTAACGAAGCAACCGATCGTTACAAACTTTTTTCGTATTCGTACACATGCAATATATGTACATATTTTAACACGCTACGAAACGCTTATTGTTCACTTTGTATTTATTTTGTAGGTTTATAGGCACACAAGTGGAATTCTGTCTCACTTCTGACCTGAAAGGATGGCTATGAATATCGCAACTTCGCGAACGATGGTTTTCGCGTCTTTTTCCTTCGCTCACTCAATCAGTACTCCTCTCCGTTGGCGATATTTGCCACAGAGTCGTATTCGCCTGATGTTGCCACACGTTGCCTACACTAGTTGCATTCAATATTAAGGTAGTACACATATTTTCACCAATCTGTGAACACGAGATCAATCGTTTAAAAAAATACAAAATGTGTGATAGACGCAACCTGTTTTGCTACGTGTGTGGCTTATTTGTGGACAAGTCACATCGCTTGGAGTTAAAAAAGAATCAAGCAGTGGTTGAAGCGTTCAACCACTTGTTTAAATGTTCATACGTTGAAAGTGCTTGGTATGAACCCGAATATGTTTTTTCGTTGTGCTCTACAATGCTGAAGCAATAGAAATACGGTAAATGTGATAGCCAGATTTTGTCATTTGAGACTCCCATGACTTGGCATTATCAAGCATATCACAAGTCTGAGGACTGTTACTTCTGCCAAACAAACACCGTTGGTCATCACTATAAAACTCGCAATCGCATAAAATATGCTGATGACTGCATCGATACCAACCCCAAAAGAAAAAAAGGGAGCCAACTGTAAACAAACAAGCAAAAACAGGTAAGTTGGGCGAAAAATTCAACTTCTAGCGTAAAAAACACGTCATACTCTTTTCAAATTAACAAAACACTATAAATATTTCGAAAGCGTAAACATTCATCTATCCAAAACCGTTGAGTATTTTCAATTCGATTGAAAAAAAATTTTTTTTGAGTTTTTTAAGACGAAAAAACTAAAAAAAAAAACAGTTTTTTGACTTTAAAAGTAGATTTTGGGGTGCTAGAAATCTTTTGAACGAGGTTTCGTGTACTTTTCGACCAGATAAACAATTTGTACTAGGACGCTTCAAAAGTATAAAATCACTGTCGGACAGTGTTACCTACGTTCACAAACGTTGTAGAGAAAATGGGAAACAAAAAGTGGATGCACATTGATTTAGCATCTAATCCAGCAGACTTGGTGGTTAGACGACTTCCAGCATACGAATTGATCAACAATTCCTTGCGGTGGCGGGGACCTACCTGGTTACAAGAAGAATACCCTAAATGGCCCACACAAGAAATATACTGCAGTACTCCAGTTGAGGAAAAAAGGGCACGTGAATGCAACAAACGTGAATTATGTCTATATTCTAGACCATTTCTCAGATCTACCGAGAGCTTTGAGAGTGTTATGATACATAATGGGATACTTTCGAAGAACACATCGAAAAACAAGAGCTTCATTTCCAGAAAAGTCATGCTTAATTTAGTACAGTGAAATTAAAGCATCGACATAACGATTGATAAAAATCTGTCAGCAGAGTTATTACGGTGGAGAATCCTGCAAATTGAAGTAAGAAAAATCCGTGGATGCCAAGGCTAGGGCATCTTGTAGCACCGCAGGACTTAGTGTATAACGAGCGCCATCCAATAATTATTCGATGTAACTGCAGGTTGTCCCGTTTAATAATTTTGATTTTCCACCACTTCTCCGTATCCACACAGAATTCACAATTGCCAAGCCTATACAATATACTAAAAACGAACTCGAACCCAACTGATGGGAATTCTCTTGGATTCACGAATACAAGGATAAATTTTGCAAAACTCTTTGACATCAAAAGTTATAGCGGCCGAGGTTGTCGAACTTCTAAAGGATACGTCTATATGTTCGTATGTTTTACGACTGAAGCGGTTCACTTTGAAGCCACTAGCGATCTAAGTACACCGTCTCTTTTAGGCCCCGATCAGACTTTAAGGCATTTGTGTCTGATGCGCGTGAATAAACCATCTCCCAATATAATCATCAAATGCTTCTTAGGCATTTTACACCCGCCGCTGCTCTTCATAAAAAGCTTTAAACCCCACATTAAAAAGATTGCATCCGAAAACAAGTATACAGTTGAAACTTTCAGGATACTCTTATGTCGTATTGATGCTGCCTCAATTGACAACCACTGACCCCCTCCGAAATGAGCTTTCAGACCTAGAGACGCTCACCCAAGGTCATTCCCTTATTGGTGGGCATCTTTTAGTCCCAACCGAAGTAGACATCCACGAGAATCCTGACCCGATAGTTTACCGGGGACAGAAGTTAACCCATTAACGACGTATGTTACATACATGTAACGCGAGCATACCGTTTGAATTTAGACAAATAAAAAACAAAATTGAATTACACTTAAGTTTTAAGACATGAAAATGTCTTTGAGAGGAGTGCTTTAATCGTTTTGTGGCATTGGTAGATCAGTTTATCAAAACAAGTGGAATGAAGCAGTCGCGTTACTTTCGTGTGTTCAGTGAAGCTCAAAAAAACACCAAATGGCAAACAGAAGGAGGTAAGTATTCGTTTTTTTGAACTTGCGTAATTACAACTGTTAAGTTTTTTATATAGTGATGTTTTGTTAAATTCAGGCAATATTTTATGCTAAAAAGTTTTCGATTTTCATGCCTTAAATTTGAATAGCCAGGCATAAACTGAAGGCGTTACATATACTTATGTAACATCAGTCTTAACACCGAAGAGTAGCGTATCACCGTTTGTATTACGTTGTGTTTGTTTTTATTCAAATTTTATTAGAGAATTGATGTCTGTACAAGATGCGATGCAATTTCTAGAATCATTAGATTCAGATGATGAGGATATTGTCAAACTGTTTTGTGAACCACCAGAGGAGGAGGAACTTTCGGGAGAAGACTCAGCTGATGAAGACGATGCTGGTCAATTACACAATTTACCACGAAAGCAACTAATGGATCCATGTGAATTAGTTTGTCGGTCGGGAGACAATAATATACTCTCTGATAGACTTCCAGAAGAGGAATTCAGTGCGTTATTAACAGATGTTGTTAATAACTCGTACACAAATATACACACTAGTCTTTTAGAATCCACACCCTCAACTACAATGCATAGTACTCCAGAAACTTCGAAAAAAGCAAAGTCCTTAGAGGATGTAAGTAGTCCACGTTCCCTTGCTAACCTGCAACCAACGCCATTCGCCTCTGAAGAGTCTGCGCCAAAAACACCGGAAAAAGAGGTAGTATTTATTGACATAACACCACAAAAGCTGGAAGTACGAGGCCCGAAAAGAGCAAATATATCCAGACCAAGCATTCCCCGTGCGAATAAGAAAATGAAAACAAGTGATATGGTGTGGCTTGATGCTGAAGAAGGAACAGGTGCTAGACTAGCATTTCCAGATGCTGACTACACTGATTGCTGTAATTTACGACCATATCAACAATTTGAAAAATTTTACAGCGAAGATGTTTTAGAACTTATTTGTGAAGAAACAAACAAATACGCTGTCTTAAATGATGTACCAAATCCAAATGTGACCGTAACTGAAATGAAAGTCGTAATAGGAGTTATGTTGGTCACTGGTTATACGTCCCGACCGACCAAAAGAGATTACTGGTCAAACGATAAAGATTTGTTTTGCGCTATGGTGTCAGATGCAATAAGACGTGATAGGTTTGAACTAATACTTCGCTACCTTCATTTTGCTGATGCTGGTTGTTATTCTTCTGACGACAAAATCTGGAAATTGCGACCACTTACAGATGCTCTGAAAAAAAAGTTTTTGAAAAATTTCAAGCCAGAACCCGATTTATCATACGACGAGTCTATGGTGGAATACTATGGACGTCATGGATGCAAACAATTTATTCGTGGAAAGCCATTACGTTTTGGATATAAGATGTGGTGTTTAAACACACCTCTTGGCTACCTCATAAATTTCGAAATGTATCAAGGGAACAATCCGCGCACAAACCCAGAATATCCACCAAAATATGGAAAAAATGCTTCGCCATTATTTTCGATGATTGATGATTTCGATGATGATACAAAGCAACTTCCTTTCGCTTTTTATTTTGATAATTTATTCACCTCAATTGGAATGTTGCTTGGATTGAAACAACGTGGTTACTATGGTACCGGAACTCTTAGGGAAAATATGTTGCCAAAATTATGCCCATTACCTAACAAAAAAGATTTGAAAAAGAAAGAGCGTGGGTTTGTTGTGAATAAAAAATTGAATGTGCGGACATTTATATTACTAAATGGGACGATAATTCGGTAGTGACTATCGCTTCCACCATTTTTGGAAAAAATCCAATTAGCAAAGTGAGTAGGTATTCTAGAGTTGAGAAGAGAATAATTAATATACATACCTCGTCCGTATGCAGTCTCTCGATACAATGCTAGTATGGGTGGAGTTGACAGAATGGACCAAAACGTAAATGCCTACCGCATCGAAGCCAGAGGAAAAAAATGGTGGTTCTCAATTTTCACCTGGCTTATCGATGTTTCTGTTCAAAATGCTTGGCTGTTACACCGCAAATCCGGCTCAGCGCTCTCTCAACTTCAATTCCGTCGAGCTATAGCAGAACATTATTGTTTGACTCTGGGTGTACCAAAGCCACCGAGTGGTTTTCGAAACCCAAAAACTCGAGAAGAATCTCAATGTTCTCGTTATGATTGTTACAACCACTTCATTTCGGTTATACCAAATAACAAACGGCGCAGATGTCAAGGGAGTGGCTGCACCTCCAGCGTAACAACTTGTTGCGAAAAATGTAATGTGGGCTTATGTGTTAAGTGTTTCAAAAATTATCATTTTTTTTCTTTATAAACATTATATTTTTTGCCTTTTTATCTTACATGAAATACATATATGTTGTCATTACAAGTGAACTTGAAATTTCGTTTATTATTAACTTTATTTTTATCGACATAGGCGAACTTTGAACTTTTTTCAAATTCAAATTTTTGTATCGTTTTATGTAGTACTTTGTAATATGAAATATTTTCCCTTTCCTTTTTGTTATTATAATAAAAATGACATCACTATCTTAAGAAAACCTCACTTGATTACTCAATTTTATTTCATATACCATATCCGGCCTGTTGTTACATGTATGCAACAGGTGGCCCCACCCACATCGGCGTAAGTTTTTCTTTTTTTCACTTACACATGCCTTTCTATGCTCTATCCTAGCCTACTCTACAAATTTCAGATCTCTCCTTAGAAATTTAGGGTCTCGTCGTTAATGGGTTAAAGGCCCTACATCAAACTTATTGACTTATAAGCGATCGAAAATGGAACTTCTACCAGAGCTAAAAATCGGAGACCTCATAGTCATTAAGAAGGATAATCTACTACCTAACGAATGGAGATTGGGAAGACCTATCGTCGACCTATACCCAGGCTCTGATAGCAGGGTATACGTTGTACAGCAATACCACAAAGTGACACATCACCATACCGATTACAAAAATTAGTCCTACTTCACTCTTATCAAGAAGACAGCGAAAATCTTAATACTTGCCAATAAACCTCTCCTACCTAATCATTCCACTTCTCTGCAAACTACGCTATTGCACATCTACTTATTTATTTCACAAGACGGAATGTGTTGGCTGAGAAATGGGGTGGATTAGAAAACTCAACACACTTTGTATGATTGACGTATGTGTGCAAAACAGTACGTGTATTGCATATCAAACGAATAACTGTATTTGTAGATTATTGAGTTTTTTCGGTAAGTTATATTAAAAAAGGCAGGGTACAAATATTGCAAAATACGAAATACAAATTGCATATGCAAACAAATATAATGAATCCACTTGTTTGTATGTATTGTGTTATTGTAATTATCCATTAGTTTCGGAATTTTTTGTTCGCATACATCCATATGTACATATATGTGCACACCCGGTTTTGAGAATGGAAAAGTATAATGCAATAATTTATTGCGCTTTGTTTTTCCATCTATAACATCAACAAAATAGCTAGGTTCCAATATGTGTAAGTATGCACTTACATCTTAATAAATAATAAAATAATAAACTCCTATTGTTACATTTGAACCCATTGACTTTCTTGTTTAGCCGGACCGCGATATTTGTTCACATTGTTCCAGTGTCGATATTAATCAATAACGATCTTATGCACTGATCCTTGACATTACTCTGCCGATAATAGTCCACATAAGTACATACACTTTGGATTGACGAGTTACTTGATGAGAGTATGATCAAACTGCGAAATAGATTATTATAATATGGCAATACATATTACATTGTTGAAAAACATAAGCTTACTGCAAATTTCGGACTAACAGCTGTCCGCATTTTTAAGAACCAACGCAGTGGTCACGCCTGACAGAGGGGCGCTGGCACTTTCCGACTCAGGGAAGGTCGGGCTAGAAATTGTTTCCTCATTCTACTTTGAACCGCCAACACCGCAACATCGACTACAGCTCAGCCTGCCGTTGTTTACAGTATATTAACTTTTCTTTATATATTAATGGTCACTGTCGGCCTACTCATTACTGGCACTTTCCGACTCAGGAAAGGTCGGGCTAGAAATGTTTGCCTCATTCTCGTTTGAACCGCCAACACCGCAACATCGCCTATAGCTCAGCCTGCCGTTGTTTACAGTATATTAACTTTTTTTTAATATATTAATGGTTATTGTCGGCCTACTCATTAATTTGCATGCAATGTATGTATTTACCTCAAGCCTATAATAAAAGAGATAATACCGCATTTTTTTACTAGAGATCAACATCTTTTCATTTAGTCCACCCCGCTTTTGAACGCTCAAATCACCCACTACACTCCTGTAGTGAACATGGTCCCTCGATACCAAAAACGAAGTGGCTCCTCTACTGCCAAGTGAACACAGGCTCACAGCGGCCATTTAGACAATAGAGATTTTTTGCAAGAATGATAGAAAACGAGATTACGACAACGCCGGCAGCTCACACGTCACAGATGTCTCTGCCAAGAATAATGAGAAATGGAGGGTGATAATTTGACAATAACAAAGAATTTGCGAAATCATTGCACGCGGTAGAGAAATGGTAAATATTGATTTTATTTCATTGTAGATTTATAAAAGTTAATAATTTATATATGTATATTTTCAGATTGTGTTGCAAAGCTGCTGGTACGCGATGAGGTGTAGCGAGATTTTGACTGCGTGAAAGGGGCAGGAGGGATTTGATTGAAGATTTCTTAAAGACGCTTGTGATGAGGGTGAGTTGCTAAATCCATTGATGGTTGCGATGGAAGTGCTAAAAATGAGTGAAAAGTAAGGCTAGTAGCAACATTTTTATATTTTTAAATCTGATTTGTGCGCTTTACAGATATTGTCACAGATTGCAGACCAAAGTTGTACAACTTTGAAGGTGGCAATGGATCCAATACCCCAAAGATAGTTGCACCATTACCAAATCAGGTAATATGACTCCATCATGCTTTTGTAATAATATTATAATTAATAAATTATTTTTGATAGCTTCCTCGCCCTCCGAAAGTCTCGGCAAATGGAAAAACTAAAGCTACATATGTAAATCCAAAATAGTGTTAGGTGGGCGATTACGAGTAAATTGTTAAGAGAAGTGAATTAGGTGTTTTATAAAAATTAAAGAAACAAATGGGGATTGTTAAACAAATTTTTAAATCAATGCTAGCAAGACAATAATCTAATAAAGTGTAAATAAGTAATAATTTGAAAATTTATCTACGGTCATGTGCTGAAAATCGAACGAATTGCGAAAATTTTTACATCTATAAAGTGTCGTGCATATCGTTTGTTTGAAAACTATTAAATAAGTATCAGTCATGTAATATAAATAGTTTAAAAATGTTTCCCAATTTCAGAACAGATAGATTTTATGATTTGTTTTATGGCCCTGAAAAGAGCCTTTTGGTCTTTGTTTCTCTTTGTTTTGCGGCCCTGAATAGGGTCTTTTGTTAGCATTTGCACATACATATGTGATCTCTTTGTTTATGTGTTTGCGGCCCTGAAAAGGGCTTTTTATTCGCAATATTATTTGGCTGTAAAAAAATTAATTTATATTGCTATACAGGATTAATGGTTGGTTGTTAAAGTTAGCCTTTTCATTCCATCTATGCCTCATACATTTCTGTGCAGATGTCAACTCAGTACAGAGCTCAGTTCATTGCCAAGTTTGTTTGATGCTATTAAAAAAATCAAACGATTTTTAAAGACATGTTAATTATTAGTTAACAGCTTACCCAGCGTTTGCCAAATACTGTTCATATCAAAATGATGCCGAATTAACTAGGTCAGTGTTTTTTGTATAATCTTTTTTGTGGGCATTTTCAATCAGTACTTTGTTTAATTTCCTTATTTTAAAAAAACATTCTTGCCCTGAAAAATAATTTTTTCACTTTAATATCGCAACGAACATTCGAAGCTTGCTCAATATGTGTTTTTACAAAATTATTTGTAATGAGCAGCCCATCTTCGTTCATTGCTTTAAAAACTGACTCTAGTAGTCGCTTTTCGTCCATCATAGATGAGCTGGGTATATACAGTCCACCCTCGCTCAAATGATTCGCCAAGGAATATGACTGGTCGTCATTTCCCCTAAACGAGGTGCTCGGGATGTCGTCTTGCAGTTTATGGCATATATACCCGGCAAAATGTCAGAGGCCAACATACTCCAAATCATCGAATTCAGCTTCTTCAATCGGCCACAACTTTAGCTTAGAATATAAATTCCTGAGAAAAATACCTGTAAAAATAGGCAAACATCAAATACATGTTTTAATCTGTTTTAGAAACATTAAAAATTAATTTAAATTACTGGTAAAAGCTGGTTGTGTCACATTAAAGCGAGCTTTAAGGTCTTCGAACATCATTTTCAATGCTTTATTTGTTTGAATGATTCCCGAGGTAAAAAATATGTTAAGGTAAAATCATAATACGTATTTCATATTTTGGAGCATAATTTGTTAGTATACCTTTTTGAAATGTTGGAGGACTTAACCTTCCAATCACCCCTCAATCGCTAGACTGTATGCATGACACCGCTTCCTCGGCTTGTCGTGAAGTAACCTAACGTTCAAAACGTCGAACCAGTCATTAGTCTAAAATTAAAAAAAAAGATTGAAATTCCATTTAAATATTATATACATGATAAATATTTCAATAGTGCCTACAATTTTCAATAATTGGGAGCATTTGCTTCAATTTCGTTTCTGCAAGTGTCCCAAACTAGCTGCCCTTGTCACAGTATGCGAAAACAATTTCGCAGTCGTTTTCACTTTTTGGCGGCGAGGTCCAGTCACCCTCAAATGACTTGCTGAAATCTTATAAAATATTGTCAAATCCTCTGAAGTAATTGACAATAACTCCAAAATGATTTCCTCTTTCACAGGTTTCCCATTTATTAAGAAACCTTAATCAAGGAAATGATTTCGCAGCAACTTCAGCATGTGCGGCACGTCGGCAAACACGAAAACTTTTTGGTGATTGAAAACAAACCTAAGAGAACCAGATATGTTATAAAAATAAAATATTTAAATTTAATTGAGTAATCATAGTTGGCCTGCAGTTATGCGTAGGCCTTTAAATATGCTTCTACCTACTAGGTCGCATACTACCGCCACAACATTGTATCCACAATTTTGAGGCTTTTCCAGCATATTACGGAGCAAATCTGATGACATCTTACAGTCAAAATCGAAAAAGACTGGCTGCTTCCATTTAGTCATGAGACCTGAAGAATATAAGAGCATTGTACAATTATTTCTAAACATTTTGTTTTTTATAAAATTACCTCTTAACCTCGCTACTTGCACATAATTTATAGGTGCCAGTGTTGAGTTCGACGAAGTGTCGTAGCAGTATGATTGTCTTACTTTCATTTCATCGAAACTCATTATGCACAATTTCTGTGTCTCGTCCATGTGTGTAGCAGCTCCCAACAAACGAAGCACCGGCTTTATAATACCCCTCGATATATCTAACTTCTGGGACCACCTTTGAAGAGTGCGTACTGATGGAAGCGAAAAATTCTGCCTATTTCTTCGAACCTTCTATTAACTTGGCTATTTGCCCTTTGGTAAATATGGAAGCAAGTGTTTCGTCCATATTTTTAATCTCACCTGCCATGGAGTTTAATTGAGATTGCAGCGATGAAATTATCCAAGCATATTTCTTATGCTTTTCGGGCGCAGTTTCAAAGTTTTTCTACAATAAAGATGGACGTTGTTATTTTATGCACATTTATACATTTTTATGTTATTTATTTACGTATATTTCTGCCTCCAAAACTTCGACTCCACGCAGAGTACTATCGTAGTAGGGGAAACTACGGTCTGGTGATACGGCAGCATCAGCATAACCGTCCTTGTGCAGGTTTTCCTTGTTCCAATCATCAAGCAGAACGCCTGCAATAAATCATTGAAATTTACAGTATAACTAGCTGACCCCGCAGGCGTTGAAAAGAAAGAATTTATATTGTGTTGAAAATCATTTATTTGCGATTTTTCTAAATTTTTTCCTATGTAACGCAGCTTGATAAACAACATTTTTTGTTTCTTGTTCCGGAGTGTAAATGTACAGAGAAGATGGTTTTCCAACTCGTGAACACGCCACGTATAGCTGGCCGTGTGAAAAACATGGCATTTCCAGATTTATGCCACCCACTTCCAGCGACTGTCCTTGTGACCTGTTGATTGTCATCGCAAATGCAAGTTTCACTGGAAACAGAATACGTTTGAACTGAAATGGCAAATCGTTGGAACTCAACAGAATTCGTCGAATCAAGCATTCTGCCCCCTTGTAAGTCTCTTTCAAAATTCTTGCAACTATCACATTATTCGATAGGTGCGTCGCAATCAGTCGGGTTCCATTACACAGTCTCGTCGCATGAAGATTGCGAAGCATAATAATGACAGATCCAACTTTTAGACGCAAATGATGCGGCGGCATGCCAAGCAAATCCAAAGAATTTAGAAATTCCACTTCGTCTTCATTTTCAATACGATCGATCGATTTTTGGCAACTAAAATTGCGCGTGCACTCAGCCAATCGTAGTTACGATAACTTTGGCCAATGTTCGGATAAACATTCGTGATGAGTTCAGCTTTCGTTGAAGGGAATTGACAAATGGCAGGTGGAATTGATATCAAACCACTGGAAGTATCAACCGGAATTTGCCCAGTTCCATTTCTTAGCAGATCTTTAGAGAAAACTTCTGCGGGGCTATCCTGTTGCAGGAACACTCGCATATTCATAGTCAATCGTATGGTTTCACGTACCGCCACAAATACGATGACTTGAGACATGCCTTCAATTCATCCGCCGCTGTTGATTTCGGAATAACAGGAAGTGTTTGTCGAAAATCGCCTGCTAACAGTATCATTGCGCCACTAAAGCGACGGTTATTATTCCGCAGATCTTTCATTGTTCTGTCAAGTGCTTCTATAGACCGGTTGTGAGCCATTGTGCACTCATCTCATACCATCAGTTTACAATTCTTCAACACTTTTCCCATAGATGATTGCTTTGAAATGTGGCAAACAGGTGTTTCATTGATTTGCATGTTTAACGGAAGCTTCAGTGCCGAATGTGCCGTTTTTCTACCTTCTAGTAGAGTTGCAGCAATCCCAGTAGATGCGCGAGCCAACGCAATGCCATTTTGAGATCGTATTGTTGCCAAAATCAATGATATCAGGAACGTTTTCCCAAATCCGCCGGGCCCATCAAGAAAAAATAGTCCACCGTTTCCATCATTGACAGCCTTCGTCAATTCGTCATACGTACTCTTTTGCTGCTCATTCAATAATGGAACATTTCTTTGTACTTGTTGTTCCAAAGTTATTCTGTCGTATGCACGCTCACGTTCCAATTCACGATTCAGTACATCTCTGATTTGACGACTGCGCTTGCATATGCTTCATTGTAGATGTCATCGTTCATTTGCAATTCTGAATTCCATGTTGCCACTCGAATACGATGTAAAATGTCTTCGGCAATGTAATTTTTGTACGTATCCCATAATTGACGCGGATTTGAAGGCTGACATGTCGGAATGATCATCGCGAAAAGTGTGCGAACTTTAGTGGCATGCAAATTAGCTATCGCATCGTCTATCGTTTGATTCCAGTGATTATCATGTAATTGCTGGCATACTTCTCGAAAAGTTGCACACACCGTATGTATCATTCGCAGTAAGCAATGACTCAAATGAAGTTGAACCGCATACATTAATCAATAGCAACCGAAGGTAGAAGCAATCGTTGTTTTTCGGGTGGATTGTGTCAATTCGTCCTAATGCATTAGTTGAGAACACACCTGGATGTACATCTACTGGTTGGCCTTGCTTTCTGCGTAACCATTTCTTCGGCGATACATTCCATGTATAATATCGAGGCATTTCCGAATACAGCAATGTTCTCGCAAACGGATCACTGGCGAAAGTTGAGAAAAAACTCTTCAATGTTGTTGCTGGTGGTGTTTCCGCTCGCTGTACTGCATTTTCTGGGTTGAAATCCACTCTTGGGCCATTCTCCAAATGAACTGCGAGATGCACAACAGTCGGAAAACGCTCATGAATTGCAAAAGAAAATATTCTCCAAAGCGCTTCATTGCAGTTCACGTATCAACTCATTTGATACTTGCTGATCTCATCTCGTTCAAGGCCAATAACCGCCATGTCGCTCCCTTTGGTGACGTATTTGATCGATTTTTCCGAACTGCGACACTCAACATTGATATGAGTTTTGAATGTCTTAGACAATATTGGCGAATATGGTACGATCCATGTGTTATCAACTTCGATATTCACTCCTCTAAATTGAATGCTGAATGCTCTGCCATTGTTCTCTGATGAGCGACGCCGATAGAGTGGATATCCATCATTTCCAGTTTGCGTTTCCGAAAGAAAAGCACGTGAAACATCGTAGCTGTTGTTTGAAAACTCGTGCTGTGACATCGTAACGATTGCGTGCTGATTGACCGCGATTCAATAACTCCGTTATCTGTGGCCATTTTGGATTGCAAGTGAATGTAACAAACAAATCCGGCCGTCCATAATTCCGCACGTATGTAATCGCATCCTGCGAGTACTCGTGCATGTGCCTTAGGCTGCTAATGTATGTCGATGGCAAAATCGTGAGTCGGCCAAGGTTTGTCACATCTTCATCGCTATTGACCGCATCTCGCAAGTGAATATACCCTTCAGATCGAAGCCTGGTCTGATTGAAGCGAATAAAATTGAGTCGTTCTGTCTCCATCGTCACGTACACATCAACTGCATACTGTTGAAATAATCGGCTACATCTCAAGAGATGGTTGTCAATTCCTTCGCGAATCATCAATCGATACGCGTAAAAGTTCATTGCACTGACCTTCCTATTTGTATCGACACCTAAAAGTTAACAAAAATGAAGTTACAATCAAGAGTGTTTGTTTTTCTTTTACTAACCATTGGCAGGATTGATCATGTTGTATCTCAAGTGATATCCATCTTCACCACGGCAGAACATAAGCGGATATTGTAGTGCGTCATACGATCGATGAGTTTCACTGATTCGCTCTAATGCATCTCCAGCTCGACGTTTAATACCAATATCACGGGATTCTAAATTATCTCCAACAACAACAATTGATATTTCATCGGCCGTCGGTACATTATATTGCCGTTCATGAGTGCCTGCTGGTCGTTTGTCCGCTTTTATGACGATTCTGTGATCATCAGATGGCATCCTTTCTAACGAATTTTTGAATAATCGAATTAGTTCGTTGTGTTCATGCAACATTTCTTGCAATTGCTGCACAATTTCTGTCTTCATCGCATTGAAAATTGTACGACGTCGATTCACTTCTTCATTTGAATCTCCAAGGAAATATATTTGGAGTTATTTGTGATCTTGATCAGGATGCGGCAACAGCGGTCCAGCAAGATGATAAATTTGCCCGTGAATCTGTATAGCTGCTGACAAATATGTTAATTTCTGTATTTTATTGGCGAGATAATAAGTGTTAGATTGTTGGTGAACTAACCGTGAATGTAGGATTGTAATTATGTTCATTCACAATTTTCCCACCAAACGACATCATTTGAAAACAATCGTTATACATCTTGGATTTTTCAATCTGTAATTGATCACTTTGTATGAAACACACATAAAGTTTTCACGGAATAATTTTCAATAATTTACCTTTTGAATAGCCGATATAAAGAACGCAAACGACCGAAATTGAACGATTCAAATAATTTACAAATCCGCTGAAGAAATAGCACAAATAAGTTCCAATGGAAATGAGGTTAGGTATTCACCATCAAACGAAAATAATGAACTCACTTTTTTTGTTTGAAATGTCAATAATTTCACTCAATAACTGATGATCCACAGATTTAAAATCAAATATTTCGTGAATGTAAACAATTTAACAATTTAATGTAATGAATTTAACTCGAGAAATCAATGAAAATTTGGAAAATTGTCAGAAAGTCAATTCACCGTGTCCGCACTGTTCGAATAAACAAATCACAAAGAACAAACAATATACGTGCAACACCACGCACATACAAAAAAATGAGAACAAAAAGTTAGATTAGGTTTTTTAATTTTCGATTTTTCCGAATTTTCGGACTTTCCGAATGTTTTGAGATCGATAGATTTTCTAGAAACAGTTGGGGGAAAACAATTTGAAAGAATAAAAGTTTTGTATGGAAAAAAGTCCTTTTGGGAATTTTTAAATTTTCCGACTTTTCTTCAGGAAAAGTACACGGTTTTTTATTTCTAAACCTTCCCAGATCCACAACAAACAACCTCTGAAAATTCCATCAAGATTGGTCCAGCCGTGCTCGAGCCTTAGCGTCACTAACAAACAAACATTCATTTTTATATATACAGATTTGTAAATATAATAAATTTTTGAACTCTTCCACGATAAACACCTCTTCCTAAGGCTGAAACGGATCTTCGGATCTGTTGTCAAAAATTGTCGGTACCGCTCCGAGCTTGCGCATGCGACGTCCAGTAAATCCTAACACTTGCATTAGCACTTTATTCAAATCAACACTGGAACTTCATAAAATTTTCATAATCGCTGCCCGTGAAATGCTTTTCGCAAATTGCGCTGTAATAAAAATTGAATTGCCAACAAAAGTTCACCTAATTTTTGGCCACAGCGGCATTAGCGGGAAAAGTGAAAAAACTGAACTTCCTATCTTTATTTTTGCTGTTGCTTGGACAATTCAAAACACAACACTTCATTTTCTCTATTTTGAAAATAATTTAATACAAATATTTCAAAATTAATGTTTAGCATAAACAAAACGCAGCACAATCTATATTTCCTATTCTGCGTTCGTAAACAAACCCTCAGAACATCTTGTTACGCCAATCTGTCAAACGAAGCAAATATGAAGTAACGGAAGTGCTTTTGTCGCCACCTTCTTTTCTCTGCATCGTAGAGTTTTTTCTCTTTCCGGCACGGCAGTAGCAGAGTGGGATCAGTGACAGCAAGTCATTTTTGACATTAAGTGCGGTTTTGGTAGCGAAAAGAAGTAAAACGAAAATAATTTGAAAAAAATGGTAAAGTAAAACGTGAACCAAATGTAAAGCAAACTAAAACACAGTGAAAAAAGCAATCGATGCTCGAAAATATAGGTAAAGAAAATTAAAAAACAATTAATAAAAAGTGAAAAAGTCAGTTAAGAGCGAAACCAAAACTCACAAAGGACGGTACAGAGCGCAAAATCGTAAAATTAACTCAAATTTTAACTCCAATCCAAATTAGAAAAGTGAAAATAAACAAACAAAAACAACAGTGCTTACTAAATTCCGATGCGGAAATTGATCAAATAAAATAGAAAAAAGTAAGCTACTAAAAAAAAAAACACAATCAAAAATTAAAAAGGAAAGTGAAAAGTTTTGCAGAAATTGATAAAATCAAAGTAAGCACATAAGCATATGGAAATGTAAGTAGAACAGTAGTAGCATTCTCAAGTCACCCTAAAATATATGTATGTATATACTTCAACTCGATGTGATATTCGCTTTTTTCCCGCTACTAAGACTTCTCATACATACATACGTACACATATGCGAACCTCTCTCAATACGCATATCGCACACAATTTGCGCTATCTCTCTATCTTTATGCACATTTGTCTGCGTACTTACGTACTTAAACATATAATGCACTCAAAAGCGCTCAGGCAAGGAAACGAAAAAATTTTTTCTCAAATAAAAAAACAAACAAAAAACACAAGTGGCGGAGTCTAATCCGGACTCCACGCAAAACCGCAACCAATAAACCTAGTTACACTAAACAAAAGCTACCATAATCGGAATTAATAAAAGTAAAATTTGTATTTAATTCAAAATAAGAATAAAATAAGTTTAACAAAAGTATTTATTAAACCCAACTGCCGATCTGGAATCCATATTCTTCATAATGGAAGAAAAATCTACTAAATCAAAAGCAACAAAAAGAACTCAAATGGATACACTAATCCAAGAGATTATTTTCAAGAGCAACGGATTTGAAATCCTTCTTAATGCCAAATTTGAGAGCTTGACAAGAGTTAGGACTACTTATTACAGACATATGAAACAGTATTTTTCGAAGTAAAGGACTCAGATGTCAGTAGCTGGATTGAGAATAAATATAACAAATGCTTAGAGCTGCAAAGCTCAAATGCCTTAAAAGCCCGGAAATCGAGATACGAAAATTCCAGAAAATTGGTTGATAATCAACTTAAGATGCTTTTTAATATTCAGTCAATCTTCTCAGAAAATGGGGAGCAGCTTCAAAAAATTCAAAACACAAATGAACAATCGCATCTCCATACTCAAAGCATAGGGAATATCCACATGTGACTGCCATCCAATACTAGTATACCCATGCTCCTCCAGCTTCCGAGAGAAACACCTTCTTTGTGGGAGCAATTCCTAAGCTCTTGGAAAGAACTGTCACTCTGGTCAGAAATGAACAAATTTATGGCGAGCCCCTATGAGGTAGTTGAACGGCTCGGTACCTATCGGCCAAGCAAATCAAGACCTTATTAACGTAATTTCACTAATGTCCAGCCGAAATTCGGCATTCGTAAATAAAAATCGAGCTCAGACTTTCCACACTGAGTCAGCTAAACCATTTGCTTGTCACTTATGCAACTCAAACCACGCATTGAAATTGTGCGTAAAGTTCAAAGACCTCTCAGTGCCTGTGCGTCAAATTTGTTAAGGAACACCACTATTGTGAAAATTGTCTCTCATATTTGCACTTAAAGACTGAATGCCACAGCAATTTTTTTGTGTGTTTATTGCCAGAGATGACATCACTCGCTACTTCATTTCCAACCTAGACCTCAGACCTGAAAGCTCAATTTCTGACTCCCAAAGAGCCAAAGCTCAAGTGGAAACTCCAGTGTGAATAGACGACGAAATACCGTCTACCTCTACGAGCATCACACACTCTCAAGGCAATCAGAGCCCAGCGCAACAAAAAGTGAAGAAGGTGTCAGCTCACTTTTCAAGCAGCAATGGAACTGCTTTACTTCCAGCAGCAATGGAATTCGCTAGGGAAGCTCACAAAATTATAGCACTGATTGATCAAGGTTCGCAAACAACTTTCATTGAGTCAAAAACTCGAAAAGTCCTTGATTTTCCAGGACAGACTCTCATTGCGAAATCTGTGGAATATGAGGTTTTGTGGGGCAAATCTTAAAATAGTCCTGCGAACTAACCCTTTGTTCGGCTGACTTGAAGCAAAAAATAAAAACACGAGCAATTATTTATTTCCGCAAATACTTCAGTAAGGCCTGCGACACATAGCAAACGGCACTCTATATGCCCAGAACACGATTCTCTGATGGGTAGTCAGCGGACCAGTTACGGAAACATTATCCTCATTCAGCACCCAGATCATCGAAAATGAGTAAGAATCTCTCAACACTCTGTGGATAAGGTTTAGGGAGGAAGAAGAAGTCGGCACAACTCAAACTAGCTCGGAAGCCGACGAATACCGTGAGAATCTCTACCGAGCAACTACTAAACGGAAGATATGTGGTAAGGCTGCCTTCTAAATCTGAGTTTCCTGAATCGACAGCCCTTGGACACTCACGACCGCAGCACAACAGCAATACCGTAGCATCGAGAGGAAAGTAATAGGAAGTACCACTCATTCACCACATTAAGCTGTCATAAAATCCGAAAGCAATACAAAAAAAGTGCGAGTCATATTCAGTGCTTCAAAAATGTCCCATTCAGGGAAGTCATTGAACGACGTGTTACACACATGGCCCATGCTCCAAAACGATTTGATGATAATAATTTTTAAATAGCGAATTTATCAGTGTTTTCAACGGCGACATTAAAAAAATTTACCGCCAAATCCTCGTTCACAAGGATGATCAGGACTTCCAGCGAATTCTCTTTCGCACAACCCCAAACTTGCCGATGCAAGATTTCAAATTAAAAACTGTCACTTTTGGTCTGTCACTTTTGGTGTCACCTCGCTAGTATTATTCTACTACAACAAACGTATGTTGATGATCAGGCGGTCACGAAATACAGTCCACTATTAACTCAGTGTTCCAAGTTATCGAAACTATGAAACCAGCACGATTTCCTCTTAAAAAAATTACGGCGAATCACCCAAAGATACTCAAACTTATCCCTCACACTGATCTGTTATTTGCCGATTTCTTAAAATTCCACGCAGCAAACGCCCCACAAAAACCTGGTGCTTTTCACAAATGCAGATCCTTTCAAGAAAACCTGCCTTCAATCAATGGGATTAAGATACCTCGTTGGGTACAGTTCACCCCGGATAAGAATAACCAAGTGCACGGATCCTCGGATGCCTCTGAAAAGGCTTTCTGCGCATGCGTCTACTTGAGGGTGCAACACGGCGAAAGTGCTTTCTCTTCCCACTTATTCGTGGCAAAGAGCAAAGTTGCACCGCTTCAAACTGTCTGCCTCCCACGATTAGAACTCCGTGGAGCAGACCTGCTCTCAAAATTAGTCAAACGGATTCAAGCCGAGCTCTCTCTGCCTTCGCACGAATTAACTCTGTGAGCAGACTAGTGGCAACTCTCATCTGTGTACTCTCTTTTTAGAATCTATTCACTCCACAATGCTACATACCAGTAAATCAGCTAATAATGCGGATGGTTCAACAAGAATATTAAATTCCAAGGCTGGAACCGAAAGTGAAAGAGTGTTTCTTTCACTGTAAAACGTGCACGATCTACAAACGGCAAATGATATCCCAAATCATGGCCGCATTACCTCCCGAACGGGCGTCATCTACTCTCCCATTCCATACGACTGGAATGGAATTCCCTGGACCGATCTTGGTAAATTTGCCATCATTCCGAAGATCTACCTACGCAAAGGCATATGTGTGTATGTTTGTCTGTTTTTCCACGAAGGCAAAGCCATTGGCAGCACCAGCAAAAGTTGAAAACAAAGAAGTTGCCGACCTCTGCATTAGAAACATTGAAGTCATGCGATGTAGACATACTCCTACACCCGATAATTCGCACTTATCTTCGCATATTCTGCACATTTCCTGTGACAAAAGCGAGTTCTGAACGCTCCTTTTCCACTCTTCGACGTATGAAAACAAGGCTCAGGACGACTATGTTACAAGAAAGATTGATAGGTTTGGCATTGTTACATACACATCATTGACAGATTTGCAAAAGTAGGCCCGCACCGTCTTGTTTTATGAAATTCTTTTAAGCAAACGTATCATATGTACAGAACAATTCTCGACTGTAATGAAATATACTCAATCTACATTATTGAAAATGTATTGTTTTATTCATGAAGTAGTTTTCTTAACGAGAAATGGATTTTTACTGATATTTATTTAGTGCTTTGTCTTTTTCAGTACATACTATTTTAGTATGTTATTCACGTTATATGTTTAAAAATATTTCCCCCCCAATAATTGCTGCTGGGTCCGCCCCTGCCTATATCATCCACAAATGCTGCCATTTTTCTTTAATTCATCTGGGCATATATCCCGACAGTGCATAAATCCAAAGTACATATTTACCAAGAAAATCTTCAGACTCTCACATTTTATCATCAGAATCAATCAGCTCTCAGCGTTTACCAATCGCCGTTTTAACGAACTGATGTTTGGAGTTTTGGCCACTTGCCACAACTGGTTTGTTTGATATATGTATATATATATATACATTAGGGTGTCCCAAAGTTGTATGGAGGAAAAAATTTAAACGAATTTCAAAACGCATACCCCCCCTAAAGTTTTGTTTTGATGTGAAAAGTATCATTCGAGAATTTCAAGCCCTTAGGACCACGCTTTCCCGTGCCGAAATTCATTTCAAGTTGTGATTTTTCCTCTCTGAACAGCGCAATCTTGTATTATATCATTCTTGGCTGCAACTCTATCTTGTACATATGGACATATATAAGAGCAATACGGCTTCTCAAGTAACGGTACTTTTATTTATGAGCGCTTGAGGAAAAGAGAACAAGTAAGAGCATGAAAACATTATTATTTTGAATTACTTGGTTGGATCAGTTGTCAATTAAGCATTGTTGTGCAATATTATTAAAATAGCAAGTGTGTTTCTCATCATTCACCATGTCTCGGAATTTACGGAGTTCTAATACAGAAATATATTTAATAGGAGGCCTAAAACATCAAATAAAGGGTTCGAAGCTTCCATCTAATGAACAAGTTCTTGCGGTTTTGTTCTATAACATACGAGTAGTTAATTTAACTATCAATGAAAGCGCAAATCTCACTATTCGCGGGTGCAATATTTTTTGGAATAAAGCGCGTATACCTACAAAATCTTTACCGAATTCTGTAAAAAAATTTGTGAATTTACACCAAACTTGGAGGACATTACAAAAAGATGCAAGAAAAACAAAGCAAAGATATAAGCAGCGTGAGCAAGAATTCATCGCCATACTGGACAACTTATTTGATATAGCACATGTTGTTGCACCTCAATTAATAAAAATAGAGGAGCTGGAGTGGATAAGCAACTGACTCAAAAAAAGAATACAGCCCAACTTAGAGCTATTGAAGAAGAAAATCGTAAAATTAGAAATACTTTAGCATCAACTTCCTATGGATCATACGAACCTTTACAGGATAGTTATTTTTCTGATAGTTTATCAGACACTGTTGAGGACACGCAAGTTGGCGTATACAAAAAAATCAGGAAGAGAGATTTTATCACCCCCAAATTAGTAGCTGCATTAGACAGATGCCAGTTAAGTATGAGAGAATCTATGTTTATTCTTGAAGCTACAATTGAAGCACTAGGCCATAATTTAGTTGAATTTACTATAAGCAAATCGTCTATACAAAGAATCCGGATTGAAAAACGAAAACAGCGTGCTGAAGCCATAAAATTTAATTTCCAAAACGAAGTACCAGAAGTTGTGACTGTCCATTGGGATGGTACCTGCTTTGAATGCAAGAAAATCTAATGAAGAACGCCTCCCTATTGTAATTTCGTATAGCGATAAAGACCAACTTATTGCTGTGCCCAAACTGGATCATTCAACCGGCAAAGAACAAGCGCAAGCTGTTTGGCAAGCTATTACAGACTGGAATCTGGAAGATAAGGTGCAGATTTTGTGTTGTGACACTACAGCATCAATACAGGGCACATCAATGGTGCCTGTGCGCTGATTGAGCAAAAGCTTGACAGAGAATCGGTTGTGTTTGCTTGCCGTCATCACGTTCTCGAGCTTATATTAAAAAACGTATTTGCAGTGAAAATCAGCCAATTAACAACTAGCCCTGATATCCCAATGTTTAAAAAGTTCAAAAATGAGTGGAATGGCGTTGATCCTAAAAAAATACAGTGCTATAGAGAAAAGGTGGAATCATGCTTTACAGTTTCAGAAATTAAAAGTCTCATTGAATTTTACCGCACTGAACTCACTGAAACAATAATCCGAGATGACTATCGAGAGCTGATAGAGCTACGTATCATATTTTTAGGTGGAGATATTGGAAATGAAATCAAGATAAAACCTCCAGGTGCCTTGCACCAAGCTCGTTGGATGGCGCGAGCGATATATGCCCTGAAAATATGTTAACTTTGTTCTCAGCTGAAAATAACAGTTGAAGGCAAGACAGCACTTTTAGATGTATGCTTATTTATTGTGTCGACCTATGTCAAGCCGTGGCTTCAATGTATTTTAGCAGTAAAAGCACCTTACAATGATTTGTGCTTCTTGAAGTCAATAAATTTACAAAAGGAAAGTTCATCGGGTCTTGGTAAGCGCTTTATTCTATCAAAGACAGAACTCTGTGATTCATTTTATGGTAAGTTTCAAAGGAATTACTAACGTCTGTTTATGTTAAAAAAAAATTAAAACTTTATTTTAGAGAAAAATATTGCGGATTTTGTGTCAATCAAAAGTATGTTGTTGTTCTCCCGTTTAAAAATTAAAGACAATTTTCTACAGGGACATCCTTCTTTATGGCTAAATAATTCGTCATATCTGGAATCTCAAAGAACAGTTTTGACGCTCAAAGCTGTGAACGATACTGCAGAAAGAGCTGTAAAATTAATTCAGGACTTCCATAGTTTGTTAACGGTTGACGAGGAACAAAAGCATTTTTTACTGCAGTGTATTCAAGAACATAGGAAAATCTACCCAGATTGTAACAAACACTCATTAAAACAAAAATTTGAAATATAAGGCGGGGTTGTTAACATCTTATCACGGCTTTGCTATATTTTATCTTGTATTATTTTATCTTGTATACGCACTTAATACATTAGATCAGCCTCGACCAGCTCCTACTATTTTTAGTCTTCGTTTTTTCACGCCTACAGTTGAGCGATCGTTTTTTCACACCAACATGCCCGAAGCTTCGCAGCAGAACAACCGAAAACAAATCAGTTGCTGTCTGAATTTTGAACAAGCAACACTTTACTCGTTCGCTAAAGCAAATCAGACACTCGCTACGGCAAAATTTGTTCTTGCACTGAGCAAAAAAATGGATCAATTTTTTATGTATGGAAATGAAAATAATCTTGCGCAATGTATGTTGTGCAAGAGTACTTTTAAGAGTAAGCGTCTTTTCAATTTAGAAAAGCATTTTTTAAATTCTCATAAAGATATTTCTAATCTTGAAATTTCCGAAAGAGAAAACAAATTAGCGAATTTAAAAAAAATTAACATTTACAAAGCAGTTGATACTGAAGAAAAGGGTAAACAAAAGAAAAAGGCGTCGTTTATAGTTGCAAACTTTTTTCGGTGTAGCTGCTTTGTTTACTTTTTGTTTCGCTACTTGCTTCGCTTCTTGTTCTTCTTAACTAACATTTGTATAATTTTGTGCGTGTGGTAGTTTGGTCGAGACTGCATTAGATATATGTATATATATACCTATGTATATAATATATAATATTTTGGTCATAAGCATCAATTGTACTAATGGCAAAATTTATTTCGGACCTTTGTCATGCCTCCATGACGCTGAAAAAATTGAATTGATCGACTTTGATTTTTGCCTTTGTTTGAAAATTTATTTTGTTTGCTGCATTTAATTGTGAATTTGTTAGTGATTTCGTTTAATGCCTTTATTTAAAAATCAGATGATATATTTCGGTGCTAAAAAGTAATAACTGCTAAGTCGATTTATGCTATTAAAACTTTATACAAAATTCAGCAAACTTACCTTCCTATGCTGAACACATATCTCCGCATTCAAACCAAATCAAATCTGAAAATTTGAAAATATAATTCGAATTCAATTCCGCTTGATCAAAGTAAACAAAAAATCGGCCTGAAAGTTAGTTGCGTCTTATTTTGATAGATAGCCTATTTAAACTTAGTTGCAGCTTTTGAGATTAGGAGGTATTCATAGTCAAAATTAAGTTGATACCTAAAGTTAGTTTTAGCTGTTTGACCTAATTTTCAATCAGTTATCTGACGAAAACGCTTCAACTAATTTTTAGTACCAATTTAATTTTCACTATGAATACGTCCTAATCTCAAAAGCTGTAACTAAGTTTAAATAGGCTATCTATCAAAATAAGACGCAACTAACTTTTGTTTACTTTGATCAAGCGGAATTGAATTCGAATTATATTTTGAAATTTTCAGATTTGATTTGGTTTGAATGCGGAGATATGTTTTCTTTATAATCTGAGTCCTTTCCTTTAATGCTAATGTTAAAATATCTCATAACTACGAATATTACATCAATTTTTCATTCCCATCTGTTTATGGAGGTTTCCACTTCAGCTACTTAAATACTTCACAATGAGAACGAATAATATAGTAGTTACATATGTATTTCTCCATATATGTATATATATTTCATAATAAAATGTTTCAAAGTTCAATTTTACATCGTAATAAATCGATTTCTTTTAACCTAGTTGTTTGACAAAAAATGTAAAAATTGACAAAAAATGTAAAAAAGACTAATTGTAAAATTACAGTGGTGGTATTACTTATATTATTCATAATGTCTATCTTGCATATTCTGTCAGTTAAAGTTGGTAAACAATTCTTTGGATTTGTTTACTTCGATTTGCACCTACCGGAAATGCAAATCAGCATTTTATAAAATTAATAAATTTAATTTAGAAAAAAGGTTCATTGTTCCAAGAAGAATGCAAGTTGGCAGAAAGTGCAAGTTGCATATAAGTGCATCGCACTAAAAGTTGGCATGTGCCGGCAATGCTAATTCAGTAGTTTTATATTAATGCAAATTCAATAAGTTCATATTATATTTAAGTTCATATTATATTGAGGGGTTTTGCTTATAACACCCCCACCGTTAGATTGAGGCTCCGACGAAATATGCAAAATGGACAGTTTTTTATTTGTTTTATACATAGTAAATATTGTTAACATTACCATCAGGTAATGACAATTGTTATGTTTATGCTTACGTTGATAAAATTAGATTTTTTTGTTTGGTATTGTATTTGTTGAATATATTTTGTATGTTCTATTTGTTCTAAGTATAATGATTCTTACTTTAAATTAGGAAAATTATTAGATTTTTCTTTAATTTTTGTTATAATATTAGGTAGAATAAATTGATCGTAAAATTTTAGTTTAACATTACTAAAAGTTTTGTTGATTGCGTTAATTTCACAATTTTCAAATTTTATTAAAAAATTTCCGTTTATTTTGATATCAATTTTGTTACAATGCTCGACTTTGGAATAGAAGTTTTTAAATATTAATATACCAGGAAGAATTTCGATTACGACTGATTCGTGTAGAATTCGCATATCGCAGTATGCTTCTTCATAGTTTAATATGCTTGAAATACATTTATCAGATTTTTGAATTAAATTTTTCTTAAGATTATCTTTAACGTCCACATCAAAAATGTTATTTTTCGAATCTACTAACATTTCATAGGTATTCAATATAATTGATTTGTTGTTTAAATTGGGAATTGGCTCAAATATAATTTTCGATAGAATTTCTTTTGAAAATATTCAATAGTGGAATCCGAAGGATTATAACGATATTGTTCTCATGTAAGGCGACAGCTATTTTAATATTTGTGTAACTGTCAAAATCATTTATCAAGTCAAGCTCTGTGTTTGTTAAAATGTCCGTGGGAATTATTCCCAATTTGCAAAATGTAAAAATTGGGAGCGTGTCATTATTCTGTATTACAAAATTCTGGGTGACAAAATTCTGTAAATTGCAAAAAAATTCTGCTTGAACAAAATTCTGCTTTTTTAAAATTCTGCTTTTTTAAAATTCTGCTTTTTAAAATTATGCTTTTTTTAAATTCTGCTTTTTAAAATTCTGCTTTCTAAAATTCTGCTTTTTCAAAATGCTGCATGTTTAATGCGAAAAATTCTGCTTTATTCAAGTTTTGTGATTTTCATCATACAAGAAGTAACCAAATAAACATTTATTCCATAAATATACATATATGTTTAAGCGATAACAATATTTTAGTTTAGCCAATTATAATATTTTTTGCAATTCTTTTTAAATAGGTAGTGTGACTTAATGGATACCGTCTTTTAATTCAGTCACCAATCGAGATTTACAGTGACACGCTATTCTTTTGGAACACGACCAATTATATGTCCTTTGTTTTGTTATTCTTTCTAAATAATAGAAATACCCAGCAACACCCAACATTTCCTTATTTTTATTTGTTTTCAAAATTCTTATTTCGGACATTTTTATCAATATAATATTAAACCACGCTTTTTCACAAAAAGTCAGCACTTAACAGAAGGTAAACAAACAATATAAGAACCGTTGTAGACAGGTGTGGTGAAATTGTAATTCCTCATTTGTGATAGAAGTTCTCATCTCCAGGTAATATTTGATTGCAAACATATGTACAATGTATAACTGTTGTCAACTATAATTAATGTAGGTATGTACATATGAACGAATATGTTAAAAACAATGGGGCGCATATACTCAAATTGTGTAAAAAGTTTTACTAACTAATAACCATACCTAAATTTGACAATGAATATCCCACAATGTTCTGTATTACAAAAAATATTTTAATACAGAATTTTGTAATACAGAATTTTGAAAGCAGAATTTTAGAAAGCAGAATTTTAAAAAAGCAGAATTTTAAAAAAGCAGAAAAGCGCACACGCATCCATATGTATTTATATCTATACACACATATGTATGTACATACATATTTACACTCAAACATTTTTTTGGAAAAACATATTTTTTTCGCGTTCTATATTGAAATATAATGGACCCGTATTTTTTTATTTTAATATGCTACTTAAATTTTCGAGAAATGAGTTTTCTAATTTTTGAAACCTTGAAAAAGGCGTTTTTTCAGTATTCTACAGTAAAACAAGTTTTGGTCATAAACAATTCTTCCTGTACTGAAAATTTGCGTTATTCCCCCATCTTCGCAACACAGCTAAGTAGACGTTCTGTGAGTCTTTTCTATAACAAATTAGTGTTTTTTTCTAAACAATTAAACTTTTTCCAAATTTGGGACTAATTTTGTTTACTTTTTTTATTTTAATATGATTGCCTGTGATTACTGTATAACCTGTGAAAAATTTGCGATGTAGAAATGAAAACTTCGGGAGTTATGAATTTTTTTTATCTTTACGCGCGCTTGGCCGCTTTTTTTTATTGACTGTAAATTTTGCATGGAATGACCCATATGTATGTAGAACAATTTTGCTCTCGTTAATCCATAATACATTTCTCCACTTTTGGAGTGGCCATAACATGTGGTCGTTTGAAAACTTGAGTCTTTTGTCAACATGACTGTATGTACTCCACATGGCAAGTTTAACTCATGTTTGATTTGCGTAGCTGCCGCTGATGAATTTGCTCGACTAGTCCTTAATATGCGTTTCACAAGGGATGTCGATAACATTTTTCTACGCCCACGAGTTTCAGACGAGTTTTTGGGCTTTAGTGCATTGGATATCATTTTTGCAGAGGAACTTAGGAATTTTTGTACTTCTTTATACGTTTTACCTTCATTTATCAGATTTTTTTTATAAAATTACGCTTCTCTGTTGTGCAATGTTTTCCACGGCCCACTTCAAAGAAATTAATTATGCGAACACATGAGAATTTGTTATTATGTTTTAGATAACAATATTTCTTACTTTTGAAACCCGTAGTTATCAAATTTTCGAAGATGTTGAAAGAAAACTTAAGCACTGCTATTCTTGTGCTTGCCTTGCAAACAACCTCATGTCACAGAAATTAAAATGTCCAAATTTATAGTTAACTAAGCGTTGTTCGAGCGTTTTAGTTTGCGAATATTAGTGTTGGCAAACGCTTTGGCAAAAATAAAAATTTTAAAAGCTTATAAAAATCAAAACTACAGTGGTAGACAGTAAGTTCCACCGGGCACTGCTATTATTTTGCTCGCAACTGTGTATGTATAACAATAAACACATATGTACATGCATACATATGTACACACTTACATATATACAGATATGCATGTGCATAAAATCAAAATAAATATTGACCACCATAAACGCACGCGCATATTATTGAAAACAAATTTCCATTCATTCATAAACGCGGCATTTCAGCACGCAAATGCGCCCCGCAACAATATTTTTCGCGACGAACACAAAAATTCTAAAATTTTTTTAATATTGGTTTGAATGCTCGCAAGTAGAGAAGGGCACTCTGGTTTATATTATGGCCCATCCAGCACACTTGTGTCCGTAAAATCTTTTTTTAAAAAATTCGTGTATTATTCATCTACAGGGGTTTTCAATAGGAACGCTACAAAAGTTTTTTTAAATAAAACAAAAATGGTTTGGGATAAGAATTAAATTCTTTATTCCTGCGAATGTACATTCGATGTCATTATGAAAGAAACTCGATTTCTTTTGCATGGGCACCACGGACACGCTTGCAGAAGTCCAGATGCTGAACCCAATTTTCGACGGTTTTCAAGCATAAATCGGCCGATACTGCTGCAATTTCACGTTCGATATTCGTACGAAGTTCATCAATCGTCGCTGGCTTGTTGGCATAGACCATAGACTTAACGTAGCCAATTGACTGGGCCATTTCGTGAGATAACACGTTCACCAAACTTGGTTTTCAATAAATCGATTGTGACATTTGCTGTGTGGCTTGTTTGCTTATTGACGAAGCCATTTAGCGCCAGAAATGACGACGACCATAAATTGGACGTAGTGCTCTTAAAGTTGATGCCAATGACTCCGAATTTCGGTAGTAAATTTGAATAACTCCGACTCGTTGTTGGATCGTATATCTCTCCATGATGAAATGGCAAACCTTACTGAAGCGAAATGTCAGAAGAGCGGGGAAAAATATGGCATCGTTTGCTGTCACTATCGGTCTACTTTTGTAGCGCCCCTATTGAAAACCCCGTTATTATGTTTACTTATCCTTATAAGCGACTTTTGCACGAAATCATGCAATTATGTATGTCATTTAAAGCGCTAATATTATTCCAAATCGGCGCCACCAAACGCATAGGCCGGACTAACTGCTACGCCTGCTCACATACATAAATATGTACATCACGTATTCGTACATATGCCAATATATCTTCTAAATTTTGCTCGCATTTATGACAGTGTTTGCGTCTTATTGCAAATGTAGCACAAGTAGAAGAACAAAAAAATGTAGGAGCTGAAAATCTACTACATTTTAAGATTTATTTCTGCAATTGTCTAATTAAAAGCAAATATTGCTATAATTATTTTGGCTTTTGAGAGACGTTTAATTAATCATACTACTTCTGCTTCTTCTAACTATAGTATTTTTATTCCGAGCGTGTATAAAGTACCGGAATTTGAGTTGGGCATTTAAATCTGTAGAGTATAAGTTAACATCATCGTATGTATTTATTTATAAGTAAGTATTTTCTTTCAGATCTTCCTTTATTCGATCTATAATCAATATTTATATTATACTCCATTTTTTCTGCTACATATGTATGTATCTCCAATACAAATTAGTTCAACTCAATCCTGATTAATGATAGAGGTTTCGTGTGAATTGCGACCAGAAGCAAATACTTCTGTGGAGTTTTGACAAAAGGGCTTATTCCGCTTTCCAGTTTTTATTTTCAAATCAATAAATCTTCGACATAGGTTAAGTTAGGTTGGAGTGGCTGCCGCCTACGGCGGCTTACTTAGGCCAGTAATAGGAGCCCCGATCTCTTGAGAAATGTTTTCCCTCATTTAGGCCGCGTCTGCCTTGCGGTTTGACAGGTCGTATTTTGTCTCCATCTATTGTCAGCTTGTTTATATAACCACTCTCTGAGTAGCAGTTTTCAAGGGGCCAACGGCATACCAATGCGTTCTTTATCCTAAAGAATCTGCTTGGTCGTACCTGGTCTTGCAAATTCGTCTGCCATGCAGTTTCCCTCTATGTCCTGGTTTCGTGAGAAACCTCCTCCACCTACATTTTTTTCGAGTTTCGTGCCATCTGAATAGATGACAATGCTTTCAAGTGGAGTATGAAACCCAATTTTCCACTCCTCCTTGCTTAGAATTCGTGCAATAAAATTACTTTCAGAAACCGATGTCAAAGCACACCGATCCCTGCTGCTCGGAATAGAGCAAAACTTGTTCAAAATATATGAATGCCTTTGGCTTTCAGAATGCCACTGGAATGTCTCTCTTAGTCACAAAGCATAGTCACAAGTCATCTGTGGTCCAACCAAATCTAAAGGAAGGGAATCTAAAATAGCGTTCATTTGGCGTAGTTCTGAGGGCCTTACTTATACAGATCATCCAGATCTTTGCACCTTTGTGAGTAGCCTTAGGTTAACACTTTTTACCGGAGGTTTTTGTAAAAATAAAAAAAACAAATTTTCATTTAAGCGAAAACTTCACAGTTGTTTTATTCAATCTTTATTTACACTTTCATTGCAACTAAAAGACTAATTGTAAAATTACAGTGGTGGTATTACTTATATTATTCATAATGTCTATCTTGCATATTCTGTCAGTTAAAGTTGGTAAACAATTCTTTGGATTTGTTTACTTCGATTTGCACCTACCGGAAATGCAAATCAGCATTTTATAAAATTAATAAATTTAATTTAGAAAAAAGGTTCATTGTTCCAAGAAGAATGCAAGTTGGCAGAAAGTGCAAGTTGCATATAAGTGCATCGCACTAAAAGTTGGCATGTGCCGGCAATGCTAATTCAGTAGTTTTATATTAATGCAAATTCAATAAGTTCATATTATATTTAAGTTCATATTATATTGAGGGGTTTTGCTATAACACCCCCACCGTTAGATTGAGGCTCCGACGAAATATGCAAAATGGACAGTTTTTTATTTGTTTTATACATAGTAAATATTGTTAACATTACCATCAGGTAATGACAATTGTTATGTTTATGCTTACGTTGATAAAATTAGATTTTTTTGTTTGGTATTGTATTTGTTGAATATATTTTGTATGTTCTATTTGTTCTAAGTATAATGATTCTTACTTTAAATTAGGAAAATTATTAGATTTTTCTTTAATTTTTGTTATAATATTAGGTAGAATAAATTGATCGTAAAATTTTAGTTTAACATTACTAAAAGTTTTGTTGATTGCGTTAATTTCACAGTTTTCAAATTTTATTAAAAAATTTCCGTTTATTTTGATATCAATTTTGTTACAATTATGCTCGACTTTGGAATAGAAGTTTTTAAATATTAATATACCAGGAAGAATTTCGATTACGACTGATTCGTGTAGAATTCGCATATCGCAGTATGCTTCTTCATAGTTTAATATGCTTGAAATACATTTATCAGATTTTTTAATTAAATTTTTCTTAAGATTATCTTTAACGTCCACATCAAAAATGTTATTTTTCGAATCTACTAACATTTCATAGGTATTCAATATAATTGATTTGTTGTTTAAATTGGGAATTGGCTCAAATATAATTTTCGATAGAATTTCTTTTGAAAATATTCAATAGTGGAATCCGAAGGATTATAACGATATTGTTCTCATGTAAGGCGACAGCTATTTTAATATTTGTGTAACTGTCAAAATCATTTATCAAGTCAAGCTCTGTGTTTGTTAAAATGTCCGTGGGAATTATTCCCAATTTGCTAGAGAATATTATCTGTCCAATATCGTCGACATGGTCCCGTAAGAGTGAAATGTCATTGTTTACTTGGTAAATGTGTTCCATGAACGTTATTTCGTCTTCTATTGTCGCTATTTTATTTTGCATAAAATTCTTAAATTTGTTTAAATAACTTCCTATTAGAATTTGTTTTTGGTTTATGTGTTCGGTAATGTTTTGTATCTGGGAAGATATGAAACGGTTGACGAAGGTGAGATTATTAATTTTGTTTGTTAAGGACTCTCCGTTTTTAAATAGTGACTTCAGTGAGTTGCTTAGTTCAAGTTCGTCGTCATTGTCCATAGTACCTGCAATAAACTTTAGCCCTTTTCCCAATACGTTTATCAGGCCTCTTTTTTGTTGAAAGTGTGGATTTAAGCTATTTATTTTTCCATTTAACAGTGCAACATTTTTACTTATGGTGTCTAATAATGCCTTAGTTTCGACCGTGCTCGCGTTAAGTGTTTGTATATTTTCAGAGATTAAATTTAATGTGTCCGTGTATGTAGTTACATTGACAATGTGAAGGATTTTGTTATATCGATCAATTACTTTTTGTTCTCCTGTTTTGATCGGTATATATCCGTTATTGTTGGTTAAGTCCTGAATGTCGATAGATTGTGCATAGATGGTCGTTAAAAATGCAATCGTCAGAATCCAAAGTGTCATCTAAAAGAGTGTATATAATAGTATATGGGTTTTCAATGTTTAGCCTGTATTTTAGGGTTATTTTTGATTTGATATTTTTTATTTTGTTTCACATGTGTTTTATAATATTTTAAACCGTTCTTAATGTCCTGTAAATGTTCGTCATCAATTATACTAGCATCTATTTTCCTATATTTTCTATTTTTCTTACGCCCTCTAATTTCTTTTATGAAGTTGGTACCTCCTTGAATATCAACGTCCTTTCTATCCTTATTTAATTTGTTTATGTAATTTTCTTTTTTTTTTCAGCATTACATCATGGATTTCTTCATATTTGTCATCGTGGATTTTTACATTTATAAAGTCGATTGAATTAGTTTTTGTAGTACTGTGTATAGTGTTATTATAAAAACCTATTACCCTGAAAATTTTCTCTTCTACTGTCTCATGGCGGCTCCTTTCGTTGTGTCTTAAAAGTCTAATGTGTTCATTAATTGTATTGTGTAACCTTTCAATATCTGCATTTGAAGTGTGGTTACTGTTAGATGTGTAATGTATTATAATATTTTCGTCCTTTAGAAATTGTTGCATTGGTATGGCTTTGAAGCCGCGTTCATTGTCAACAATAATTTTTTCGATTTTACCGTAAGTGTTGAGATAAAGTAATAGTTTGGCTTTGAATTCTATCCAGTTCCTTCCATTAATTCTATAGGCTACAGCAAATTTTGTAAATTTATCGATTATCGTCATTAAAAATTTGTTTTTCTATTGTGTAGAAAACATCAATGTGAACAATTTCGCGGGGCTTAGAGAGCGTTTCGGTAATTTTATAGGGTATTTTAGGAGGTATTCTATCATATTTTTCTAAAATACAAATTTCGCAGTTATTTATTAATTGTGTAACTCTTAGTTTTAGTTTAGGGTTGTAGATTTGTGTCTTTAGTTCTTCGAAAACGGCCTGTATACCTCTGTGGTTTTTATCTAAGTGCTCCTTTTCAATGACTTCAGTTAACTTATCTTCATCTTCTATATCCTCTAATAAGGTAAAACATCTTGTAATTTTGAAATCTCTGCTATTAGAAAATAGTTCCTCGTAAGTGGTCTTAAAAACGTCGAAAAATGCGTCATCTATGAAAATTGCATTTAGTTGTGTAGGATTAAAATGGTTTTTAAGTAGGATAATGGTAGTATCTCTATCTAGCTGCTTGATTTGGATGATTTTCTTTGTATTTTTAAAAATTACCTTTTTTTGTGTTCTCATGGATCCTGATGTAATTGTTTTGATAACTATTTGATTCTTGAATAGATTTAGCGGAGCCAAAGTGTCTTTAATTTTCGAAGTGTCGGATTCTAATGTATTTATGCTCATAGGTCCATGCTCAATACGGGATAACGCGTCTGCGTTGTTATTTTTCGTTCCTTTTTTGTATTTTGTTTCGTATTCGAATTCAGATAATTTTAATCGCCATCTGACGAGTTTTGAATTTGGTTCCTTAATGGAAAAAAGCCATGTCAAAGGTTTGTGATCGGTTTCGATTAGAAATTTGCGTCCGAAGATATATGGTCTGAAATATTTGGTTGCCCAACTAATCGCTAAGAGTTCTTTTTCAATAGTACTGTAATTAATTTCGTGCTCGTTAAGGGTACGACTTGCGTAACAAATGGGATGGTTGTCCTGCGAAAGTACTGCACCTAAAGCGTAGTTACTAGCGTCTGTTGTGAGAGTGAATTTCTTTGTAAAGTCGGGATATCCTAGAATTGGATCGCGAGTTAATAATGTTTTAAGTGTATTAAAGCTTTCTTGATATTGTGGGTCAGAGGTGTTTATTTTTGCATCCTTTTTCCAATACTTAGTCATGGTTTTAGCGATCAAAGAATAGTCCTTTATGAATTTTCTATAATATCCGGTTAAGCCAAGGAATTGCTTTATTTGTTTAGAGGTCTTAGTGATTGGAAAGTTTTTGACACGCTCTATTTTTTTCGGGCTCGCCTTTATACCACTGGGTGTCACTATGTGACAAAGGAATTCAGTTTCTCTTTTTAAAAATTCTGATTTATCTAATTGTACCTTAAGATTAGCTTCTTTTAAACGATTAAAAATTTGTTTTATGGAATCGAGGTGTTCCTGTAGAGAGGTAGAAAAAATAATAATATCATCCAAGTATACGAGGCAGATTTTATTTATGTAATCTTTAAGGATGTTATTCATGAGTCTTTGGAACGTCGCTGGTGCTGTCTTCAGACCAAACGGCATTCGCAAGAATTCGTAATGTCCTCCTTCCACACTGAAGGCGGTCTTATGAATGTCATTTTCCTCGATTTCTATTTGATGAAATCCCTTTGCTAAATCGAGAGTGGTGAAATATTGGCATCTGCCTAATTTGTCTAATATTTCATCGATATTGGGGATTGGATATTTATCATCTATCGTTACTTCGTTAAGTTTACGATAGTCTATTACAAGTCTCCATTTAGCTTTTCCACTGGCGTCAGCCTTCTTTGCTACGATCCATATGGGTGCTGAATATGGAGAATTGCTGTGCCTTATGATTTTATTATTAAGCATTTCCTGAATTTGGGTTTCTACTTCCTTTTTATGAATATAAGGATATCTACTATATGATTTGGTAAATATTGGTATGTTATCGGTAGTCCTTATTTTATGTTTGGTCGCTGATGTGAAACTTAATTTGGTATTTTCTTGATAAAAAATATCCGAATATTTGTTTATGATGGGCAAAAGTTTAGTTTTTTCTTCAAGACTAAGGTGCTGAATCCTAATTTGATCTTTCAGTGGTTTATATTCTTTTGCTTTGATAACATTAAAATTTGCGTTGTCCACTTTCGGCTTGAATGCATTTTCTGACTTAGAAGTTAAGTATAATTTCATATTGTAAGAAAGGTCTTTACTTGAAGTTAGGTTTTTCTCCATCTTGTCGCCATCTTCGCTTTTGACATAAAGAGTTAATATGTGTTTTCCAAATTTAATTGTATTATCCGTGTAATTTATGCTGGCTTTTAAAGGCCTTAATAAATCGTTACCTATTAAACCGTCGTAGAAATCATGAAATTTAGTTATGTGGAACTCGATTACGACGAGTTCTGTACCGAATTCTTCAAAAGCTTTAATAGTTATTTGCTTTTTCGTTTATACAGATTTTATGTTGCAAGGTGTTTATGTAAGTGGGATTCATTTTCTGAATCCACTTGGGATGACAAATACCAGGATTTAAAATTGAATTAGTTGCACCTGTATCTACTATCAATTTTATATGTCCTAGTTTTGTCTTCACTTTTATAAATGGAAGTTCTCCGAGGCAATATAACGAAAATTCTCGTTTTCAACTATTTCGTGTCTGTTTATGTCCGAGGATTTGGATAATGGAAAGGTCTTGTTCTGTTGAAAGGACTCTCTTTGCATTGGGTTAAATTGTTGCGGAGTATTAGTGGTATAGAGTAAATTTTCAGTTCCAGCTATTTCGTATTTGTTTATATCCATGGGTTCAGGCAATGGAAAGCGATTGTTTTGTTGAAAGGACTCTCTTTGCAAGGGGTTAAATTGTCGTGAGGGATTGTATCGATTTTGACAATAAGGGTTTTGTTGTTTAGAATTAAGATGATTGAAATTTTGCCTACGGCGTTGGTTATGGTTAAATTGTCTATTTTGTGAATTAGGGTTTTGTGAGCTTTGTTTATTTTGGTAATTAGATTTTGAATGCCTCTGCTCAGATCTAATTTGGGGGAAAAATTGCTGATTATCTATTATTATCTAAATTGTTTTGAAGTACCGTCTTTATGCTATGCCATGCTTGGCAATTGATTTCTAGTATCTCTCTAGCCTTTCCTTTCAATTTACTTTTAATTATATCAGAAAAGATTGCTTGAGATAGTTCATCGTACGTTTGTAATATTGGGTGCACTCTGTCAATTAAATTAATAAAAGTCCGTAGGTCCCTAGGGTCGCCATTATATTCGGGTAGGCTTGATAAATATTTAAGAGGATCAAAATTTATCTGATCCATTTTTATGTCTTAATTTGTTTACGTTTAAATAGTTATACAAATGAAGCTATTTTACTACTACCTTAGTGTTGTTGAAGGCTGCTATCCGGGTACGCTGTCCTCTGCTTGCGGGGTTGTTGTTAAAAAGGTGGTGGTTCCTTTGTCCACTTAATGCTGCTGAACACTGCTATATGGGTATGCTGTAACGTACTAGGTTGTTATGTTGTCGTTGTTGAAAATGTGACGGCTCCTTCGTCCACTAAGCTGTTTGTTTTAATATATGACAAAGTCTTCTTTTTTTTCACCGAAAGGTCTTTATTAGAACTAGGACTATCTTTCGTCCATTCAAAGGTTTTTTAGTTTGTGACAAAAATCTTTTTTTTCTTCTTTTTTTTTTACACTAAAATTTCGATGTTAGGACAATCTTTTTGACCTTTGCTCCACGTTTTTTTCTCTTGAGTCCACAAAATTTTAGCTATGGTTGTGATAATCACAATATTTCGCGCGGGCAATATAACTGTTTAGAGTTCTTCCTTTTTTCAAATTGTGGCAATCTTCTGCCCACAAAAGTTATTTAAAACCTTTTTTGCTCGATTGAGGGTAATCTTTTGCCCATAGAACGCGCAACAAAAAGCTTCTTCTGTTGTTTTTTCTTTTCACCGTTGTGGCAATCTTCTGCCAACAATTTCGCGAAAGTTCGTTCTTAATACCGCACTAAGAATAAAAATTCACTTATCGTTCTTTCTTTATGACTGCGCCACTTTTTACCGGAGGTTTTTGTAAAAATAAAAAAAACAAATTTTCATTTAAACGAAAACTTCACAGTTGTTTTATTCAATCTTTATCTACACTTTCATTGCAACTAAAAGACTAATTGTAAAATTACAGTGGTGGTATTACTTATATTATTCATAATGTCTATCTTGCATATTCTGTCAGTTAAAGTTGGTAAACAATTCTTTGGAATTGTTTACTTCGATTTGCACCTACCGGAAATGCAAATCAGCATTTTATAAAATTAATAAATTTAATTTAGAAAAAAGGTTAATTGTACTAAGAAGAATGCAAGTTGCATATAAGTGCATCGCACTAAAAGTTGGCATGTGCCGGAAATGCTAATTCAGTAATATTGAGGGGTTTTGCTATAATAGTTAACCTCTTTTTCTAATGCAGGCCACCATACGATCACCCCATATAGGTAATAATTGGTCCAACGACTGCTTTAAAGATTTACCGACAAATCCGGGGATTAAGGCCCCATTTCTTGCCTATGGCTCTCTGGCAGGTGTAGAGGGCTATGGAAGCCTTTTCATAGCGCTGAACTGTATTCTCTTTCCAGTTCAGCTTCTTATCTAAAATAACGCCTAAAAATTTGGCACTTGTAGCAAGACTTAAACGGATGCCATTCAGTTCTGGTGGAGTTACCGAAGGCATTTTATACCGCCTCGTAAAGAGGATGAGTTTCACCTTACTTGAGCTGACCCTAAGACCACAGCGGGTGGACCACTTGGAAACATACCGGAGCGTTCGTTGCATCAGCTCACACAGTATTTGCGGAAACTTCCCCCTTAGCGCGATTGCGACGTCATCATCGTATGCGACAGCTTTTGCTCCTCCCCAATCCGTGACCCGCAAAAGCGTATATACTGTTAAGTTCCACAGAATTGGGGATAAAACTCTTCCTTGGGGCGTTCCCCTCGACACTCGCTCCCAATCTTGCCTGTAACACTCTACCGCAGAGTAGTTGGCCGATAAACTCCATCAGTGAGTTCTCTTCCCCTAGAGCTCTAACAGCGTCCGTTGTAGCCTCTGGAAGCACGTTGTTAAAAGCCTCCTCAATTTCGAGGAAGGCTACAAGACAGAAGTCCTTAACTCTGAGAGACTTATCAATATAACCGACCAGACTATGGAGTGCGACCTCAGTAGATTTGCCTTTGCGGTAGGCATGCTGATCATTACTGAGTAGTCGACTATCAATGGTATCAGATGGAAGATGCTAACAATCCTCTCGAGTGTCTTAAGAGCAAAGGAGGATAGGCTGATAGGCCTAAGATCCTTTAAACTAGTATGTGAGGCCTTCCCGGCATTGGGAATAAATACGGTCGTGACATCTCTCCATAATAACGGTATATAATTCGGTTTGAAACAGGCCCTGAAGATAGTTGAGAGCAATTTCGCAGACACCTCCAGTGTCTTAATTAGTTGTGCAGTCCTGCGGATTTATATGGCTTAAAACTTTGGATAGCCTATTTAACCTTTTCTTCCGAAACTGGTACGTGAACGGTGCTGGAAAAAATCAAAGGAGAGGGGCTTTGCCCTTCGGTTGTGCACCCAGGAAAGTGGGTGTCCATTAGCAGTTCAAGGGTTTCCTTCCCTGTTGAGGTCCAGGACCTGTCCTACTTTTGTAAGAAGCCTAACGGATTTGAGGATGCCGAGAGAATATTTCGCAGCCTGGAATTCTCGGAAGCATCCTCGATGCCGCCACACAAACTTCTCCACGAGGATCTCTTTGCCTCCCTCAAAGCTCTTTTATAGGTGCTTTCGCTTTGGTCCAACCCTATCGAAACTGCGCGTTTTTGGGCCTCCCCCTTGATGTGTTCGATGATAACGACCATGGTTGTTACAACAACAAGAACAAGTATAAGTCCTAGACTACCTCAACAAATAACATAAAAACTCAAAATTTACGATGGAAAGAGAAAACGGGAAGAATAAACTACCTGGATCTGACAATCACGATAGACAACATCCTAGGAACGCTTAGTTATGAAATTTATAGAAAACCAACTGCCACAGACACAATAATACACAACACATCTAACCACCCACAGCAACATAAAAACGCAGCACTAAGGCAACTATAAGATATGCTAGAACCAACAACTCTATTACAGGAAGCATATATAAAAAGGAATTGTATAAAATTTACAATATGGCTAAAAACAATGGATAGAAAAAGGTGATGATTGATAAATTTCGAAGCAATTATGGAGCGCAAAAAATAAGCAACTCGATAGACAGCATCCAAGGAACGGCCAATTATGAAATTTATAGAAAACCATCGGCCACAGACACGATAATACAAAACACATCGACTCATGCACAGCAACACCAAAAAGCAGCGCTACCGCAACTAGTAGATAGACTAGAACGAACACCTCTAACACTGGAGGCATATAAGAAAGAATAGTACACAAATTATAAAAAAGCTGAAAACAATGGGAACAAAAAGGCTTGGTAGAATAAAATTAGAAGGAATTATGGAGCCCTAAAAAGAAGCCACAAAGCAAGGCAAAGACGGTAATAATATATACAGGAAAGACGACACACAAGTTATCAAACTTTTCCAAAAACACAACATTCACACAGCATTTAAAACAGTAAATAGAGTAAGTCACACACAAGAACACAGAGGACTCACAAAACAGGCAAGGTGTATACTAACTGACTTGGGAATGTTAATACAGCTGCATAGGACACACGGGACCTAAATAAAAACAAAGTTTTGCAAGCATATGCAGGACTATAACAAAGAGATACTGACACACACTGCAATACCGGAGTCTAACTTTTCAAACCATATGTGCAACAATAAATGTACACCAGGAATCATTAGGACAACAACTATGAGCAACACAAAGGATGCCGCTTGAACGCACTTGAAAATATGGAAATATACAAACAGAAACATTTGACGGAAGATTTATAAACGAACCAACAAACACAAACTCAGACGCCATATTGAACCCCTAAAATTTGTTCACAAAAAAACAAAACAAGAACTTAGGTAGAACAACGGTTATCAAATTACAGAATTACTGACTCCTACCTGTCTAAACACACCACAGATATAACCGCGAAATAATCAAAATACTTTATAATACATATACTCTCGCACGTACAGTAGTTTAGGTATATACATGTCGAGCTCCTAAGTAAGAAACAATCCCTTACTACCTACTTATAATAACAATATGAATACGAAACAGTTGACTTGAACTGAGCAGAACGAAATTATGGAAAATCGTTCCAATATACATCATTTTTTAACCCTGTCGGATCAACAGGGAAAATGTTAAGAACTTTGATAGAGATAAGGATAAAAATCCTTCCCACATGTGGTGACGCCCAGTAATTGTAGATTTATATTCTAGTGTTTGAGTATATTTGTCATCTCTTCACGCCAAAAACAGCTAGAGGGATTTATATAAAGTTCGGCACATACATAGTTTACTCAGTTAAAGGCACTAGCTGCTAAAGCTGTCGGTCTGAATATACTCTAATGGATTTTATAGAATACTTATAAGGTATTCTTAGAATAATATGTCCATGGATGTTTTCAAATTAAATACAATATAGCAGTTTATTTTGGCAGAAAAAGTCAAGGATATAGATAATGGTGTCTGAAGATAATTCTTTTAAGAGGTTAGTTTGTTTTCCATTTCCGAAAATGGTTTTCCTTGTTTTCAAAGTTTGAACAGTTATCGAGGATATGATAATGGGCAATCATATGTGAGATCGTTGGGCTCCCATTGAGTAGGTCTTGATAAGTAATTTTCGTGTCCCTTAGTTGAAAGCTTATTTGGGATGCCAGAAAATTGGGAAGGGATTTGAACGGGATGGATTGATATATTTGATACCCATTTAACATCTGTATGTATTTTGGCGACTTCTTGTATTGATTTTAAAATGCCAGCTGTCAGTGTAGGATTGAATACGAGACATATTTGACAGCTTTGTCAGTGTTTTCATTTCCTCTAATATCGGAGGGAGCTTCATTTTGTTAATGTGCTGTTTTACTTTTACGAAGTTCTAACCACTACTTTTCCATTAGCTTCGTGTTGCGATGAAGATTTTTTGGTAGATTACTGGAGTTGTGTCTTGTTTGGAGTAACAAAGTTCTGTGGAAATAAACGCGGATGTGGACATGCACCAAAGAGGTAATTTGAGAGCTGAGGCGAGAAAGGACTTCATGGTGTATTTAATTCGTTGACCATTTAGTCAACGCGAGGGATACTTTATGTCCTTTTTGTATGAGTAGCGGCATGGGACATCGCAGAGTACTTCTTGAGCAATTTCCATAGAGTGACAGACCGTAATCGATGACTGACAGTAGTATAAGTGAAATCATTAGGTTAACTAATGTTTAGTGAACATAACTATGATATTATACTTAGATGCTAAATATTTCAAAATGTTTGGTCTGCTCATAATTTTGACAATAAGATATGAACATAATATAACGGTTTTTAAAAAGCAAGGTTTTTCAAATATTATTCCTAACAATTTAAGTTTCGTATAAGTGTATTCTTTCTTATATGTAAGTTTGAAATCTGTACAACTAGTCTTTTTGCATATGTGAAGTGTATTGCACTTTGTGTATGAAATATTTGCCGCTGCGCTGAGGGCCCAATCAAAAAAATCACCTAAGATATTCGTAAATAATAACTTTGTTTACTTTTTTTTTTGATAATAATAATACATCATAGGCGTCAATGTAGTCTTCAACTTTATATTTTTTAACTAATATTAATTTCTATCAAACGCTGTTATTAAAAATACCATTGTACAAAAATACCCTGTCTTAATACGTGTTGTTTATTTTGGTTCGGAATGGTTTGGAAGAAGCATGCATGGTAAAAAGCATGCTATACAATATTGAAGACTTTTTAGCGAGATTCCATTTTTTTAACTCACGTAAAGGAGTGTGTATTAGAGTGGGTCAAAACTTTTTTTTCTGTTTTTTTTTTCGTAATAGCACTAAAAGGGTGCCTTAAGTGGTAAAAAAAACTGTGCAAAATATAATTAAATTCTATTTAGGTTATCTGCCTCCGGATTGCCTTTGAAATTTAAAAATATTTAATTTTAAGACTCATTTTCACGAGCCAATCTGAACACTACCTATTAGAATTACTGTAATGTTTAAATAATTTTTATATAACAAAAGGTGTCCGATTTCATTAATTTTACAACAAATGCTCATTTTATTTTATTTTAGGGCTTGTACGCATCAGTGACATTGCGGTTAATGAGGCGGGAAGACGTGTTTTGCCCTGTGTTACTATTGAACGTACTCGAAATTTGTTTAAGTGCCCTTTGCTTGGTGAATTAAGTGATATTAAGAACAATGTGTTACCGACTTACGGGGATGTGATTATATTTTACGAGTGGTCGAGACGGCAATACAAATTTGCAAATGACACGCAAAAAGAGCCTTCATTTTTGCATATCGCAGACTTAGTGACAGCAAAAATTGAAGAGATTTGGAAAAGAGCATCCTTACCAACTGTATCTCATGCAAGAGTAGGACAAATGTTAAGATCTTATCACTTGAAATACAAAAACCTGCTAAAGTCTTATCCCAAAATTCCGGAGAAAAACGTGGTTGAGTTTCGGCGCTGCAACAATGCTCTATTCGACATTAGCTCATGCAAATGCGCTAGTTTGGGCTCTTGTACTTGTCCCAAAGAACGAAAAGTGCCTATAAAGGAGCAGCAATTTCTTGTGGACCAACGCACGACAAGAAAAATGATAATTGGCAACGTTGACGTCGCTGCTACGAAGAAATTACGAAAAAAATTGAAAAGAAAGCTTTCGAAGCAACAGGTTCAACAGAAGAGCCATCGAACAGAATGCGAAAATGAGCCAGCTGATCAGCAGCTGAATTCTTCTTCGTCTTCTATCAATAATGAGTCCGACTGTGATAACTTCATAGTCGAGGCACCAACTACATCTAGTCAAAAAAAGTCGGAACTCGAAATGGATTATTCTGTTATTTCGAAGACATGCGACAGATTTGGAGTATCGAACAGAGCAGGAGCAGCCATTGCGTCAGCAGTTTTGCAAGCCACAAAGTCTACTCTACCCATCATTGACCACAGTAAGCTTCGGAGAGAGAGAGCAAAAACACGAGAACTTATAATGGCTAAAGACAGCGCTATACAAATACCGGCATTGTATTTTGATGGGCGCAAAGACAAGACACTTAAGATGACAAAAAAAGGAGAAAAATACCATAAACAGATTGTACTGGAGGAACATATATCGCTAATAAGAGAACCAGGCTCTATTTACTTGGGTCACATAACACCAACATCGGGAACTTCGAAAGCTATAGTGGAGGAAATTATGAACTACTTCACAAATGAGAACAAGTCTTTGAATGCTTTGCTGGCTATTGGATGCGACGGGACAAATGTGAACGTTGGAAAGTATGGAGGTATTATACGTCTACTAGAAAAACAATTACATAAGCCTTTGCAATGGATTGTTTGCTTGCTACATATGAAACTGCCATTACGACATTTGTTCGCGCATATTGATGGTGATACAACGGGCCCAAATACATTTTCAGGGAAAATAGGCAAACAATTAGAGAAATGCGAAAACAAGCCGGTTGTTCAGTTTCAGCCTATTCCATCGGAGTTGCCTGAATTAACTGTCCAAGACCTTAGTTCTGATCAATCGTATTTATACAGCATTGCATCTGCTATCTCGACCGGCGGCGTTTTTCCTCAAGGTTTAGCAAACAAGTCCCCTGGAAAGATGTCCCATGCTAGATGGCACACTAGGCCTAATCGTATTCTCCGCCTTTACGTGTCGACGAAATCCCCGTCTCAAGAGTTGGTGGTATTAGCAACGTATGTTGTTAAGGTCTACGCTCCGACTTGGTTTGCTATCAAGACTCACCCCAGCTGTAAGGACGGAGCGCGACATCTATGGAAGCTAATTGCAGCCTCAAGATACCTTACTGCGGATCTAAAAGCTGTAATAGACCCAGTAATCATTAGAAATGGCTACTTTGCTCACCCGGAGAATTTATTACTGGCAATGCTGACAGATACACAAAAACACATTCGGGAGCTAGGAGCGCGACATATCCTGAAAGCTCGTACCGTTCCTGAATCAAAATTAAGACTTTTCCAAGTTCCTGACCTCAATTTAGATGCAGCTTCCTACGTCGACCTAATTGATTGGCAGTTAAATATTACCCAGCCTCCCATTCTCAAGAATGTGAGTGACGCAAACTTGCGGTCAATGATCGCCCAGAGAGAGGTAGAGGAAGACTTTCTACGTCTGCCATGTCACACGCAAGCTGTTGAGAGAGCTGTCAAGACTGTGACCGAAGCTGCCAGCACCTTATGTAGCAAATCTGCGAGGGAAGGCTTTATTAAAGTACAGATCGAATCTCGTACAGATATGCCAAAGTTCGACAGTAAGAAGGATTTTAGAGTTAATTAACAGCTAAATGTTTTTGTTAATTCTTGCTTAAACAGTTTCTTCTAAGATGATAATAAAATATGTTCTTTATACATGTGCTTTAATTTAAAAATAATAAATTTTAAACAAACCCCACTTCTTAAATAGTAAATGGAAACAATGACTTTTTTTCTTATTTTATGAAATTTCAAATTCGATCCGGAGGCAGAAGATGACTTCCAATATTTTTTATATTTTACATGTGTAATAGGTACATTATGAAGCACCTTTTTATCACTAGTACATAAAAAAAATAAGAATTTTTTTTTTCTCCCATACATTGGTGACCCACCCTAGTGTGTATGCCGATTCTGTCAAAAGCTCTTTCAAAGTCAGTGACATGGTTTCTATGAGATGAATTTTTGATAATTAGGTAGCTGGGGGTTTTCCTTTGGCAAACATAAAGACTTCGTTGATTCCAGTGAGTGTTATGGAACTTTCGATTTCTTTCGTAGCACTGAACAGACACCCGGATTGTAATGGGAGATTTAAGAATTTATTTTTCGCCCTTTGGTATCCATCTCCGAAGTTCGACTCGTGAGAATAATCAGACCAATTAGATGAAAAATATTTGCAAATTTTTTCGTTGGAAATAAGGGGTTCTTGCTCGGAGCAAATAATATTGATTTGGCTCTTCTTAAAACTTCCTGTAATTAGTCTAATGTTCTGCTAAATTTTCTTTGGGTTAGAATTAGAATTAATTGAGCTGGTTCACTGGTTGAAACAGATCTTTTTTGCTAACTTGGAGTGATACCGGAATGTGGCGTTTGCATTTTGGCAGATGATTAAATTACTTCCGGTTCTTTGATGCTTACAATATACCCAGGTTTGTTGTTTTTTTGAATCTACGGATGGCAATGTTGCTATTCCACTATGGAACTAGTACGTTATTAGATTTGATTTTTGTTTGTGGAATATTGTAACAGGATGCTGTCCGTAAACTTTTTTTTATCGATGGCTGCTTCCTGGTTAATATTGTCTGATATTAATATTTTTGTGACAGGGAATCGGAGCAGCTTTGCAATTTGACCTAGTCAGCTCTGTCGATGATGAGTTAGGTGCGAAAATTATGACTGTTCTTCCCAAAGCCTGTTTCGACAGAGACCCATAATGGACTCAAGGAGTTAAAATCTCTCACTATAATAGATGGTATGAATATGTTATAAAAGACTGATAAAAAGTATGTTGAAGAACAAATTTGACAAAGAGGTATGTACATAGAGATTAGAGTAATTCTAATCCTATATTCATTTCAACTGCAATTGTTGATATATTTGATATCATGTAGGTCTTGTGCGGGGAATGTATTTTTTATCAACGAGCAAATACCTTGCTTACTTGAATTATTAGTACTTAGGTTCTGAAAATAACCTGTGTAGTTTTGGAGCGTAAGTTGTGATATTGTGTGCTGTGTGTGTTTCTATTAATGCGACCACTCCTGGGTTGCATTCTTTTATCAGGAGTTGCTACTCTTGAAAATTGTTCCAATATCCCTTCAAGTTCCATAATAGGATTTCGATTTAAATAAGATTAGATTCGCTTATAAGTAAGTTTATTGCATATATTGTAGGCAGGTATTGCTTCTAATCCTTCTCCATCTGGCATACTAGTGTCGTTTGCGCTGTGAGTTAATGATTTATTTTCACTCTCAGGAAAAACGTATTTCCTTAAACTAACAAATAAGTTTCCTTTTTTAGAGTCTGTTTTTTCCTTAATAATAGTAAAAATTACATCAGTATGAGAACTTTGCTCTAAATTCAGGTTCAGGCTGAAAACATCGCGTCATTAATTTGTGGAAGTAAATTTACTTACTATTAGTTAAAATTTCCTTAAATAATTTTGAAATTTGACGTACAAAGAGAAAAAAAGCAAATTTTGATACTTCTAAACATAAAATGTATAACTTTCCTTCCTGTTCATATGATCATTGTAAACAATATGATCTTAGTTAAGCTAAAGCATTTTTATTAAAGCATGTGTATGTGCATACCAGACAATAAAAATTAAATATAATTTGGCAAAAATATAAATAAAATAAAAATTCAACTGTCTCATGGACATTCTCATTTCCCCAAGACACCTAAAACAAACAATAAAAATTAAATATAAATAGGCAAAAATATAAATAAAATAAAAATTCAACTGTCTCATGGACATTTTCATTTCCTCAAGACACCTAAAAAAAAACTTTCAATTTCCGCGATATTAATAACAAAAAACATTTTCCTGATAGGTTAATTTTCCTAAGAGTAACGAAAAAAGTGCTCCAAAATAGGGAAATGTTTATTCCTAAAACTGGGCCAAATCGTTTATTCCTTTTAGGACAATCATGTCTTTAGAGCCATTTCATGGAAGTTTTTCCTTAGAATAAGCTGTTTTTTCCTAGCGCCAAATAATGTTTTTTCTAAGTACAGTAAAGTTTTGGCTAGTGGTTTGAAAATAGTGTACAATTGGGTGTCGAGTCTCCCAAGGGGGCAGTCCAGACGCACAATTGGATATTTTAAATAAAAAGAGAAATTCGGTATGGTTAATTCACGTAGAATTTAATCAAATATATATGCGTACCTAATATATAAAGTGAGTTATAAAGTTGATAATTGATCACAATGATGGCTTTACCTTGTGGTGTGAAGTGGTAGTCGACGTTTGTTCCTCCAGAGATTCTGAGACGAAGTGATGATTACAGAAAATGTACGCTTGCTGGCAACAGCAATTATATTGGAAGAAAAGTAAACGGAACAATTTAACGAAAAGAATTATTATTATTATTTATTTAAAAAAGTAATTAATTACAAATTTAAATTGAAATTTCTAGCACTGGCAGCTAAGGCCTTCGGCTAGTCCCTGTTAGTCTTATACATGGTTGAATATACTAGTAATACAATAGTTTATGTGTAAGTAAAATATCAAATTTCGTAGAAGATATAAAGTCTTTTTAAAAATTTGGATAACATTTTTATGCTGCTTTCATTTACGTTACGAAGTAATTCTTGTAGATTTGGGATCTGTAGTGAATTTGTAGTGGCTAGCGCTATTGGACAATGGTTTATAATGTGATTGACCGACATGTTATCGTTGTTGCACAATGTGCAAGTAGGTTGGGCCATTCTTTCAAATATGTGTTTGTTTGTTAACCTAGTGTGACCAATGCGGAATCTTGTGAAGGCGACAGCTTCTCTGCGGGATACAGTCGTTGGGTAGATAGGAGGTTGTTTACTTGGGTTAACTTGTTTGTATGCGTGGTTATAGTTATTCCAGTTTTGTTTGCTGATGTTATCAATGATAGCGTCGGTAGCTTTTTTGATGTCTCTTTTATTATAAATGGGATGTGTGATGAGTGGAGCTTCAGTAGCGTATTTGGCAAGTTCATCTGCTTTATCGTTGCCGGCGATGCCGAGATGACTTGGTACCCAAAGTATTTTCAAGGTCTTGTTAAGACAGTGAACCGGAATAATTCGCGGTTGCATATGTATACGTATGTGTATATGATACATATTAGGGCGGTTTCAAAATTATTTAAGCTGCCGTCGTAAACATGCCGGCCCCCTTGCGGCAAGGAAAATCCTGAGAGTGAAAATCCTCCAACTACCAGTTCACACCACATCACCAGTTTAATTCAAAAATGTTTTTCTGTTTGTTTCCAAGTCTGCTGGTTGTTTCCTTGAGCCACTCTGTGCTCCTCCGTCATCGTCTCCTGTGCTGTACTTGGAAGGACGGTAAAAGAAGAAACATACATTAAGGAAGAACATACGTGGGCTTTTTTTCCGCAACTTAGGGGCACATTATTTTTGAACGAGTATAAGTATGTATAATAATGTGTATAGAATTAATTAGGCCATGTCTGTTGGGCTCTAAAGAGCATCAACCCAAATATGGTTGCCTGGGCCAACAAGCCGCCGATTGATGCAGGTGGGGTGCGGCTTAGCATGATTTGCGCATGTATGTCGACGCCCAACGTCAGTCGCACAGGAGCCGACAGGTAGAACTCTGCCAACCGCATGAGTTTGAACGGAATCTTGACCCCAAGGTTGCGGTGGTACCCATCGACCATGATGGCTTGCACCGTTATCTTTTCCGCGACGCCGTTTCTCCCCCTTAACACAAGTGGGCATGTCGCCCCACAACTCGTTTTACTATCACCATGGGGGAGATAGCTTCAAATGCCCTCATGAGAGGGACGGTTGCGCTGCCGAGCAAATGGCCCGACCGGAATGTTGGCTTTTGTTGTTGTCGTGCTAGTTGTGGCGCGTATTCTCTTGTTGTGGATAACTGTATGAGGCGCTTCGTTGTTGTGATCAGAAAGGACGTGTTCCCGAGTCAACTCGGCGCCAATTCGTGTGGTTATGAGATGGTTGGAAAGGACGAGCCATCCGTTCGCTGATGTTGAGCTGGTCGGGAAGAACGAGTTCCCACTGCAGTCGTTCGTCGGTTCTTTTGCTGGGCAGGTGGTCTGAATGGACGGGATCCAAAGCCCCGCTGGCTGGGCAGTCGGAAAGGACTGCATATCTTTTTTGTGAAAAGGCGACAGGCAGTTAGCGGTGGCAGTAGTGGCCCGGTAGACCGGGCAAAGTCTTAAGCCGTGGTTGTTTTGCCATAATCGACATGCCACGTCGAAACGGACGGCAAGCTGCTCTGTTTTGTTGCGCGTCGCTGTGAATCGGCCCATGGTCTAAATCGATTTATTTTTATCGATTAATATGGCGGAATATTGGGTGGCAAGTGGTGTCAAAAAAAAAACCAAAGAAAAAAATTAAACCACAAAAAATTTTGTTTTATAAAATTACAAAAAAAAATGTATATGGGGCATTCCATGCAAAATTTACATTCAAAAATTTTTTTGGAAAAACATATTTTTTTCGCGTTCTATATTGAAAAATAATCGACCCGTATTTTTTTTTACATCTTAAGATGCTACTTAAAATTTTCAAAAAAAGATTTTTCGAATTTTTGAAGCCTTGAAAAAGACGTTTTTTCAGTATTCTACAGTAAAAAAAGTTTTGGTCATAAAAAATTCTATGCAATGTAGACGTTCGTGAGATTTTTTTTTATAACATATTAGTGTGATTTTTAAAAAATTAAACTTTTTCCAAATTTGGGACTCATTTTTTTACTATTTTTATTTTAATATGATTGCCTGTGATCACTATATAACCTGTAAAAATTTGCGATGTAGAAATAAAACTTCGGGAGTTATGAATTTTTTTATCTTTACGTGCGCTGTCACGCCACGGTCAGATGAAATGCGGGTGGGTACTCCAAATCGTGCTATGCAGTTGTTGAGAAGAGCTTTGGCTACGGTTTCGGCACATATATCTGGCATACGCACGACCTCAGGCCAGCGTGTATAGCGATCTATTATGGCCAAGCAGTATCGTTGGCCCTCACAAACAGGAAACGGGCCGACAATATCATTGTTAACCCATTAACGACGAGACCCTAAATTTCTAAGGAGAGATCTGAAATTTGTAGAGTAGGCTAGGATAGAGCATAGAAAGGCATGTGTAAGTGAAAAAAAGAAAAACTTACGCCAATGTGGGAGGGGCCACCTGTTGCATACATGTAACAACAGGCCGGATATGGTATATGAAATAAAATTGAGTAATCAAGTGAGGTTTTCTTAAGATAGTGATGTCATTTTTATTATAATAACAAAAAGGAAAGGGAAAATATTTCATATTACAAAGTACTACATAAAACGATACAAAAATTTGAATTTGAAAAAAGTTCAAAGTTCGCCTATGTCGATAAAAATAAAGTTAATAATAAACGAAATTTCAAGTTCACTTGTAATGACAACATATATGTATTTCATGTAAGACAAAAAGGCAAAAAATATAATGTTTATAAAGAAAAAAAATGATAATTTTTGAAACACTTAACACATAAGCCCAAATTACATTTTTCGCAACAAGTTGTTACGCTGGAGGTGCAGCCACTCCCTTGACATCTGCGCCGTTTGTTATTTGGTATAACCGAAATGAAGTGGTTGTAACAATCATAACGAGAACATTGAGATTCTTCTCGAGTTTTTGGGTTTCGAAAACCACTCGGTGGCTTTGGTACACCCAGAGTCAAACAATAATGTTCTGCTATAGCTCGACGGAATTGAAGTTGAGAGAGCGCTGAGCCGGATTTGCGGTGTAACAGCCAAGCATTTTGAACAGAAACATCGATAAGCCAGGTGAAAATTGAGAACCACCATTTTTTCCCTCTGGCTCCGATGCGGTAGGCATTTACGTTTTGGTCCATTCTGTCAACTCCACCCATACTAGCATTGTATCGAGAGACTGCATACGGACGAGGTATATTAATTATTCTCTTCTCAACTCTAGAATACCTACTCACTTTGCTAATTGGATTTTTTCCAAAAATGGTGGAAGCGATAGTCACTACCGAATTATCGTCCCATTTAGTAATATAAATGTCCGCACATTCAATTTTTTATTCACAACAAACCCACGCTCTTTCTTTTTCAAATCTTTTTTGTTAGGTAATGGGCATAATTTTGGCAACATATTTTCCCTAAGAGTTCCGGTACCATAGTAACCACTTTGTTTCAATCCAAGCAACATTCCAATTGAGGTGAATAAATTATCAAAATAAAAAGCGAAAGGAAGTTGCTTTGTATCATCATCGAAATCATGGATCATCGAAAATAATGGCGAAGCATTTTTTCCATATTTTGGTGGATATTCTGGGTTTGTGCGCGGATTGTTCCCTTGATACATTTCGAAATTTATGAGGTAGCCAAGAGGTGTGTTTAAACACCACATCTTATATCCAAAACGTAATGGCTTTCCACAAATAAATTGTTTGCATCCATGACGTCCATAGTATTCCACCATAGACTCGTCGTATGATAAATCGGGTTCTGGCTTGAAATTTTTCAAACACTTTTTTTCAGAGCATCTGTAAGTGGTCGCAATTTCCAGATTTTGTTGTCAGAAGAATAACAACCTGCATCAGCAAAATGAAGGTAGCGAAGTATTAGTTCAAACCTATCACGTCTTATTGCATCTGACACCATAGCGCAAAATAAATCTTTATCGTTTGACCAGTAATCTCTTTTGGTCGGTCGGGACGTATAACCAGTGACCAACATAACTCCTATTACGACTTTCATTTCAGTTACGGTCACATTTGGATTTGGTACATCATTTAAGACAGCGTATTTGTTTGTTTCTTCACAAATAAGTTCTAAAACATCTTCGCTGTAAAATTTTTCAAATTGTTGATATGGTCGTAAATTACAGCAATCAGTGTAGTCAGCATCTGGAAATGCTAGTCTAGCACCTGTTCCTTCTTCAGCATCAAGCCACACCATATCACTTGTTTTCATTTTCTTATTCGCACGGGGAATGCTTGGTCTGGATATATTTGCTCTTTTCGGGCCTCGTACTTCCAGCTTTTGTGGTGTTATGTCAATAAATACTACCTCTTTTTCCGGTGTTTTTGGCGCAACTCTTCAGAGGCGAATGGCGTTGGTTGCAGGTTAGCAAGGGAACGTGGACTACTTACATCCTCTAAGGACTTTGCTTTTTTCGAAGTTTCTGGAGTACTATGCATTGTAGTTGAGGGTGTGGATTCTAAAAGACTAGTGTGTATATTTGTGTACGAGTTATTAACAACATCTGTTAATAACGCACTGAATTCCTCTTCTGGAAGTCTATCAGAGAGTATATTATTGTCTTCCGACCGACAAACTAATTCACATGGAGCCATTAGTTGCTTTCGTGGTAAATTGTGTAATTGACCAGCATCGTCTTCATCAGCTGAGTCTTCTCCCGAAAGTTCCTCCTCCTCTGGTGGTTCACAAAACAGTTTGACAATATCCTCATCATCTGAATCTAATGATTCTAGAAATTGCATCGCATCTTGTACAGACATCAATTCTCTAATAAAATTTGAATAAAAACAAACACAACGTAATACAAACGGTGATACGCTACTCTTCGGTGTTAAGACTGATGTTACATATATGTAACGCCTTCAGTTTATGTCTGGCTATTCAAATTTAAGGCATGAAAATCGAAAACTTTTTAGCATAAAATATTGCCTGAATTTAACAAAACATCACTATATAAAAAACTTAACAGTTGTAATTACGCAAGTTCAAAAAAACGAATACTTACCTCCTTCTGTTTGCCATTTGGTGTTTTTTTGAGCTTCACTGAACACACGAAAGTAAACGCGACTGCTTTATTCCACTTGTTTTGATAAACTGATCTACCAATGCCACAAAACGATTAAAGCACTCCTCTCAAAGACATTTTCATGTCTAAAAACTTAAGTGTAATTCAATTTTGTTTTTTATTTGTCTAAATTCAAACGGTATGCTCGCGTTACATGTATGTAACATACGTCGTTAATGGGTTAATATGCGCGAATCTCTCCTTAGGTTGCTCGTATTTGACTAAAGGTGATTTTGTATGTCGGTGCACTTTAGCTCGCTGGCACGCGTTGCAGCTCCGCGCAAAGGTAGAAATATCTTTTCGGATACCTGGCCAAACGAACCGGCTGGTGACTAACTTTGCTGTGGCGCGATTGCCTGGTTGCGATAGGTTGTGAATCGCTGATAGTATCTGATGTCGAAACTCTTCAGGAATGTATGGCCTTATGATAGACGTTGATGTGTCGCATATGAGCTGTTTATCGCAACCTATAATTGGACACGTTTTGAGGTTGATGGAAGAGCTCGTACCTGTTTGATCTTGCAGTTGTTGCAGCTCCAGGTCACGATAGTGGGCGTCCGCAATTTTTTGGTAGTCGACTATTTGTTCTATCGACTGGATGCGAGATAAAAAATCGGCGACAACATTGTTTTTTCCTGGAGTGTACCTAATATCGGTGGTGAACTGGCCAATAAAATCGAGTTAGCGCATTCGTCGGGGTGGCGCCTTTTCAATTTTCTGATGGTAAGCGTACAGCAATGGACGGTGGTCCGTAACGACGTAGCAACTTCGACCTTCGATCATGTAACGAAAATGGCAGATCCCTTGGAATATAGCTGTTAGTTCGCGATCGTAGGTGCTATACTTGCGCTGAGCATCTGTTAATTTTTTTTGGGTAAAACCCTAGCGGTTGAAGTTTTCCGTTAATTACCTGATGTAAGGCGGCACCAACAGCAGTATCTGAAGCATCGGTGTGAAGGCCAAGGCTCGCGCCGGTTGCGGGATGCGCGAGATATGTTGTGTTCACTAACTAATTTTTGCATCTCTCGAAAGCTGCCTCTGCTTCCGCTGTCCATAGTAAAGGCGTGCAGTCTTTCTTTTTATTTCCGGTTATGAGATTATGCAGCGGCTGTTGGTATGAAGCGGCATGTGGCAAGAATTTTCTATAAAAGCTTACCATCGCGATAAAACTTTTTAATTCCATTGTCACTGATGGTTTGAGAACATTTATGATGGCTTCGACTTTATCTGGCAGTGGTTTAATTCCTTCAGAGTTGACGTAGTGTCCGAGAAAATGCAGTTCGCTCCTACCGAAATCGTTTTTCGTAGCAATATGTTCGTGAAGTCGGAAAGGTAAGGCAACGGATAGCGGTCCGGTATGGTCTGGGCGTTTACTTGTTGGTCGGCATATACCAGCTTTTAGCAAAAATTCAAATTCTCGTTTTGCAGCGGCTAGCTTTTCCGGATCGAGACGACGGGGTCGACATGCTACAGGCTGACCGGTTGTTTCGATGCGGTGAACTACTGTTGACTTACTAGAGGCGCTGTAACGTGAGAGTCGGGTGATGTCAGCGAAGTTGGCTAAGATATCTGCGAATTTATTCGTTGAATCAAATGTCTTGATATCAACGGATGTGACCGTCGCTGCTGATGAAAAAATAGATTTAACTCCTGCTAGATTGTCGATTAACTGATTGCGCCGCATGTCAACAAGTAAATCATAATGCCGTAAAAAACCGGCTCCGATGATTGGCGATGTTACGTCAGTGACAACGAAGGACCAATGAAAGTCTCGGCGGAATCCGAGATCTAGTTGCATTCGCTTCTCACCGATTACTTTTATTTGCGAAACATTAGCAGCATACAGTTGTGTAGCGGTAGTCCGCATGTCGTAACTTTTGGACGTTAATGGCAGCACCGAGATATCGGCGCCTGTGCCCACCAAAAAACGCTTTTTTGTGACTCTATCAGTAACTTGTAAGCGAAGAATTGTACCTTGGTTTGAACTTGCTACGTGCTGCGTATGTCAAGAACATGGAGGTACTCGACTTTGTGTAACGGCTTGGACGGTGTGTTGCTTGCGACCGCCTGCGTGTTTTAAAACGAGAGCGAGAATTCAACTTCTTGCACGAATTGCTAAGTTCTAAGACTGCTGCGCGGAGCTCTTGAATTTCTGCTAAACGGCTGGAATTCACCACGTTGACTTGACTGGGAGCCAAAGCATCGACGATTGTGTCTGCGATTCGGGTAAATTCTGAAGTAGTTCCAGATGAAGCGGCTGCGACGGGCTGAGCGGTTTCGGGTAGTCGCTTTGTCCATAAGCCTTTCAGTGCGGCCTCACCAAGAACATTGCCAGCTACGCTCTTCATTTCGCTGTACAGTTCGGATGGTCGTTTGTCTCCTAACGGCATTTCGGACAATAAGCGGTTAAGTCGCCGGTGTTCGCTGTCAGTGAAGTGCTCCAGAACTTTTGTCTTTATAAACGAATAACGATTACTCGATGGCATTGCAGCGATTGCGTCGCTAAGCTACGCTATCACGCTTGGCTCTAGAGCTGCTAAAACTGTTGCAGCTTTCTGTTTGTCGAACATGATTCCGCTCGCTATGAACCAGCAATCCATCGTTGTTAACCATGCCTCTATGTTTCCGCTTGACATTGGAGGCATGGGTAAGCGGGAGTACACTACTGACACATTTTCGCCCGGCGGTGATTGCATAGCCGGCGTCTGAAGGCCACTGTCGTTCATAATCGCAATTCGCAAACGGGAATATGTTACCTTGCTTGGTCACCAGTGCAGAAGTTCGCTCAATAAATGATTCCAGAGTATTTGATTGACTATAAAAATGGTACTTAACTTTATTAAAGTTTTATTAAAACCAATTTGATTAAAATTTATTTTAAGCGCACATGTGCGTGATGACGTCTAATCGCCGTCGAAATCCAATCGGTAAGGAAGGAAAAGAATAAGCTAAGGAATAGCAAAAACCGTAAGCAATATTAACGCGTGACATTTGTGCTGCCGGATCCCTTCGAACTGTTATGCTATAAAAATAATTAGGATGAGCTAGTGCTGCCACATATATATGTATCTATTTTAATATGAGTTTGATGTATTTATGTGCCAGGTGTTTGTAAACTTTCATCACCTACTGTAAAAATGATATTTGGGTGTGGTCGTATCGGCACGCTTGCGCCCCTCATCGGAAAGTGGTGTCTAACTTAAGGGTGGTGGACTTGGCTATGGTCCACAGTTAAGAACGTATATGCCAACTTTTGCATATATCGTAAAATACACCTGATGGACTTGTTAGTGTAGTGACCTGACACCAGAATGCATAAGATATTTAAAAAAATCAAAAACAATTTTAAAAAAACCAAATATAAACTACTATTTCTGTACTCGCGGAAAGTGCCCCCACCATGAAATGGCTCAACATTCTCTTTTTTTTTGTTTTTTGTACATAAATTATTTGATAGTGGTGAGATAGGTCAGTTTGACATCCAGCAATCTGGCCATCCAGCAATCTGTCCATCCAGCAATCTGCCCTACCACCCACATACAGTTTGTATGCCACTGTGCATAACATGCTGACCACAGGGCGTACCAGTTACTTAATGTGTTAAAAAAAAATGAGGTGTGCACGCAACAGGAGCAACGCAATTTGTTTTAGCTATGCCCTACTTGCATGTCGCCATGTTTTTCTTCTGCTTTATTATTGACATAAATTCCTTTCCATGCTATCATGTTTCACGGGTAATCATGATTCAACCCTTAACAGTCACTCTGTGAAGCCTATGTTTGCTGACATGCAAATGTCATTTCACATGCTACTTATATGTGTACGCATGTACATATGTATGTATGTATACCGGCGTCGGTTAAGGTTGTGCAAAAAGGGATAGTTCGCGGTTCAATAACAGCAAATTCTTAATCGGTGCGTTTATATGAAATCTAAAATATAAACGAGTGAAAGTTCGAATAAAAAAGGGAAGTGTCGGCAATCCATTACCCAGTGTCCAAAAGCTGGAAATTAGTGAAGTGGAGTTTATATACAAAGCAAAAAACTAACGCGGCAAAACATAAATACGTATCTGAAAATTATTAGTTCGGCACAGAAAAATAAAGAAATATTTATTGAAATCCGTCATCAGACGTGTTGCAATTTCGCTTTATTTTTGGAATTGTGTGTGTTTATGAATTTCACATTTATTTTTTGCTCAAAGAAAAATCAAATTTATAAAAAGTGTTGCTTGAATTATTAAAAAAAATGTTAAACAAGTTTTATACTCGAAGAGAAAAAAACTACTACTATCGTTCTTCGGATTATTACACATTTTTATGCTAAAATTGGTCAATGTAGTTCAAAAAGTGGTTATTGTTACACGAGGTGACCACATAGAACCCGCAACAGGTGGCGAATTCGATGTAAACCATTGGCGGCCGTGTCATCGCGGCCGAATATAGACGGCGACGAGGGGAAGGTGGCTGTGGATCAATTCGGTGGTAAGTGGTATTGATATGTAATAATAATAGAAATGATTTTTTTGTACATGAATTCGGAGTTTTTTATGTGCGTAAGTAGAGTAGTGCTGAATTCGATTGCGAGGGCACAGTCGAAGGGAGAAGAGCGAGCAATCCGAAGAAAGCGGGTAATGACCGGAAGCAAAAGGAAGTTGCGAATATAATAATGTGGGTTGCTTTTTTTTATGCCTTGCTTGGTCAACAGGAGTTTTACAGGAAAGCCATCTACGGAAGTCGCAGTGTGCTGCACGAATAATGGTAATAGCATTCGCATTTTTGTACACTGACAATAATTTGTTTTAAATTCTTTCTCAATAGGTGGAAAAGTGGTTTACGTGATGGAGTATGACACGCTGCTTTGCCTGAATCTGGCTGATCACCACAAATTTTTGATAATTTCCAGAAGAATTGCAACGAAGGACGTAACAACTAAAGGGATAATGTACGTAAAACCTGCATTTGCCATCATATTCAAGGTAAAACAAGCTGTTTAGGTTTTAAGAAACGATAATGTTTATCTGATGATAGTTCTGTTTTCATATTCACTACCTAGTAAAAACCCAACAAGAACCAATAATAATTTTACTGAATTTTTACCGGATAAAATTCTACTAGCGAAAATTCGCCAGTTAGATAAAAGAGCTGATTGAAAGTATTCAGTTGAGAAAACAATTATTAAAAATGTTTATTATTTCCATTATGAATTGCGAAAATTGGAAAAATTGATAAAATATTTAAATATACAACAAAAAAGAAAAAGCTTGCAACTTCTTACTGGTTCTGTGTTTGCTTACGGAAAATTCATTCAAACTATTGGTCAGTTTGTCGGTTGTTGTTGTTGTAGCGGTTATCACGCCCCCGTAAAGAGCGAATTCACCCATGGTCGTTCTCGTCGAACTCATCTAGGTGGAGGCCCAGGAAACGTGCAGTTTCGATAGGGTTGGACCAGAGGGAGAGGGGGGTTAGATGAGTGGGTTTGAGAGGTCATGTGAATAGGTGATTGGTATCGTGCGGAGAATCTCCACATGCCGGACATGTATTGGGTATGTCAGGGTTGATTTTGGATAGGTAGGAGTTGAGCCTACTACAGTATCCAGATCGTCAGTTTGTCGATTAGTTTTGTACGGGTATCGGGTATCAAATGTAAGCGTACAGCTTAAATCTGTTTGAACCTTTGTGAATAGGGGTTTGAAATTAGGAATATATATATATATATATATATATATATATATATATATATATATATATATATATGTGTGTGATGTTGGCAACCCTGCGTGATGTAGGCAACCCTATATAAGACGGAGAAGGGAGGAATAACTAGAGAAGAAATCATAGAAAGCGCGTGAAGTCGTTCGAAGCTGCAAATCCTATTTTGTATTAATCAATCATTTTTTAACTAAATGTAACTTAACTTGAATCTGTTTAAATAAACTACGTAAATATTTACAACAGAACAAGTTCCATTTTTACATGGAAGCTCAACCTCTGAACGAATAAAAAAGTTGTAAAGAAGCTCAGTGAAAGATTTATAGAGAATGCCTGTATATAGATCGAACAAAAAGAAGGAAGCAGTAGCAGAAAAAAATCAAGTTGAAGTAGAACAAGTAGAAGCAGAAAAAGTTGAAAGCGAAGAAAACGCCTTTATGTTGCTAGGAGTTGAAAAAATAGTGGGCGACGTCGAAATTCAGTTAGCTTCGAACGTTTGCGGCAATTCTGCTAATTCATTTGAACTGCTGGAGTTGCTAAAAGCGCTGGAAACTTCTAAGAATGTATCCGTCGACCAATTTGCAAAAATTGTTCCAGACTACGATGGTGTGACAATTCCAATTGGAAAGTGGTTCGAAATCTTCAATGAGAATGCGGCCGCATACGACCTAACAGAAAAACAGAAGTACGTGAATGCGAGAAATAAAATGAAGGGAACAGCAAAACTGTTCCTAGAAACAGTAAGCGTATCGAACTACGAATCACTGTGCGAAGCGCTAATCGAGGAATTTGACTTGAAGTTGAGCAGTGCAGATGTACATCAGAAGCTAATGCATAGGCGAAAGAAGAACGACGAAAACTTTCACGAATATGTGCTGCAAATGAGGAAGCTGCCTGCATTAGGGTCGGTGGAGGACGAAGTAGTTTTCCGCTACATTGTCGATGGACTAAAGGTACGTGACGATCTGAAATACCCGTTGTATAGTTCCAAAACATTTAAAGACCTAAGAGACCGTTTCGAGATTATACAGCAAATTAGCTGCAAGCAGAGCAACGGCGGCGGAGCCCAGACGCAAAACTATACGAAGCTTGTGCAAAAGGGTAGAGATGGTAACGGCGAGACGCGAGCAGTCGGTAAACAACATTGCTTCAATTGCGGGTCAACCACACACATACGGTCAGAAAGTAAAGTCGAAGCAAAATGCTTCAAATGCAACGGCAGCGGCCACATTGCGAAGAATTGCGAAAGTCAGAAGCGAACGGTAGGCGTAGTAATGAGCGATAAATGAGGGAAGCAAATGCGAATTGGCAAGTACTTTTCGTGTTTGATAGACACTGGCGCAGATGTGTCACTTATGAAGCAAAGTGTTTATGACGTAAATTTCGGCAATCACAAGCTAAAGAAGAGTTTCGCGAAATTGTATGGTTTGGGGAATATTGAAACAGCGGTGAAAGGAGCGTTAAGCGTAGTCGAATCTGATAGCAAAACAAACAACGAAGTTATTTTCGGATATGATTTTATCCAATAATTCCAATTAGAATTTAATGCTAATGGTTATTTTTTTTCTGACAAGACAAATGCGTATACACTGTTGTAGAGAAGGTACCCGAAATTGAAATTAAAGTCCGGTAGTTAGCCCGATTGAACATCCTATTCAGCTGAAGATAATACCAAAAGATGATTTTATTAATTTTATTGAAAGTCCAACTCGACTGTCTGAAGCAGAGCGTGCCATTGTTAAGAGCCAAGTAGATAAGTGGTTAACACTTGGTAAAGTTCGTGAATCTAACTCAAACATAGCAAGTAAAGTAGTTTTTTCAAAGAAAAAAGATGGTGGTTATCGTGTTTGCATAGATTACCGCAAACTAAATACTGCTGTCTTAAAAGATCGTTTTCCTGTACCAATTATCGATGAATTGTGATGGACCTCAGAAACGAGTTTTTTCACGTGCCGGTCGAGGAAAGCAGCCGCACATATACAGCATTTGTAACTATAGAAGCTTTATATGAGTTCACTAAAGCACCATTCGGGTTTTGTAACTCGCCAGCGGTGTTCATGAGGTATGTTAATTACATATTTCGACAATTAATAAACGATGGAATTATGGAGTTATACGTAGGCGATATAGTCGTTTTCGGACAGACAGCGGATGAATGCCTTAAGCATGTAGAGATAGTATTGCAGAAGGCGCAAAGTTTCGCCTTGCAAATCAAGTGGTCCAAGTACAAGTTCTTGAAAGAAAAAATATGCTTTCTGGGTCATGGAATTCAGAATGGTAGCATTTGGCCTGGAAAAGATAAAACTAAAGCTGTTAAAAATTTCGTTGTACCAAAAAATGATCGCAGCATTCAAGCTTTTCTGGGGTTAACGGGATATTTTAGGAAATTTGTCGGAAATTATGCCATCATGGCTAGGCCACTAACACAGTTATTGAAGAAGGAAGCAGAATTTGTAATTGGTCCAAAGCAACAGCAAGCAATAATTGATTTGAAGACAGCACTTACGCAAGATCCGGTTTTAAAAAATTTTAAACAGAATGGTAAAACACAACTTCATGTGGATGCGTCGAAGTATGGGTTTGGCGCAACATTAGTACAAGAGCATAAAGGAAAGTGGCATCCTGTGTTCTACTGGAGTCGAAAAAACCTCACCCCAAGAGGAAAGGCTTTACAGTTACTTTCAGGAAGTTAAAGCTGCGTACTTAGCAACGAAAAGATTACGACATTATTTAATGGGCATTCAGATTGATCTAGTTACTGATTGTTCAGCGTTTAAGCAGACAGCCGTTAAAAAGGACGTACCCATGGAAGTAGGTCAGTGGCTTATGCATTTACAGGATTTTAACTGTAATATCGAACATCGAGCGGGAGAGCGAATGAAACATGTCGTTATGGTGGTTACGTCACAGGTGCGAGTACAAATTCAGAAAAATGATGAGCATCTGAGAGCGATAGCGGCAGTTCTCGATGAAAAACCGTACGCAGTGAAAAACGGAATATTATACAGAGTTGTTGGTAGTACCGCAAAGTATAGAAAAAGAGATTATACGAAATACGCACAATTTTGGTCACATGAACTCGCAAAAAACGATGCACCAAATTCGGCAAGACTTTTTCGTAGCGCATTTAGAAAAAAAGGCGAACCAGCACATTGCAAACTGCGTTGAGTGTATAATACATAATCGCAAAGCGGGGAAACAAAAAGACTTCTCGCATTGTATAGATAAGGGTGACTTGCAACGATCCATATCGATCATTTGGGTATCTTAGATTCAACGTCGAAGAATTATAAACATATTTTCGCCATAGGTGATGGGTTTTCCAAATTTGTTTGGCTTTTTCCAACCAAATCAACAGACGCTCATGAAGTAGTTAAGCATTTGAGTACATGGGTCGCAATGTTTGGAAATCCGCAGCGGATTATAAGCGATCAAGGCGCAGCATTTTTATCAAATTTATTTAAAGATTTCTGGAACGAAAATAAAATTGAACATGTCAAAATAACCACAGACATTCCGAGAGGCAACGGCCAAATCGAGCGAGTCAATAGAATAATTATTTCTATTTTGGCGAAGTTGTCAGCTAATGATCCAGCTAAGTGGCATAATTATACATCGGTCGTACAAAAGGCTTAAACGCGCACGTTCACTCGTTAACAAAATTTACACCTTACGAGATTATGTTTGGCGGCAAAATGAAAAGCGATATGTCTGCTGATATAATATTATGTATGGAACTCGATTTCTTTTGCATGGGCACCACGGGCCCGCTTGCAGAAGTCCAGACGCTGAACCCAATTTTCGACAGCCAGAAATGACGACGACCATAAATTAGACGTAGCGCTCTTAAAGTTCAGGCCATTGACTCCGAATTTCGGTAGTAAATTTTAACAATTTCGAATCGTTGTTGGATCGTATATCTTTCCATGATGAAATGGCAACTCTTACTGAAGAAAAATGTCCTTACGTAGGGGGAGTGGCGGAATTTTCGCAGGAGGGCAGGAAGACCAATTTCGTTATTAGTCTGCTGGTTTGCCCCTTTTTAGTATAAATGTCGACGACGCGTACCCCGTTGTTCAGAGCCTGGGTGTAGGTTGATACTCTTCTCAGTGTCTTCTATGACCACGAGATCTCCTGTTTTCACATTAGTTTGTGGATGTTTCCACTTTGTGCGTTTTTGCATTTCCTGCAGATATTCAGCCTTCCCTCTCCGACAACATTTTTGATGTAGGGCTTTAGGTTTCTGCCACCGGTTTACGATGGAGGCAGCGCTTTCGTTGACTTCTATTTCAGGTGTAGCTAGTAAGTATCCACTTTCTAAGACGTGACCAGGGGTAAGATGCTCCAAGTTGGATGGTTCTTTCGAAGAGGGGCTTAACGGACGAGAGTTGAGTAAATCCTCTAACTCCCAGAATGGCGTAAGTTGCTTATCCAGCGCAACTTCACTAAAGTACGAAACTTTATTTCTTTTGGTATTTGTAGTGTCCGTACTACCGGATTTAATCCAACCGAATACGGTTTCTTGGGCTACAAGTGTCCTCAAAACATTTTTCTTTATTCCACTTAATATGATTTCGGGATAAATGCATCCACCGAAAATGAGGTCTATTTGTTCATTGTCTTAAAACCTTGTATCCGCTAAAACCAGGTCCGGAAATTCTTGCCTCGTCGTCGCGCTGATATTTGTTGTCGGCACATTTCCAGTTAGTTGTGGTAAAACCAGGACAGATGCAGTCAAACTAAACAACGGATCGACGGGGGACCGCAATTGTATGTGACATGCTTCCTTAACCTGGGCATTTACCGAATTTGTGATGCCCGAAACTTGGGCATGTACCTTTTTTGCAGATAGATTGATTCTGCGTTTGAGCCTGTCTGCTATAAACGAACACTCAAAACCAGAATCAATCAGTGCTCGTGCTGCAAAATCTGTGCCATTGAGGCGTATATTTACGCGAGCTGTTCCTAATAGCACACCCGTATCTGTGTTTGCACAGCAGGACTTAACATTTCTGTTAGCATTTTCAGTTGCTTTATCGGAATCACGTCGTGATTGCGCCTGCCTTGATGTCGATGGAGAATCATCGGCAGGCCTAGAAGACGTCCAACGCGTCGTTGCTTTTGGCTGAATTGCATTTAGATGATGTCGCGAGTGACACGTATTGTAATTGTAGGCACTTGTGCATCTTGACACAGTATGTCCGGAACTAAGGCAATTCAGGCAACAATTATTTTCCTTTAAAAATTTCAATCTGTTTGTAGGTGTTAGCTGTAGGAAACGGGAAAAGCTGCGTAATTTGTGCTCATTTGTATGGCACATTTTACAATTAAAATAAGTCACGCTTACTTGTAAAGTGCCAACTCTTTTTGTCGGGGTTTCGAAAGGATGACGTGTGATTTGTCGCGCCTTTGGCACTCTCACAGCTTTACTATCCTTTAACCCTGACAACGTCTCAAGGGGCTGAAACCGATGGGACAGGAACTTGTCCATATCTTCCCATTTGGGTATGTCGTTTTTATGGTCTATGGTTTGTTCCCATAGAGCCAGTGTACTGTCAGGCAGCTTCGTCGAGCAGAGATAAACGACAATTGCGTCCCAGTTCGATATGTCAATTTTATGACTCTTCAGGGCTGATAAGCAATTGTTTATCTCCTGCTGCAAACTTTTTATTGAGCTACCACACTCAAACTCTATTGCCTTTAAGTTAAACAATAGTTTTAGTTGTGTGTTAACTAAAATACGCTTGTTTTCATAGCGTTCACACAAGTTTTTCCACGCTGTAGGAAAGCCTTCATTAGTTAGTGGGCACTTTCTTACGATTTCTTTGGCCTCCCCTTGTGTCTTATGGTTGAGATGAAAAAGTTTCTCAACCGGGGTGAGGCGCTTATTTAGGATGTAGATGGCCGTAAACATATCACGGAATGTTGGCCATGAAAGGTAGCCGCCCTTGAACACGTCTGTATCGCACGGTTGAAGGTGGATATTGTGTTCCCGGACGGACTGCTCCCCTACATCCTTTACTACGTTTGATAATGCTTCTGCTTGAGTAGCCATTGCAGACATGCACTTAGCATATGTCGATAAACATGCTCTATATTTCTTTTTAATCGCCCTGATACCTTCTTTAGTTAAACCTTCTGAGTTCGTGAGCGTATCGTACGCTACTTTCGTTTTCTCCCATAATACTTTCAATTCGTCCTGCTGGATAGCAAGATCGTGCTTGTTTTGTTCTGAGGCAGGAGTGCTGTTGCTGGAATGCTGGTGCGTCGAACTCTGCAACAGATACTGCCAAACGGATGTATGAATCCATAGTGAAGCTAAGAGGGAGTTACTAAAGTCTACCTAACTCTGATATTGCTAGAAAAAAAAGTTCCGCAAAATGACAATTGCCAGTAAGTTTATATATGTCTGTTTCTTTATTTAACGATTTTTTATTAATTTCAGTCAAGTTTGCTATTTTTTTACAATCTGATGCAAAAAAGAACACTGCCACCCAAATGTGAAATGACACTTGATGCAAAAAGAACACTTGCCACCCAACTGTGTCGACATATGTATATACGTATGTGTGCCTAAGAATGTATTGTAAGTACTTAATCATGTACGAGTAATATTGTGATTCGATTTTGATGGTTATATACAAAATAACAACACGGATTCATGGCTCAAATGTGATTATGTGAAAAACAAACTAGTGTGCAATAGAGGTTATGTTTCTCGAACCAGTGAACAAGTGACTTGCAAATTAACAATTGTGCTAAGTAGTATTGAACCAAAAAAGTGATACAAAATTGACTTTAAAGAGAAGAAGAATGAAAAGCAAAAAAAAAAACCTTTAAATTTGACGGTTCGAACTGTTGCAATAAAGTACCACTGTTCACTGTTGTGCCTGTGTGTGCACGAACGTTAGTTGTTGTTATCGCTCGCGGACAAACGGAATTAGCACAGTTTCTATGTAATTTAGTTTTTTAATGTGTAACACTCTTTCGTTTCCACAAAAATCACTTGCCTTGTAAGGCGATGTTTCACAAATATAATTAACGTGTTATGAAACAGTGTAATTGAAACATATAACACGTACCTTTTGATGTATCAGTGACTGTTGTTATGTACGGTGATGGCAGCTGATTTATGTATGTATGTTTATGCTTTGTTTGGGTAGGTGATTGCGCGGCTTTGTGGCTTTGTGTAAAGATTTTCGGCGATGCGGCTTTGTAAAAAAATTTAATTTTTTGATGTCGACTGTATTTTGAATCTCGGCGTAGATGGACCATGTACTATTGAATTTTTTAAATAAAAAGAGAAATTCGGTATGGTTAATTCAAGTAGAATTTAATCAAATATATATATGCGTATCAAATATATAAAGTGAGTTATGAAGTTGATAATTGATCACAATGATGGCTTTACCTTGTGGTGTGAAGTGGTAGTCGACGTGTGTTCCTTCAGAGATCCTGAGACGAAGTGATGATTACAGAAAATGTACGCTTGCCGGCAACCGCAATTATATTGGAAGAAAAGTAAACGGAACAATTTATCGAAAGGAATTATCCGGCGGGAAATACACTGAACTGGAATAATTCGCGTTTGCATATGTATACGTATGTGTATATGATACATATAAGGGCAGTTAGAAGATTATTTACGCTGCCGCCGTAAACAAATAGAGATAGTAGTTAGCAGAATGGTATGTAAAGGATGTTTTTATACTGATAGAACTTTAAATTGAAATAAAACACTTAAAAAAGGAAGTATGATGGCAATTTTTTTTTTATTTGAAAGATATTTTCATGACATTTATTATTTTAAAACGATTTGTGGCATATGTCCGCCACGACTTGCTTTGGTGAATCGTATGCGATCAGTCCAATTTTCAATTTCCATGTTGTGGATGGACAAAGTCCAACTTGTTGAGCATGGTGGCGAATATACAAATTCGGATCTTCTCCAACACTATCTCTTACAGCACCAATATTTTCTTCCGTACGTACAGTTATTTGTCTTGTTGTTGGTTTTTCATTGAGTGGAGTAAATTTTGTTCGAAATTTATCAACAGGTCGACGAATAAGCTGCTCTGATGCTCAATTATGTGGACCATAAAATTCTCGAAGTGCGAACAGAACACTGATTTAAAGTAAATTTCCACAATTTGTAAACGTTGTTGCGGCGTCATTCTTTCCATGAGATTTGTCGATGCTTACTGAAAATAAATGTCAAATCGTTTTGTCATTTACCAGCTGTCAAGTGACAGCTATCCCTATCGAAAGTTCTAACAGTCTCAAAACAATACTCGTTATTAGGAGTTGTATTGGGTTTGATTTTTGTTGTTTCTAATTGCTATTCGCTCAAAGTACTTGACCTCGGTTGAGAGAGTGAGTTCAACTCCGTGGTTTGAAAGGAGCAATTTTATATTTGCTCGTGAAGAGTACCATCTCAGTCTTTGCGGGGTTAACGCTAAGCGTACGCTACTACTTGGCAACTAGTGACCTTTAGGTTCCAAAGCAGGGCGTCAACGGTTAGATTTCATAGTAAAGGGGAGAGAACGCCCCCTTGGGGGTGCCTGTGGTCACATGTATATTAATGGACCCATCCCCTAACTCGAAAGAAGCAGCGCAACAAAGTCCACCATCCCCTGCTGCACCCCCACTCTAAGGAGGGACCTGACCACCGAACCCAATGAACATTGTTAAAGGCTCCCTCTATATCGAGAAAAACTCCCAGCGTGTATTCCTTGAAGGCCAGTCCTTTTGCAATCGTTGAAACGACATCATGGAGCGCAGTCTCAGCTGATTTGCCTTTGGAATATGCATGCTGGTTGGGAGAGAGGTTATCGTGTTTTATATTTCGCCGAATGTATTCATCTAAGAGCCTCTCTAGAGTTTTAAAAAGGAACGAAGTAAGACTTATAGGCCTAGAATCCTTCGGTTTCACATGAGCAGTATTGTCTTCTTTTGGTTGGAAGGCTACCCTCGTCTGTGTCCACTCGTATGAGACATGAGTTAGGGTAAACAGAGTTTCCTAGAGAAGAGTAGGTCTTATGGTCTTTCGGAGTGTTAGGGACGTCATCCGAGCACCCGGGGGAATGGGTCCTCATGAGTATCTCCAGAATTTGGGTACAAGATGATGTCCAGTCTCCGTTAGGTTTCTGGATAGAGCTCATATTTGAGGCATTTTTCGAAAGCACTTTTCGCAGCCTGTTAACCTCGGAGTATTCTTTAATACTGTTGCAGAAGTTTTAACAAGATTACAATAACTAGTCAGAAAGATCACTGCTTCATCAATGTAAGACGGTGAGTCCAGCTCATCGAGAGAAACAACCTTCGTGTCCGGGAGAGTCGCTTCACCAAGTCTTAGCGATAAGCATGACTTATCGTGAGAAGAGTTCTCACTTAAATAGGCCGACAGTACATCTTTACATTTTATCCAGTAGGTTTGTTTCTTGTTCCTGTATGCTGGTAGAGGAGCAGGATTCAGAGAGAGTTTAAAGCTAATGTAGAGATGGTCAGCAGTTCTCCTCTACCAGAAGTTACAAATATGGGGTCATTCCCGCAATTGCATATATTAAGATCATTTAGAGGAATAAAATCAAATAAACACTCACCTATTGCTTTGGTATCACGTGAGCCCCATACCGTGTGGTGGGAATTAGAGTCGGCCGCAATTATGACCGGGAGGCTTCTACAGATCGCCTCCTTAACAGCATCCTGTAGAACATACGAAAAGAAGTTTTTTTAATGAGAATGCAAGCACTAATCCTACCTGCTACTGGGGTTACCACAAATCTTGTTTCTGACGACCCAAAGTTCCTGGTCTAAAAGGATGTCCTTAGCTTCCTCGCTGAGGCGAAGAAGCAGGGCAGGCGAAGAAGCAGGGCAGCCGGGGGTGCCTTGTAGTGGTGTAGATTAATTTGAAGGATCTGGATCATCTTCAAAGTGGGCTACATCCATAGCCTCCAGCCCTTCTCCTTCTGAAGCTGCTATGACTGTGGTGTCATTTCCTGCCTCTTTCGGTTCGGAGACCAGAAGCTGGTATTCCGGCACCGTTTCCCACTAAGTGTGAACCGACCCTACGTACGCAGATACTGAGTCCGTGTCGCTCTCAGTATCCACCCTTCGTCGGTAGAAGCTCCCGGGTCCACAGGTCCGCTCGAGGCGTTGCCAGACGCCCCCGTTTCTCCCTCCGCCTTCTTGTGGGTTTTAATAGTGGTGGAGTAGAAGCCGTATCTAATTACTCCACCACAACCCGCGAGTACTGGGAGGGATGCATCGTTGATGATAAAACCAACATAACTCTGTTTCTCCTTCGTCACGCGCACTGGGACTATCTCCCAGTCATTGTTTGGTAGTGCATCGGTTCCAAGTGGTATAAGCTCCAGGATCTCCATCGATTTCCATGGGTCGGCTGGGATCCAGGCCCAGAATCTTGGCCTTATTGGGATTTCGCCCATATAAATGGACGCTTATTCTGCCCTGGGCCACAGTTGTCCCACCAGGGAGATAGCCTCCTTGTAGATCTGGACCGAGCGCTCGTAGGCCTTCCAGTTGTCCGTGCTTATGTTGCCATCTGGATGTCCTTTATGCACCACAGCCAGCGTTAGATGCTCTTTTGCAACTTCGCTAAACGGCTTGGAGGTGGAGACAGGCGCCAACTGACGGCTAGAGGGTGCACTCGAGGTGTCTTTCTGAGATCTCTGTCTCTTGGAGGTCAGGCCCTTCCGCGGATTGGGGTTGGCGGGTGGTTTGTCTATACGCTTGCTGCTCGCGACGAGACTTTTTGTTCCTCCGTCAGTTGGTCATGCGGGATGACCCCCATCCTTAAATGACCTTGGGATCGAGGTCATCAGCCGCCGCTACTCTGGTGGGTACGACTCCCGGAGGAGCGGTCAGTTGGTTGTCCGTGAAGGACTTAGTGCTATCCTCCTCCGAAGTGCACATACCCGGAGTGGGCTTGGAGGGACGAACCGTCTGCAGCTTATCCACCATAAGTGACTTTCCCTCTGGGGGCTTAGTCCTGGCGGCTTCACTAGAGGATAGCTTTCCCACTAAGGGCTTAGCCAATTTCCTTGCCACACGGATGACCGAATCAGTAATTTGGGCCATGTAGGCTCTTTCGGTACCGTCGCTGCGGTTCCTGAAGATTTGAACTTGACATCGCCGGATCCAACGGGGGCACTACCCGTGAAGAGTTTCGAGACTTGATTTTGGTTATCTATGCTCATCTGGTTCTTTGGCCACCAACTGAAACGAGATCTTTCGGTGGGCGGAAATAAAGTAAAGGGGAAGAAAATGGTCGACCACGGCAGAGCCCCATGCCGCAGCATGTCCACCGTTACTCCCGTATGTGAACCGGTGTCAGGGAGGAGCCTTTCAAACACAGTCGTAAAAGCCCCTTACTGTAAACCATCCAGTGGACACGGTGACGCATAAGATCCTGGATTAGGGGGAAAGAGTAGGTTCGACACCTTCCTAGTCTAGATCCATAGTGTTCGGTGGAAACAGGATCACCTCTAGCAGGATGCAATTGATCGTCAAGCACCATGGTCTTGATGTGGATGTGGCTACGCACACAGGATCCCCTATGTGCTGTGTTACGGTTCATCCACACCCTGCATTAGCTCAACTCCGCTGAATATTTTTGCGTTGTGACAAACATACACTGTATCTTAGTACAGCGAACATAGTCACAAACTTGTAAGACAAATACTGAGCTGCATAGTCTTCTACCCATGCCTAAATAGCAAAAAAACAACATATATTGATGCCGCGTGCAAATAGCGTTCCAGAAATTGTGGCACTGGCCCGTTTTTAAGAATTTATTACTTTTTAAGTACACATAACGTAACTTAAGATTTTAGGTATTTTTTAACATGCACATCTGAATTTTATATAAAGAGTGGAGTTAAAACAAACAACAACAGATTATTGCTGACCACCAACTTGTTGGTTTTGACTTGCTTGACCCATTTACTTCGCTGCTCTTGCTGTCGCTTTGTCGGGCATTTCCACTTTACGTTTTCAAATTTTATTTTCAGCAGACTCGGAGAAGTTATCCCACCATCGTCAACTTCAACGTAAGTAACTGGTAAATGTCTTTAGATGAGTTTAAGAAACAACGGGCAATATGTTAGGAAAAATAAAACATAAACAATAGTAGTTTGCTGCCAGGTGGTAAGGCATTCTCACCGTGATGATTCAGACAGACATTGAAAGGTTGGATGCCGAAGATGGAGGACGCACTGACTACGTGGATCTCTTCATCACCAGAAAATTTTCAACTCCATTATAGCTGGCGGAAGATCACAACAGTTTTTTCTCGGATGCAACATCATCGCTAAGACAAAAACATTCAAATTTAATTTTTTTGGAAGAAAATACCTTCGCTCTTTGATCGCTGTATTACAAAAACAACTGGCATCCAGCTTATTATGGCTTGAGCCATTTTTTATCGCTCGGTAGTGACAAGCAAATGTCGCAAGGCGTGCTAATATATTAAGTTTTACAGAAATCCGTTGACCAAATCAACAGGAAATGGAAGGAATTACTGGACACTGCCAGTATTTGGAGTCTATTGGCAAAGCGTACACTTGCACTCCTGCTTTAAATCACTTAGCATAGCTCAACATTTTGAGAATGCGAATAAAATGGTATTTGTATTAACTGTCTTTCGAAGGGGCATCAAGTAACGCATTGCCCGTCAACGCAAGGTTTGCTCAAGGCTGCACCACTACTACTACTTCTACTTCATCGTGAATCACAACATTATTTCTTGCAACTGTAAAGGTTTTTGATCGAGATTTGTCAAAATGATGTATATTGGAACGATTTTCCGTCATCCCTTGTCAAGTTTGGTTTGGAGATAAATTAGTGTCGATGCGCTGTCGGAAAAACGGAATATCAAAAAGAAACAGTAAACAAAATATTGAAATTCGAAGGATCGGCAAGTCGTCAACAAACATCAAATACAAAACATCAAATTGGTAGTCACTGGTTTCGAGCTACCATAAATTTTCTTCATCACATCCCACATTGGGTATCCACCAGACCCAGAATTCGACATTTCAACATGGAGCAAAAATGGCGGACGAAGTATTTCACGCCCTGGGAAAGCGCGAGTTGCCGCTGCCTGCTTTCCGCCGGTCAAATTAAACTTGGGCCTAACTTACCCATATTACAAAAAACGCTATTAGGATGGGTCGAGTCAGCCCGATATCGAAAAAGCAACCACTCATCTAAACCTTTATGTCTACTAAATGCTAATGAATCTCTGGATGCCAAGTTGGAGAAGTTGTGGAGACTGGAGGAAGTTTCTATTACCGCACAGCTTTGAACTCGTGGACAGGCAAGTTGTGAGCTCTTATACATCAATACAGTCTCCCGGAAACCTTGTGACAGAATAGTGGTTAGATTACCCTTTAAGGATGGCCCTAGTTCTTTAGGCGACTCATACGCTACAGCGTAGGCTGAGTACGTTGAATTTATGGGGAAATATAAGAGTTCTGGAGGCATGAGAACTGTTGAAAAAACAAAGGTAAACGAATCACTGTGTGCTGAATCCAACAAGTACAATAACGACGCTGAGAGTCGTATTCGATGCATCCGGTCAAACCACAGTCCGAAAATGATGACAGATGGTGGGATCTTGTTTTCAATATGAAGTAATTATTCAAGTTTTGCTTTGTCTACTTCATCGGTATGCAGTCACCGCCGGCTTCGTCAAAATGTATATAAAAGTATTCGTGGAGCGAAGTTCGTACACTAGTAGCCTTCGATTAATTCCCTGGGTTTTCCGTTACATCAAAAAAATAGGGCACGCTGCGACTTCCAACAATACGGAGCCATTCTCACCTCAGGAACTGCATCATGCCTTATTATGCATAGTTTGGAGACAACATTTTACTAATGATATTCATATCTTTCAGAAGGATCAAGGAATAAGTAGCCCGCTTCGTTTCTTTTTTGCGACAATGCCACAAACTTCGCAGGCGCTTGTAGCACACTCGCCGATTTAAATTCCGTGTTATTTACGATCGAAATCGAAACGCAACCATAGGTATTGTGCTAATGAATTCATCAACTTTAACTTTTTCAAATCGGCTAAGGGTCATCTTAATGGTAGATTATCAACGGTAGACTAACATTTGAAGAATTATCGAGAGTCCTGGTAGAAATAGAGGCGGTATTGAAATTTCGGCCGATATCACCATTATCATCTGACCCAAGCGATGGGAGGTGGAGCTTTGATTTTGAATAATTTGTTTTGCGGAGTCTGTTTATCAGGCAAAGAATATCGACGGTAGAAAAGTAGGCGGACTTTTCGGTAAAGAATGGTAATGAGTTCTTATGGATTTTGGTTGATTCTCGCCTTGTGCATTTTTTAGTTATCTTTATTTTTTATATTTCTTTAGCTTGTAAGAAATTGAGTAATTGTTGAAGGAAGCGGGGTATCAGAAGAGTGATTCGGACAAAACTGCATATGCAGACCTCAACTGGCAACTTTAACAAGGCATGGGGTTGGGAATATATTATCTGACATCCACTTCGCGCCCAGCGATGCCCATTTTTTCTGGAAAGTGGAAAGAGTCAAGTGCAAGTAGGATTACGCCTGTTGGGAGTAAGGGATCGTTGCTAGATTTTCGCTGAAACTTATATGCTGCTATGACTTCTTGTGAGCTGTATTCATTGACGATTTCTTCCTCGGGTATATTGTTCAAGAAAGGAGCATAAACAGTCCCTTTGTTGAAATACCAGGTAGTTCTTTTAGAGCAAAGAATCGTTCAGCAATATTTTTACTGTTTGCAAGTAATAGTAAATTGTCATTGCGTATCTCTGATACTTGCCCAATTTCGCTGATGACGGCACGGATCGATTTGTGTGCAGCGCAGCCCGAGAATAGTGTGAGGAGATTGTTTTTATCACGAGCCCCTAAAACGAACAACTTCGGGTTATTATATTTTATTTTAATATTTGACAGATCAGGAAAGCCAATAAAACCAGTATAAGGAATTGTTTTTTTCTTCCCTTTTTTCTTTTCTATGGTGGTGTGATCGGCAAGCGGTGCATCGTCCGGAGTGTTTTACGTGGGTACCTGCCGACGACGGCCTAACTCCACGGCGCTCAAAAGCACAACGGATCAAGTTAATGCGTTGATCAGCGCCCCAAGATGCGCAAGCATTCTCGGAACCAATTGGCAGTGTGGAATGGACACACTAACCACCTTGGTAGGGTTCGAGGTCTATCTAACACCTCTGCCGTACTATGGGTCCGGCACCCGGTTGCGATGCAACTCCACATTGAACTTTGACACAAGGTCAAGCTCTACCCGCATTTGGGTATTGAACCACAGCCACCACGATACTCCCCTAAGGGCCGTACCCAACGAACAGGCCAGAGCGAACTCTGGGGGCTCCTGTTCCCCGTGGTACCAGATTTAAGTCTCCGGTCGGACTTCGTGGCCGAGGCCACTACCAGTTGAGCTCCCATACAGCTCCGGACTGGTGGCCTGGGGCTGAACCCCATACACCTCGTACCGATTCACTCAGCCTATCACCAATTTCAAGACCATATTCATTCACACACACACTCATACACATACCCTTCTCCAACTACTCCAATAATCGTCTTCGCCGCTTGAATACTTCCCTCGCATATGCACCCAACATATCAGCAGTCTGACGAGTGTGCAACACACCACTAACATTCAATCTTCCGTTCGTCCGACTGATGCCCATTACCCCCAGATCCCTAATGTCTGAGTACATCGGGCAATCCGCTATGATGTGGACCCAGTCCTCACTTTGGGCCCCACATGAACATTCCTCCGACGTGGCCAGGTGCCTATCATGCAAAAATGCATTAAGAGGCCCGTGACCGGTCAGGAGAAAGCCCAGGCTGAGGGAAAATCCAAAGTCAGGATTCTGGGTCACAAACGAAACATCCAGGATGTACTCGTATGTCACCCGACCATGAGGACAATTGTCCCAACGGTCCTGCCACTTCCGCACAACACACTCGGCTAGGAGCCTACGGCTCTCTAGATACCCGCCCTGCACATCAGCGTCAGAAATCCACTCATCACGCAGCAACGGTAACCTCGTCCCCCTTCTCAACCGGAAGGCAACAGCAAGCTGTATAACCACCAGATCAAGAGGGGGCACACCCATCAACACCTGCAACGCATCAGTCGAAACAGTGCGGCATACAGGCAGGCAGGCCAGCAACATGATCCGCTGACACGAGACTAGTCGTCTGCGACCTACGACCGTCGCAGCCGTCTCGTACCACACCGCGGCCCCATACGTGGCACAAGCCACGAAAAGTCCACGATAAATAGTACGAACGGCTCGCCGACCAAGGCCCCATTCGTGCCGCAAAACACGCCGCAAGGTACCAACCACCGCCTGCAGCCGCTCCTTCACTCGCACCAAGTGTGGAGTGAAACACATTCTTTCACTCATGGTCAGCCCCAGATACCTGACTTCCGTCACGTACCTAATGCTGACCCCATTCATATGGACAACCGGTGGGCGCGACGATGACAGGCTGCCTTTCAGCAGCATGGTCACCGTTTTGTCCACCGATACATCCACACCTACCCTTACACCCCAAGCGTGCACAACTCCAAGGAGCTGCGCACTCGCTCGTTCCAAATTCGCTCTGGACTGGCCCTCCACTAAAAGCAGAAGGTCGTCCGCATACGCACTGCATTTACACAGTGGCTCGAGCTGCCGGAGCAAAGGATCCATCATCATGTTCCAAATGAATGGACCACCGATGGACCCCTGCGGACACCCACGAGCCACGTCCACATCCACGCTGCCATTTACGCCAACGATGGAGGCCCTTCTGCCCGAAAAGTAACTCCTCCAAAGGGTCACCTCCGGACAGCCGAGCTCTTCCAAGCGTTGCACCACACGATCCCAGCGCAGATAATCAAATGCCCCCTTGAAGTCAACAAATATGCCAAGGACATATTTGGTGACATTCTCCCTAACCACATTCTGAACATACATCCACGCATCCTCCGTACTACGTCCTTTCGTAAATCCATACTGCCTATCCGACAAACTACCCCGCGTTAGCTCCCGAAGTCGTTCCACCATGACCCGCTCCAGTACTTTTCCAAGGACCGGAAGCAGGCTGATGCCACGATAAGACCGAGGATCACTCCTGATCTTATCGGGCGACTTCAGGAGAGGTACGACCCTAGCCTTTTTCCACTCGAGTGGAAAGTAACCCTCCCATATGCACTTATCATAGATGGCCTCCAAGTATTCCGGAATGAACTTCCACAAGCATTTGCAAATCTCTCCGTTCAAACCGTCAAAACCTGGAGACCTTCTAGACCTCACCAGGCCAAATGCATTGTCCAGCTCTTCAATCTCTATTGGAGGAACAGGCACCGCCTGCGCATGGGGAACCTCCTCCTCCGCCCTAGGAAAGAACGCTCCTAAGAGAACATTCGCACACTCTCTCCACGACGATAACAGGGAGTCACCGACGCGAAGGGAGGTGACCACCTCACTCCGACGACCCCTGCAGATCCGGTAGACCTGACCCCAGGGGTCATTCTCATTCATCCCAACAAACCTTCTCCATTCCTCTTCTTTTACCCTGACAAGCATTTGCTTGTACTCATTCATTTCACAGCTAAGTTGACGTCTGAGCTGGGATAAGCTCTCAGAGTTGACCCGCCGGGCGCGCTGAAACAAACGTCTCAACCGCCGAACGGATCTCCTCTTCAAGCTCAACTCACGCGTCCACCATTTCACTTTCCTCGCTCTGAATTGCTCACTCTTCTTCAACATGCTATCGTTTACACCCCACACACATTCATTCAGACAAGCAATTTGCTCGTCCACAACCAAATCACTAAACACGCCAAGCGGTGTATTACACATCGCTTCTCTAACACACTGTCCATATTGGTTCCAGTCAGTACCAGAGGTACGCCATCGCCTCAATGGACACACACTCACTGCAGGAGGAGCATGGGGAGCAACCGCAATTTGAATCAAATTGTGATCACTGATTCCCCAACCCCCCCTGACCGCCCACCTAAAAGTAAACGCTCTGGTTGCTGCCTCATTCGTAAACGTCACGTCAATATCACTCACGCCATTAGGCCCGTCAAACGTGTAAAACTCACTGGGCTCGTTCATTACATGGGAGCCATTGGCTACCATCCATTCGCTCAAAATCTCGCCCCGATTGTGGCTCAGGTATCCAGACGAGTGCCTGGACATTTTACTGAACCACATCGGAGACGAAGCATTCGCATCCATACCCACGATGACCGGTGAGCTACTCACAAGTAGTAGCACCGTATCTAGGTACCCCAGATAGGGCTCTAATGGCTCGCTATACCTGCAGTACAGGCTAGCGACAAACACTCTGCCGAAACCCCCCTCAACACATACACACACCCCCCGCTCAGAAGAGTCCACGACTACGCACTCGTAATCGGGCTCACATACAACAACCGCGGCATTGACTCCAAGGTCTGTAAAGACTCTGAAGCCTCCAGGGAGCCCCCTAACTACCCCACAAGTGGAGTAGAGGTCCTGAAGCAAGGCAACACCGCAGCCACCCTCCAACATGTACTCCCCCAATTCACACATCACCGCGTAAGACCCCTGGCAGTTAAGCTGGAGAATCCCTTCCATTAGTGTCTACCACGCGCCCGGCCAGCAATCGCACCATACACAGGGCATGCCTCCGACAACATATAGTGGTCGGCCGGCCTACCCCTGAACGCACAGTTGCGGCAGCGCACCACGTTGACACACTGCCCCTCCTGATGCCCTTCCTCCCCGCAGCGCCTGCAGACATCCCGGTTCATACGACAGTTCCGCACCATATGGTCACAACCCATACACCTATGACAGCTGGGCACCAAGCTGTACGGCCGCACTCGGAAAGCGTACCACTTGACGTAGCAACGCTCAGCTCCCAGGAGGACGGACATTAACTTGTCCGTGCCTTCCAGGACGACGTTCGTCACCCCGTCAGCGGACACCTGCCATGGGCGACCGCACATTCTGATGTCCCTCTGACCCCCAGGGCTGATATCCGGAAAGTTCAGTCGGAACAGTTCCTCCATGAACTCGTCAGGAGAAATCGCCCTGTGCACCCCCTGGACTACGACCCTAGGCCCCAGCTTGCTGTTCGCCACGACGTTCAGCCCCACCTCCTCGAAACGCTTGTTCCGCACAACCTTTTCCCTCTCAGCCAACGAGGGGGTACGAATGATCGCACCACCACCCTTGATTGGCTTCACGTCGTGAACCCTAACCCCCAGGGAGGGGCCCACCTCCTTCACCACCTTGGCAACTACCTCACTCGAGGTCGCCACTGCCTCCTTACTCCTAACCACGCAAGCATATGTTGCCACCGGCTTAGGAATTGCATCCGGGGCTACAGGAGCCGCCATCCTCGAAAATCCCGCCGGGGTCACCACAGGCAAGCGGGCAGAAGCCGCCCCCCTCATAACCCCAAGGGCCGCCACCTGGCCTCGCAGACGGGCATTCTCGGCAATCGCCGTCATGAGGAGCTCCTCGTACTCCGAGGAAAACTCCATCAGCCTCTTCCGCTCCACCAGGCTGGCACCCTCGAGATCGAAGACAGCCCCGCTAAACCTAGCGGTGACTGCCTTCATCCCCCTTATCCAACCCGCGCTCCCCTTCGGGCCACCCACACAATCCCTCCCGGACTCACCGACCGGAGGGGCGCTTACGGCCTCCTCCGTCTCCTCAGCCCTCTCCACCGTTCCCGAACCCGGAGTGGGTTTCGCCGCACCCACTAGCTCACCGGCCACAACCGGTGGCGACACCGTACGCGCTACTCTACGCGGGGGGGAACATACCGCCGGTTCCCCACTCTCCCCGTCCGCCTCTGTGCCCGACGTCGAGCAGTCGACCGCAGTGGTCGATCCTTCAGCCCCCTTGCGGGCGAGGGGAACGACCCTCTTCCTGCGTGTTGGGGGCATCGCTGGCGAGCCCTCCACCACGGGTTACCGTATACGCTGTCAACCACAGCCCACAGGTACCTAACCCCACACCAACCGGAGGGAAGCCCCCTGGAACTCCGGAATCCGACGATTCGCACAGGGAAAGCACCAACAAAAAGGAGACGCCCAGGAACAGCGACTACGTGGACGGTCAACACGGTCCAAAAACCGCTTGGTGAACACCACACCCCAGGGGGACCCCGGTAGCGATCACCGGAAAAACTCGCCGGATGGAACAAAGGTTCCCCAGACGAGAACCGGTCGACCGATGCGGTAGAATCACCGACACGCTCCACGTGCCAAATGCCGGACCGTGGGCGACTTACCCTGCTCGGGCACTAACCCGTGCGAACGCCGAACCCGACGCCCAGAAACGACTACCCGAAGGAAGGGGGGGGGGGGGGCAGGCACACAGTGAGAACTGCGGCCAGCAGCACGGCGCACCGTATGAGGAAGTCCTCGCCAATAATGCCTCGAACGTGCAAAAACCCACACTATAGGGGCGCTGGGCAGACCACCGCGACGCCGCTGTATCGCGCTACCGACACGTGCCCGGTCACGCCACGCACTAGCAACAACAACCACGCCGTATATCACCCGTCGATCAAAAACACGCGCTTTTAGTTCGTAAACAACGCGCACTAAGTTAGTAAACAATATCCCGCTATATCACCCGTCGATCAAAAACACGCGCTTTTAGTTCGTAAACAACTCGCACTAAGTTTGTAAACAATATCCCGCTATATCAAAAACACGCGCTTGTAGTTCGTAAACACGCGCACTAGTTGGTAAACAAGTTACCGCTAGGTCACTCGACGGTCAAACAACACGCGCTATTTGTTCGTAAACAACGCGAACGCACCAATAACAGTCGCACTAGTTGGTAAACAAGTTACCGCTAGCTCACCCGTCTGTTTAATAACACGCGCTATTAGTTCGTAAACAATACACTAATACTCGCGCACTCACTACGTACCGATAGAAAAATAATTTTTCCGCCGCACAAGAAAACACGACCGTACGCAACGAACGACTCGGACTGAATGACGGCAAGCGGTGCAGACCGATTAGCTTCACTTATTCTATTTATATTCTACATGTGAACGGTTGCGTGCGAGTGTGCGAGAATATTTGTTATCTCTTCACGCCTAATCAGCTAGAGGGATTTGTAAAGTTCGACACATCTTCAGGTGGATCTAGATTATTTATTTATATGTTATTAATAATTATATTACAAAATGAAAGGCACTCGCAGCTAAGGCTTTCGGCCTGCAGATACTGTGATGAATTTTTTATAATACTTATAAAGTCGGTGGATGTTATCAAATTAAATACAATATAGAAGTTTATGTTGATACATAAAGTCAAAGATGTGGCTTATGTTGTCTCATGATAATGCTTTTTAGAGGTTAAATGGTTTTTCATTTCCGAATATGTTATTCCTTGCGTTTAGGCAGTTATCAAATATATGAAATAATGATAATTGGGCTCCCATTGCGTAGGTGTTGATGAGTAATCTTCGTGTGTGCTAGTCGAAAACGTTTAATTTGCGGGATGGGGGAGAATTCGGTGGAAGCGATTTACACGGGTTGGATTGATATTTCCTTTCACACCATGCTGTTCATAAATCTGATATTACCACGTCAAAAATAAGAGTGGTATTCAATGGATCTTGTTCCACTCCAAATGGAGTCAGTCTTAATGGCATTTGGAACTCTGGACCGCCTCTTCAAACTGATTTAACAATGTTTATTGTAAGGTGGCGTTTATTCAAATATGCGCTCAATGCGGACATTGACTATAATGTAATAATCGTCAACCCCAAATATACGTTGGTATGAGACCAAAAGCTCCTCTATAGAGACTCGAAATGGGGAGATCAAGGACTTTCAGTCGAACAAAATTACCTTCGGTCTCACTTGTGCACCATATTTGGCAGGTGCCACTTTATTGCAACTTGCCAAGGACACCAAGTCATCAGAAATACTTAAATCAAGCACATATGTGGATGATGTACTAGCTGGTGCGCATGGTATACCCGAGGTAGTTAAATCACGAGACCAACTTATTGAGGCCATAAACTCGGCAGATTTTCTACTAAGAAATTGGACCTCAAACAGTAAGAAAATTTCGTTAGGTCTTCAATGTAGTCACCTGCTATGCACTGAATATTTGGTAATACACGATTCCTGCAAATCTAAAAGTTTAGGCATCCGATGGAACGCGAAATCGGAGGTGAGGGTGGGCTTCATATGAATATTTAGTTCTTTGACACGTTGACAACGCGAAGGATGGTTGACAAACGCTTTAGTTTTCGGGTCCGTGTTGTAGGATTTTTGGCATCGTTGTGTATAATATTATTATTATTTTTATTAATTATAATTAAGATTACAAATTAATATTTTAGCACTAGCTACCAGGGCTATCGGCTTAGTCATTATATGAAATTAAAATATTAGTTTAAATTAGATGGGCAATGTAAGCGTTTTGTAGAAAGTTGAAGATAGTTTTTACATTGTTTTCTGAAGGGTTGGAAAGTAAGTTGATTGGGCTTTTGTCCTCAAAGCATTGAGCGTGAATGGAGAGCAAAGCAGGGCAGTGAAGCAAGACATGGTTGACGGTTAGCTCGGAATCGTTGCAGAACATACATGAGGGTTGGCTTGTGGCTTTTAAAATATTCTCGTGGGTTAAAAGAGAATATCCCAGCCGAAGGCCCACAAAACATTTGTTCATCCATGTTGATGTATTTGAGGGCAGAATTATCCCATGCCCATTAGGATTTACTTCCTTATATTTGTGTTGGTAGTTAGACCAGTTGTTAATAAAACGAGATTTTAATGCAGTGGAATATGTATATGTTTTTAATAGATTTCGACCCGAATGGCATGTGAAGGTGAAGGCATGATTTTAATGCATGTTTCGCTGCTTTGTCGGCATACTCGTTGCCGGTGATACCAGCGTGGCCGGGAACCCACATCAGCTTTATACGAGTATTCGGTGAAAGACTTATAAGCATTTGTTGTATATGATATATAGGGTCTTCGTCATAGTGTATGGTTTTCACAGCATTGAATACGAATAAGCTATCAGTACATATAACGAATTTTTTGTTGGAGTTTTTGGCAATCAGTAAGCCGGATAAGAGTCCGTGCAGATCGGCGTCAAATACGCTGGCAAAGTAAGGAAGATGGCAACAGCATAAAGTACCTCCGTTCTTGTCAGTCAGTGCAAATGAAACTGCTTCGTTTTGTTTGGAGCCGTCTGTAAAAACAAACGTCCATCCGCATCCCTTTAAAGGGTTCGCTATGTTGTGGAATGATTTTTGGTATTCGGAATTATTGGTTGCCTCTTTCCGTAAAAAAGTTAAATCATTAATAAAGGTATTTTTGTGAATCGTCCACGGTGGAAATTTAGTTGAGGCGAATTTCATCGGGGAAACATCTAAATTCAAGTGTCTGGATAGCTCATTAAGTTCGTACAACGCCGATTTGTGCGACATGCCAGTTTTCCTTTGTTTCAGGAGTTGAATATCGTGGTGTAGAATTTAATATTGTTGCAATATAATTTATAGATAATGCGACTTCGTAGGTGTTGCAGCCGATCTTCGATTGAATGAAAACCTCCTTCAGAAAGGAGATTTTTTATAGAAGTAGTCATGAAGGCTCTTAGGCTTCGTCTTACTGCGGCATTCAACGGCGTTTTGATTTTATTAAGAGAGGTCTTGCTACAATTGCCGTATATCTGTAGTCCGTAGTCTATTTTGCTTTGAATAATGAGTTTAGTGATGCTTCGCAGAGTGTTAGTATGTACACAGCTTCTTCGTGAAATTAAATACTTTATTACGTTAAGCCTGGTAGTTATTGCATTTCTAATACAGTGGTACTTAAAACTATGCTTATTATCAAATATAACGCCTAGTATATTTGTGGAATCCACGTTTGAAGTTGTAAAATTGTTGTGTTTAATATCTAATTTATTGAAATTAAGTTTCTTACAAACATGCAAATGCTTACATTTCTCAAGCGAGATGCGACCACCCGAATGTTGCGACCAACTTTCAATGGAATTTAGAGCGCCGTTAACACTATTTAAAATGTCTGATGTGATTTTCTTATTGCATATTAAATAAAGATCATCAGCATATAGGCAATGTCTAATATTACTTTGTTCAGTTAGAAGTTTGCTTAAAACTTCAAATGCTATAAGGAATAGGGTTACCGACAGGGGGGACCCTTGTGGTATGCCATTGTGTAATGGAAATGTAGGCGACAAAATGCCGTTTATTTTGCATCGAAATTTCCTGTTGCTTAGGAAAGATTTAACATAGTTGAATATTTTTGGGCCTAGTTTCCATTCTTGTAGCTTTTTCAATACAATGTGGCAGCCAATTTTATCAAAAGCCTTATTAAAGTCGATTGAGAGTATGGAGGTATGATTTCTTGTTGAAAGATTTTTTGAGATGTGGTGGTCCAAGAAGTTTTTGGGCATCTAAAGTGCTTGTACCAGATCGGAATCGGACTTGGAATGGGGATAATAGGTTTTTCTTTTTTAAATACCACATTAATCTTTTTGAGAGGATTTTCTCCATAACTTTGCTTATGCATTGTATAAGAGAGATTGGCCTGTAATTTTCAATGATAGAAGGGTCAGTTTTTGGCTAAGCTATTGCTACTACGACAGCTGTCTTAAAGCTTTGTGGGATGGTGCCAGTGGTTAAAATTGCGTTATAAAGTTTGAGCATCCGATGTTTGATTGGTGCGGGGGTGTGATGCAGCATTTGATAATTTATTTTGTCGAACCCAGGGGTGGCACCTTTGGCACTTTTAAAAGCAGCTTCTAGTTCGTTAGCGTTTATATCTCTTTCAAGTTGTAGAGCTAAACGATCTGGGCTATCGGTGGCAGTCATATGCGGAATATTTTCTGACAAATGTATGAATTGGGGTGAGAAATTAGCTGTTTCTGATGCTTTAGAAATGTGTTGAGCGAATTCTGTCGAAATGTCACACGCACTGGTGAAGACTTTGTTGTTGACAGTTATAGCTCGAAGGGATTTTGGTGTATATATTCCTGTTAAAGTTTTAACACCCTTCCAGATGTTTTCAACTGAAGAGTTGGGATTAAGCTTTTTTGTAAACTCCTCGAAGCTCTTCCGTTTGCTGGTTTTTTCGCTTTATTAAATATAGCATTGCATTTTTTGTAGGCAATTAGATCGGAGGAACACAGCGACTTACGATATTTTTTCCAAGCACATACTTTTTCATTACGGAGATTGTTAAGTTCTGGAGTCCACCAGGGTACTTTTCTTGCGGGGGGTCGGATGGAAGTATGTGGAATAGAAATATTAGCAGCATTTCGTATGGTTTTTTGGATACTAGTCGCCTCTTTGTTGGTATTGTGTTCTTCGAATTCTGGTAGAATACTTGAAAGCAGAGTATCCTGGTACTTTACCCAGTCGGCCTTGGGGGTGTTATAATTGAAAGTTTTATTGTAACTGGTAGTATTTCGGGTAGACAGTGAGGTAGAGCATATTATAGGGAAGTGGTCGCTATTGTGTAAATCGTCGAGAGTAAACCACGAGGAAAGTGGAAGTAGTTGGGGTGAACAGAAAGTTAAGTCTATAAGGGTAAAGGTTTTGTGCGTCGAGAAGTGAGTAGGGCTATTGTCGTTAATTATAGATAAGTTTGAACTAAGTACAAATTCTTCAATAATCATGCCCCTGCGATTGACGTTTGGTGAGCCCCATAATGGGCTCCAGCTATTAAAATCACCACAGAGTATTATTGGGGTATTAATGTTGGAAATAATATTGTATAGATCAGAATGCGGAAAATTTTGTTCGGGAGGTATATAAACAGAGAATACCGTGATGGGGTATTTGCGGTTTATCTCGACTGCTATTATAGACAAGTTTGAGTTGATGCTTATGCTTTTATGAGAAAGGCTTTTATGGATGAGTAATCCACAACCTTGTTTAGACTGATTAAACTGAGGAAAGTTGTCTAGGTAGGCAGAGTATTGTTTAGGGATGTAAGGTATAAAATTATAATTCAGATGGGTTTCTTGGAGGCAAATTACTTGAAGGTTGCGATATTTTATTAGAGATTCCAATTATATGTAGTTGTTAAGATATCCTTTCAAATTCCATTAAAGAATACTGAGGATCATCAACTAACTGTATAAACGAAATCTGTGTACTGTTAGGTTATTTTAACCCTGCTTAACCAATCATATTTTTTAAGCGTTATAACCAATGTTAGTCGATTCGACTAATGTGCCCTAAAAATCGATTGTATGGAACCGGTTCTTCATTAAATATTATAAAAGATATCAAAAGAAGAAAATACTACAGTTTTTTGTTTATAAAAATAAAAAATCATTCATATTTAGTTTATTTTTGATTAATTTTGGTATAAAATTACTCGCTCCTCTTATTCAGTCTTAGTAGTCTCATATGGTACTAACAAAAAATTAAAAAAAATAGAACGTAACTTAAAAACATAAAAGGCTTTCTGCCGTTATAAAACTTAATCATTACTTTAAATAACTAAACTAGAAAAAAACTTTTAATTCAATATTTTGCACAGAAGGCACAAAGCTAAACTTTGTGCTCTCCACAGGTACTTTTTCCGCATTTTGTGCATACTGTCTTCGTCATGCGGTGTTTTTGATATGGGCAGAAGGCGCAAATTTTTCTTTTGTTGTTTTTTTGGAGCAGCATTCTCGGTGTTAGTTTCCTCGACTTGTGTCGATAAAATATTTTGTATGTTTTCGCGTACACATTACTTAAGAGTAGGAGTCCTCAAGCGCTCTTCCATGCATGGTGTGACTAGAGATGAATAAAGTTGGTTCATGAAATCACGACGAGAAAGGGGGTTTTCCTTTTCGCTTATCATATTGTGCGTGTAGATCACATAGCTGTTAACAAATGCAACATTTAATATGCAAAAAAATAGGCACATTGCCCATCTCTTTGTTTTTCGCGAGCACGACATAACACTACACATCTGGTCAAGAGTGTCAACGCCACCCTTTGTTTTATTATAAAACTCGACCAAATTTGGCTTATCCCTTGGCGGATTAATTGTCCCTTCTTCATCACAAGAAGACAACAAGTACACAATCTTGTTAGGTTTTGCCATGTACGAAAGCTGTGTTAGCTTGTTATCGTAGCAGAACATAGATGTGCCAGTTTTTCTCCCTTTTTGCAGTTCCATTTCCTGCGGAATTTCTGCTTTGTTTGCACGCAATGTACCAACTAATGTGAGCTTGTACGGCTCTTGTAACAGCGACTTTGCGAGCGGAAATGACGTGAACCAATTGTCCATCGTAATATTTCGATTGGAGCCGTGAACAGTTTTCGTAATTTCTTTTACGCAATACTCACCAAGAGGAATATTAATTCAGTTGGTACCCTTTCCTACATAAGGCATTGCATCCACTACATAGTATATTCCACTATCGCAGAGAACTATAATCTTTAGCCCATATTTAGCTGGTTTGTTTGGGATGTACATTCGGAACAGGCATCTTCCACGAAATGCTAAAAGCTGCTCATCAATCGTGAGATAGAGCCCGGGGCTATATACATTTCCAATCTATCATTAAGACGTAAAGTTCTTTGAGACCTATCGCCAAAACACAAACACGCCATCAAGAAAGTAAATCGGGAGCGGCTCATTGTTGCTATGTATCTAGTGCCAGAATATTCTGAGTTAAATAGTTCGTGAGAAGTCAAATGGTTATCTTTCATAACAGCGCTTAAGGCCAAAATTCCAATAAGAGCCTCAAGCTCTTTTTTATCAACTGGCTTTTCAGTGGCATACTCTGCATTAGCACTCTGTTTCCTTTCTTCAATTTCAATATTGGTATAGCGAACCACCGTGTCTATAATTTCTTCAGTAAAGAAAACCTTGAACACTTCTAAAGGATCAGTAATACCCTTAGCCTGTCTTGTTGGGCCTCTAGCCTGATGCACTATATTTCCCGCTGAACTATGCCGTCTTCCTTTACTTGTCGCCCATTTGTGTTTATTCTTCCCACGTAAAATGTGTTTTGAAAAAAGTATAATATTTTTGTGAGTCGGTTGAGTAGGTTTGGTTGGTTGGTTTGGATACTGTGGTAGTTCCCAAAGGGAACTCACTTAGACATAGTAGGAGTCCGTTGTGATACCACCTAATTTATGAACGGTAACGTGAATCGGAAAGTCAGGAAAGATTAACCTGAGAAACGTTGCGTGCCCCGAATGAAGTCACGCAACTTACCAATCTCCACTCCAGAAAGGTCTTCTGGAGAGCCTAGGTACTTGAACCTCAGTCTCGCAAATGCAGGGCAGCTGAGCAGAAAATGACAAGATGAATCCACCTCATCCTCCTCCATACAGCTGCGGCAGAAAGGGTCAGAGACTATTTTTAGCCTAACCGCGTGAATACCCAACGGACAATGCCCAGTCAAAACACCAACCAGGGTCGAGAGTTGCCGCTTAGTAAGCGACATCAGCTCCCTTGAGCGCCCACGATCCACTCTCGGCCAGAGGGACCTTGCAATTCTGCATGTCGTGGCAATTTCCCAGCGCTCGCTGAGACGACATAAGGCCCATCTGTCCAGGAGAAGCCCGTAGGCAGTCAAAGGAGCCCCCACCCCCTCCCTGCAAGGAGAAATGACTTCCAGGGTACCTTGCCGAGCAAGCTCATCAGCCATGCAGTTAACTGCAATGTCGCTATGGCCCGGTACCCAAATTAGTCTAACGTCGAGATATTCCGAGGCGGCTGCGAGGGAAGTCAGGCATTCCCTGACCAGTTTTGATCTCACCATTAGCGATCCTAAGGCCTTAATAGCGGCCTGACTATCCGAATAAATGTTGGCCCGTCTAGAGGGCATTACATTGGTAAGTAGCCAATCGGCTGCCTCCTTTATTGCGGCCACCTCTGCTTGAAATACACTGCAATAGTCCGGAAGCCTAAATTTACGGTTGAGGGAGAACTCATCGCAGAAGACCCCTCCCCCAAACTTACCATCCAGCTTCGAGCCATCCGTGAAAAAGTTCACCGCCCCACAAGCCACCCTCCTTCCACTCCTCCCTACGCGGGATGTAAGTGGATAGGGAGTAACTCCGAGCTGGAGCCGGCAGACAGTAATCTGTTTCCGGAGGGACAAAGTCGAAACTGGCAAGGATCCTAGAATGCCCAAAGGCCGAGCTGAATCTGTATCCATTGCACTCTAGCCGGGCGGCTGCATGGGCTGCTGCAATCCTGCCTGCAATGTCCACAGGAAGCACGTTCAGCATAACATTGAGCGCGAGAGTGGGTGTGGTCCTAAGCGCCCCACTGATCCCAATGAGCGCGGATCGCTCTGGCTGCTTAACTTTAGATACCCTTTCTAGTGAATTCCACCAGACCACCACCCCGTAAAACATTATAGGCCTTATTATAGTCTTATAAAGCCAATAGTTTACCTCGGGAGAGAGGCCCCATCTCTTCCCAATAGCACCCCGACAACAGTACACCGCAACCGAAGCCTTTTTCACCCTTTCCTCAATATTTGTCCCCAGGAGAACTTCCTATCCAGAATCAAGCCAAGATACTTGACCCGGTCAGAAAGCACCTACGGGACGCCACCTATTGAAGGAGGATGGGCGACCGGTACTTTGTACCTCCTGGTGAATAATACCAGCTCTGTCTTGCTGGGATTTATTGCAAGTTCACACCCTGCAGACCATTTCACGATCAGATTAAGTTACCCCTGCATGATATCAAAAAGGGTACTCAAAAACTTACCCCTGACAATCAGAGCGACATCGTCAGCATAGGCAATAACCGTGCAGCCTTCCCTTTCCAGCTCCTTCAGTACGCGATTGATAGCAACGACCCAAAGGAGTGGCGAGAGAACCCCTCCTTGTGGAGTGCCTCTACTCACCCTTCGCTGGATGGAGGCGCTGCCCCGGAGTAGGCATGCTGAGCATGCGACAGCCGCTCCCGCGGTATTTCCTCTCTTATATGAAGATCAATCAGCCTCTCCAGGGTCTTCATAAGAAAAGAAGAGAGGCTGATAGGCCTAAAGTCCTTTGGGGTTGCATGAGAGCTCTTACCCGCCTTGGGAATAAATATAACCCTCACATTCCTTCAAAGTCTGGGAATATAGCCCCACTTATGCAGCTCGCGTAAATAGGCGCCAACCAACTACACGACACACGTTCGGACATCTGCAACTGGTCAGGAATGATACCATCAAGTCCCGGCGACTTGAACGCTTTGAAGGAGCGTAACGCCCAGAGTAGGCGACGCTCTTCTAACATGTCGCAAGGAGGGACATAGATGGCACCTGGTTCCACGCCTGTAGTCTCACATGGTTCAGGGTTTCTGGGGAAGTGGGAATCGAGGAGAAGTTTGAGCGACTCCTCACTGCTCATCGCCCAGTTTCCCGAGTCGTCCCTGAGACATCCCAAGGGGACGGGAGCCCTCGAGAGCACCCGCCTAAGCCTGGAGGACTCGTGGCATCCTTCGACATTCTCACAGAAACTTCTCCACGATTCCCGCTTAGCCTTCCTTATTTCGGACTTATATATTCCCAATCCGATCTTATAGAGTTCCCAATCCGAGGGTTTTTTGCTCTTCCTCGCCAGGTTAAAAAGTCTTCTACTCGAAGCCCTGAGCTCCGAAATTTCCAAAGTCCACCAGTACGGCTTAGATTTGCCCGAAGGCCTCCTCAGCGGACACGAAATATCTATCGCTTTATTACAAGCTACGGTGAATTTTTCCACTAAGCTGTCAATCGAACTTTCCGACAGGAGTAAGTTTTCCTGAGGTTCCTCAGAAAGAAACTCCTGCAGCTTCTTACAGTAAAGATCCCAATCCGTGTTCCTCAGATTCCTATAGGGACGATTTTGGGGACACGGGTCGCCCAAGGAGAATTGAATATACCTATGATCAGAGAAGGAGTGATCGTTAAGAACTCTCCAGTTCGAGATACGGGATAACAATTCAGATGACACCAGGGTAAGGTCCAATACCTCCTCCCTTACCGAAGTTACAAACGTAGGGTCGCTCCCCCTATTACAAATAGACAAGTTTTCGCTAAGTATATAATCAAAGAGAGACTCACCTCTTGCGTTGATGTCCGAGCTACCCCAGCAGGAGTGCCTCGAATTGGCATCACAGCCCACCACGACGCCGGCTTTCCTGCGCCTCGCTTCCGCCAGAGCGGTCCTCAGCAGAACAGGAGGTGGTTCCACCTCATCATCGTGAGCCATATACGCGGACATTAGCCAAAGTTCTTCGGCCCCGTCCTCGAGTCTCACCGTTACTACGTCTCCGTTACTGAAATTAGACAGAAAATAAGTATTTATTTCGCGCCTGACGAGCATACAAGCTCTAGGTTTACCTGCGTCACTGGACACCAGAAGCTTGTACTTCTTCGTCCCGATACCAGAAATACCGTTACTGCTCAGCCACGGTTCCTGGATCCGGACTATATCTACCCCACCTTGCTCAAGGTGGAGCATAAAATTGGCGGACGCGACCTTAGAGTGCTGGAGATTTATCTGCAGGATAATCATCCTCAGTAATCTCCTCCAGCCCCCCCGCGGCCACGTCCTCGCTATCCGAGGCAAGAAGCCTCTCCTCCTCCACCCCGTCGAACAGCCTGTTTAGGCTCAGGACGGACCCCGCTACCGAGAAGACTCCCCCGGCGCTCTCGGCGTCCGACCTGACAGAGTCAACCTCCATACTCATGAAGGCCTCCATGACCTCCACCTCTTCCTCCGCGTCAGGTCCGCAGACCTTCGGCACCAAATCCGGTTCAACCGGAAGGATGGCGTCATTACCCCTCGCATCGAATTGGTAGATTTTTAGGGCTACCTTCTCGAAGCCATAGGAAATGACTCCCTGCTGCTCGGCGAGAGGGCCGAGGGACTCCGCGTTAAGCAGAATCAGCGCTTGCCGATATGGTTCCTCGGACCCCTTGAACCGAACAACCTTCCCTTGAACCGAACAACCTGAAGAGGTTTCCCCCTCCTGAGACCGCTGTCTCTTTGGGGCTGAGGTCTTCGAAGGCGCACTCGCGCTCTCCCTCAGCACCCCCTTAGCCCATTCGAGCGACTTAGCATGCCTCTCAGATAACTGCGATCCCGCCTGGCCGCCATAGCGCTCCAGAATCTTGGAGGCCATGCGACGATCGGAGTGGGCCCTCCTCCCCATGCCCAATCGCCGCTTAGATCCATCGGCAGGCTGCATTTGGGTCTCCTTCGCCTGCACCGGAACGCTGCAGGATAAACCCTTGCTGGTACTGGCGATATCGTCCAGTACCCCCCTCCAGAGGCCGCGGGCGATTTCCCCTGCACCTCACCTGCGCGACCAGCTGGAATCACGCCCCCAACTAACCTAGAGGCCGCGGAGGTCGGCTTCGACTCTCCCCCACCAACAACGCGAACGGCAGTGACTGTACCCCCCGGTCTAATCACAACTTTGGATGTCGGCTCCGACGATCCTTCACCACCCTTAACTTTGACCACAGTAGCTGTCCCCCGAACAGAGCAAACGGAGGGAGGCGGTTTCGCCCTCCCCGCGTCAGTAGAAGCTGCCACTCGCAGCGATGAGCCAGTTTTGGGGATCGGCTTCGACGCCCCTCTACTGCTCGAAACTTTACTAGTTTTGGTTTGATTTTTGGAGTTCATTTTAATTTTTCACTGGGTCCCAACTCAGAGCCGCTATCCAAAACCCGAAAGTGTAGTCGTCCTGAAAAGATGGTCCCATGGTTGTCTGTACCGAAGCAGGGAGGCCATGCGAGGGTTGACGCACACCCTTATGAGGTGAACGTTCAGAGCCAGACCAGACGTAAAGACGGGAGTCCTCTCAACCGCACCTACACCACCAACCTAATGACGACGGGAATTGGAACGTACTCTGAGACTTGCCAGATTTTAACGGGACGGAGGCGGCGGTGGCATTAGCCTATCAGCCATTTCTGCTGAGTTTCACCCCAGCATACCAAGGTGATAGAATACCACGACGACCAGCCCAAAGCAAACAGAATCACAAAAGATAAATCGAAGAATAGTCCATGGACAAAAACAGGGGTCGTTACCGTTCAGGTTAAGGCCGTCAAGGCCGCACGATCGTTTAGCGTTACCCAGGATGCACCACGAGGAGGCGACCATGCAGTACGGTTGAGTAGGACTATTACCGCTTTCTTCATCGCTGCTTTCCAGATTGTGATCACTGCTTTCATAACCGGCACTATCTACTGCTTCATCTGACGAACTTCCCTGCATCATTTCTTCGGAAGGACTTGGTACGTACTCGCTTTCGGAAGCACTGAAATCATCTTCTTCATCATAGGAAAGATCCAAAATTCTCTCAATTTCATCGTCAGATATTCTATTTGCAGCCATATTATCCGCTAAAAAAAGTTGCACTAAACCCAATGTTAGTCGTAACGACTACCTTACTTTTACAAACACATACATACCTTTCAGCTAATCCACACAACGTGACTGTGTTCATCAGCAGTAGCTTTGCAACTGAATCAACTGTCACAATATTAAAAGAGAGGACGGTAGATAAAAAGGAAAAAAAAGTTGCGAGAGCAAAAAGAAACAATGTTAGTTCATGATATGTTCATTGTGATACTGGGAGATGGGAGTGAGAGAGTGATCTTCTGTTAAAAATTGTTGTTCGGAGAGAGATACCGAGTACTGAGAGCAGTTTATGGTGTTGAAGTTGTTTTGAGTGTTAACTGCGATTTTTTGGCTTGTGGTGGAATAGGAGCTTTGAGTAGAAATGGGTGATGCGGTTTGAGTGGGCAAAGTGGTTGTGGATCCTTGAGTGTTAGCTGACGTGAGACTCTTGTTGGTGCTAGTATTGGGTTCAATATTTGCGCATGGAAGAGCGCCGAGTGAAGTTATATAGGAAGAGAGTAAAGTTTGTAGATCGGCTGTGCTATGGTTTGTTTCGTTTTTATTTTGCGATGGTTCCACAGAGCTATTGCCATTGTTTGTGAGTGAATTAGCATTTGAGTTGTGTGAGTTTGGTTGCGAGTGAGTAGGTTGCGTGGAATTCGTGACCGAAGAGTAAGTTTGCGTCATATTACCGCTTATTGGGTTTTGTATTTTGTACAAACGTCTAGCTTCATTAAAACTACATTTGTTTTGTGTTTTTATTTTGAGTATTTGCTTTTGTTGTACGTACAGTGGACAATCTTTGAAGGATGCTGGGGGAGCGGCTAAGCAATTTGCGCACATTGTGCGTATACATTTTTCTGGTTGGTGAGGGGGAAAATTGCTAGCCTCGCAAGTGGGGTTATTGTTGCATTTTTTTGAGGTATGTCCGAGCAGTTGGCAGTTTCGGCATCGCATGGGTGTATGAAAGTACTCTTCTACTTTAACTGAGTACCAAGCAATGCCAATATCAATTGGGACTTTGTAAAGATTAAATGTTAGTACAATGCGACCAGTCGGGACTTTTTCTCCGTTTTCAATTTTGGTGAATTTGTAGACAGCAACAACTCCTTGAGATTTGAGGCCGTCGAGAATTTCTTGTTCTTCCGTGTTGGCAAGGTTAAGGTCAAATATTGTGCCTTTGCAGGTATTAAAATTTCCGTGCAAATCAATTAATACAGGGCATAAGCCGCGGAAGTTCTTACATTTTAAAAACTTTTCGGCTACTTTGCTAGATTTAGTGAGCACTCGAAGACTTCCATCGCGGAGTATGCTAACTGAGCTGTATTCAGTACTTATGCCATCTAAAGCTTTTTTTGGGGGAATACGCTGTAGTTAGAGAGCGAATTAGAGCTGTCAGTTGATTTGATAACAACAAATTTCGGGTCACCTTGGTTATTGTTTTTCGTCGGTGTTGGCAGCATATGGAAAGATTCTTTTGGTTTTTTGCGTTTTGATTTTGGGGAGTTTAGCATATTGTCAGACAATATGCTAAATCGATTTACCTAAGGAATCGAGGAGGGTTTTTCCATATGGGTTAATCGCCGTACCACTGCAAGCTGGTATTCCGAAAAAACTTACTTGGAAAGAAAGAAAAACAAAATTATAAATGAATGCAGTTGAAGAAAAGCACAAAAGAGAAACGAAAAAAAAATTTGCGAGAGAACGATTCCGTACACAACTGTTCGGGCCGAAAGTTAGTCGGAGATTGTTGTGTATAATAGAATTGTTCGCTTTGAACAGTTTCAGAATAATGGTGTTCTGGTAACCTCGGTCTCTAATTTTGGGACAATCCGGAAACGCGATTGTCCGAGCAACAGTGGTATGGTACATCGCAGAAAGCATTGCCATGGTTTATCAATTTCCATAGACTGGCAGATCGTAATCGATGACCGGCTAAATAAGTGGTTTCATTATGTTAACTAATGTTGTTTGGTGAACATTACTAAGCTTAGAAGTTAAATATAATAAAATGTTTCGTCTGCTCGTAACTTATGCCCCTATTACCGTTCACAACTCAACTCAACTATTTTTTTGTGTTACGATTTACTACCAAATTTTGTTGCCTTTGTTAAGTAATGACAACCGAAGGAATTCATTAGAGCATAGTTTTAGGCGCGGCATTTAAGCAACGCGATGGGTGAAAAGTTGGTATTCCTTTAATAAACAGGGAAGTAGGAGGGATAACGTAACGTTCGTGGCAATACAATTTGGATTTATTCCAAATACACCAAATCGATTGCACTCCAATCATCCATGGAAGCAAAAAATTAATACAGCTACTAGCTTGATTAGAAAAATACACATACTTAGTAACGAAGAATGCATAAAAGAAAACAACAAGATAATAAAAAATATACTAGAGATAAACAGCCACCGTAAAGCAACAATACAAAGACTAATAGAGACCAGGGGTGGCGGAATACGTGGGTATGGTGGGTAGTACTACCCACCTGAAATTTCTCACAGTGGATAATTACCCACCTGGAAATTCGAGCAGAAAAAAAATTAGAGCACATGGAGTTATTTTCATTCTTGTTTATGCTGATTGCGATGATTGAAATTTTTGATCGAATCGAAATACTCAACAAAGAGCTTCAAAAGTCGGAGATTTGCGTAGTTGATACATTTAGGAAAACAAAAGCTATTGCTATACACTAGAGATTACCCGTGACTCTTACGCTTCAGTAAATTTGGCTAAATAGTATAAGGTTTACTAAATAGTTCGGAATTGAAGAACCTGTTTTGCCACGCAAAATTTCCAAACGAGTAGATAAATGACACCAATGTTAAGAGCGATACATTTACAACACGTAAGGATTATTATGAGGGCATGCACACCTCAGCGTGGCGCGCATTATCAGCAGCAGTATCGAGGACACTGGAATCAGGCTGACGCTAGGCATGGATGAAGAGTCGTTGAGCAGACTGAAGAGAGAAAGCTTCAGGTTGAACTATAGGTTCAGTTTCGTCACCGTCAGGCTCTGGTGACCAAAGATCACGGGCGAACCAGATACGGCGCCGTGAAAAGTGCAGGATGAAGAGGCGTCGACATAAATAGCCCAACTATCCAAAGCACCGTCCAAGTCTGTGGCATTCCCGGCAAGTTTCCTGGAACCGGCAAGGACGGTCATCGAGGTAGCGGAGGTTCCCACAACGCAGGAACTAATTGAGCGACTCGACCTAGGTAGGCTCGAGCTAGACAGAGGCAGCGAGGAGTTATTAAAATCATTGTAAGTTCATAAAAAATAGTCCAGATGTAGTTATTGCAATTGAAATTAATGTTATTGTTTATTGTTCAATGTTTAATAAAACAGACTCCCTGAGGAAGATGCGAAATTCGTTGAAACGCGTAGAAGGGAAAAAGATAATTAAATTTCCGTTTTCACTCTTTTCAGCCGAAGCAGCTCCAACCCAGCAAACAATTTGATAAAGAATTTGGCGCATATAAAAACTAAAATGAATTTTTTTATTTAAATAAAAACTAAAATAAATTTGTATGCCTTTAATGTATATGTTTACGTACAGTTATGTGCTTAATATTGTTTTTAATTTTTTTTATTGATTGTTATATGAGAGGTTGCGTGGTTTTCGTCTGACTTCTATAATTTTCGAAACTGTGCTTTCTTACCAGAAATGCAAAGTGTATACAAAATTTGGCTGAATTTGACAAAAAAATTTCAGAGATATGCCTAATTGCTCTAATGTGGGCGGTGCCAGGGACATTCCAAACATATTTGGTTCCATATATTTCATTTTCAAACCAAATATTGCATATCAAATGTGTTACAATGTATAGTTACTAAAATATGGGATTTTTTGATTTTGGTAATTTAGGGTTATATGAGACGTGGGCATAGTTTTTGTCCGACTTATATAATTTTCAAAATAAATTAAATACCCAGTGCATGTTTTTACTTCAAAGTTAATCATATATCAAAATGAATGTGAGTCCTTTATAGTCGTCCAAATTACTGAACCGGTATTTCTGTAGTTTTATGGTAGGCGCATGTGGTCTGCGGGTCGAACGTAAGGTATACATAGATGCATTTTGAAAAGTGGGCAGTGCCACGCCCCATGGAAGAGAATATTTGAACTCGTCTTATATTCGCAACTATTCGGTGCAGATGAATGATATTTGGGTATACATAAGTACATACATACATATGTCTTGTAGATCAAACTGTGTATCATTTTGGAAAAATGGGCGGTGCCACACCCTATACAATAAAAAAACTAAATTCCTTGTAACTCCACAATTATTTGATGCAGATGCACGATATTTGCTGTATAGGTCCTGTATAGATCCTAGGAAAAAGACGGCCCCCATTTAAGACGAAACCACAATTTCCAATATTTTTCCAGCCATTTGAAGAATATATGTATTTGATATTCGATATATAAATATTTCCTTTTGAGCAAGGTATAAAGTATATTTTGAGCACAAAAGCATTTTTCAATATTTATGCTGGTACAAGTAACCGTTAGGTGAACAATGTTATAATACCCTGGGCACGAGTACGCTCGGGTATAAAAATAGGAGATTATTTTTATCACAGGTTTCTAAAACGAAAAACCTGGAGTTTTTGTATTTTTTGTATTTGGCCAATTAAATCAATTATAAGAATAGTTTTTTTTGTTTACTTTCTTATTTCACTTATTTATACGAGGCCCAGAGATAATTTCGGAATGTGTTTTATGGTTTAACTTACAATGGCAATTGAATTTTAGATTTTTATTTAAAGAAAAGTTAAGTTCTTTGAAAGAGATAAGTATAGAAATCCTTCCCATATAAAACCGATGATCGCTAGTCTTAACTACACACCACAAGAGAGTACACCGTTCATCTAGTTGATTGTAGAATACTGATTTAGCGGCTTTTTGTTCTTCTAACTTGCCGGTATTACCTTCCAGGCGATTTTAACTGATTTCAACATAGTGCACTTGTTGTTTATCTGCTTTGCTAACTGGCGCTAGCTAGAAAAACCAAGTGTAGCCAAGTCCTTCTCCACCTCGTCTTTCCAACGTAAAGGAGGTCCTCCTCTTTTTCGTTAAATACTCCATAAGTACAACATGACCTAGCCAACGTAGCCGCTGAATCTTAATTCGCTGTAATATGTCACCTTTCGTTTTAAAGCTCGTACAACTCATCGTTTCATCGTCTTCGGTATTCGTCGTCGCAAAGACGTAAAGATCCAAAAATATTTCGGGCATCTTTCTCTCGAACACACGAAGGGCCTTCTCATCTGATGTTGACAATGCCCATACAATAGCACGGGCATGATAAGGTCCCTATAGAGCGTGGGATTCGGTCGTCGAGAGAGGGCTTCACTACGTATTTGCCCACTCAGTCCAAAGTCATAGATAACTAGATACGAAACTCTCTTAATTGTTCACAAAATAGGGGGACTGAACCCGTTTTTGATAATGGCAACATTGTCACTTCAGTCCCCTTATTATCAGCTGACAGGCAAAGAGAATTAAATTAGTGAAAATAACCGACAAAATTGTGCGTTTCGATTAAATTTTTGATTTTTAATCAAAAATCCGTAAATTCGTGTCGGAAATATAAAAAAGCAGTTAAATGTTTTACTGTAGTGATGCAATAGTGTAAAGTGTTTAATAGTCTCTATATATAAAAATAAGTTCTATTGTGTTAGTGACTGATGTTCTCTGGAATGCCTGAACCGATTTTGTTTCTGCTAAGTTCATATGAAAGGTGACATCAATACCAAGGTTTTTATGTGTAAACGGTATCTGTATGCGGATTGGTTCATGAGTTATAGCCATTTTGGTGAACACTGCATTCATTTCGACTTATATGTTAACTTAACAGCTAACGAATTATACATATGTTAACTTAACAGCTAATATATACATGTGATGCTGTAACGGACTTTTTCGCCTTTCGACTTATGTATATGTTAACTTAACAGCTAACGACTTATATGTTACCTTAATAGCTAATATATATACATATGTAATGCTGTAACGGATTTTTCTCCAAGGTAGCTAGCTTTTGAGTGCCTGCTATGACTGAAATTTCATGATCAGCTGATCTATTTCAATTCTTAATAATTGTTTTATTCAACTAACATATGTGCCTCAATTTTTGAATTTCGTGAATAAATAAAATTTCAATTACTTAATATTTAATTGGTGAAGCAAAAATTTTTAATACAAAATGGTACCTACGTACGCGCAGCAATTTGGGGCGTCAATCACGTCATACTAGAAATGATGCGGCATCTAGAGCATCTCAAAGTGACGAACAGCGTGCAAATAATACTTTGGCTGCTCGAAATGCCATGGCACGTGGTAGGACTATGCGAAATCCAACTCAACGTCCGTACGTGCGACGTACTTTGGAGCGTGCTGCATTCAATTATGATGCAAACTTTGATTACGTTTCTCATGGCAAGGTTTCAATTGGACCAATGACTACTGTTTGCAGTTATTGCAAGGGATTTAAGTTTAAACATGAGATATCTGGATTGTGTTGTTCAAACGGACAAGTTAAATTACCAGAATTGAATTCACCACCGGAGCCCTTGCATAATTTGATAACTGGTAGCACACCAATTTCAAAGCATTTTCTGGAAAACATACAAGGGTATAACTCTGCATTTCAAATGACTTCATTTGGAGCGACGAATATTATGCGGGACAATTTTATGCCAACTTTCAAGGTATTTTTGTTTGTTTTGATGTTTATTTAGATAATCGCGAAACGTACTATTGTGAAAATTTCAATCTTCAATAGATTCAAGGCCAAGTTTACCATCGACTTGGTTCTTTGTTACCCTTTCCTGATCAAACCTATCAATTTTTGCAAATATACTTTGTGGGTAACTCAAATGTGGAAACCGATCGTCGTTGTGATATATCATCAAATTTGCGGACGGATATTATCGAGCGTTTGCAGAATATGTTGCATGCTGAAAATTAATTAGTGCGACTTTTTCAAACTGCTCTCGATCAAATGCCATCAGATGAATATGCAATTGTGATTCGAGCTGACAAAACGCCTCCTGGGCAACATGTCAGACGTTTTAATGCGCCCACAATGGATGATGTCGCTATTGTAATCGTAGGCGATGAATTCAATTCCCGTGGCATTGTGCTGCGCCGTAGAAATATGCAACTGCAAAGAGTATCTGAAACTCATCGCTGCTATGATGGATTACAGTACCCATTGTTGTTTTGTCGAGGAGAAGACGGTTATCATGTTAACATTAAAATGATCAGCCCTTCTACCGGTTAGTTCATTTAAATTTTATTTAATTTTTATCGTTTTTCGAATAATTTTTAATTCTAGGAGCGGAATCAAATAAAAAAGTTAGCGCAATGAATTATTATTCATATCGCCTTATGGTCCGTCAAAATGATATTAATCATATTTTGCATTGTCGTAGACTTTTCCATCAATTTGTTGTTGATATGTACGCCAAAATTGAAAGTGAACGACTAAATTTCATACGATTTAATCAGAAGAAATTACGTTCGGAGGTGTACATCCATTTGCGTGATGCTATAAATAATGATGGTAATGTTAATGATCTTGGGAAAGTTACCATTTTGCCTTCAACGTACACAGGCAGCCCACGTCATATGCATGAGTATGCGCAGGATGCAATGACTTATGTGCGTCATTACGGTCGACCGGATTTATTTATAACATTTACGTGTAATCCGCAATGGAGTGACATTAAAGATAATTTATTCGCTGGCCAAAGTCCAACCGACCGCCATGATATCACTGCCCGTGTTTTTAAGCAAAAATTGATAGCGCTTATGCATTTTATAGTGAAATCTAAAGTGTTTGGTGAAGTCAAATGCTGGATGTACTCTGTGGAGTGGCAAAAGCGTGGTTTGCCACACGCTCACATTTTAATATGGTTGGTGAATAAAATCACACCGCATGAAGTTGACAATGTGATATGTGCTGAAATTCCTAATCAAATAAGTGATCCTGAATTATATGATGTTGTTGTGCAAAATATGATACACGGTCCATGTGGAGCATTCAACATTAAGTTCCCATGTATAGTTGATGGCAAATGTAGTAAACGTTATCCAAGAGCTTTGGTTTCAGATACAATCACTGGAAATGATGGTTACCCATTATATCGTCGTCGATCAACTCAAAATAATGGTAGATCAGTTACCATAAGAGTACAAAATCAAAACGTTGAAGTCGATAATCGTTGGATTGTGCCGTATTCACCTTTATTGTCGAAAGTATTCAAAGCGCATATTAATGTCGAATACCGCAATTCTGTCAAGTCCATTAAATACATTTGCAAATATGTAAATAAAGGTAGTGATATGGTCGTATATGGAGCTACTGATCCAAATAGAAACGACGAAATACATAAGTATCAAATGGGGCGTTACATTAGCAGTAATGAAGCGATTTGGCGTATTTTTTCATTTCAAATTCACGAGAGATATCCAGCTGTTGTTCACTTAGCTGTTCATCTTGAAAATGGCCAGCGTGTGTATTTCACTACCGAAAATGCTGCACAGAGAGCTCTGTCACCACCTCAAACAACTCTAACTGCATTTTTTAAATTGTGTGAAGTTGATGCTTTTGCCAGAACGTCATTGTATGCAGAAGTGTCAACTTATTTTACGTGGAGTGCATCAAAAAAAGAGTTCCAACGGCGCAAGCAAGGAAAACGTGTTGATGGACATCAAAATTTATATTCAAGTGATGCTTTGGGACGTATATATACTGTTCACCCAAATAATGCTGAGTGCTTTTATTTACGTTTGCTGTTAATAAACGTTCGTGGGCCAACATCATTTCGACAGTTAAGAACAATCAATGGAGTTTTGCATACGACATATCGACAAGCGTGTCAACAGCTCAATTTGTTGGAAAATGATATTCATTGGGAACAAACACTTGCAGATGCAGCAGTTGTCGCTCATCCTTATCAAATTCGAGCATTGTTTGCAATTATTTTGTCTACCTGTTTTCCATCGAATCCATCTGAATTGTGGACAAAATTCCAAGACTGTCTATCGGAAGATATTCTGTTTCGAGTACGTCAAGGAAATCGTAATCCTGCAATGGATTTCACGCCAGAAATTTGCAATGAAGCATTGATTTGTATTGAAGATTTCTGTTTGCAGATTGCTAATAAGGCATAACCACAATTGGGAATGCCATCACCTAATCGTGCAATGCATGACATTTTTGAGTTAGAACTGCAACGTGAACAACAATACGATCGCAACGAATTAAATGCTTTTGTCCACGCAAATCTTTCGACATTGAATGCGGAGCAAAAAAAGGCGTACGATAATATTATGCAAGCTGTCAATAGTGAAGCCGGTGAATTTTATTTCCTGGATGCACCAGGAGGCACCGGAAAATCGTTTCTAATTTCATTGTTATTGGCAACGATACGTTCCCAGAATAAAATTGCATTGACATTGGCGTCTTCTGGCGTTGCAACCACTTTGTTAGATGGTGGTCGGACAGCACATTCTGTTTTGAAATTGCCATTGAATTACCAAGTAAATGAAACTCCCACATGTAACGCTTCAAAAACATCTGGAACGGCAAAATTATTGAAACGATGCGGTATCATTATTTGGGATGAATGCACTATGGCGAATAAGAAATCTGTTGAAGCTTTGGAAAGAACAATGAAAGATCTCCGAGATAATTCAGAGTTGTTTGGTGGGGCATTGATTTTATTGTCAGGCGATTTTAGGCAAACATTGCCCGTCATTCCTAGATCGACCGCGGCCGATGAAATTAACGCTTGCTTAAAGTCTTCATATTTATGGAGATTTGTTAAAATATTGAAACTCACTACCAACGTTCGTGTTCAGTTGCAGAATGATCCATCTGCTGATAAGTTCTCTAAGCAATTGCTGAAAATTGGAAATGGTGCAATGCCAGTTGATGACACTGGATTAATAACATTGCCAAATGATTTTTTCCGTTTCGTACAGTCAAAAGAGGAATTGATTGAATGTGTTTTCACTAACATAGCACAACAATATACGTGCCATGCATGGTTGAGTGACAGAGCAATTTAAGCGCCAAAGAACAAAGATGCTACTGAATTAAACATGGTTATACAATCAACACTGCATTCATTTCGACTTATATGTTAACTTAACAGCTAACGAATTATACATATGTTAACTTAACAGCTAATATATACATGTGATGCTGTAACGGACTTTTTCGCCTTTCGACTTATATGTTAACTTAACAGCTAACGACTTATATGTTACCTTAATAGCTAATATATATGTATAGTACATATGTAATGCTGTAACGGATTTTTCTCCAAGGTAGCTAGCTTTTGAGTGCCTGCTATGACTGAAATTTCATGATCAGCTGATCTATTTCAGTTCTTAATAATTGTTTTATTCAACTAACATATGTGCCTCAATTTTTGAATTTCGTGAATAAATAAAATTTCAATTACTTAATATTTAATTGGTGAAGCAAAAATTTTTTATACAAAATGGTACCTACGTACGCGCAGCAATTTGGGGCGTCAATCACGTCATACTAGAAATGTTGCGGCATCTAGAGCATCTCAAAGTGACGAACAGCGTGCAAATAATACTTTGGCTGCTCGAAATGCCATGGCACGTGGTAGGACTATGCGAAATCCAACTCAACGTCCGTACGTGCGACGTACTTTGGAGCGTGCTGCATTCAATTATGATGCAAACTTTGATTACGTTTCTCATGGCAAGGTTTCAATTGGACCAATGACTACTGTTTGCAGTTATTGCAAGGGATTTAAGTTTAAACATGAGATATCTGGATTGTGTTGTTCAAACGGACAAGTTAAATTACCAGAATTGAATTCACCACCGGAGCCCTTGCATAATTTGATAACTGGTAGCACACCAATTTCAAAGCATTTTTTGGAAAACATACAAGGGTATAACTCTGCATTTCAAATGACTTCATTTGGAGCGACGAATATTATGCGGGACAATTTTATGCCAACTTTCAAGGTATTTTTGTTTGTTTTGATGTTTATTTAGATAATCGCGAAACGTACTATTGTGAAAATTTCAATCTTCAATAGATTCAAGGCCAAGTTTACCATCGACTTGGTTCTTTGTTACCCTTTCCTGATCAAACCTATCAATTTTTGCAAATATACTTTGTGGGTAACTCAAATGTGGAAACCGATCGTCGTTGTGATATATCATCAAATTTGCGGAGGGATATTATCGAGCGTTTGCAGAATATGTTGCATGCTGAAAATTAATTAGTGCGACTTTTTCAAACTGCTCTCGATCAAATGCCATCAGATGAATATGCAATTGTGATTCGAGCTGACAAAACGCCTCCTGGGCAACATGTCAGACGTTTTAATGCGCCCACAATGGATGATGTCGCTATTGTAATCGTAGGCGATGAATTCAATTCCCGTTGCATTGTGCTGCGCCGTAGAAATATGCAACTGCAAAGAGTATCTGAAACTCATCGCTGCTATGATGGATTACAGTACCCATTGTTGTTTTGTCGAGGAGAAGACGGTTATCATGTTAACATTAAAATGATCAGCCCTTCTACCGGTTAGTTCATTTAAATTTTATTTAATTTTTATCGTTTTTCGAATAATTTTTAATTCTAGGAGCGGAATCAAATAAAAAAGTTAGCGCAATGAATTATTATTCATATCGCCTTATGGTCCGTCAAAATGATATTAATCATATTTTGCATTGTCGTAGACTTTTCCATCAATTTGTTGTTGATATGTACGCCAAAATTGAAAGTGAACGACTAAATTTCATACGATTTAATCAGAAGAAATTACGTTCGGAGGTGTACATCCATTTGCGTGATGCTATAAATAATGATGGTAATGTTAATGATCTTGGGAAAGTTACCATTTTGCCTTCAACGTACACAGGCAGCCCACGTCATATGCATGAGTATGCGCAGGATGCAATGACTTATGTGCGTCATTACGGTCGACCGGATTTATTTATAACATTTACGTGTAATCCGCAATGGAGTGACATTAAAGATAATTTATTCGCTGGCCAAAGTCCAACCGACCGCCATGATATCACTGCCCGTGTTTTTAAGCAAAAATTGATAGCGCTTATGCATTTTATAGTGAAATCTAAAGTGTTTGGTGAAGTCAAATGCTGGATGTACTCTGTGGAGTGGCAAAAGCGTGGTTTGCCACACGCTCACATTTTAATATGGTTGGTGAATAAAAGCACACCGCATGAAGTTGACAATGTGATATGTGCTGAAATTCCTAATCAAATAAGTGATCCTGAATTATATGATGTTGTTGTGCAAAATATGATACACGGTCCATGTGGAGCATTCAACATTAAGTTCCCATGTATAGTTGATGGCAAATGTAGTAAACGTTATCCAAGAGCTTTGGTTTCAGATACAATCACTGGAAATGATGGTTACCCATTATATCGTCGTCGATCAACTCAAAATAATGGTAGATCAGTTACCATAAGAGTACAAAATCAAAACGTTGAAGTCGATAATCGTTGGATTGTGCCGTATTCACCTTTATTGTCGAAAGTATTCAAAGCGCATATTAATGTCGAATACCGCAATTCTGTCAAGTCCATTAAATACATTTGCAAATATGTAAATAAAGGTAGTGATATGGTCGTATATGGAGCTACTGATCCAAATAGAAACGACGAAATACATAAGTATCAAATGGGGCGTTACATTAGCAGTAATGAAGCGATTTGGCGTATTTTTTCATTTCAAATTCACGAGAGATATCCAGCTGTTGTTCACTTAGCTGTTCATCTTGAAAATGGCCAGCGTGTGTATTTCACTACCGAAAATGCTGCACAGAGAGCTCTGTCACCACCTCAAACAACTCTAACTGCATTTTTTAAATTGTGTGAAGTTGATGCTTTTGCCAGAACGTCATTGTATGCAGAAGTGTCAACTTATTTTACGTGGAGTGCATCAAAAAAAGAGTTCCAACGGCGCAAGCAAGGAAAACGTGTTGATGGACATCAAAATTTATATTCAAGTGATGCTTTGGGACGTATATATACTGTTCACCCAAATAATGCTGAGTGCTTTTATTTACGTTTGCTGTTAATAAACGTTCGTGGGCCAACATCATTTCGACAGTTAAGAACAATCAATGGAGTTTTGCATACGACATATCGACAAGCGTGTCAACAGCTCAATTTGTTGGAAAATGATATTCATTGGGAACAAACACTTGCAGATGCAGCAGTTGTCGCTCATCCTTATCAAATTCGAGCATTGTTTGCAATTATTTTGTCTACCTGTTTTCCATCGAATCCATCTGAATTGTGGACAAAATTCCAAGACTGTCTATCGGAAGATATTCTGTTTCGAGTACGTCAAGGAAATCGTAATCCTGCAATGGATTTCACGCCAGAAATTTGCAATGAAGCATTGATTTGTATTGAAGATTTCTGTTTGCAGATTGCTAATAAGGCATAACCACAATTGGGAATGCCATCACCTAATCGTGCAATGCATGACATTTTTGAGTTAGAACTGCAACGTGAACAACAATACGATCGCAACGAATTAAATGCTTTTGTCCACGCAAATCTTTCGACATTGAATGCGGAGCAAAAAAAGGCGTACGATAATATTATGCAAGCTGTCAATAGTGAAGCCGGTGAATTTTATTTCCTGGATGCACCAGGAGGCACCGGAAAATCGTTTCTAATTTCATTGTTATTGGCAACGATACGTTCCCAGAATAAAATTGCATTGACATTGGCGTCTTCTGGCGTTGCAACCACTTTGTTAGATGGTGGTCGGACAGCACATTCTGTTTTGAAATTGCCATTGAATTACCAAGTAAATGAAACTCCCACATGTAACGCTTCAAAAACATCTGGAACGGCAAAATTATTGAAACGATGCGGTATCATTATTTGGGATGAATGCACTATGGCGAATAAGAAATCTGTTGAAGCTTTGGAAAGAACAATGAAAGATCTCCGAGATAATTCAGAGTTGTTTGGTGGGGCATTGATTTTATTGTCAGGCGATTTTAGGCAAACATTGCCCGTCATTCCTAGATCGACCGCGGCCGATGAAATTAACGCTTGCTTAAAGTCTTCATATTTATGGAGATTTGTTAAAATATTGAAACTCACTACCAACGTTCGTGTTCAGTTGCAGAATGATCCATCTGCTGATAAGTTCTCTAAGCAATTGCTGAAAATTGGAAATGGTGCAATGCCAGTTGATGACACTGGATTAATAACATTGCCAAATGATTTTTTCCGTTTCGTACAGTCAAAAGAGGAATTGATTGAATGTGTTTTCACTAACATAGCACAACAATATACGTGCCATGCATGGTTGAGTGACAGAGCAATTTAAGCGCCAAAGAACAAAGATGCTACTGAATTAAACATGGTTATACAATCAACACTGCATTCATTTCGACTTATATGTTAACTTAACAGCTAACGAATTATACATATGTTAACTTAACAGCTAATATATACATGTGATGCTGTAACGGACTTTTTCGCCTTTCGACTTATATGTTAACTTAACAGCTAACGACTTATATGTTACCTTAATAGCTAATATATATGTATAGTACATATGTAATGCTGTAACGGATTTTTCTCCAAGGTAGCTAGCTTTTGAGTGCCTGCTATGACTGAAATTTCATGATCAGCTGATCTATTTCAGTTCTTAATAATTGTTTTATTCAACTAACATATGTGCCTCAATTTTTGAATTTCGTGAATAAATAAAATTTCAATTACTTAATATTTAATTGGTGAAGCAAAAATTTTTTATACAAAATGGTACCTACGTACGCGCAGCAATTTGGGGCGTCAATCACGTCATACTAGAAATGTTGCGGCATCTAGAGCATCTCAAAGTGACGAACAGCGTGCAAATAATACTTTGGCTGCTCGAAATGCCATGGCACGTGGTAGGACTATGCGAAATCCAACTCAACGTCCGTACGTGCGACGTACTTTGGAGCGTGCTGCATTCAATTATGATGCAAACTTTGATTACGTTTCTCATGGCAAGGTTTCAATTGGACCAATGACTACTGTTTGCAGTTATTGCAAGGGATTTAAGTTTAAACATGAGATATCTGGATTGTGTTGTTCAAACGGACAAGTTAAATTACCAGAATTGAATTCACCACCGGAGCCCTTGCATAATTTGATAACTGGTAGCACACCAATTTCAAAGCATTTTTTGGAAAACATACAAGGGTATAACTCTGCATTTCAAATGACTTCATTTGGAGCGACGAATATTATGCGGGACAATTTTATGCCAACTTTCAAGGTATTTTTGTTTGTTTTGATGTTTATTTAGATAATCGCGAAACGTACTATTGTGAAAATTTCAATCTTCAATAGATTCAAGGCCAAGTTTACCATCGACTTGGTTCTTTGTTACCCTTTCCTGATCAAACCTATCAATTTTTGCAAATATACTTTGTGGGTAACTCAAATGTGGAAACCGATCGTCGTTGTGATATATCATCAAATTTGCGGAGGGATATTATCGAGCGTTTGCAGAATATGTTGCATGCTGAAAATTAATTAGTGCGACTTTTTCAAACTGCTCTCGATCAAATGCCATCAGATGAATATGCAATTGTGATTCGAGCTGACAAAACGCCTCCTGGGCAACATGTCAGACGTTTTAATGCGCCCACAATGGATGATGTCGCTATTGTAATCGTAGGCGATGAATTCAATTCCCGTGGCATTGTGCTGCGCCGTAGAAATATGCAACTGCAATGAGTATCTGAAACTCATCGCTGCTATGATGGATTACAGTACCCATTGTTGTTTTGTCGAGGAGAAGACGGTTATCATGTTAACATTAAAATGATCAGCCCTTCTACCGGTTAGTTCATTTAAATTTTATTTAATTTTTATCGTTTTTCGAATAATTTTTAATTCTAGGAGCGGAATCAAATAAAAAAGTTAGCGCAATGAATTATTATTCATATCGCCTTATGGTCCGTCAAAATGATATTAATCATATTTTGCATTGTCGTAGACTTTTCCATCAATTTGTTGTTGATATGTACGCCAAAATTGAAAGTGAACGACTAAATTTCATACGATTTAATCAGAAGAAATTACGTTCGGAGGTGTACATCCATTTGCGTGATGCTATAAATAATGATGGTAATGCTAATGATCTTGGGAAAATTACCATTTTGCCTTCAACGTACACAGGCAGCCCACGTCATATGCATGAGTATGCGCAGGATGCAATGACTTATGTGCGTCATTACGGTCGACCGGATTTATTTATAACATTTACGTGTAATCCGCAATGGAGTGACATTAAAGATAATTTATTCGCTGGCCAAAGTCCAACCGACCGCCATGATATCACTGCCCGTGTTTTTAAGCAAAAATTGATAGCGCTTATGCATTTTATAGTGAAATCTAAAGTGTTTGGTGAAGTCAAATGCTGGATGTACTCTGTGGAGTGGCAAAAGCGTGGTTTGCCACACGCTCACATTTTAATATGGTTGGTGAATAAAATCACACCGCATGAAGTTGACAATGTGATATGTGCTGAAATTCCTAATCAAATAAGTGATCTTGAATTATATGATGTTGTTGTGCAAAATATGATACACGGTCCATGTGGAGCATTCAACATTAAGTTCCCATGTATAGTTGATGGCAAATGTAGTAAACGTTATCCAAGAGCTTTGGTTTCAGATACAATCACTGGAAATGATGGTTACCCATTATATCGTCGTCGATCAACTCAAAATAATGGTAGATCAGTTACCATAAGAGTACAAAATCAAAACGTTGAAGTCGATAATCGTTGGATTGTGCCGTATTCACCTTTATTGTCGAAAGTATTCAAAGCGCATATTAATGTCGAATACCGCAATTCTGTCAAGTCCATTAAATACATTTGCAAATATGTAAATAAAGGTAGTGATATGGTCGTATATGGAGCTACTGATCCAAATAGAAACGACGAAATACATAAGTATCAAATGGGGCGTTACATTAGCAGTAATGAAGCGATTTGGCGTATTTTTTCATTTCAAATTCACGAGAGATATCCAGCTGTTGTTCACTTAGCTGTTAATCTTGAAAATGGCCAGCGTGTGTATTTCACTACCGAAAATGCTGCACAGAGAGCTCTGTCACCACCTCAAACAACTCTAACTGCATTTTTTAAATTGTGTGAAGTTGATGCTTTTGCCAGAACGTCATTGTATGCAGAAGTGTCAACTTATTTTACGTGGAGTGCATCAAAAAAAGAGTTCCAACGGCGCAAGCAAGGAAAACGTGTTGATGGACATCAAAATTTATATTCAAGTGATGCTTTGGGACGTATATATACTGTTCACCCAAATAATGCTGAGTGCTTTTATTTACGTTTGCTGTTAATAAACGTTCGTGGGCCAACATCATTTCGACAGTTAAGAACAATCAATGGAGTTTTGCATACGACATATCGACAAGCGTGTCAACAGCTCAATTTGTTGGAAAATGATATTCATTGGGAACAAACACTTGCAGATGCAGCAGTTGTCGCTCATCCTTATCAAATTCGAGCATTGTTTGCAATTATTTTGTCTACCTGTTTTCCATCGAATCCATCTGAATTGTGGACAAAATTCCAAGACTGTCTATCGGAAGATATTCTGTTTCGAGTACGTCAAGAAAATCGTAATCCTGCAATGGATTTCACGCCAGAAATTTGCAATGAAGCATTGATTTGTATTGAAGATTTCTGTTTGCAGATTGCTAATAAGGCATAACCACAATTGGGAATGCCATCACCTAATCGTGCAATGCATGACATTTTTGAGTTAGAACTGCAACGTGAACAACAATACGATCGCAACGAATTAAATGCTTTTGTCCACGCAAATCTTTCGACATTGAATGCGGAGCAAAAAAAGGCGTACGATAATATTATGCAAGCTGTCAATAGTGAAGCCGGTGAATTTTATTTCCTGGATGCACCAGGAGGCACCGGAAAATCGTTTCTAATTTCATTGTTATTGGCAACGATACGTTCCCAGAATAAAATTGCATTGACATTGGCGTCTTCTGGCGTTGCAACCACTTTGTTAGATGGTGGTCGGACAGCACATTCTGTTTTGAAATTGCCATTGAATTACCAAGTAAATGAAACTCCCACATGTAACGCTTCAAAAACATCTGGAACGGCAAAATTATTGAAACGATGCGGTATCATTATTTGGGATGAATGCACTATGGCGAATAAGAAATCTGTTGAAGCTTTGGAAAGAACAATGAAAGATCTCCGAGATAATTCAGAGTTGTTTGGTGGTGCATTGATTTTATTGTCAGGCGATTTTAGGCAAACATTGCCCGTCATTCCTAGATCGACCGCGGCCGATGAAATTAACGCTTGCTTAAAGTCTTCATATTTATGGAGATTTGTTAAAATATTGAAACTCACTACCAACGTTCGTGTTCAGTTGCAGAATGATCCATCTGCTGATAAGTTCTCTAAGCAATTGCTGAAAATTGGAAATGGTGCAATGCCAGTTGATGACACTGGATTAATAACATTGCCAAATGATTTTTTCCGTTTCGTACAGTCAAAAGAGGAATTGATTGAATGTGTTTTCACTAACATAGCACAACAATATACGTGCCATGCATGGTTGAGTGACAGAGCAATTTAAGCGCCAAAGAACAAAGATGCTACTGAATTAAACATGGTTATACAATCAACACTGCATTCATTTCGACTTATATGTTAACTTAACAGCTAACGAATTATACATATGTTAACTTAACAGCTAATATATACATGTGATGCTGTAACGGACTTTTTCGCCTTTCGACTTATATGTTAACTTAACAGCTAACGACTTATATGTTACCTTAATAGCTAATATATATGTATAGTACATATGTAATGCTGTAACGGATTTTTCTCCAAGGTAGCTAGCTTTTGAGTGCCTGCTATGACTGAAATTTCATGATCAACTGATCTATTTCAGTTCTTAATAATTGTTTTATTCAACTAACATATGTGCCTCAATTTTTGAATTTCGTGAATAAATAAAATTTCAATTACTTAATATTTAATTGGTGAAGCAAAAATTTTTTATACAAAATGGTACCTACGTACGCGCAGCAATTTGGGGCGTCAATCACGTCATACTAGAAATGTTGCTGCATCTAGAGCATCTCAAAGTGACGAACAGCGTGCAAATAATACTTTGGCTGCTCGAAATGCCATGGCACGTGGTAGGACTATGCGAAATCCAACTCAACGTCCGTACGTGCGACGTACTTTGGAGCGTGCTGCATTCAATTATGATGCAAACTTTGATTACGTTTCTCATGGCAAGGTTTCAATTGGACCAATGACTACTGTTTGCAGTTATTGCAAGGGATTTAAGTTTAAACATGAGATATCTGGATTGTGTTGTTCAAACGGACAAGTTAAATTACCAGAATTGAATTCACCACCGGAGCCCTTGCATAATTTGATAACTGGTAGCACACCAATTTCAAAGCATTTTCTGGAAAACATACAAGGGTATAACTCTGCATTTCAAATGACTTCATTTGGAGCGACGAATATTATGCGGGACAATTTTATGCCAACTTTCAAGGTATTTTTGTTTGTTTTGATGTTTATTTAGATAATCGCGAAACGTACTATTGTGAAAATTTCAATCTTCAATAGATTCAAGGCCAAGTTTACCATCGACTTGGTTCTTTGTTACCCTTTCCTGATCAAACCTATCAATTTTTGCAAATATACTTTGTGGGTAACTCAAATGTGGAAACCGATCGTCGTTGTGATATATCATCAAATTTGCGGAGGGATATTATCGAGCGTTTGCAGAATATGTTGCATGCTGAAAATTAATTAGTGCGACTTTTTCAAACTGCTCTCGATCAAATGCCATCAGATGAATATGCAATTGTGATTCGAGCTGACAAAACGCCTCCTGGGCAACATGTCAGACGTTTTAATGCGCCCACAATGAATGATGTCGCTATTGTAATCGTAGGCGATGAATTCAATTCCCGTGGCATTGTGCTGCGCCGTAGAAATATGCAACTGCAAAGAGTATCTGAAACTCATCGCTGCTATGATGGATTACAGTACCCATTGTTGTTTTGTCGAGGAGAAGACGGTTATCATGTTAACATTAAAATGATCAGCCCTTCTACCGGTTAGTTCATTTAAATTTTATTTAATTTTTATCGTTTTTCGAATAATTTTTAATTCTAGGAGCGGAATCAAATAAAAAAGTTAGCGCAATGAATTATTATTCATATCGCCTTATGGTCCGTCAAAATGATATTAATCATATTTTGCATTGTCGTAGACTTTTCCATCAATTTGTTGTTGATATGTACGCCAAAATTGAAAGTGAACGACTAAATTTCATACGATTTAATCAGAAGAAATTACGTTCGGAGGTGTACATCCATTTGCGTGATGCTATAAATAATGATGGTAATGTTAATGATCTTGGGAAAATTACCATTTTGCCTTCAACGTACACAGGCAGCCCACGTCATATGCATGAGTATGCGCAGGATGCAATGACTTATGTGCGTCATTACGGTCGACCGGATTTATTTATAACATTTACGTGTAATCCGCAATGGAGTGACATTAAAGATAATTTATTCGCTGGCCAAAGTCCAACCGACCGCCATGATATCACTGCCCGTGTTTTTAAGCAAAAATTGATAGCGCTTATGCATTTTATAGTGAAATCTAAAGTGTTTGGTGAAGTCAAATGCTGGATGTACTCTGTGGAGTGGCAAAAGCGTGGTTTGCCACACGCTCACATTTTAATATGGTTGGTGAATAAAATCACACCGCATGAAGTTGACAATGTGATATGTGCTGAAATTCCTAATCAAATAAGTGATCCTGAATTATATGATGTTGTTGTGCAAAATATGATACACGGTCCATGTGGAGCATTCAACATTAAGTCCCCATGTATAGTTGATGGCAAATGTAGTAAACGTTATCCAAGAGCTTTGGTTTCAGATACAATCACTGGAAATGATGGTTACCCATTATATCGTCGTCGATCAACTCAAAATAATGGTAGATCAGTTACCATAAGAGTACAAAATCAAAACGTTGAAGTCGATAATCGTTGGATTGTGCCGTATTCACCTTTATTGTCGAAAGTATTCAAAGCGCATATTAATGTCGAATACCGCAATTCTGTCAAGTCCATTAAATACATTTGCAAATATGTAAATAAAGGTAGTGATATGGTCGTATATGGAGCTACTGATCCAAATAGAAACGACGAAATACATAAGTATCAAATGGGGCGTTACATTAGCAGTAATGAAGCGATTTGGCGTATTTTTTCATTTCAAATTCACGAGAGATATCCAGCTGTTGTTCACTTAGCTGTTCATCTTGAAAATGGCCAGCGTGTGTATTTCACTACCGAAAATGCTGCACAGAGAGCTCTGTCACCACCTCAAACCACTCTAACTGCATTTTTTAAATTGTGTGAAGTTGATGCTTTTGCCAGAACGTTATTGTATGCAGAAGTGTCAACTTATTTTACGTGGAGTGCATCAAAAAAAGAGTTCCAACGGCGCAAGCAAGGAAAACGTGTTGATGGACATCAAAATTTATATTCAAGTGATGCTTTGGGACGTATATATACTGTTCACCCAAATAATGCTGAGTGCTTTTATTTACGTTTGCTGTTAATAAACGTTCGTGGGCCAACATCATTTCGACAGTTAAGAACAATCAATGGAGTTTTGCATACGACATATCGACAAGCGTGTCAACAGCTCAATTTGTTGGAAAATGATATTCATTGGGAACAAACACTTGCAGATGCAGCAGTTGTCGCTCATCCTTATCAAATTCGAGCATTGTTTGCAATTATTTTGTCTACCTGTTTTCCATCGAATCCATCTGAATTGTGGACAAAATTCCAAGACTGTCTATCGGAAGATATTCTGTTTCGAGTACGTCAAGAAAATCGTAATCCTGCAGAATCCTGTTTGCAGATTGCTAATAAGGCATAACCACAATTGGGAATGCCATCACCTAATCGTGCAATGCATGACATTTTTGAGTTAGAACTGCAACGTGAACAACAATACGATCGCAACGAATTAAATGCTTTTGTCCACGCAAATCTTTCGACATTGAATGCGGAGCAAAAAAAGGCGTACGATAATATTATGCAAGCTGTCAATAGTGAAGCCGGTGAATTTTATTTCCTGGATGCACCAGGAGGCACCGGAAAATCGTTTCTAATTTCATTGTTATTGGCAACGATACGTTCCCAGAATAAAATTGCATTGACATTGGCGTCTTCTGGCGTTGCAACCACTTTGTTAGATGGTGGTCGGACAGCACATTCTGTTTTGAAATTGCCATTGAATTACCAAGTAAATGAAACTCCCACATGTAACGCTTCAAAAACATCTGGAACGGCAAAATTATTGAAACGATGCGGTATCATTATTTGGGATGAATGCACTATGGCGAATAAGAAATCTGTTGAAGCTTTGGAAAGAACAATGAAAGATCTCCGAGATAATTCAGAGTTGTTTGGTGGGGCATTGATTTTATTGTCAGGCGATTTTAGGCAAACATTGCCCGTCATTCCTAGATCGACCGCGGCCGATGAAATTAACGCTTGCTTAAAGTCTTCATATTTATGGAGATTTGTTAAAATATTGAAACTCACTACCAACGTTCGTGTTCAGTTGCAGAATGATCCATCTGCTGATAAGTTCTCTAAGCAATTGCTGAAAATTGGAAATGGTGCAATGCCAGTTGATGACACTGGATTAATAACATTGCCAAATGATTTTTTCCGTTTCGTACAGTCAAAAGAGGAATTGATTGAATGTGTTTTCACTAACATAGCACAACAATATACGTGCCATGCATGGTTGAGTGACAGAGCAATTTAAGCGCCAAAGAACAAAGATGCTACTGAATTAAACATGGTTATACAATCAACACTGCATTCATTTCGACGTCATTGGGGCGTCAATCACGTCATACTAGAAATGTTGCGGCATCTAGAGCATCTCAAAGTGACGAACAGCGTGCAAATAATACTTTGGCTGCTCGAAATGCCATGGCACGTGGTAGGACTATGCGAAATCCAACTCAACGTCCGTACGTGCGACGTACTTTGGAGCGTGCTGCATTCAATTATGATGCAAACTTTGATTACGTTTCTCATGGCAAGGTTTCAATTGGACCAATGACTACTGTTTGCAGTTATTGCAAGGGATTTAAGTTTAAACATGGGATATCTGGATTGTGTTGTTCAAACGGACAAGTTAAATTACCAGAATTGAATTCACCACCGGAGCCCTTGCATAATTTGATAACTGGTAGCACACCAATCTCAAAGCATTTTCTGGAAAACATACAAGGGTATAACTCTGCATTTCAAATGACTTCATTTGGAGCGACGAATATTATGCGGGACAATTTTATGCCAACTTTCAAGGTATTTTTGTTTGTTTTGATGTTTATTTAGATAATCGCGAAACGTACTATTGTGAAAATTTCAATCTTCAATAGATTCAAGGCCAAGTTTACCATCGACTTGGTTCTTTGTTACCCTTTCCTGATCAAACCTATCAATTTTTGCAAATATACTTTGTGGGTAACTCAAATGTGGAAACCGATCGTCGTTGTGATATATCATCAAATTTGCGGAGGGATATTATCGAGCGTTTGCAGAATATGTTGCATGCTGAAAATTAATTAGTGCGACTTTTTCAAACTGCTCTCGATCAAATGCCATCAGATGAATATGCAATTGTGATTCGAGCTGACAAAACGCCTCCTGGGCAACATGTCAGACGTTTTAATGCGCCCACAATGGATGATGTCGCTATTGTAATCGTAGGCGATGAATTCAATTCCCGTGGCATTGTGCTGCGCCGTAGAAATATGCAACTGCAAAGAGTATCTGAAACTCATCGCTGCTATGATGGATTACAGTACCCATTGTTGTTTTGTCGAGGAGAAGACGGTTATCATGTTAACATTAAAATGATCAGCCCTTCTACCGGTTAGTTCATTTAAATTTTATTTAATTTTTATCGTTTTTCGAATAATTTTTAATTCTAGGAACGGAATCAAATAAAAAAGTTAGCGCAATGAATTATTATTCATATCGCCTTATGGTCCGTCAAAATGATATTAATCATATTTTGCATTGTCGTAGACTTTTCCATCAATTTGTTGTTGATATGTACGCCAAAATTGAAAGTGAACGACTAAATTTCATACGATTTAATCAGAAGAAATTACGTTCGGAGGTGTACATCCATTTGCGTGATGCTATAAATAATGATGGTAATGTTAATGATCTTGGGAAAATTACCATTTTGCCTTCAACGTACACAGGCAGCCCACGTCATATGCATGAGTATGCGCAGGATGCAATGACTTATGTGCGTCATTACGGTCGACCGGATTTATTTATAACATTTACGTGTAATCCGCAATGGAGTGACATTAAAGATAATTTATTCGCTGGCCAAAGTCCAACCGACCGCCATGATATCACTGCCCGTGTTTTTAAGCAAAAATTGATAGCGCTTATGCATTTTATAGTGAAATCTAAAGTGTTTGGTGAAGTCAAATGCTGGATGTACTCTGTGGAGTGGCAAAAGCGTGGTTTGCCACACGCTCACATTTTAATATGGTTGGTGAATAAAATCACACCGCATGAAGTTGACAATGTGATATGTGCTGAAATTCCTAATCAAATAAGTGATCTTGAATTATATGATTTTGTTGTGCAAAATATGATACACGGTCCATGTGGAGCATTCAACATTAAGTCCCCATGTATAGTTGATGGCAAATGTAGTAAACGTTATCCAAGAGCTTTGGTTTCAGATACAATCACTGGAAATGATGGTTACCCATTATATCGTCGTCGATCAACTCAAAATAATGGTAGATCAGTTACCATAAGAGTACAAAATCAAAACGTTGAAGTCGATAATCGTTGGATTGTGCCGTATTCACCTTTATTGTCGAAAGTATTCAAAGCGCATATTAATGTCGAATACCGCAATTCTGTCAAGTCCATTAAATACATTTGCAAATATGTAAATAAAGGTAGTGATATGGTCGTATATGGAGCTACTGATCCAAATAGAAACGACGAAATACATAAGTATCAAATGGGGCGTTACATTAGCAGTAATGAAGCGATTTGGCGTATTTTTTCATTTCAAATTCACGAGAGATATCCAGCTGTTGTTCACTTAGCTGTTCATCTTGAAAATGGCCAGCGTGTGTATTTCACTACCGAAAATGCTGCACAGAGAGCTCTGTCACCACCTCAAACAACTCTAACTGCATTTTTTAAATTGTGTGAAGTTGATGCTTTTGCCAGAACGTTATTGTATGCAGAAGTGTCAACTTATTTTACGTGGAGTGCATCAAAAAAAGAGTTCCAACGGCGCAAGCAAGGAAAACGTGTTGATGGACATCAAAATTTATATTCAAGTGATGCTTTGGGACGTATATATACTGTTCACCCAAATAATGCTGAGTGCTTTTATTTACGTTTGCTGTTAATAAACGTTCGTGGGCCAACATCATTTCGACAGTTAAGAACAATCAATGGAGTTTTGCATACGACATATCGACAAGCGTGTCAACAGCTCAATTTGTTGGAAAATGATATTCATTGGGAACAAACACTTGCAGATGCAGCAGTTGTCGCTCATCCTTATCAAATTCGAGCATTGTTTGCAATTATTTTGTCTACCTGTTTTCCATCGAATCCATCTGAATTGTGGACAAAATTCCAAGACTGTCTATCGGAAGATATTCTGTTTCGAGTACGTCAAGAAAATCGTAATCCTGCAGAATCCTGTTTGCAGATTGCTAATAAGGCATAACCACAATTGGGAATGCCATCACCTAATCGTGCAATGCATGACATTTTTGAGTTAGAACTGCAACGTGAACAACAATACGATCGCAACGAATTAAATGCTTTTGTCCACGCAAATCTTTCGACATTGAATGCGGAGCAAAAAAAGGCGTACGATAATATTATGCAAGCTGTCAATAGTGAAGCCGGTGAATTTTATTTCCTGGATGCACCAGGAGGCACCGGAAAATCGTTTCTAATTTCATTGTTATTGGCAACGATACGTTCCCAGAATAAAATTGCATTGACATTGGCGTCTTCTGGCATTGCAACCACTTTGTTAGATGGTGGTCGGACAGCACATTCTGTTTTGAAATTGCCATTGAATTACCAAGTAAATGAAACTCCCACATGTAACGTTTCAAAAACATCTGGAACGGCAAAATTATTGAAACGATGCGGTATCATTATTTGGGATGAATGCACTATGGCGAATAAGAAATCTGTTGAAGCTTTGGAAAGAACAATGAAAGATCTCCAAGATAATTCAGAGTTGTTTGGTGGTGCATTGATTTTATTGTCAGGCGATTTTAGGCAAACATTGCCCGTCATTCCTAGATCGACCGCGGCCGATGAAATTAACGCTTGCTTAAAGTCTTCATATTTATGGAGATTTGTTAAAATATTGAAACTCACTACCAACGTTCGTGTTCAGTTGCAGAATGATCCATCTGCTGATAAGTTCTCTAAGCAATTGCTGAATATTGGAAATGGTGCAATGCCAGTTGATGACACTGGATTAATAACATTGCCAAATGATTTTTGCCGTTTCGTACAGTCAAAAGAGGAATTGATTGAATGTGTTTTCACTAACATAGCACAACAATATACGTGCCATGCATGGTTGAGTGACAGAGCAATTTAAGCGCCAAAGAACAAAGATGCTACTGAATTAAACATGGTTATACAATCAAAGATTCCTGGCGAATTGGTGTCGTACAAGTCTGTGGATACTGTTACGAATGAAGAAGATGTTGTGAATTATCCAACAGAATTTTTGAATTCGTTGGACTTACCAGGATTGCCTCCGCATAATCTCCAATTGAAAGTTGGAGCCACTATTATTATGCTTCGCAATATCAATCAACCCCGTTTGTGTAATGGTACAAGACTTGTTATAAAAAGGTTGATGGCTTATGTAATTGAAGCTACTATTTTGACAGGAAAATTCAAAGGCGACGATCTATTCATTCCACGCATTCCAATGATTCCGTCTGATATGTCATTTGAATTTAAACGACTTCAGTATCCTGTTCGCCTTGCGTTTGCGGTTACCATTAATCAGGGGCAAGGCCAATTCTTAGGAGTTTGTGGAGTGAATTTAGAGTATCCAGTTTTCTCACATGGACACAAACGGTTTTGTATATTTACACCGAAAATGGAAAAACAACTAATGTTGTTTACCACAGAACATTACAATAAAAGCAATTTATCACTGATTTAAATGAACTTGAATTGATTTTTTTATTTTCTTTTTTGCACTACAAAGTGTGCAGGGGCTCGCTAGTATAACATAAAATTGTGTTTTTAAGCAATTATGCCGAAAGTACGGCGGTACGTAGCTGGATGCAGTGGCGGTCAGCGGTTTTTCAAATTCCCAAATGAGCCAAAGGATAAAGAGATGTAAGGAAATGTGAATAAAATTAAGGTTGTTAATGATTATATTATCATTAATCCCTGTAGGGAATGCATAGGTAACGCATGATTGCCACTTTTTTGTTTAAATATTTAGGGCAATATATTCATACTAGTTATACTAACCAGTGTTCTTGTATCTAAGAAGTTATTCTTTTAATGTTGTTTACTTTTATAATTTTTATTAACCCTTACCTGAAATAATTTAAAGTTCGTTATGAAAGATAGGGAATGGAAATTTGTATGTTAGATGAATTTTATTAAAAAATTGTTGATATTAATATCTGGTTGAAAACTTAGTTAAATTAACTAATGTAATTTTTACCTAATAAGTTATACTTTTAAGGTTGTGGGGTTTTTGTTAACGTTTAATTAGATATTTAATTTGGCTGAGCCGTTTGGGTGTAGGGCAAAAAAAATCTAAATATCGCTTTGCCTGTGAGCGTCACTTCTCCCAGGAAATGAAGACCGAGACAAAATTGTTATTGAACGCTGTACCGAATATGCGCCTGCACCCAGTTCTTCAAAAGATAATTTAAGTCCTAATTCAATAGTCGAATTAGGCACTGAAGATTTTTCCCCTCAGTTTGCGGAAAATCGCAATTCCGTTCAAACAAGCGATCTAATTGCGCTCGCAGCGTCGGGATAAAATGAATGATACGTCAATTATATTTAAAGAAGACAATTTGGTAGAGAAGGGAAGTCAAACAAACCTAAATTTAGATTCAGTGGCTGTTAAAGAACAAAGATTACTTGAAGACAACAGATTGTTGAAAACTGAAATAATTTTGAGAAGGATTTGAAAGATAAAGAGGATTTGATTCCGTAAGGAATTTATGCAATAGGCTTCCAACGCAAGCAAGTGCAATCAATAGGCAAAATTCCCGGAAAAATTACAGTCGTCACCCTAATGGTCGTAGATACGATATTTACTTCAAATCACTGGTTTTAGGTGCATACTACCTGTCCCCTTTAGAATATAGACACCTTGAATTTCCGGAAGAGAAAACTCTCGACGAGTTCGTTTCGGAATGGCCTCGGGATCTAGGATGTGTTAATAGTTCAATAAAATGTTTAGAATTTAGATCCCGGGGTTTTACTTTGAATCAAAAATTCGTGTCTATTTTGTGTGACGAAATGGGACTGAAGAGTCACATGCAATATCTCCCTAAATTTGATGAAATTGTAGGAGTTGAAGATTACGGAAATGAAAATCGCACATGTAGGATATAAGGCTAGCTAGTCAGGATTTCAGTGATACAGTCGCAGCGGGTATGTTACCTAGCTATAGTTGTGGTTGTTTAACTTCCTTTTTTACCAGTTATCTCAATACCGCGGAACATATTTTGTTTGTTAATAAATTATTTGATATTTCTAACAGTAGTAATTTTGATGTTATATTGCCTTGGAGAAAGGTTTTTTCAGCGACACCCGAACAGGTACAATTTTTACGGCAAGCTGTAGGCCTTCTTAAGACGATTAGAATAAAAGATGAAAATGGATCTGACATTACAAACAATTTAAATTATATAAAGGGTTGGATAGTAAATATCAGTAGTTTGCAACGGCTGTGGCGCTTTTTGTCACACTCAGGCTTCAGGCACTTACAAATGAGACGTCTTTGTCAAGATAGTTTAGAAAATTATTTCAGACAAATTAGAAGAGGGGGTGGCAGAAGTGTAAGAGTAACACCTTACACCCAAACGAACGCTTTTCGCCTGAACATTCCACTGACATAATTCAAAGTGTGTGCAATGACAGTTTAATGAAGAACATTCTTTTAATAGGCTAATAGTAGAACAATCAGAATTAGAAGATTTAGAAGTAGAATTTCTTAGATCCACTGCGAATGCATATTTTACCTTAATTTAAAATTTTTTAAAACGCACACTTGCTCCCAACCCTTAACGTATTTAGGAGTCGAGTGAGTTGTACTTTAACCAGCAGCGGCAAATTACCAGGTGTTATCTTATAAAGCCGCCAAAAAATTGGTAGGCTATTTAAAGAGTTAGTAACTACTTTTTTAAGAGAATTTTACTCTGCCTGTCACAGAATAGATGTAGGCCAACTTTTATTCGATAAAATTAAGTATGGCAGACCCCACCTTTGTTGTCCCAATTACGATAGTGACTTTGTTTTAGCGTTATTTGTAAGAATTTTTTCAATTTGAAAGTTTTTTAATACAGACCTTAGCACCCCAAATTTCAGAAAAAAAATTTTATGCGTATCACACCTTAGAGCCTTGCCTTGGCAAAATAGCCTCATCCGAATTTTTACAGTTTTTCACTTTTAAATTTCTCTTTAGTCTCCGATTAAGTAATTTTGTAATGGAGAACTGGTTGAAGTTTGCTTTAAAAAACTTTGTAAATATTACGCTTTATAATTATTTAGATCCTTTTATTTATGTATCTTAAACCCAGTATATTTTTACTTTTTATTTCTGTAACCATTCATATTTTGGTGATTTTTTACAAATTGGTATTGTAATACCACTTATTTATTTATTTTCCTTTTAATTACGAATTGAAATATTTAGATTTTTTATTTGCCTGTTTCTGCTTGTTTAATATTAATTTATTTAAAATTATGAATGTATATATGTTTATGTGTTTCTATGGGTGATATAGGCCTACTGGACAACCGAGCACCAAAAACGAACTTCGGTAACGCGCCTTTTGCATACCTCAGTGGTTGTGTGGAAACTGCAAAATCTCCCAAAAGTATTTTCAAAATGTCCAGGTCTACATTTTTCCATAGTGGCACCACTGGAAAATCTTATAAAAATGCGTATTTCGAGTCCTTTTGTCTTCATTAAAAAATTTAATGTTGGGGGCCAGTCAACTTGGCCCCTTTTAATACTTACACCAATTTTCCAATGGATCACCAAAAACTCGGTTAATTCGATTATACTTAATTTATTGTACCGTACAACTGCGTGTCTCCCAGGAGACCAACTGTTCTAAGACTAACTCTTCTTATATGTAAGCTAAAGCTATGCTTAGCCAGCGCTAACTTCTTGCTACCTTGCACTTGGCCGCTAAACTTATGCAACCCGGCTCCCACGCTGCACCTGTATGCGACCAGATGCGCGTGCAGTGAGCCAACCGCAAAGTCAGCACTTTCGGCAGGTGAGTTAGCTGCCGGCTGTGTTAACTCCTCCCCCTATAAAAATCAGCGTCCCGACATCCACGTGGGTAGAACGGGGAGTTGGCGAAGCTCCTTCAGCTCTTCCTTGTATCTTGGTATTTTGGATGATGATGGTAGGAGTGATCTTCCTCCAGATTACGTAACATCCTGCGGCGAAAGGTATCAGCATCGTGACTTCGAATGTGGCAGAGATGTGGAATCTGTTACCTAATTTACTTAAGCAATTTTTTTCTGCACGCTTAGCGCGTGAACATAATCCAGATTTAGTTTCAGCCCGTCCTCTGTTACGTTGCTTAGGACCGACGGAAGAACTTGGAATTTTTGTATCCCTCGACTTTCAAAGGTGCGATTGCCTCATTGCGAATTGTCTCATTACATAGCTGGATAAGAAAAAACCCTTCAAGAGTTCTCGAGCCTTTTTTACCTTGAACAGTACCATTAAAGTTTGACAAGAACAGCGTGTGATTGTTTACTAACCTCATATTTTCGTCGTTACCAGTTATAAAGCGGCATTTCGCATCACCACCTTTTAACAGGCCTCAGTCTGGTCAAGAAGATATGTGTTGCCGATTTCAGTTTTCGCCAATTGGCGTGCTCGAATAATTTCTGAAATTTGTTCCTTTAACACAAGAACCTTATTGAGAACCAGGAATCAATGCTTTTCGTGTTGCATGCCCCTATCGACGTCGTTAGTTAAGCGTATTATGCCATTAACTCGTTTAACAGATTCTTGAGTGACATTAAAAAGCTTTCTATTAATAGCGATTGGTTATTGTTGTTGTCGATAGATTCGTTTTGACTGTGGAGGACAGCATCCCAGTCGCTAGTATCAAGAGATCCTGCTACCCATTTCCAAGATGGTCCAATCCAGTTTATTGATCGAGCCTTTCTAGATTTATCGCTCGGCAATTCTCTAAGGCGCAACTTTGCCTAGCTGAGGTGGAGTTCAACAATAGCTTTCATGAAGCTTTCGTTTAAGTCATATTCTACAATGGCCTCCAGCTCGGAGATAGTTTTGGCAAAGTAATCGAGGTCAATGATGTGCAATAGTTTAAGGTGACCGTTGCCGATAAATCCGCTGCTTTGCTCTTAGCGGGGAGTCATACTTAAACACGTTGATCGCGAAAACGCAAGGGAATATTAATAACCTAATTTGTAAGAAAATTTAAAAATCATTAGAGCGGGATTTTAAGCTGCTCTGGGAAAGTTCCATGTCTGTAGACTCAACGAAAATGCGTTTTAACTCGCAATTTCGCTTTAAATTCAAGGCAGGACTCTTTCCAAAAGAATATCGTTACAAATATTCAATTGGGTCTTTTTTCTCTATATGCTCCTATTTGATTACGGGGGTGCAAGCACAAGACTTTATTGAATTCGGAAATAAGTTGCTATTTGAATAAAGAATATAATTACCTTCAAGAAAAATTAATAATAATAATTTACATTTTAAGTTTAAAATTTACATTTTGAGTTTAAAATTAGCGCTTCGAGAACCACTCGATTCAAGATATTTAACTTGAATTTTATGAATCTTTTTCCCCTGTTCCGTTGTGAGCGTGACCCTATTGTCTTTCTGTACAGTTTCCCTTTTATACAGGGGCTTCTGTTTCTCCCCCATCTTTCTGTCTCTCACATATACAACATCGCCCTTCGCATATTCCTGCGGCTTTTGTCTGCTCTTGTTCAGTCGCAGGTTGCGCGATTCCTGGCTTTTTTCGAGCCGCTCTTTTATTTCGTTGAGTATTTTATGACGGAAATCTGTCAACACCTGATAGTTGATCCGCTTTGTTCTATAAAAAAATGTTTCCTTAGGGGAAATCTCTAGAATGATGGAGTGCAATCTTTCAGCCTGACCATTAATTTCGCTACGCTGAATGGGTATCTGATAAACACTTATTCCCAAATTCCTTACATAGTTACTGATCAAGGGGCTCACGAAGCCCTTCTCGTTATCAGTTACGATCATCCTTGGAACAGTAAGATAATGGAGTAGCTTGGCGAATTTACGTCGCAGGTGAATTGCAGATTTGTTTTTTACATGGAAAAATTTTGCGAATTTCGAAAATTTATCTAAGCAACCGAGAAATTTTTGCCCTTGAATTTCGAATATATCTATATATAAAATTTCGTTGGTGCGCGTTACCAGCATATCCGCTACGCCGAGTCTGTGCAGAACTATCTACTTCTGTTTTTGTTACCGGCGAAAAGGTTTCGATTAACAAATAGACGACGAGGGCGATTGCCAGGATAAAAATTTCGCCTACTTCGCGAATACACTATTCCCGTGCTGTCCCTTCTACTCAATTCATTCATAGGAACCGTAACCGAATTTCTTAAGCCGACACTGTGTATTGGGTGGGTTCTAAAATTTATGTTCTGAATATCAAGGCAGGCAGGCCGAAGCCTATGGGCAATGATTTCGGCCTTTGTACAACGATCATCCTGGAGAGATCACCGCTCAAGGCTCTATCGAAGACGTCAAGCTCCCTATTCCGAAAGGTCTCCATCAAAGCATCGACTGTCTCAGTGGAATAATTTTCCGTTTTTAGCTTATTTATGATCAACGAGAATTGGTGGCTATCTCGCGCGTAGAATTCGTCAAGTTTTGAGACCCCCTGAGTAAGTTGACCCTGTTGGTGCTCTAAAGTGCGAATGTCGCGCTTATCCGCGTAGTGGAGTGAGAGGCAAGCCTTCATCGGGTTCCAATCACTCTCAAAGATATTGTGCGAGATCAGAGCAGAGTTCGCACTGCCCCTGATTTTGCCGCGAATGCTTTTCAGGATCGCTCTGTATAAAGGTTTGGCCCCACTATTTTAAAGTCGTCAAGGATGCCTTCCACCGAAAGGACCCATGACACGTACTGGCACGGATCCCCTTCAAACACTTGCAGGTCTTTCACTGCATCAAGTAGCCGGCCTATCTCCTGCAGCTCCTGTTCACTGGATGGACCTCTCAATGGGAGTTCGCCCACAAGCTCTTGAGGCGGTTGCTTCGCTATCTCTAGTTGGTGAATGCGGCTTTCCGCCTTCCGCAACTCGGCTACTAAAGCTTCTACTGACCTTGTCACCTCAGTCGCAGTTTGGGTCAAAGAATCCGTACTGTTTCCTCTTATCTTTTAACTTAATAAAACAAAACCAGTGCTCCTCACTTGTTACTTATTTTTTTTCTTTTAAAGGTATTGTCGCTTTGCTTTTGTCCTTACAGTATTCTCAACATTCCAAGATGTTCAAATTTGTTTCTGAAATAAAGGTGGCGTTAGCTCAAGTCTTTGAAAATCAATCGACTTAGTTTTTAAAAGTAAAATTCTAATTTTTTTTTAAATAAATCTGTGGTGGATTATGGCAAGGAGTCGAACCTCGGTGCTAACCGGACAAGGGGCATCCCATCAAAGTTTGCCAAAAAATCACACCGGAATTTCAAATGAAAGTACAGAAGTAGCATTGCAGCAATATCCCGACAGGGAGTGGAACGCCGATGCCCATGGCATCCCCTCATAATTTGTCTAGCGACATATCTGTGGAAAAAAGCCTTTTCTTTTTTTTCTTTAGTGAGGCTAACGAACAAGGTTCACACTGCACCCAGGCTCCCCGTAAGGATACCCCAAACTGAGCGGTAGCCCAGCACATGGCTTTTATCCACTTTAATACTTGCACCTGCACTTGCACTCTCTCTTAACTTACTTTCTTTAAACAGTTTTTTGTCTCAATTTCGGAAATTTCTTTCAATATTTTTCATTGCTTTCTTTCCGCAAGTATCTTTTATTTTCGTGCTCATTTTAATTTCTCTATAAATGGACACTGTGTTATTTTACTCACAGATGCGGAAGTGAGCAGGGAAGGCTTGAATTCGTTTTATTCATTCAAAATTAGCTCATTAACTGGGCATTAGCGCCGTTGGCTGACTGTCGCCTTTTTACAAATTATATCCTATAGCGATGTTGATGTACGAATTTATTTGGCATAGATTTCATTTTTTTCTTATACAAATTTTGTGAAATAGTCCGGAGGGTCCCCCGTAGGTGGTGAATCGCCGGACTATTTTACAATTATAATAATTTTATTTTTACAATTATACTTGAGATATCCTGTGCTGCCCCGTAGGACCCAGAAATAAATCACTATTTTACAATTATTATAATCATATTTTCACACTTATTTCTTGTTAAAATTATGTTTGAGATATCCTGGGCTGCCCCGCAGGACCCAGAAATAAATAATTTCAAAATTTTACATGACCACTGTTTTATTTTGGTCATTGTTTTAACACCAATTTAACTTATTGCACTTTTGCATCATTTTGCCCGGGCGCCAGTTAATGAAGTCCTTTTGACTTCATTCAAAAATTTAAAGTTGGGGCTAGTCAGCTTGGCCTCTTTTAATAATTACACCAATTTTCCAATGGATGACTAAAAACTCGGTTGATTCGATTATACTTAATTTATTGTACTGTACAACTGCATGCCTCCCAGGAGACCAACTGTTCTATGACTAACCCTTCTTATATGTAAGCTTCCCCGTCTTAAAACCTTCCATAAGTCACCGCACCTGTCGGGTATCATCGCAAGCTCTTCACACTCACGTATTTCGGTCTCTCTTTACTTTCTGCGAAAAATACATGTCTCATCCTTTCTCAACTCCCGGTAGCGTTGTCATACAGCTCTCGTTAAGTGCGCCTGTAAGCATCATCATTACTTTCCGTAGCAAAGCGGCATTCCTCATGGTATCAATGATTTTTTCGGGAGGCGGGGAAATCCAAAGACTTCTTCAGCAGTGGAATGTAGTGATAGAGAAATGTACTCCCAATGTTTGCGATCGGTTTGCTGTGAAATGCTCTTAATGAGCAGGTGTGAGAGTGGAGTAGCAAAGTTAGTAGCTGTCATTTGCGATTGCAGCTTTCTGACGTCGAGCTTTCCTTATGTATTTAGACGCACGTTTTTTACTGCGCAGAGTATGTGCATTTCGGATGCGACAAGATTATGATCCGAGTCGATATTCGGTCCTCGGAGTATACGTCTGTCTAATAGATTGGAAACATACCTTTTGTCTATCGCAACATGGTCGATTTGGTTTCGCGTTTTTCGATCTGGAGACAGCCACGTGACTTAGTATATTTTCTTGTGCTGGTGTAACAGACTATCAGTTTCGGGTATCGAGACTGAATTTTCTAACAGTGTGACAAAAGATCCCCTACTTACCCACCCTGGCATTGAAGTCACCAAGTGCGATTTTGATATCGCGAGGGGGCAGCGCTCGTAGATGCTTTTCTAGGCGCTTATAGAAGTGATCCTTGATCACAAATCAGCGAAATTTTGAAGAATCGCACTTTGTTGGGGATCGTAGCGAGATGCTCGTCCACCAGTAGTACCTGGCGGCGTAATCTCACTCCCACTGCAAATCCAAGAACGAACTTGCACTCCTTTACATGGCAGCTGTAGTAGATGTCGAAAGGGCCAATGGCTTTCTTACCTTGCCCTATCCATTTCATTTCTAGGATGGTGCTGATGTGCAGCGACGCCTTCCCCATTAAGGGCTCGGCCATTCCAGGTGCATGCCCTCAAATCATAGTCCTTAATACAAACATTGGGGAGGTCTCAGCCTAAGTTTGTTGAAATTTTTCATTGGCTATAGTTTTTTACGTGCCGGTTCGGGACCAAACGCACATCTAGATACTGACGCGTTTTTTATTCTTAAGGCTCCACAGAGGTTTGTTGCCGCTCGTTGCCCAAAGTGCGCAAACGTGGACGTAAGAGTCGGGATTGAGTATAGTCGCTCTGTAACTGCATACCCAGAAGTTCAACGATACCCCATTGCACTTCTTTACCGAATTCACTATGTATATACGCGCTGCTCGCTTTGCGCTGGTGTTCTTTCATCCACTTTTTCCATTTAGGGTTACATGTATCAAGTCAATACAGTGTTCACTTGTTGAAACCAGAAATATTAATTAATAGTGCTTTCGTTTCTACCAAAAAATGTTGGCCTTCCAAGATGTAACATTTCTTCAATGTTACACCCAACCCTGTTAAAAATGAAGATTTTGCCTTTTCCTTTTCTTTAAAAAAAAAGTCAAATTAATACATAAACATTAGTAATAAGTATCTATACTTGTCTAGCACATGCATTTCATAATACATGCGCTTTAAGCTATCAACTGATTTTCCCCTGGCAAAGCTTCGCAGGGCAGAAAATGCGTACTTTGTGCGTGGCATTTTAAGAAACGAGCTCAGAACTTTTTCACTTCTTTGCATTTATTTTAGAATCGAACACGATAAAAGAACGAGAAAAAAGGAGGGCAGTAAAATTGCGACATTTTTTTGGTAGAAACGTGCACAATAATTGCGCTCATTGCTTGGAGTTCTCTGATATGTATGTATGTATGTACATACATACCCAAATATCATCCATGTGCACCGAATAGTGGATATAGGTCGAATTCAAATTTTCTCTTCCATAGGGGCGTGGCACCGCTCACTTTTCCAAATTTATATACTAATATATTCTTAAATATATATATATAAATTTCTTCTGTACGAGGCTTTGTCACTGAGCCCCTGGACCGCTTTTTAAATTTCGCGTGTGTGTTTGGGTTGGTCCGTAAACGGTTAAGATTAATAATTAACTTCAGTAGGTTGCAACCAAATTTAATTTCTAGATGGCGCTGTAGTCGATTTGTTGCTATAACCCGCATTTGTTATCCGATTTTATTCATATTTAAAACGTGATTTGGCAATATATGTAGAAATAGTTTTGCAGATAATTAAACCGCTTTATAACTAAAATGTGTACGGTTTGACTCATAATTCAAATACGTATTGGTAATAATAACAGAAATAATTTTGCAAAAAAATACCTCTTCAAATGGATATCAAGAGCAATACATCGAACGCTTAATGTATTCTCACAAAGGCAAGCGCGTCAACAAGCTACCGACGTACACAGAGCACATGAATGACAGCGTTTGCAAGTACATCGCGCATCGATGCGTACATCACTTCCCCGCCTTGCGTTCGAATATGACTCGGACATCAAATACTCGTCATATTCACAAATTGCCATTGGCGCATTTAAATATAACGGTGCATTGTGTAGAGTGGAAAAACAAGGGTTGCCTCAGCATATATTTTGAAATTCTGAAATCGGCACATATGTAAATGAAGAATTGCTTGCTGCGCGTATCAAGCGGTGGAACCATTGACATTGACAATAGCTTGATCCTTCCGTATTTGCCATTGCTATGCAAAACCTACAAAGCACACATAAACGTTGAGTTATGCAGTTCGGAGAAGTCAATCAAGTATATCTGCAAATACGTTCATAAAGGCACAAAACAATACGTTGTTAAATAGGCCAATATATACATTATACATTTGCTCGGTCGATTTTTTTACAGAAAATACTTTTTGCAACGAGTATTAACTCCCTCAAAAACAACGTCTACAGAGTTTTTTGAATTATGCAATCTTATTTTTTATTTACTTATTAAACGAAAAATAACGATCCAAATATTATTTTACAATTTGAAAGGAAAGGAGCACTAGCTTCATTCAAAAACCTGAGGAAGAAAACAAGTAATTAAAATATAGTTTGTTAAACAAATAAGAATAAATATGAGGACCTAAATTAATTTTATGAGGTCTTGATGTTTTCGCGTAAAAATATTTCCAGAAATTCCGAAGGAGCTTGGTTGGCGAATAACTCTTTCCTGGTGAATGCAAATTCCGCTCAGTCGTCTATTAGATGTTTAGCTGTTAATAAAGTCGTAGAGCAGTATGGCCAAGGAGGTGGATTCAATCCATTTAAAATATGTGAGTGTCTTATGAGTGTGTGCCCAATAAGGAGGCGGATGAAAGCAGAACGTCGTTGGCTCGGCATCTAGTTGGGTAGTTCGGTTTAATAATTGTAGGATTAATATACGCGTAATTGTGCTTAAACGTTCTTCATTCCTCAATTCTTTGGATGTTCAAATGTTCACTGATCAAACGGAATATGTCATTGTTCACCATATAATCAAAAGTGTATAGTAGTTCAGTTGCAGCATTTTTTTGCTTTTGGTCAGCAAGTTCATTGCCTTTATTAGAAATGTTCGGTTCGAAACGTTCATAATACTAGATATTATAGATTTACTATCCGAACATATTATTGTTTTCCCATTAGTTTTCAACTCTGAAATTATTGCTATATATATGTTTCTATATATCGCTGCTACTTCTGCTGTATAAACCGAACAATAGTTAGGTAATTGTTCTGCCATAACTGTTTTGCCATCAGAGTGTACGACTGTTAGTGTACCTTTGCCATCGGTGAAAGTCATTTTCAACTTAGTACGCTAAGAAGATGCATTCCCAGGGCCGGAACATGTGCTGAAGTGGCCGCTAGGCAGAACAAAATATGGGGTCCCCTTGTCGACAATTTTTTCAAACATTAAAAATGACGCAAAATATTTTTTATTGAGCGATTGATCATGTTCATTTATGATGTATTTATAGAATACAATTAATACACTATTCTATACACAATATGAAATTTACTGTTAATTAATTCTTGCTTATACAATAGAGATGAATGCCTATAACTAGAGTACCTACTGGAAATTATTTTTTCTTGATTTCCCGGAAACACACTAGTCGATCACTTCATTAAAATAAGTTTAGCGTGCTCTTTGATTCTCAATGGATAATGGTGACAAGTTGCTCAGCCTTTCTTGTGCTCGTGCTTCGCAAGTAACTTTTGATCAATTTTAATTTTGAAACAGTTCTCTCAGCTTTTGCCGCAGTGACAGGAAATGTGAGATATATAATAAGATCCGTGCAAACATATGCATAACTCGAAGGCAATGAGACGTTCTGAATAATCAAGAACTGAGCCAACTCTTTGACATCTTTCATATGGATAATGTAGACCTAATAAAAAGCAATTCAGATGAAAATGACAACGATACGTCATCTGAAAATTTTTTTGAGAACTCATCAGCTTTTTCCTCTTAATCTTTAATGTGAATGTGCTAGGAACTGTGGTTTTAACACTCGATAGTCATCCAAAACATCTTTCAATCCACCAAATCTTTTTTCAAGTTGCGAAGATATAGTATCAATCATCGGATAGAAAATTGTCACTCGAAAGCGCTATTCAGGCATTATCTTGGGACACTTCATCGAGGTGACTGTTTACTTTACGTGACCTTTTTTCCATAAACTTTTTCGGTAGTTTCCACATATCTCATACTGTTGAAACGTCTGAAAATAATGAATTAAACCCGTCCCTCAGCTTCTTTATACCTAAACGCACAGAAGATCAATTTCTTCCGACTGCAATTGCTTTGAAGGTAAATTAATTGTTCGCGAAATTTCATCTTGAAGAACAAGAAGGAACACGAAATCAAAATTATCAGTATATTTTTTGGTTTTTAATATTCTCTGGCTTAAACATTTGATAACATCACAAAACCTCTGTTTCAAAGCATGAACCGCGTCGTACCTTCCAGCAAAGCGAGTTGGATTCAAGGTTTTGAGAGTCTGTGCCCATTTTTCATAAACGCTATGTAGCTGATCTCAACGACTCATACTGTGATCGAAAAAATCGTACGCAGATTGAACAGTTTCAAAGAATTCAAGTTACTACTAGCGCAATGAACAACATGTGCATGAGGAACGTAATCTTTGATTCTCTGTTGTAAACCTGTATAGGCGCCACTCATGACTGCTGCACCGTCGTATGCATGACCTAGAGATTTTTGAAGAACCGATTACAAGTTTTTCGAGGACTGAAGCAGACTGATGTTTTACAGCAGTAAAAGAAGGAAATAAATCGTTGATTTGTATATCAACTGACTCCCCTTAATCTTTGTACAGGGTTTTTCAATAGGAACGCTACAAAAGTTTTCTTTAAATAAAACAAAAACGGTTTGGGATATGAATTAAATTCTTTATTCCTGATGCCATTATGTATGTAACTCGATTTCTATTGCATGGGCACGCTTGCAGAAGTCCAGACGCTGAACCCAATTTTCGACGGTTTTCAAGCATAAATCGGCCGATACTGCTGCAATTTCACGTTCGATATTCGTACGAAGCTCATCAATCGTCGCTGGCTTGTTGGCATAGACCATAGACTTGACATAGCCCCACAGGAAATAGTCTAACGGCGTCAAATCGTACGACAGAGGCGGCCAATTGACTGGGCCACTTCGTGAGATAACACGTTCACCAAACATGGTTTTTAATAAATCGATTGTGACATTCGCTGTGTGGGTTGTGACGCCGTCCTGTTGGAACCAGATATTGTCCAAGTCCATATGATCCAATTCGGGCCAAAAATATTCGGTTATCATTGAGCGGTAGCAATTCCCATTCACAGTAACGTGGCGGTATTGATCATCACGGAAGACGTACGGCCCAATGACGCCGCCGGCCCATAAACCGCACCAAACCGTAATTTTTTCGGGATGAAATGTTGACTCATGGAGTACGTGTGGATTGCTGCCTGTCCAATAACGCATATTTTGCTTATTGACGAAGCCATTCAGCCAGAAATGACGACTACCATAAATTGGACGTAGCGCTCTTTCCATGATGAAATGGGAAACCTTACTGAAGAGAAATGTCAAAAGCGCGGGAAAAAATATGGCGTCGTTTACTGTCACTATCGGTCTACTTTTGTGCGTCCCTATTTATGTATTTATTTATTTAAGTCTATGAACAATAAATTCTTACAGACTACTAACAAACTTACATGAGATTATTTATTTATTTAATCTAGAAATATTAACATATATTTATTTATTTATTTATATATGTAAAGTCTTTGAATTAACAAATTCTTACAGACTATAATTAAACTAATTTGGAATAGTACAAAAATTACTAAGAAAAAAATGACTTGAGGTGGTTTATTAAGATGGCATAGGGCCACGAAAAATCAGCACCCGAAGAACTAAAAAACAAATTTAAATCAGCACATGCCCTAGAAATAGGAGCATTCCTACCATAATTAGTTTTCGAGAAACCAATTATGAAGGGTTCAAACTGTCGAAGGCTTCTACAAGGAACATTAAACCGAATTTCACTAAGAAGGAATGGGCAATCAATCGTCCCAGTGATGATCCCAATAACAAATGAACATGATAAAATGGATCTTCTGCTTTCAAGTGTCTTTAGGTCAATCAACAAACAACGAGATCGGTAGGATGGCAAGGGTTCTGAAAAGTTCAAAGATCGGAGCGCAAATCGTAGAAAAGCTTTCTGAACTCTCTCAAGCCGATTAGAGACACCGATTTGGTATGGCTTCCAAATGATAGTGGCGTACTCTAACCTCGATCTGACAAAAGCACAATATAACGTTTTGAGAGTATAAGGGTTAGTAAATGCAGAACAATTTCGGCGTACGAATGCTAGCATCGAGTATGACCGCGTTATGACATGGTTGACATGGCTAGTGAAATTTAACTTGGAGTCAAAAATAACTCCTAAGTCTTTAATTTCCTCCACAGATTTCAAAGAAGAGCCAGCAATACTATACGAAGTAGGCAGCGCAGTCGGCGATTTAGCAAAAGTTACGTGGAAGCATTTATTTATATTTAGCGACAAACGGTTTAAATTGCACCAATTTTGAACATTATCTAGGTCGGATTGCAATCTATCAGAATCACGGGTGTTGTTAACGACTGCGAATATTTTAAGGTCGTCAGCATACATTAAATATTCAGCAAAAGAAAAGCATGAACCAATATCATTAATAAAAAGAATGAAAAAGAGAGGCCCTAGAATGCTCCCCTGCGGAACACCAGAGGACGCAATAAATGAACGGGATGTGGCATTATCAACCGAAACCACGCAGCGTCTATTGGATAAATATGACTTGATCCACGACAAAAACGTGGAGTGAAATCCCATTGACGCAAGCTTCGACAATAGTATTCGGTGGGAAACTTTGTCAAATGCCTTAGAGAAATCGGTGTAAATTGTATCGACTTGAGACCCCTTTTTGAAGGCAGAAATGCAATATTCACTGAAAATGGAAAGATTTGTGACCGTGGAGCGGCACGCCACGAAACCGTGCTGACTGGTGGAAATTAGGCTTCTAACCGCAAAATATAACTTTTCATTCACAATTATCTCAAAAAGTTTTGAGACGGACGAGAGCTTCGAAATCGGCCTATAATTACGGACATCGTTTTTGTTTCCACTCTTAAAAATAGGGGAAACGGATGCCAACTTCCAGTCATTCACAAAGACACCAGACGCCAATGATTTGTTAAAGATAATTGAAAGAGGTTCTGCAAGGCACAAACAACTTTTTAGAAAGATTGAAGAAAGGCCATCCGAGTCAGTTTTAGATGTTGGCTTAAGCTTTCTAATGCCATTGATGACGTCAGTAACAGATAAACTCAAAGATCCAAAATTTAGCGAGGAATCACTTTTATCAGGTAGACGAGAATCAAAGTCACAGTCGGGCTCAAAATTAGAGCAAAAAAAATCAGCGAATAAATTTGCAGATTCTACGGCGGAATTTGCACATATACCATCGAAGAATACATTATTTGGGACAGTCGAACAAGACTTTTTAGATTTGATGAATTGCCAGAAGGCCTTCGAGTCTGAGATAATATTGTTTTCAAAATTCAAAATATAATTTCTGTACAAGAACTTACTCAAGCAATTAAATTCCTTTAAATAGCACTGAAATTTAGAATAATACACTGGATCACTAGTTTTTTTATATAATTTGCCAAATTTGTTCTTCAAATTCTTCAGATGCTTTACCCGTTTGGTATGCCAAGGTATCTTATACAGTTTCTTATTACAAATAGGAATGTGCTTCAAACATAACGCGAATACCTTAGTTTTAAAGAAATGAAAACAAGAAATAACATCATTGCCATGGAAGGCATCACACCAATCAATACTCAACAAAATGTCGTTAAAAGTAGAGAAATCACATGCATTGTAGTTAAATCTGATGTTAGGCTCATCAGAAACCTCGGAAAATTCGTAAAACTCAAACTCGAGAGTAAGAGGAATATGATGTTTATCAGTAGGAGAGATGGGTGTGACACATTCCGACAAAGTGTAGTGAACATTATTGGAAATAAATACTAAATCTAAGATTCTATTAAGGCTATTATAAAATCCATTAATTTGAAGCAAATCAATGCTTAAAAAACTATCAATGACGTGAATCTCGGCTGAAGAATTAACGTTAGAGGCCATGAATGCAGCCGAGTTCCTAAGTGGGAACCAACTCAAATGAGATAAGTTGAAATCACCGAGGACACAAAGATGACTGTCACCAGCAATATTTGATGCTAATGACACAACATTGTCAGCGTGTGCAAAAAATAAAACATCAGCACTTTTCGGCGGAATATACGAGGCACACACATAAATGGTCTCAGACGTTCCATAAACGCGTACGCAAAGCTGATCAAGGAGTGCGTCAGAGTTGGAAAGTATTACTAATGACGCACGAAATTTTCTTCGAACAGCAATGAGAACACCACCTCCTCTGGAACATCCAGTTTTAACATGGTCGCGATCCTTACGAAAAACATCATACAGATTGGGATCAAAAATCTCACTATCGGAAAAGTTTTCATTCAGCCAAGATTCTACAAATACAAAAATATCATATTCTAAGAAAGAACTTTTCATATACACAGTCGAACACTTTGTCTGAAGGCCTGCCATATTCTGAAAGTAAATTTTTAAACATTTATTACTAGCAATGGATTCAGTTACGGCAATTACGGAACTTGCAGTGTTACAGCGCCTTTTTGAAAAAAACTGAAAGGACGTATTACTACATTCGTAGGCCAAATATCTGCATTTAGCAGCTTATCATAATAGCACTCAGATACTCCTAATTTAAAACTAATCTTTTTTAGAACTTTTATATCAGCATCCTTTTTTATGAGCATACGGCATACAAGAGATTTTTCATCAATTTCCGCATACTTAGCAACATATTTCGAAATATCGGCTTCTGCCACGGTGTTCGAAAATGAAGATACATGCAGCCATTTCATTTTAGAAACCACACTAAGTTCATTGCTGTGGTTGGAACCAAAAACTAAAGGTTGTCTAAGCATCTTACGGTTGCCTTTGGCAACAAATTTCTCAGCAGGCACTTTCAGTTGATCGCCATTAGTTGTTAAAGCATGAGAAGTCGATTTCGCAGTCCTCTGATAATCAGCAGACGTCGGTCTCAGAGCAGGCGTAGTAGCAGCGGCAGTAGCACTTGGCGTCGACTTCGCAGCAGAGACAAGCAAGTTAGATGTCGATCGCAGAGCTGATGTAGTAGCAGCAGCAGTAGCACTTGGCGTGGTCTCCTCACTAACAGCATTAGTGACAACAGTGCTATACGTACCAGCAGAGAGTAACGCAGCGCTAGCAGGAACATAAGAGTGCAAATCAGACACAAGAGAGTGAGCAGACGAATTTGAGGGCGAAGAGGGCAGCAGTGGTTGATTAGCAGCACCAATTGTGCCATTGCTTTTGCTGGCACGAACTTTGTTGAGATTTTCGGAACCAACAAAGCCGTGTAGTTTTCTTACTTCTGCAGTAAGCGAAGAAATAGCGGCATCTTTAAAATCAAGTTTTGAGCGTAGAGAAGTAATTTCTGCATGAAGAGTATTAGACTTTTGGACCAGCTGTTTGTTGTCTGCAGTCAACGAATTTAGTATTGAGAGCACACGCACATTATCAGCTCTTAATTCAGATAACTCTTTAGCAATAGTAAGAAGGGTTATATGTTGATTTTTGATATGCTCATTTGACACATTTTCACTAGCATTTTTAGGTGCACTAGCACTTTTAGCAGCAACTATCTCCACCGAAGCAGCGGGTGGGGGAGGCGTACGAATAGAGCCACGACGCTCAACCATACACACTTTGCAAAAGAAAGCCTGATTCGAATTTTGTCGAGATCTGCCTGTAGCATACCAACACAAGCCAAGTGAAAGAAATCTTTGCACTTGGCGCACTGAACTTTTACTTGTGCGCGATCAACTTTCTGACCACAAGCGCAAGGCATGATGAATATGCAGTTTATTTGCTTATTTTGAAATAAAATTATTAGAACAAATTAGAGTCACTGTCTCAGGTTTTCCAACCATAATATAATTATTAAAATGAATTAAAGTACAAGCCACCGGAGTGCGATTATTGTTACGAAAATTCAGAGCGATTAGAAAACACGTCCGCACAGTTCGAAGTACTGTTTAGTTTTGCACGACCTTATGTATGATACTCACGTAACGAAAAATCTGACTCAAATTATCGATTTTGCTGGCATTTTGAGTTGTATCCAAAATAAATTAAAAAAATGGAGCAGATTTCAAGTCGTGAACAATATTTTCATGAACTTCTTGCCCCAAGAGACAAAAGAATCCGTTCTGTACTTGGGGATTTAAATATTTAACAGAACCTATAGGCCCTGCTAACAATTCACTTAAAACCAACAGAGCGATGACTGAAAGAAAAGTGCCCTTATTTAAATCCTCGATAGTTTCTTTCGAAAAGCGAGAATACACGTTGGCAGCATCATTGTCACATCTAGAATCTGTTCGAGAACTTTGCGCCAAAAAATTGTGTTCCTCACGCAATGATTTCTGACCAGCTATAAAGACAGTTTTATTTTTCCGACACATATCATAAATTGTGCAAGATTCTACATGCCATCCAGATAACTCGTGAGATTTAATGCGCTCAGATAGGTGTTTCCAATGTCTTACGCTGGAGATGCTCCACGGATTTTCAGACGGCCCATTTTGAGGAAATAGCTAACAAGGCAATAAACAACGTCTTCCTTGAAAGAATATGAAAGCCAGTTCCTTCGGATCCCTTGAACTAATTTAGATACCACAGAATAATACTAATCTGAGAAACTGAGATTATTCTGCTGAATATCTTTTGGAAAAGGTACTCGCGCTTGTAGCAATCAAATTAATTTTTACTGATGAATTTGTAAGTGAATCGGGGAATTAACTTTGTTCTAAAAGAATAATTTTATTAGAATCTGAGCTATCCAAATTGTTAGGAGTTTTACCCGGTTCCAAATTTTCTTCTTTAAAAGGTATTATATCTTGAAGTTCTTGATTATCTAAACCCACATCTGAATTTTCTTTTTTTAGTGTTTCTGAAGAGCAATCTCATTTATATTGGAAGGTTCTATTAAGAAATTCAGGTTCATATTCAGGTCAAAAACACAACTGAATGGTAATGATTGAAATTTCGTATCAAGAAAAATGTTAAATTTTTCTTTTGATACCAAAAGATTATGATATTTAGTTTGCAAAAAATTATTGCGATAAAAGATAATGTGAGCTCGTGAATCAAGCCTTGATTTTCCATGCTATTTTGTTCGACGTTTGATGAACACGAAGAAATTCGTTGGTTGTTTTTGGCTGATTCCTCGGTTTTATATTTATTTTCTTGCCTTTTCGCACGGATAATCACGTTTCATCTTGAGATTTATAATTATATCAACGGAGATAGTAATTACAAATGTCACACAATATTTTTCTTTACGCCACGATGACGTGCTAAAATCTAGGAAAACTGATAATATTTTAATCTATCTAATCTAATCTAAATCGTACTAAAATCTGGTCAAAACCGATAATATTGAATGGACAACATTTAAAATAAAACCCAAGTTGTTGAGTTTGTTTTGTGTTTGTTTTCCGTAAGTGTATAAGTTATCACGGGCAACGCAGTCAGAAAATAGTAAATAAAGTAAATAAAAATCCTAAAACGGGAAAAAAGTCTTTTAATTTATATATCTGTCTGAACGGGTTTTCTCGATTAATAGAACCGGCAGGTTTTTGGTTTGGCCAAACGAAATCAATTTTGATCTAAGAAAATTGTGCATAATATCAGGTATTTCAAGAATTACGTGTTCGACTTACCATATTTGAGTGAACACGGAAAATAAGTTAAATGTTCATTACAAACTCACTAAAAATAAATTACAAACGATAAAGCTTCGCTCGATTGTTAGACTTAAACTTCAATCTTAATTCTCTTGATATTAAATGTACCATATTTTTTCCTCAGCTGTGGGTACTCCCAAGGAAGACTTTCCGGGGCACTTCCCCGGTTTCCCCATAGTACTTCCGGTCCTGGATATGGAGTTAGTATTCGTTTTCCGTATTTTGACAGGCCAAGAAGAAATGAAGATTCTTGTAAATGCCATGCTGGCGAGCTGTTTGGAGGCCGGGATCGAGGTGATATTAATCCTAATTTTTTGGCGGGCTCTAAGCATTTCAGAATCGTTGGTTTGCGACTTGGAACTTTACTAGCATTCAATGCTTCTATGGTGGATTCACGCAAGATATTGTAGCACATGAACAATTTTGGAAAAATACGCATGGTTATGCATTGTATTCTTTCTTGGATGCTAAGCAGCTCAGCTTTCGCCAGAATGCAAAAAGTAGTAGGCATAGGAAAAGCTCTGAGGCTTCCTCGAACAGCTGCTTCATGTTGCTCGTTGAGCACTGACCATATATTGGTAAGCCATAATCAATTCTTGTATGAATAAAGCTATGTTTGGATGACAGATACTTAACAATATTTAATGAGGCAGCAAGACTTTTTCTTAGTTGTAAACAATGTTCCTTAATTGTTAGCCGCTTATCAAAAATAATTCCTAGAAATAGAATACTGGAAACATTTGCAATATTGATGCTTTTATGAACGATACGTAAGCTATTACAATTCAATTTCCTACAAATATGAAACGATTAACACTTGTTTATAGATAGGTTCGATCCAGAATAGTTAGCCAGTCGGAAATATCATTTAAAATATCTAAGAACTTCTTTTGGACTGAGTTCAAGTTAGATCATTTTGAAAAAATCAAAAAAATCATCCCCGTAAATAACGTGAGCGATGTTTTTGGCATTTCAATATTATGTGGTATATTTCTTCAAAAGCAATTGTGAATATGGTCACCGAAAGTAGGAACCCTTGTATACCACAATTTTCTAAAGGGTGAAGGCAAGAAAAAACGTTATTTATTTTTGTTTTGAATTTTTGGTTGGTAAGGAACGACATGATAAAATGATATAGTTTATTTTCAAATCTCCATTTTGCTAATTGGCGCAAAACAATGTGTACGCCGACGCGGCCGAAAGCTTTTTCAAAGTCCAGGCTTAAAGTGGATATACGATTGCGTTTAGATAAGCCGACTGAAACCAAAATTTCAAAGAAAAATAGGGCGTCAGAGGTTCCATGGCGGTTCAGAGGTTTTTTGAAGGAGACCTGTGAGCTGACTAGACGATGTTTGGAGATGTACCACATGACACGTTTGAAAATAATTTTGTCTAAATCCTTGCTAACGCAACAAGTGAAGGAAATCGGCCTGCATTCTAGCACTTCGGATGAAGAATTGTTTCGTAATAGTTTTGGAAGAACTATACTCGTATAAAAGTTTTGTTGATCATAAGCCAATTTAAGAACTAAAGTTTTCTTTCAGATAAACTCGTCACCAAAGTTAGAATTGCTTGAATGACTTGCCCATCTTGATGCGAAATGTTCAGATATTTGGGGCCCTTTCTCGGTAAAGGATTGAAAACTGGCGCGTTTGGCTTCCTTGTATTTTCTACGGAAAATTGCTTTCGATTTCTTGTATAAAATTAAATTAGATTATGTTCTGGTTTCTTTATATTCTTCCCAATTTCGCTGCTTTATATTTCTTAGATTAGACAATTATTGGATATGGATGGTGTGCGGCAGATCGTACTATTTTAGTAATATAAGCAGCTTCTTTATGTATGTTAGTTGAGGTTGGAAATTTGGCAGCAAAAACAGCTGAACATTTTTTGGCTTGGGAAATCATTTATCCGAAGTGGGTGTGGCGAGTTCAGTAATAATTGAAAAATGGTCACTTCCAGGTATGCAATCGAGAGTTAAGGTTTGGGGCAATGCTTGAGGAGCAAATGGAAAGATCAACATGAGTTAGCCTATTATGCGTTGAAAAGTGCATGGGTATCGCATCATCTAAGACAATTAAATTTTCTGATAGAATTAAATTCTCCAAAATCATGCCTCTTTGATTGGTGCCTGGGACCCAGAATGGGAACCAGGAGTTAAAGTCACCAACTAAAATTGCGTGTAGAGACTAAAATCAAAATGTGTCTAAGTTCAGGTAGAGAAAAGTTTTGCTGTGGTGGAATGTATATTCAAATAATTGTTATTTTAAAGCCAATAGATAATTCTATTGCTATTGTTGCTATATTTGATTGAATCTGTATTAATTTATGTTTAACATTATTTCTAACTAAGTAACTAAGTGCGCAATACCTTGTTCGTTTTTGGCGTTCTGTGTTAAATTGTAGAAAAAGCCAAAAAATTTATTTGGAATGAGTGTGTTCTTGTCCGCCGCGGAGTGAATTTCCTAGAGTGCTATGAAATTGGGTGAGTGTTCTTTAATAAGAATTTTTAGCTCAGTATAGTGGTTGTTGAATCCCTTTAGGTTCCACCGTAAAATTTTAAACGGCATGTTAGGACTAAAACAAAGAATATGTATGGGAAGCATTTAATATTCTTCATCATAAGAGACTGTCATAGTCTCTTTGACGATGAGTGGATTTGTGTGTCGTGGAGAATCGGGGTTAAAGTAATAGTAAATCGATACTCAAGTTCTTTGGGTGGGGAGGGGTCAGTTAGTGAAGTGTTTCAGTCGATACTTTTTAGTACGTTGTTGAAAGTTAAGTCGAGTGAAGAAGGAATTCGCGAATGTTATTCGGAATATTGAATGAAGAGGATTCAAAAGAAAAAACTTCAGAAAGTCAGTTGTTGACAAGTGGGCTCCGAGTTTGAGGCTGACTTAGAATAACTGTTTAAGTTGTGCATATTTGCGTTTTGTTATATATTGTGTTTTAGTGGTGGGAGGTTGCATGTGACGAACGCTGCTATATTGTTACACCTTTTGATGGTATGCCCAAATAACTGACACGGTTTACACCGAATAGCGTGAGGGATAGGGTTCAACTCGGGTAATACACCTCAAACTTTTCGGGAAGTTTGTATAAGTCAAAAGTTAAAAGTACTACATCAGTACTAATGTTTCTATTATATTTATAGACTGTCCCTACCCGTTGCTCTTTCATGTTTTCAGCTAATTCTTCGTCACCGACGTCATTGTAATTCTCTCATATTGATGAAGTTGGGTATTCTTTCAAAATGCAAGAATAATAGAATAGAAGACTGCGCCTTCCGCGGACCGCTAGTCCTATCTTTGTCGATTAGACAGCTGACGAAATAAAAGCATTTTACACAAACAATGCTAAAAAACTTGTCAATGACTCTGCCGTTTATCCGCGTCTTGTGCGCTTCTTCCCAATCTTTTTTAGAATTTTTCTTCGCTCTCTCCTTCTCTAGCTATTATAACGTCACATCTCAGCGTGGAAGGCGTTACCTTTTTTTCATCATTCTAAGGCAAACTATATGTAAGTAATTAAAAGAAAAACGTAAATATGTAATTAAAAGAAAAACCAGAAAATCAATGAACATAATAAATAAAATTCAACATTTGGCTCTATATTTACTTCATTTTATTATACCCGAGCGCACTGGTGCCCAGGGAATTATAACTTTGTTGACCCGATGGTTGTTTGTAACAGCATAAAATAATCGAGATAGATATAGACATATATACACCAAAAATCTTAGAATTAATAGCAAATTTGATGAAGCCATGGGCGTGGATCGCCCACTTTATATGAAAAACTTATATCTCCGAAACTACCAGAACAAACTCTACCAAATTTGGTACACATGTTGCGTTTTAAGCCAGTAAGCAAAATTTCGAAAATTGTCAAAAGCGGTCAAAACCACGCCTATCTCTCATATAACGGTAATTTTCAAAGATAAAAAACGCGATATTTACATTAGTATTAATGGCAATTCGCTCAAATCTAATATGAAAGATGATGCTGCACTAGCAAACACACTTTAGAGCAAAAAGGTATATCTTCCAGACCATGCTGCCAGACTCACCCAATTTGATGTAAGTAAGCGAAATTCCAAAAATTGTACAAATCAGACCATAACTACGCCCACCTCTCATACAACAGTATGTTTCAAAATTCATAAAAACGCGTTATTTAACTTTTAAATAGAATTTGAATAAATTTAAAATAAAGAATGAGGTTCCAGGTTATCTTAAAAAAAATATGGCATCAATCTACACGAAATTTGGTGCACACATTGCATTTCAAGTCGATAAGCAAAATTTCAAAAATTATAAAAAAGTACAAAACCATACTCACTTCCGATATAACGGTAAAAAACAAAAATCAAAAAATCGAATATTTATTAACTATACAAGATTATAATAATTTATAATTTGTTTGAGAATAAGATGCATGAAATCATAAATGTTGGGAATGGCCATGGTATCGCCCACCTTAGAGCAAATAGGTATATTTCTAAAACTTCTTTGTAAAATTCAATAAACTTTCGCACACACTTCAACTTCAACGTCGTTTAAGATTTAAAAATTGTTGTTATACTAGCAAACACGACTTGATTTGATGCTCCAATAAAGACATATTATTTTTAGATATTGAACATTGCTTGTGTGCTTAAAATATGCTTTAAACCTTCCTCTTAAGAAAATATGTATATATCGAACATCAAATACCTTCGTCAAATAGCTGGATAGATATTGTAAATAAACTACTATTCAAGAAGGGCGTTGTTCCGCCCATTTATTCAAAATGATACCCAAATATCATTCATCTGCCCCTAATAGTTGCGAATATAAGAAAAATTTAAATTTTCTCTTCCATGGGGACGTGGCACCGCCCACTTTTCTAAATTTATATATACTTTACGTTCGGGCCAAAGACCACATGCACCTGCTGTAAGAATTTCATAAAGATCGGTTCAGTAATTTGGACGCCTATAAAGGACTCGCATTCATTTTTATACACGAGCGCACTGGTGCCCAGGGTATTATGACTTTGTTCACCTAACAGTTGTTTGTAACAGCATAAAATAATCCGATGGACACAGATATATGTACATATGTCTGCCCGTCAGTCGGAAAACTTGTGTAAATATTGAGCTGTCTCAACGAAAGCGGACCGTAACCATGCCCTCAATGCGGTGTTTTGTGAAAATCAAAAGACCTCGATATTTCCGTAACTATTGCAGATAATTTGCTCAAATCTGACACATAGAATTGGGTCTGGGAAAGGAATACGCGTGTCCATTTTTTTGTGGATTATGGGCGTCGCCCCGCCGACTTTATATGATAAAATTATATCTCCGAAACTACTTGACCAAACTCTATTAAATTTGGTCCACATATTGCGTTTTAAGTCAGTAAGCAAAATTTCGAAAATTGTTAAAATGGAACAAAAACCACGCCTACCATTCATATAACAATAATTTTCAAAAATCAAAAAACAACGCGATATTAACGTCAGTATTGATGACAATTCGCTACACTAGCAAATACACCGAATCAAAAAAAAAAAAACTGGGAATGGACGTGGCACCGCCCACTTCAGATCAAATAAGTGTATCTACCGAACTCTACCAAATCTGTAGTGCGATTCACTAACTTTAAACGGTACGACAATTGTTATTTTTAGCGGCAATATTTGTCGTTTGCACTAACGATTGTGCGATTCACTAACTTATTCTTAACGACACTTAACAGCTGTTTCGTTGTATTTATTCAAAGTGATAAAGAGTGGCACCTCTGTCAAACTAAATGTCAAAATAAGCGAAAAGCACAAAGAGGAATAGAAAAAAAACAAACGAATGCCTGCTGCCAAATATAAATTTGAGCGATTTTGTTATATTTCATTAAAGTGAAATAGATATTAGTTTGTTTCAAACTACAAACACTTAAAATTCTTTATATATATTGCAATGATCCATTGTAGCAGAATTCCGGACTCTTCTATGAGTGGTTTGTTAGAATAGTCATCAACTCGACTCCAAGGAATATGCGGAATAACCTGCAAATATGTCATGGTTATCGTTTTCAAACTTCGCGTTGTGCTCCAGCGTATTTAGGATTCACATATATATATTTTAATTTTTTTTTAATTATAATCATTTATCTATATATTAAAACTAAACTATATTTCTGTTTTTATACATGGATCCTTGTAAAAGTTTGCTTTTACACTTGGGTCATAGGAAGCCTCACTTTCTGGTGAAACAACGAATCATTGATTGCATCCGTTACCCGATGAATGCCGGCTTACGGAAAACTGGCTCATGGATATTCCCCAATGTTCACCTACGGGTCGTTGATAGCAACCAGTTGCGAAGAATTTTAACGCCGCTAGAACCTACCAATATAAAAGTAAAATTTAAAATTGCATGCAGGCTTAAAGATTACACGAGCTACCTGTTTCTCAGTTGATATTGCTGTTATTCTGGATCCTCTTATTTGGTTGTCAAGCTGATAAATTAGGTATTCAGGTATTCAGCTGGAGTTAACCGATACAGTTTTTGAAAGTCTGTTGCATTTAGATGAAAGGGATTGTCCACATCTCGGAGTAAACGTCGATCCACTGTTGGAGCGCTTACTTCTTCATCACCTCGTGATAAAACACATGCCAAATATTTAAACGACATTATTTAATTTTCCTTTTTAATTACAAGAAAACAAATCACTGAATTTTAAATTTTTCTTTTATTTAAATTGAAATCATGAATTTCACTTTTCTCGATTGAGTTAACAACACAAAATTTGTTGTCGGTTAGTTTTCGGTCATCGACTAGCTAACATCAACAGCTGATTTGGCGAATGCGAAAATCGTTAAAAAATGGCTACTGAATAGCAGGGTCGCTAAAATTTTGGTTAAGTTGAGTTAACCAAACGAATATCTTTAAAGTAAGTTAATGAATCGCACTACTGATGTACGTCGATGTAAGTGAGCGAAATTCCAAAAACTATACAAATCGGACCATAACTACACCCACCCGCCATATAACGGTAATTTTCAACAAGTAAGAGTCTAAGTTCAGGTGCAACCGAACATTAAGTACCCGCCGCAAGTTTTATTTCAAATAAACCGTGCTTGTTGTATGCAATAAATCCAGTGAATCTCTAATCTTCATTTTGGAAAACTTAATGACTTTTTTTTTAACAAAAGCTAAAATAAATTGGATTGCTTTTAATGTATATTTAAGAAAGTATTATTCTACTCGCTATATTAATATATTATATTTAAATTGTATTTTAATTGTACATACCTATTCTTTATTATATTAAACAAATTCCATACTGTATTTGTAAAAATAATTTTGTGAGGTATAAATACATATGAAATTTGCTAATGCTATTCTTAAATTAAAATAAAGGGATTTAGTCAAAGAGAGAAATGCAAACACTATTATGGTAACTGTGAACCGTTTCATAAGTAATTGCGTTATCCATATTAACATCAAAGTTGAGAACGCTCAGTCAATTTGCGTTTCTTCCGGTGTACTAGAATATTCTAGACCTCACAGCGCTATAAAACTACTTTCCTTAAGAAACTTTTCTATTATATTCTCAGTAGACTTTAGGCATAGATTAACATCCCCAACAATTATGATTTGCTGATTACAAACGTCATTACAAAGAATATCGCCATTTAAATAATTTTGAAAACGTTTCTCACTCAGTTGAAATGCAAAGCGGGCCTATGACTTTAACCATCTGGATAGTCTTAAATGCCCTCATAAGAGGGGCGGTTGCGCTGTCGAGCAAAAGGCTCGATATGAATGATGGCTGTGGGTGTCGCGCTATTTGTAGCGTCCGATGTTGGTAGTTGTATGGGGTGCTTCGTCGTCTTGATCGGGACGAACGTGTTCCCGAGTCAACTCGCCGCCAATTCTTCTTGTCCTCGGATGATCGGAAAGGACGTGTTCCCGAGCCGTCCGTTTGCGGATGCCGAGCTGGTCGGGAACATCGTTTACGTACATGCATTTCATTAAAGTATGATTTGATGTTGGATGAAAGCTCTCCACATCATCAGCTAACTGATGTAATGTGCTTATTGCGAGATAAGGAGCACAGTTTATGCCGAAGGTGACAGTCTTCAACTGGTACAGACTGTTAGGTTCTTGGGGCTTGTGCGAAAAACGATTCGCTGATACTTAGTTTGAGTATCAAAACTTGCCGATACATCTTCCAGATATCCCTATTGAAAAGGTATTTAAATAGTCTCCAGCGGAGCATCAGGATGGTCGAATCGGACCGTAGCTTCTACATATATTAATTTGTGGGTATGTTGGCGACCCGCAACTGAATTGCACTTGCCTCTTTTACCTGCACCGATATTAAGTTGTTTATGCCAGAGATTAGGGCAGACACACATTTTGTCGGCAGGTTGATTCTCCGTTTGAGTCTCTCAGTAATGAAAGAGCACTCGGATCTGGAATCAGTTACGGATATGGCTGAAAAATTAATGCCATTGTAATTGATATTGACACGTGCTGTACCTAATTTTCTCATTGCCTTTTACAGATTCTTGTCTCCACCGTGTCTGTGGTGATGTAGAGGGTATATCGTCTGCGGCGTTCGGAGTTCCCCTAGGAGCAGTTGCTTTTGGCTGAATTGCTTGAATGTGGAGCAACGTATGATGTCTTGGGTGGCAGGCACTGCAATTGAATGAGCAGCTTCATCTTGGCACCGTGTGTCAACCTGATAAGCAATTCAAGCATCCATTATTGCTCTTAATATACTCTTTTCTATCGGCGGGCGTAAGTTTCCTGAATCTTTAGCAATTTCGTAATTTGTGCTCATTGCTTTGGTACATTTTGCAGTTATACTTGGCTACGCTAATCTGAGAGGCACCAAGTCATTTGGGAGGCATATCAATGATTTGCCGTGCAATTTGCGGCTTAGGCAACCTTGAAATTTATACCGTTTCCAATGTTTTGAACCGATTTGATAAGAATCGGTCCATATCCTCCCATTTCGATATTTATGTTTTATTTTCTATGGATTCCTCCCATAGCGCCAGTGAGCATTCTGGCAATTTTGTCGAACACAAGTATGGGATAATTGCATCGCAGTTGGAAATGTCACTTTGATGACATCGAAGCGATGAGATGCAATTATGAATGTCACGCTACAGTCCCTTTATAGAGGTATCGCATTCATTCTCAACTGCCTTTAAATTGAATAAAATTTTCAACTGTGTGTTGACTAAGATACGCCTATTTTTGTATCACTCGCTTAAAATCTTCCAGGCTGCTGTAAAGCCTTCTTTAGTAAATGGACACCTTCGCACAATTTCGTTTGCTTCCCCTTGAGTTTTTGGTTTTTTTATAATATATATGGCCGTAAACATGTCTCTAAACCAAGACCATGAGAGATAATCTCCTTTGAAGACATCCGTATCACATCCGTAGGTGTATATTGTGTTCCCTCACCGCTGTTTCTTCAGGTTGATTCTCAGTTTTTGCCAGTTTCTCAGAGAACTTGGCCATTGCTGTTTGGCACCTCACAAAACTGTAGTACGCATTTTTGTATCTTTTTTAAGCGAGATTAAGTCTTTGGCCGACAGCCCTTCTGACCGCATGAGCTCAGTTAGTTTTCCCCACAAGGTTTTTAACTCGCCTATTTCGATAACAAACACTCCCTGTTCAATAGCATACTAAATTCTATTCAAAAAATTCACTCTCAACATATATATAATTAAATTAATTAAAGTAAAAAAATAATTGTCTCTCACATAATATATGTATTATTATTCTTTTTTTCCTATCATACGCGTGTCACTAAATAAAACGTGGGCGCGAATTATTCGCCTCACTTGTATTGCTTTCTTTATTGCAATCGCTGTAGATTTGTTTGTAGGTATGTATTTATGTATAAGTAAACACATGACTCCCACGCCATGACTTCCACTCTAAACATCACATCACTACGCTAAATCCATTCGCAGGGTAACTTGCGACATCAGCAATTTTAGATAATTCCTATGCCAGTTGGCAGCGCTTGGAGTTAGATGCTAGCTGCCAATAGACTAAACAAATAAAGTTAGCAATAAAAGGAACCACAACGCATGAACAGCTGCGGTTCCAGTTTCCTACATGTTTTGTTATTCCTAGAATTAAGTACATAGAATAAAGTATATGAACTAACACATAGGTAGCTGTTAGTTCAATTTTATGTTAAGTCACAAAAATTATACTCTCAATAAATCAGTAAGATTCTGACAGCCAACAAGTTCGGTGTTTTAGTAAATCTGGAACGGATTAACTTTGATCATTAATTTTGAACATAACAACAACCGAACCACAAGAGGTGAAAAGGACTTATTCAACTGGCGCCCAACTGCATCTATAAAAGGACATAGCATCCTAGATAAAAGGACACCACCCTCAGAGAGCAAGAGAAACCGTAACTATAAAACTACAGAGTCATCTTTAAAAATTACCATCATGCTGAAAATTGTAATGTAAGGAAAATGTTAAATTTAAGTTATAAATGTGAAAACTGTGAATTCTAAAAAGAATTGTGAAGTCTTTCTATTCAGTAAAAAAGGTAGAAAATTAATTTTCGTGCATATTAGAAAACTTTAAAAGTGAGTGTTAAGGAGGAAATTATATTGTTAATTAATTAATAAAGTGAAATACTTTGAAAATGAACGAGAGTCAAATAAGAGAATTATTCGATGCTTTTGCAAATAAAGTGACAGAATCGGTGCAAGCAAACATTCGCGAATTAACACAAAGAGTTAGTAGGTTAGAAGTACCAAATGAAGTTAAAGAATACGAGGCAATTTCTGTAGTAAATAGTGTGACCTGCGAGGAGCCGTTAGACATCGTTAAATCGCTACCCGAATTTAACGGGGATGAAACGCGTTACGTTTCGTGGAGGCAGTCGGCATTTGCTGCACACAGACTATTTGAGCCCTACAAGGGCAGCTCAAAATATTATCAAGTTGTTGCAATAATAAGAACTAAAATTGTAGGCCGCGCTGATGCCACGTTGGCTTCTTTTAATACAGTATTAAATTTTCAGGCGATAATAGCCAGGCTTGATTTCGCGTTTGCGGATAAACGCCCGATTTATCTAATAGAACAAGAACTTTCGACACTAAGACAGGGACCATTAAGTGTAACGAAATTTTATGGAGAGGTAGAAAAAAAACTAACTCTTATCATAAACAAAATAATCATGACTCATGAGGGAAATACTGAACTGATTGCATCACTCAACGAAAAATACCGTAGTGACGCACTTCGGGTATTTATATCAGGGTTAAATAAACCACTGTGTAATATATTGTTTTCATCAAAACCAACCAACCTGCCCAGTGCGCTGGCTTTAGCGCAAGAATTAGTTTCAAATAATGCTCGGTATGCTTTTGCAAATGCATTCGAGAACTCTCAACACGTGGTATCAAGATATAATTATTCTCCACACTACCAAAGCGCAGCTAATACGACAAATCAAAGATTTATCAAATCTCAATCTCCTGTGCCAATGGAGGTTGATCCAAGCACCGCACGATTTGTAAGGCAACCGCCAGGAAATGTTTTTTACCAAAGCGGCAGGGCAATAAATAGCCACAATAAAAACAGATCGAATGTTTTTAGATGCCTGGGGGATGTTCCAACACATGTGAAAAGCAGGTCCAATGTTTATAATACGGAAAACGCACTTGCTAATGACACACAGCAAGTGTCCAAAAAGTGGCAACGTATAAATCACATCGAATCAGACACATGCAATTTTTTAGATTAGAATCACGGCTGCCATGTATAGAAAAACGCTTAAATGGCATGCTGCTTAAATTTCTTTTGGACACGGGTAGTTCCAAGAAATATGTAAAGGATTTAAAACTTTTAAAAGGGGTTAAAAAGCTTGAGAAACCGTTTACCTTAAAGACAGTGAATAGTAAATTGATTATAAATCAAAAATGTCTGATGAACGTGTTCAACGAGTACTCGTATTTCTATATATTACCAGAACTTCAGTCGTTCGATGGTATATTAGGATACGATTTTATTAAACAAATAGAGGGTATTATCGATACAAAAAACGAAAATTTAATCTTTAACAGCGGCATAGAACCGTTAAGATTTAAGAGTTGTGCGGAGGTAAATCAATTACAGTTAAAGCATAACCTACCTTCATATGTATGTAAGGCAAGGTTTTACGAAATATTACGTGATAATGAATTAGTTTTCGCAGACTCAAATACTAAGTTAACGTATAATACAAATGTTGTGGCAACAATAAGCACATCGACGGATGAGCCTGTTTATAGTAAAAGCTATCCTTACCCAATGGCGGTAAGTGAATTTGTTAATAAAGAAATTAACGAATTATTAGAAGTTGGTATCATTCAACCTTCCAAGTCACCCTATAACAACCCAGTGTGGGTAGTTGACAAGAAAGGTACAGACGATAATGGTCAAAAAAAGAAAAGATTGGTCATAGATTTTAGAAAATTAAATAACATAACTGCCAATGACAAATATCCTATACCGGATACATCAGTTATTTTATCTAATTTAGGAAAAGCGAAATATTTCACTACGCTGGACCTCAAAGCGGGTTTCCACCAAATTCTACTACATGGAAAAGACAGGAAAAAAACAGCTTTTAGCATCAATAATGGAAAGTACGAATTTTGCCGTATGCCCTTTGGCCTCAAAAATGCGCCAAGTATTTTTCAACGTACAATCGATGATGTACTGAGATCAAAAATTGGAAAATCTTGCCACGTATATGTGGATGACATTATAATATTTTCAGAAAATGAAGGTGATCATTTAAGACATATTGAAGAAATTTCAGCATTATTGAGTAAAGCAAACATGAAAGTAAATATAGAGAAATCAAAATTTTTTAAAGAAGAAACTGAATTTTTGGGTTTCATAGTATCAAAAGACGGATTAAAAACTACTCCAGAAAAGGTTAAATGTATTCTTGAGTATGAGGTACCAAAAACGGTTCGGAGCCTTCGAGCATTTCTCGGTTTAACAGGTTATTATAGAAAATGTATTAAAGGTTATGCCGACATCGCAAAACCTCTCACAGGACTTCTAAGAGGTGAAAACGGCAATGTTAGTGCAAATCATTAAAAAAAAATACCTGTTCACCTAGACGAGGAAGGGATTAAAGCCTTTCAAAAGTTAAAAGAGATCCTATCATCAGAGGAGGTTACTCTGCTGTATCCAGACTTCAGTAAACCCTTTGATTTGACAACCGATGCATCGTCGCAGGCTATTGGTGCGGTACTGTCACAAAATAATAGACCAATTACATTTATATCTCGAACGCTTTCAAAAACAGAGACCAACTATGCCGTTAACGAAAGAGAATTACTGGCTATTGTATGGGCCATAAAGAATTTGAGAAACTATTTGTATGGTTGCAAAGGACTAAATATCTTTACTGACCATCAGCCTCTCACATATTCAATGTCAGACACAAACCCAAACGCCAAAATTAAGCGATGGCGAGCCTTTATAGAAGATTTCGCTCCCAAATTTTTTTATAAGCCTGGAAAGCAAAATGTTGTGGCAGACGCATTATCGAGGCAAACTTTAAATCATTTATCTGAATATGGTTCACATTCGGAACTATCTTTAACGGACACTATTAAAATAGTGCAAACCTGTTTGAACAGCTTTAAAAATCAAATAATAATTACCAATGGTAATAAAGATACGAAAAGGACAAAGATATTTTTTCAGAAGTATATAAGGCATGAAATAAGTTATACAAACGATTAGAACCTAATACAGTCGCTCAAAGAAGCTATAAATCCTGATGTCGTAAATTCATTTTATTGCGATGAATGTTATTTGGGCCAGATACAAGAAATACTTTTGAAAAATTTCCAGGGTGTTAAATTTGCATATACGCGTAAAGTAGTAATAGACATAACAAATAAGGATGATCAGGAAGAAATTTTAAATAATGAACATAACAGAGCACATAGGAATGCTAAAGAAAACTATAGACAAATAACTAACGATTATTTTTTCCCTAATATAAGGAAAAGATTGACTGAAATAATAAAATCGTGTAAGACTTGTTTAGTTTCCAAGTACAACAGAAAACCAAAAAACCACATAATCGAAAAAACACCGATTCCAACCTGCCCGGGAGAAATACTACATATAGACATTTATTCTACAGCAAAAAATTCATTTTTGCAATAGTAAAAAAATTGGAGACAAGAACCATTCCAGACATCAAGGTGGGTTTAATGGGAATTCTAAACATATTCCCTAAAACAAAAATGTTGATATGTGATAATGAACCGGCATTAAAATCAGAAACAATTAAGAGTTATATCAAAAATAAACACGGAATAGAACAGTTTGAGGTACCACCCTACCTCAATAAATCAAACGGCCAAATAGAACGCTTCCAAAGCACCTTAACAGAAATAGCCAGGTGTATTAAAAATGAGAAAAACCTTAGTGATGTCGTAGAGACAATTATGACGGCAACGATTAAATATAATAATTCAATACACTCAGTAACGGACTGTAAGCCAATAGACATACTTTATGGAAAGGAAATATCAATGAAAAATATTGAGGAGAAAATAAGGGAGGAGCAAAATAATGATTTAAAATATCATAATAAAAGTACTAAACATAAAACATACAATGTCGGAGATAAAGTGTACGTAAAGATTAATAAAAGGATAGGGAACAAATTATCAAATATTTACGTAGAAAAAGTAGTTCAGGAAGATTTAGGTACTACAGTAAAGATAGATGGTAAAAATATCCATAAAGACAATATTCGTTAATTTCAGGTTCTGGCTTACAATCGCTTCAGCAAAAATAATAGACTACTCTAGATCGTTCTATATACCTATAGAGGATGGAGAAGTCGCAACTTACAATGACACAAAATTTCTCATACACACAACGGAGCTAAATAATTTTGTAAAAATGGCCTATGAAAATCTCCACACAGCAGAACGTTTCTCATATCCAGAACTACAGAAAACAATAGAAATAGAGTCGCAACAAATAATAAGACTAGTAAATATGTTAACTTTACATCATAGGTATTCACGAAGTATAAACTTGCTAGGATCGGCACTTAAATTTGTCGCCGGTACACCGGATTTTTATGATTTCAATGAAGTAAAAATAAAAACTGAGGCACTAATAGAATCCAATAACGATCAGTTAATAATAAATGAAGAAATCACTAATAAAATCAATCAGATAACGGAAAGAATAAATGAACTAAACAATGATAATGGAATAACAAGAGAAGATAACATTTTTGAACTTATTTCACATAGAAATAATATTATCACATTAGAATTAGAAAATATTATTTATTCAATAATGATGATTAAAATGGATGTAGTTAACCCACTTTTATTAACAGACAATGAACTAATAGATATAAATTCAAGCTTAAGAGATAAAATTAGCATAACAAATATACTAAGTAATTCTAAACTTAAGGTAATGCAAAATAACGAAACGATATACTTCATAATACAGTATCCCATGGTAAATGATTTTTATCAGAAATTTCTTATTCAGCCTGTAATTCGAAAAGACAGGATACTACAGTTAGACTACAGAACTGTTGAAAAGAGAGGAGAACACTTTAAATTATTAAAAAATTGTAATAATAAAACAATCATTAATTTTTGTCAAATCGAAGATAAACCGAATTGTTTATTAGATCTGCTCAACAAAAACACAGCACATTGTAACATTAGTTATGCTAAAAACTATAAAAAAATTGACAATGTAAGAGAGGGCATAATAATATTAAATAATGATAAATTTATAATACAAGATGGATTTAATGAAAAAATAACTATAAATGGAACACATTTAGTAATATTTGAGGATAAAGTAACAATCAACAATACAATTTTCGAAAACAAGGAACGCAGAGCTTACGACAACATAGAGCACCCCGGTTTACAGAAATTAAACATAGTGAAAGAGTTGGAAGAACTAACCTTGGAAAACATTGACCAAATTGATATTAAAAACATTAAAAGAATATCAAACATAAACCAAAAGATAGAAACAAACCACAGTAGCATGAAAATAATTTTATGCGTTGTCACAATGATTCTATTCATCATAATTGTTGCAAAATTTTGTAAACGTACAACGATTAAACTTATAACGAGGAGACAACCTCAACCAAGTATTGACCTTGCCATTGAAGAAATATTGAGGCAGGTCAATGCAAATGATTCAAATAGCAGCGAATAATCGCGGACGATTACATTTTAGAGAGGTAGGAGTTAACACATGACTCCCACGCCATGACTTCCACTCTAAACATCACATCACTACGCTAAATCCATTCGCAGGGTAACTTGCGACATCAGCAATTTTAGATAATTCATATGCCAGTTGGCAGCGCTTGCAGTTAGATGCTAGCTGCCAATAGACTAAACAAATAAAGTTAGCAATAAAAGGAACCACAACGTATGAACAGCTGCGGTTCCAGTTTCCTACATGTTTTGTTATTCCTAGAATTAAGTACATAGAATAAAGTATATGAACTAACACATAGGTAGCTGTTAGTTCAATTTTATGTTAAGTCACAAAAATTATACTCTCAATAAATCAGTAAGATTCTGACAGCCAACAAGTTCGGTGTTTTAGTAAATCTGGAACGGATTAACTTTGATCATTAATTTTGAACATAACAACAACCGAACCACAAGAGGTGAAAAGGACTTATTCAAAAAAAACTCAAATGGTTTATTTGTGGAAAATTTTAATGAGATTTACAATACGGTTTGTGTGTTTAAATTATCTTTGATATGGTGTGGTAGCTGCTGCTGGTAAACTAGCGATCGGTCGTCCTGGTCTAGTAGTTGTGCGGTACAGTGTGCTAATGTGAGTGTTTATATACACTACTCACAAAATTAGGGTGGTGCGAAATATTTAAACGCGGGCATTAGATTTGTGCGAAATATTTAGGCTGGAAGCCTGATCAATATTAAAAAATAGATATACTTACCATACCACTTTATTTTAGCTTTGATTTAAATAAAACCCGAGTAATTTAGTTTTTCAAAACAAATATTTTTACAACAAGCACGGTTTATTTGAAACAAAAACTTACTTGTTTTGATTTTTGTTTTTTACCGTCATATGAGAGTGAGTATGGTTTTTGTTCGTTTTTAACAATTTTCGAAATTTTGCTTATTGACTTGAAATGCAATGTGTCTATCAAATTTCCTTGTATTTGCTTGTAGAACCTCATTCTTCATTTTAAATTTAATCAAATTCTATTTAAAAGTTACTCAAATAGCGCGTTTTTTTTGGTATTTGAAAATTACCGTTTTATGAGAGGTGGGCGTAGTTTTGGTCCGATGTGTACAATTTTTGGAACATCGCTTACTTACGACAACGTACCTAAAATTTTGTAGAGTCCAGTAACATGGTTTTGGAGATATACTTATTTGCTTTGGAGTGGGCGGCGCCACGCCCATTTCCAACTTTTTGGTTCGGTGAATTTGCTTGTGTAGCACCATTGTTAGTATTCAATTCGAGCGAATTGTCTTTAAAACTAAATTAAATATCGCGTTTTTTTTTTGATTTTTGAAAATTATTGTTATATGAGAGATGGGCTGGTGTTTACCCGATTTTAGCAATTTTCGAAATTTTGCTTATTGACTTGAAATGCTACTTTTGTACAAAATTTGGTAGAGTTTGGTCAAGTGGTTTCGGAGATATAAGTTTTTTTTTATAAAGTGCGCGGGGCCACGCCCATTTTCCCAAAAAAATCTACACGCGCATTCCTTTCCCAAACCCAATCCTATGTGTCAAACTTGTGCAAATTATCTGCAATAGTTACGGAAATATCGAGGTCTTTTTATTTTCACAAAACACCGTTATGTTTATTATTTCTAAAAATTTTAGTATATGTATGTCTATATCTATCTAGATTTTTTTATGCTGTTACAAACAACCATTGGATGAACACAGGTACAATACCCTAGGGACCAGGGCGCTCAGGTATAAAAATGAAGGTGGGTCCTTTATAGGCGTCCAAATTACTGAACTGATATTTATGAAATTTTTACAGAAGGAGTATGTGGTCTGCGGGCTGAACGTAAGGTATATATAAATTTAGAAAAGTGGGCGGTGCCACGCCCCATGGAAGATAAAGCTTTAATTCGTTTTATATTCGCAACTATTCGGTGCAGATGAATGGCATTTGGAAAATGGGCGGTGCCACGCGCTATACAATAGAAAAGCCAAATTCTTTGTAACTCCACAACTATTCGATGCAGATGCACAATATTAGGTATAAAGATGCTTTATATGAGGATATCAAGTTCTTGTCTAGATCTGGAGGGGCACGCCCCGGTATTCGTAAAGATCTTTTGCAATGCTATTTCTCACCCTTTGTCAATGTTGTTTAACATTTGTCTTAAACATGGAGTTTTCCTCGATTGCTGGAAACTCTGTTAATTTACGCCCATATTTAAGTCAGGTGATCGTAACAAAATTGCAAGCTATAGGCCAATTGTAAAGCAATCTACTTTCGCTAAGTTATTCGATAATATATTAAATGTTAAACTTTTTCAGCACTCTAAAGATCTCTTTAGTCGATTTCAGCATGGATTTCTTCCTGGTAGATCGTCGTGTACTAATCTCTTAATTATCAAGAATCAAATTGTTAAGGCCTTCGAACAAAAATATCAGCTTGATGTAATATATACCGACTTCTCCAAAGCTTTGGACAAAGTCAACCATTCAGTTCTTTTACTTAAGCTTTCTTTGTATGAAATTAGAGGGACCCTATTGAAGTTTTTCGAAAGTTTTTTAGTAGGACGGAAATTCTTAGTTAAAATAGGCCCAACAAAATCCGACATCCTAATCAATGCATGGTCTGGAATACCACAGGGCACTCATTGTGGACCACTGCTGTTTTTATTGTTTATAAATGACTTACCCCAGCACTTTAATTTTGCTAAATGCTAAATGTTCGCTGACGATGTTAAAGCCTATATGCTGGTACGTAATTTAAATGACTGCCTTAATCTACAATCGGATCTTGTGGTGTTTCAGCAATGGTGCACTGTTAACAATCTGTTCCTTAACCCAAACAAATGCAATGTGGTTTCATACACCAAAACTGCTAGTCTCACTATGTTTGACTATTCCATTAATAATATTATTTTAAATCGCATTGATGAAGTGAAGGATCTTGGAGTAATTTTTGACACGAAACTAACTCCAAATAAGCACATTGATTATATTCTTTCTAAAGCACTTTCTATGCTGGGTTTCATCAGAAGAAACTCAATTGAATTCAAGGACCCTTGCACATTAAAGTCTCTCTATAACTCTTTAGTTAGAAGCCACCTTGATTATTGTTGTCTTGTATGGAGTCCCTATTACTTATCTCACATTAGTAGAATTGAAAGGGTTCAAAAAACTTTTACCAGAATGGCTCTATTTAAATTAAATTGGCCTAGCGATTTGCCGTCCTATGATGGAAGGCGGAAACTTCTTGGCTTACAATCGCTAGAAGATCGGAGAACTTACTTGGCGCTAATGTTTGTTTACAACTTAATAAATAAGCGAATTAATTGTGATGAATTATAAGGTTTTTTGAATTTCTATACTTCATCACATGAATTAAGGCATAATCGTTTGCTTGTTGAAACCTCTCATAGAACTAATTATGGCTATAATGAACCAATTGCCCGAAGTATACGTCTATGCAACAATTATGTTCATCATATAGATTTTAATACCACTTTATCTAGATTTAAATTAAATTTATTTACTGTGTTAAATTAGAAATAGTCTGTAAGGTTAACCTGTAGACTGAAAAAAATAAATAAATAAATAAAATAAATATATTATTTTTTGGGGAAAAGACGGACTCATGCCTCCTTTTAAGACGTATAGACGAATAGTAGTTTATTCAAAATATCTTTTCAGCTATTTGACGAAGGTATTTGATAATCGAGGTATCCATATTTCCTTAAGATGAAGGTTTGAATCATATTTTAAGCACAAAAGTAATGTTCAATATCTAAAAATAATATGTTTTTATTGGGGTATCACAGCAAACCGGGTTTGCTAGTATAACAAAATTTTGAAATCTTAAACGACTTTTATTGATTGAAATAAAAAAGGGAGCCAAGATTGAATTTAATTATTTCTCTCCCCAATTAAATTTCGTATACCAAATTTGCAAGGGTTCGCTTTAGTCAGACTTCTATAATTTTCGAAACTGTGCTTTCTTACTAGAAATGCAAAATGTGTACGAAATTTGGTTGAATTTTGCAAAGAAGGTTTAGAGATATACCTATTTGATTTAAGGTGGGCGATACCATGGCCATTCCCAACATATATGATTTCATGTTTTTCATTTTCATATTTTATATTTTATTTATTGCAGAAGTACAGTAAGACATGAAGTCTTTTCGATGTGCATATTTGGCAATTAAATTACAAAAATGAAACTTAAATTAGTTAGACTTAAGCTAAAAATAATAAGTAAGTAATACACTAAATTCAAGGCTAAAGAGCAAATACAAAATTTGGAAAAAAAATGATAGTTGGAAAAGCTGAGACGAAGCGAAGGAGACGGAAAGGTTCCTACAGAAAAAGATTTGTGACTGTCATTTTGAAGCATCTATCAGAAATAATAGATTTAATCGACACTGGTAAGGAATTCCATAATTTGACTACACTAACAATGAATAATCTGGAGGCAGTTATTGTTAATACATTGGAACAACAATGTTATGTGCGCGAGATGACTGAACAAAGTTCAATTTCTGAAAAAGGTAGCCAGGTTTGCGATATCTAATTATTTTAGATATAAATAAAATATTGCGAAAATTGAGGTAGCTTTCAAAACAATGTTTTAATATATAGCGAAATGTGATCACACTTTCTTTTAAAATGTATGAGTCTAGCAGCAGTTTAGAGCTAAATTTAATTTATTTTTAGATTCGTAATCAAGATTACTATATACCACTTCAAAGCATGATATTTGGGGAACGATAAGGGCCTTTTTAAGTTTAAGTTTTGTATCGATCGGCAGAGAGTAACAAGTGTGCCATATTCTTTTTAGTGTATAATATATTTGATATGGCATAATTAACGTGATCTGTGCAAGTGAGATGTGAATTTTTTTTAAATCCAAGGCTAGTGACTACTGATTTAAAGTTAATCTCCGTTTCGTTCTGCAAAATTGGCGATAAGCTAGTCAGATCAAGAGAGTTATGCGATACAGGAAGTGCTTGCGTTTTGGACGCGTTTAAACAAAGGCCATTTGTTTTGGCCCAGACAGATATTCTTCTTAGGTCATCATTTAGTCTAAATACTAAGTCTTCACCAAGCCCAATTGGACGTGAATAGTATATCTGAGTGTCGTCAGCGTATAGGTGTATAGATGCATTTCGACAGCAATGGATAATGTCATTCACAAAAGAAGAAAATAATATAGAACCCAGGATTGATCCTTGAGGTACACCAGTAGAAATTGTACTGCGTTGGGAAAATATATCTCCACACTGGAATTGTTGCAACCTATTCGGTAGATAACTTTTCATCAATTCAACCGATGTTGCATGGAAGCTGAAATAATGTTTCAATTTCAAAAGCAAAAGCTTTAGAGAAGTCCAGAAGTACTAATATAGTAAGTTGTTCACTATCAAAGGCATGGCGAAAGTCATCCATTATCTTAAGCACAGCTGTTGAACAACTGCGACCAGACCTAAAGCCAGATTGAAACTCACTCTAGAGATTGTTTTTATTCAAATGCAGTTTTATTTGATTGGAAATACATTTTTCGAACACTTTTGATAAAGCCGGTAAAATACTGATTGGTCTATAGTTTGAAGCGGAATCATAAAGGTTACTTTTCGGAATCGGAATAATATTTGCCACCTTCCATTGGTTTGGACAAGTAGAGGAGGTTATTGCAAAGTTTATTATGTGTGTAAGTGAGGGAAGCGCGTAAGGAAGAATCAGTTTTAAAAAACGTAAGTTAATACCATCCACACCAATATCATTCGACTTTATGGCATATATACACTTTAAAACTTCATCTTCAGTGGCTGTATCGAACGTAAATTCATAAGCTGATTTGGGGATTATACTCTGATTGATTGTAAATGATGGAGTATTTGTTTGCCTATTTACTCCCATAAAATACGAGACCATCACATTGGCATCAATCATACAGATTTTCTTCTCCTTGGCGCAGATTCCCAATAAATTTATATCCCTCCAGAAAACCTTGGACGTAACGTTGGCATTGAATTTAGATTCAAGATATGCTTTTTTGTCTGAAGCAAACTTGTGGTTATTTTATTTCTAAGACTTGTATATATACTCCAGCGATTATTAGTAGGGTTTCGTTTCCAGTATTTATAGGCCATATTTCCCTTTTTAATAAGGCTTGAAATGGATCTAGTGAACCATGGTTATCTATTGTTAGAAATTTTAATAGTTCGTATTGGGACATATTTATCATACAAATACATATTTCACCAGTATATTAAAATGGGCTAATTTATCGTTGATATCTGAAAAGATCCAACAAGAGTTCCAGTGCAGTGAGGCACTTTTATCAGATAGCGCAGATATATTTATGTTCTTGTAATTTCTAAACGTCAAGTAATTGATATAATTTCACAAAATTCTATATTATAACATAAAAACATTAATTTGTGGTCAGACCCTCCAGCTAAGGAAAACTGGCCAATATGGATTACATTACTAATGACACTTGCGCCAAACAGATCCAACATGCTTGGCTTACTTTGGGGAGCAAAGCGCGTTGCATACTTATTAGCAATAATAATGCCTCTGCCATTAAAGCTGCTCAGCAAATGTTTACACCTAGCATTATTGATTAAAATATCTACATTAAAATCACAACAGCCAAGGACATGCACATAACTCACAGACAATTTAGATAGTATAGTGAAAAAAGACGACAAATCATTACATTTATTGGGGTTGTAGACACAAGCAACAAGACATTTTTGAACATTTTCACTAAACTCAACAAACACAGTTTCAACGATGTCATTACAGAGAGATTTATGCAAAACTTTACATTTGAGCTTAACATTAAAATAGATCCCTATGCCGCCACCTCTGTTACCAGTGGATCGATCATTTCTTACAATAGAAAAATCACATAAAGCGTATGCTGAGTCTCAGTTACACAAATCACATCAATTTTAAGATTACGAAAAATTTCGTTTAGATATTCTAGTTTTTCAACTGTTAAACTTCGCGCATTAAAGTGGTACATTTTGAAACCTTTTTGATACTCGCATGTTAATTTAAGAGCTGACCTTAGATTGACTTCGTTTGTGGTCATACTCATGTCATTGCTCATGGTTTCGGTTTTCAAGAGATGCTTGTGAACGACCAGAGAACAAATACAATATAGAGCAGAGAGATAAGGATAGCAAACATGAGATAGAAGGAATACAGCTTAGAACTAAAAAATAACAAAACCAAAGCTCTTAACATTTTACAAATACAGGTACAAATTATATAGCAGCTGCAATGTGGTCCACGCTTTTACGATCCAAAACCTTCACAGGCTCACTGCCGGGATAGTTCACGATTTTTTTTTGTTAAGCATTCATGGACGAAAAACTTCTCATCAGCATTAACACCAATATCGCGGAGAATTAAAGACTTGCGGGTATACTTAAAAAAGCCAGGAATAGTAGTGAGCGGTCATAAGCATCTGGATTTATACGAACTACTAGATCTTAATTCACAATAGCGCAGTTTCTTCACTTCCCAACACTACATCTCAGGTCGGATATCATTTTACCGAAATTGCTCAACTCGCATATTTTTCCGAATCAGTGTTGTTGCTTTACATGCAATTCGTTATCCTACCTGGTGTTCTTTTGCAACTAGGTTACAAAGAAACGGGCCCAATATAATACAAGCCAGGTGGGTAGAGACACAGGCGCGCTTTACATTTCAACTTATTTAGAAACCTTTTGAAAATTATATAAGCCGCAATATTCTTTGTAATGACGTTTGTAACCAGAAAATAATAATTGTTGGGGATTTTAATCTATAACTAAAGTCTATTGAGAATATAATAGAAAAGTTTTTTAAGGAAAGTAGTTTTAGATCGCTGTGAGGTCTACGATACGCTCACGAACTCAAAAGGTTTAACTAAAGAAGATATCAGGGCGACTAAAAAGAAATATAGACTATGTTTTTCGACTTATGTTAAATGCATGTCTGCTATGGCTACTCAAGCAGAAGCATTATCAAACGTAGAAAAGGATGTAGGGGACCAATCCGTCCGCGAACACAATATCCACCTTCAAACTTGCGATACAGACGTATTCAAGGGCGACTACCTTTCATGGCCATCTACATCCTAAATAAGCGCCTCACCCCGGTTGAGAAACTATTTCATCTCAACCATAAGACACAAGGGAAGGCCAAATAAATCGTAATAAAGTGCCCACTAACTAATGAAGGCTTTCCTACAGCGTGGAAAAACTTGTGTGAATGCTATGAAAACAAGCGTATTTTAGTTAACACACAACTAAAACTATTGTTTAACTTAAAGGCAATCGAGTTTGTGTGTGGTAGCTCAATAAAAAGTTTGCAGCGGGAGATAAACAATTGCTTATCAGCCCTGAAGAGTCATCAAATTGACATATCAAACTCGCAATTTTCGTTTATCTCTGCTCGACGAAGCTGCCTGACAGAACACTGCCTCTATAGGAGCAAACCATAGACCATAAAAATGATATACCCAAGTAGGAAGATATGGTCAAGTTCCTGTCCAATAGGTTTCAGACCCTTGAGACGTTGTCAGGGTTGAAGGACGGTAAAGCTGTGAGAGTGCCAAAGCCCCCGAAAATCGCACGCCATCATTTAGAAACCCCAACAAAAAGAGTTGGCACCTTCCAAGTAAGCGTGACCACCTTTAATTGTAAAATGTGCCATACAAATGAGCACAAATTGCGCAGCTGTTCCCGTTTCCTACAGCTAACACCTACAAACAGATTGCAAATTTTAAAGGAAAATAATTGTTGCCTGAATTGCCTTAGTTCCGGATATACTGTGTCAGGATGCACAATTTCATATAACTGCAAAACGTGTCACTCGCGACATCACACGCTCCTTCATCTAAATGCAATTCAGTCAAAGGCAACGACGCGTTGGACGTCTTCGAGGCCTGCCGATGATTCTTCATCCACATCGAGGCAGGCGCAAGCCCAACGTGATTCCGATAAAGCAACTGAAAATGCAAGCAGAAATTTTAAGTCCTGCTTTGCGAATACAAATACAGGTGTGCTATTAGGAACAGCTCGCGTAAGTATACGTCTCAATGGCACAGATTTTGCTGCACGAGCACTGACTGATTCCGGTTCTGAGTGTTCCTTTATAACAGAGAGGCTCAAACGCAGAATCAATCTATCTGCAAGTTTCGGGCATCACAAACTCGGTAAATGCCCAGGTTAAGGAAGCATGGCATATACAATTGCGGTCCCCCGTCGACCCGTTGTTTAGCTTGACTGCAACTGTCCTGGTTTTACCATAACTAACCGGAAATCTGGCGACAACAAATATAAGCGTGACGACGAGGCAAGAATTTCCGGGCATGGTATTAGCGGATAAAAGGTTTTACGTAAGTGAACAAATAGACCTCATTCTCGGTGGAATAAAAAAAACGTCTTGAGGACACTTCTAGCCCAAGAAACCGTATTCGGTTGGATTATAACCGGTAGTACGGATACTACAAATACACAAAGAAATATAGTTTCGTACTTCAGCGAAGTTGCGCTGGATAAGTAACTTACGGCATTCTGGGAGTTAGAAGATTTAATCAAAACCAAAAGCCTCAATGAAGATGAAAACTATTGCGAAGAGCTTTATAAAAATACCACTATCAGAACTAATGAGGGAAAATACATAGTCTAGTTACCATTCCGACAGGAATTTCCAGTAACCATACAACTAGGCCCTTCTCTTAAACAAGCTTTTTCTCAAGTCTTCCGGAATGAGACACGGATAGCCAAGGATCCCGTCCTACAAAAAGAGTATAAGAGGGTATTAGCAGAGTATAAGACACTAGGACACATGACGAGAATAAATAGTAACATATCAGCAGACTCATGTGCTAATTATTTCCTGCCTCATCACGCCGTTACAAAGGCGGAGAGTACCTCAACTAAAGTTCGCGTGGTTTTCAATGCCTCAAGTGCAACCGCTTATGGGAAAGCTTAAATGACGTCCTCCTACCAGGTCCAGTACTGCAATCAGATCTTCCAATACTGATTCTACGCTGGAGATTTTACAGATATGTTTTCAACAGTGACATCGAGAAAATGTACAGACAAATTTGGATAAACGATAACCAGTCGAAATATCTGCGCATCGTCTTACGGGCAAACCCGAACGAGTCAACGAGCCTATATGAATTAAAGACGGTTACGTTTGGAATAAACTGTGCTTCTTACCTGGCGATAAGGACACTGGTGCAGTTGGCCGATGACGTAGAAAGCTCGCATCCAATAGCAGCTAATATTCTGCGAATATGCATGTACGTAGATGACGTACTTGCAGGAGGAAACGGACGAAATTTCTGCGGTACTGCGGTCAGCAGGTTTTCCCTTACGAGAATGGATGGCCAACTGCGAGGATGTAATAGCAGACATTCCAAAAAAGGATCTACTAAGGGAAGATTTTTTGGAATTCGAAGACACCAGCACAGTTAAGGCTCTTGGAATAAGATGGAACGCCCATTCGGATTATTTTTACTTCTTAACAAGACCATAGGGACACAATCACTAAAAGATCGATATTGTCTTCCATCGCCAAGCTGTTTGATCCGCTAGGATGGCTTGCGCCCATTGTAATAGTAGCCAATATATTGACGCAAAACACTTGGCTGAAAGGCACAGAGTGAGATGAACCTGTGTCCTCAACTACTTTAGAAAAATGGAAAAATTTTACCAAACACTACCGCGAGATAGCGAGGATCAAGATACCGTGCTGGGTTTATTTTTCTCCCGCCCATGACGTCGAAGTACATGGCTTCTGCGATGCTTCAGAAAAAGCGTATGCTCCTACGGTATACTTACGGGTTAAGCAGGGTAGTGAAGTGTTAGTGAATCTGCTGGTAGCAAAAACTAAAGTTGCTCCAGTTAAAACTATTTCCCTACCCCGATTAGAACTCCGCGGCGCGGTATTGCTCGCCGAAAGCATTGAGTCGGTACTTGGCAGCCTACCACTAGGACAGGTGCAAGTACACTTATGGACAGATTCCACAATTGTGCTTGCATGGATACGCAAACCTCCATGTTCTTGGTCAACGTTCGTAGCACATCGTATAACAAAAATTGTCGACAAAGTCGGAAATACGGACTGGCTTCATGTGGAGTCGGCATCAAATCCAGCAGATATGGCAAGCAGAGGAGTTCTCGCCTACGAATTAGTCGATAACACTTTGTGGGGGCATGTCCCTTTTTGGTTGCAAGAAGACAAGGAAAATTGGCCAAGACTAGAGGCAAGCTATAACACCAACATCGAAGAAAAAAGGGCGCAATTATGTGCAACCATAACAATAAACAATTTTGATGGAATTCTCGATAGGTTTTCAGATTTACCGAGAGCTTTGAGAGTCTTATCATATATTATGAGATTCTTCCAAAGCACTCATCCGAAACAAAAAAGCTTCCTTTCGAGCAGAGTCTTGTTTAATTTCATCCGATGAAATTAAGGCAACGACACAGCGCTTAATAATCATTTACCAGAAGCAATACTATAGTGATGAATATTCTAACTTAAAGTCAAAGAAACCCATCGATGGAAAAAGCGAAGTGCTACCCCTTAACCCGTTCGTAGATAAAAATGGGATTATGAGGACTGGAGGTCGTCTTGGCGCATCGCTAGATTTAGCGTACAACGAGCGTCACCCAATCATCCTTCCTTATAAGTGCCGATTGGCCCATCTTGTTGTCCAATTTGTCCATAAAATCTCCCTGCATGGCGAGAATCAATTAATGCTGCGTCTTATTCGAACGTAATACTGGATTCCCCGAGTCAAAAATATGGTAAAGTCCGTCATCCATAATTGTAAGGTCTGCACAATCCACAGAAAACAAACCCAAACGCAGCTTATGGGAGTGCTCCCTCAGGAACGCACCTCCTATTCGCGTGCATTTACAAACACGGTTGTAGATTTCGCAGGACCTTTCGATATCAAAAACTTCCGCGGCAGAGGTTGTCGCATCTCAAAGGGTTACGTCTGCCTGTTTGTGTGTTTCGCCACTAAGGCTATACACTTGGAAGCCACCAATGACTTTAGCACTGCATCTTTTTTGGCAGCTTTTGCTAGGTTCATAGCCAGGAGAGGATGCCCAAAAAATGTTTACTCCGACAATGGCACCAACTTTGTCGGAGCTTCGCGATCTCTACGATCAGAATTTAAAGCCTTTATAACCGAAGCGCGAAATAACACAATGCTTAAATATAGCCACCAGATAATCACATGGCATTTCTTACCCACTGCAGCGCCTCATATGGGCGGATTGTGGGAAGCAGGGGTAAAAAGTTTTAAAACCCATTTTAAAAAGATTGCTTCCGGCTTCAGTTATACATTCGAAGAGTTCACAACTCTTTTATGCCGAATCGAGTCATGCCTTGACTCCCGTCCGTTAAGTTCCTCTTCGAATGAACCTTCCGACATGGAGCCTCTTACCCCCAGTCACTTCCTAGTAGGTGGACACCTATTAGCTCCACCTGAACTAGAAGTCAACGAAAGCCCTGCCTCGATCGTAAACCGATGGCAGAAACTTAAATCCCTACATCAAACATTTTCTAAAAGATGGAAGGCTGAATATCTGCTGGAAATGCAAAAACGCACAAAGTGGAAACATCCACAATCTAACATGAAAACAGGAGATCTTGTGGTTATAAAAGAAGACAATCTACCGCCTAATATGTGGATACTGGGAAGAGTCATTATCCTACACCCAGGCCCTGATAACCGGGTACGCGTCGTCCACATCTATACTACGAAGGGGCAAACCAGCAGACCAATAACGAAATTGTTATTGCTGCCCTCAATCGAAAATACCGCTACTTCCCCTACACAAGGATAAGTACTTAAACAAACAAACAAAAAAATCATAAACAGTACGTGTAGTACCAGAAAATAAAGAAATCTGCGAATTAATTTTTTCATACAAGGAACAAGTAGTGGTTATTTGATAGCCGATGCCCGTACAAGACTAACCGACAAACTAGCCAATAGTTTGAGTTAATTTTAAAAAGTGGTCATTTGATACCCGAAACTATTTCAAAACTAACCGACAACTAACCAATAGCTCGAGTTAATTTTCCGGAATTTATAACCGATAGTCAAAAATCAGCCCGGTTCCACCCTAACATTAGTTGTGTCTTCATATTCTCTAGTAAAAACCATATCCATTAACTAAATTTCAGAGCGTAAGAAAAATTTGCTTTCAATGAAAGAAACATGCAAGAAACTAAGATAACGTAAAACCAATAAGAAGTTGCAAGTTTTTTTGTATACTTTAAATATTTCGGTATATTTAAACATTTTGTTTATTTTAAATATTTTGTCAATTTTCCATTTTTAATAACTGTTCTCTACTTTTGATCAATGTTGAAGTCATTGCTATGTGAAATTACTGCATTAAAGGCTGATAACGTTCAGATTCTAACTTTGCTTAATTCTGCTCTTAACGAAAAAAATCAATTGCTTGCTAAAGTCAATGACCTGCAAGCTGAACTGTGCTCTTTACAAAAAACAATGTGTGACTCTAACATTGTTACTGTTAACGACATTAAAGACTTAAAAGCGGAGATCGCTCAACTAACACTGACAATAAACAATAAAGCAGTTAGTAAAAACAAAGCCACAAGTGTAAGTGATAATAACAACACATTAACGCGCTCTAATGCAGAGCAGAAGCTCTCTAAAAAAAACTTGCTCCCTTGGTAAGCCAGCCACAGTTAATGCTTATGATAATAACAACCGCATTATTGACAGCGGTAACTCCAATGCTCTATCTTATGCCGAAGCTGCTGCCTCCTACTGCTTATGCTGTCGCTAACCGTATTTTGTATACTGACGGCGATAATACTGGTGCTGCTGCCGCTGCTGTTGAAGTGGACGTGAATTCTGGTGATGCTGCTGCTAATAACACTGGAGCGGTCGCTGTTAAAAACTTGTGAAATGTTCGTAACAATACCATTGGTGCCAAAATGATAAGAAAACGTCGGCCTCTTGCTGTAGGATGTAATTCTAATGCTGAACTGGACGTAAATATTCGTTTGAAGTGGGTCCATCTGTCCTCTTTTAAGCCATCAGTTTCAGCGGAGGATATTGTCGAATATTTTTTTAAACATACATGTATTGACAAGTCTTTGCTTTCTTGCTTTAAACTTATAAAAAGTGGTACAGTTATTGAATCACTGAAAAGAGTAAATTTTAAATTGGGGATATCGTCTTCGCATTACAATAAATTGCTCGATCCGAATCTTTGGCCATCCAGCGTTGAAGTGCGCCCTTTCACTTTTTTTCCAAAGCCCATAGAGTTAACGCCAACCACATGAATGCGGATTCAACTCACAACCTCAATGAAAATACGCTACTTACTAATTATACATTGTATTACCAGAATGTTAGTGGTATGCGTACAAAATCTTCGCAGTTTCGGCGTGAACTATCCTTGCATGAGTATGATTTTATTGCTATCACGGAAACTTGGCTAAATGATGCTATGTCGTCATCCGAATTTTTTGATGACTACTACGTTGTGTATCGCACTGATCGGTGTCCGAGAGCATCGGCCCTGGAAAAAGGTGGCGGTGTTCTTTTTGCGGTGAGAGCCGACTTATTTAGTAATATTATTAGTTTACATATTGTTGATAAGCTAATTGAACAGATTTGTGTTTAGGTTAAATTTGGTAGTAGGTCAGTTATATTTTTATTATCCTATATTCCACCGAGCAGTGATATAAATATCTACCAAAATCATTTGGATAATTTTAATTTTATTGTCAATAATTTTAAGGATAGTGATGAGATTATTTTCCTTGGTCACTTCAACTTACCTAACATCTCTTGGTTAAGATCTAAAAATAGTCTTATACCATCTAACGTTAAATCAGGCATCGATTTGCAAGTCATAAGTACACTGTTTTCGAATGACCTGAACCAATGTAATTCCATTTTAAACGATAATGATAAAACTTTAGATCTCATATTTGCAACGTACGATTTGAAGGTCAATTGCGATGAAGGTCTAGCACCAATGTTAATAAATAACATTCACCACAAAGCACTTGTTCTTAATTTTTCATTTTATAAATTTGCCAGTGCAACAGCCGACATTAAGCGGGAATACGATTACTCCAAGGCAAATTGTACTGCAATCAAGTATTTTTTAAATAATATTGATTAGATGTTGTTATTGTCTTCACATTGTCTTATTTCCTCCTATGACGTCATGCGACAGAAATTTGCGGAATCCATCCATATCTTGGTTCCAATGAGATACTCGACGATTAGGAACAAACCACCCTGGTTTAATCGCAGACTTTGTCATTTAAAAAACATTAAAAATAAGGCCTTTAAGAAAATTAAATCAAGCAATAATGAAAATGAGCGTCGTAATTTCATAAACTTGAGGAAACGATTTGACTGTTTACATGATTTTCTGTTTAGGCAATATATACACAATGTTGAATCGAAACTGAAATACAACCCTTCTGGTTTTTGGCACTATGTTAATTGTAGGAGGAAAATTACTGGTATTCTATCTACCCTCGGTTATGATGGTATAGTATCCGACAATGTGTTGGACTCGTGTAATCTTTTTGCAAAATTCTTTCAAACAGTGTATGTTAAGTATGATACGCCCTTTATGAGCAATGGCTTGCCTTCTGCAAATACTTTGAATTTTCTTGATATCTCTGCTGATGACGTACTATCTGCAATCTCAAATCTGAAATCTAGCCCGAAAGTTGATGTAGAAGGACTCTCTCCTATACTTTTCAAAATTTTGTCAGAGGAAGTAGCTAAACCAGTTGCTTTCCTTTTTCAAAACTGTCTAAATAATGGAATTTATCTCCATCATTGGAAACTATGCTCCATAGTCCCAATATTCAAATCAGGCGATCGTAATGACATTAATAACACTAGTTTACAGTACATTTGTTGCCGAAGAAATTTTAGCTGTTGCTGACTAGGTACATATAATATGCTATTTTCAAAAATATAATTAGAATATTTTTATCAGCTCTAGTTTCTGAGTTTCAGCTATGTAGGTATTAGACAGAAAAAAACATGTATTTAATAAGAAAAACGTTATTTAAAGAAACAATTAATCATTGAGTTCTAAAAAACTTCGTTTTAAAGCTTTTCTCCGATGTGTCGACTTTGGAAAATGACGTATTAGAGACCAAAAATAGTCAGACATCATATTTGTATCCCAGAAACCCTGATAGCGCTCTTCTATGACGCGTAAGTCTTGATGCATACGCTCTCCCTGCTCTTCGCTCATATCTCCTCAATTTTTCGGAAACCTGTCCAGGTGACTATGGAGAAAGTGGACTTTTATACTCATATTGCATCCTATATTTCTTAATTGTAGCAGAAGGTCTTCTACAAGTTCAACATAATTTTCAGATTTCCGATTTCCGAGAAAATTCTGCATCACAGATACGAAAGCTGTCCAAGCCTTTAGTTCTGACTCAGTCATAGAATTTCTAAATTGAGTATCATTCGTAAGTTGTCTAATTTGAGGGCCATCAAAGATACCGGCTTTAATCTTTTCCATAGTGAGCTGAGGAAATTTTTGGCAAATGTAAGAAAAGCAGTTCCCATTTTTATCTAGTGATTTTACAAACTGTTTCATGATGCCCAGTTTTATGTGTAATGGTGGAAGGATAATTTTGTCACGAGATACTAATGAATTGTGGACTATATTGTGCTGTCCAGGCTCCATATTTGCTCTCAAGGGCCAGTTTTTTCTTACCCAATGTTCTTGTTTAGCTCTACTGTCCCAAAGACATATAAAACAGGTGTAACCACTTTGTTGACCGAGAAGAATGTTGACCATTTTTAAATCGACACAAATTAGCCACTTATGGTCATTGTATTTTATTTTGTTCAAGACTAGCGAAATGTTACAATATTCCTCCTTTAACTTTGTACTGTGGGCAATAGGTACCCCAGCATATTTATTTCCATTATGTAATAGAATACATTTTAGGCTACGTTTTGAGCTGTCAATGAATAAACGCTAGTCATTTGGATCGTATTGCTTCAAGCCCATTTTTATCAACAATTTTTTGATATCTGAACAAAATGTAATGCGATCTTCTTCGGAAAAATAACACCGTAATTCTGTATCTCTTTCACGATAAAAACTTATTTTAGTATCCGAGGATAGCAAATTTTTTTCTTTTAGTCTTGATGCTAACAATTCTGAAGCTTGTTTAGAAAGATTTAAATCTCTTACAAGATCATCTAACTCATTTTGGGAAAAGCATTTTGGCTCATTAGACATAGCTTCAAAATCAGGATCATTTTGTGATGAGCTTGGTCCTTCAATGTCTTGCGTTAATGGTTCAGATATAGTTTTAAGCTTTGAAGAGTGAGGTGAACGCTGCACTGGACGTTGAACACAACTAGTACTTGGGTATTGCCATTTAGCTCGATTTTTAGTGTTTAAACCGTTTATGTTCACACTACAAAAATAACAGTCTATGAGATGATTTTGTGGTTCTCGCCAAATAGTCGGTGTTCCAAATTTAAAGGCACTTCTTTTACCACTTTTCCATAATCTTAAATATTCCACACACGATTTACAAACACAATTGGGAGCCCAAGACTTCTCATTTTATCCAAGAGCATCCCAAAATACTCAAAATAGGTATTTTTCACCAACTCTGATATAACTTTTCTACTATTGTTAAACACATATTCTCCGCATATATAGCAAAAATGATCTGGATTGTTTAAACAACGTCTCCTTAAACTACTCATGACGCAAAAACTGGAGAAACTAATTTTAACACAGTAAAATATGCCCGTTATCGATTAATATATATGATATAAATTAATATAAATGATGAAATCAAAAACAAAGTAACTCGAGCTGCTCAAAAAATTTTGAGGGTAGATTTGACAAAAACAAGTGATGAGTGAACAATATCAACCACAGGATTCGCGGCAACAGACAAAAAGTTTAATATTGTAAACCAGTGTTATAGTTGTCTTTTAAAAAAAAAAAAAAAACAAAACACGTTACAAAACTAAATAATTTCATAATATAATATTAATCGTACCTGAGTTAAACTGTTTTTTGACGTCCAAGCATGGTAACTTTTCTTTGGAAATAATTCAGTGGCTTATCTTTGTTTTGAAGGTTTCATGCTTTCACGTGCTAATACTTCGCCACAAATCACACACTGTGGTTTGTTATCAATAGCAGTGAAACCGTATTTTAAATATTCATCCTCATAATTTCTTTGCTTTTTTGTTTTTAAATCACTTGCACCTGAGGTAGACGGTTCCACAGGTCTTTTGAGATAATTATCCATTTTATTTGAAATGCGGCTTGTCTCTCTGTTCACAACTGACTCTAAACACACAACAACTTATTGCAAATAATCGCCTTCACACAAACAAACATTAAACTTAGGAAAATCCCCTGATTCGAGAACATAGGAAAACTAAAACACTGCGTAATACAGTGTTGCCAGCGCAAAAATATCATGTTTTATTCATAGCGCCACTTATGGGTTCGTTCTAACCGAAAAATAAACAAATTTTGCATGCAAATAAAGTTCCTTATAACCGAAAGTTCGCTTTAAACGAGTTCGTAATAAGCGACAAAAATTTCATGGTTTATTAGAAATAAAGCGCGTACTTTTGAAATTGGTTCATTTTAGGCGAAAGATCGTTTTAAGCGGGTTCGGTATAAGCGACAAATACTGTATTACTTCCATACCTATAATATTTCCAAAAATTTGGCAAAAGAAAAAATATTGAGTGGGTCAACAGATTTTGTTTAATACTCTTTCGGGTCGCGGGTTAAAAAAGTTTGAAAACCATTGATATAGACGATACATGCCAGCGCCTTCTTCATGAAGACTCGGAGAGTGAAAACGAGGCACAGGAGAAGTGCTCCAATTTTAAAGGTTCGCTCGATGCAATGAGTGAGGCAGATTTCAAAATGCATATGAGGCTAAAACGCCAAACGTAAAGTATCTAACAAGAAATAACAAAATATGTGTAAAAGAAATGCATAAACTTAATGCTATTTTAATTTCAGTGAAGTATTCGGAGTCTTAACTACGTTCCTGCTACATCTGGTGGTGGTAGAACGCGTATATTACCAAAAAAATCGGTATATATGTACATTTGGTATGTTAGCAATACAGTGACATTCAGGCAACTTGCAAATTTGTTTGCGGTAGCACCGCCAGCGGAATGGTCAACTGTTCTAAGAGTTACTCGCTTTTTAATATCGATTAGTCATGAACATATTAAATGGCCAGAGGGCGGATATTTGTGCGAAAATGTGGACAAATTGGAGCAAAAGAAACGTATCCCAGGTGTGATTGGGGCGATCGATTGCACGCACATTGCAATTAAAGCCCCAAAAGACCATAAAGAAATGTACTTTGATCGGAAAAGAACGTATAGTATTGTGTTGAAAGCTGTGGTAGATGTCAACAAAAAGTTCATTGACATAACTTGTGGCGAACCAGGATTGCTGCATGATTACCGTGTTCTAAGGTCCAAACTCTTTCAGGATGCAGAAAACCATTACGAGGATATGTTTCCGAATTCATTTTTTAAAATCGGAGATTCGGCATATCCGTCAACGAAATGGCTGGTTCCACCTTTTAAGGACTACGGAAATTTAAATACATACATGCCAACGAAAGTTCAACGAAATACATTCCTCAACACGGGTGGTGGTTGAAAATTCATTTGGACTACTGAAAGGGCGCTTTCGAAGATTGCTAAAGTTTACTGAGCAAACGGACTTGAAGACAACAACCAACACCGTCGTCAGCGTATGTGTTTTACATAACATTTGTATTTCTTTTGACGACTTGTGCGATGTCAATGATGTGAGTGATGAAAATACGCTTGCAGTTGATGAAGGTTTTGAAGAATCAAACCTAGACGCAGCCCTTGACGGAAGGCAAAACCTTTTTAATCATTTAGACTACTAAACCTTATTTTAAAATTTCACTGCATATATGTATTTATATCTTTAAATTCACAAATAAATTTATTGACAAGAATTCATTGCATTTCATTCAACTTAAAATCTATAAAACTAAAACAAATTCACAAGGAGTATCACATATAAAATTCAATTCAGATCATTTCTTATTCTAATTACAAGTAAAATAAAAACTTAAAGCAAATTTAAAAAAAAAAACACAGTTTCAGTGAAAACCTTTTAGTGAAGTTTTTTCAATGTTTTTGATGTAAATTCTTCGTGCTCGTTTTTATAAAACCCTTGTACATTCTACAGCAAAATGTTACCGATATTTTTTGAAATTTTTTTAAGTTGATACTCTTGCGCATCATGTAACAGAAATCATGAATGCGTTATATGGAGAAAGATGCGCAAGAGTATCAACTTATCAAATTTTCAAAAAATATCGGTAACATTTTGCTGTAGAATGTACAAGGGTTTTATAAAAACGAGCACGCTGTAACGTTTTAAAAAGATTTTGCTAGACAGAATAATTTCTGTTAGCTATTTTTTCCAGCAAAGGAACTTTTCTCCGCCCTAGTTCGCCGTCCTTCTCCCACTTCTCCATCAACATTTTTTGAAGTTGTTGAATGGCTTCGCTCCTTGCTTTCTTTTTCTATTATATTTATTAATCCGCTTCCAGGACTTTGAAAGGACGCCGCAGTGTTTGGAGTCGAAGATGCGCAGTCTTCTCCATGCCTACAAGGCGGCACGGGGCAACAACAGCAGAACCGCCCCAACAACAGCAGAACCAGCCCGTGCTTTGCCTCGTTTATGGAGCAAATGGACGAAATGTTTGGGAGTAGTCCGATTATTTCAAACGACCACACGGTGCATGTGGGTTACAGACCGTTTGAAACAATTTCAGTGAATGCGCTGTCTGCTTAAGGTGATCTGCCAACGAACACGTCCACCTCCCATACAACTTTGAAGTTATAAGCGTCGTACTCAACAACAATTTCAAAATAATAGAGAAAGCATCAATAATTTGATTTTTAATTATATTCCATTGACATGTCCTTTACTTCATCATGATATTCTGGTTTCTTAAATTTTAATTTTTTTCTGAATTTGTTAATAAATGGATCTGATGTTACCAGCAAATGATGCATAACGTCTTCATTGCTGGACGACCTTGAACATTTTCTCGAATGATGGAGTCTATAATTTCTATAATCTTTATTTCTGGCTTCCTGTGCTTCCTCAGATAACAGTATAAATATTTGACAGCCAATTTGCATTTTCGTTTTGAAACCTGTGCATATGGCGATTAGCTTTTTTCCATTTCAATTTAAATTTCGGTAAAACTATGTATGTTAACCGAAATTTTTTTTAATTTTTCAATGTTTTCCGTAGATATATTAGCGTTATTTGTCGAAATAATACCAACAAGAACATCAATATCTTTCTGAAATTTCTTTATAAGATAATATTAAATAAGCCATTTTCGATAATATAATATAACTAGCGTAACCGGCTTGCGTTGCTGCTCCAATAATATTTATAAATAATATTTATAAAAACGGCCGAAAATACATTGCATATTGAGATTCCAGTAAATAAACCTTAACTAACATATCTACCTACATAGGAAACTTTTAAATACCTTAAATAAAATACATTCTTGAATACATACATACATACGCTCTTACGAAGTACATATTAATAATTATCTATAAAATATACATATATATTATATGTAGGTACATATGTATATACTTATGTATACTCATTATACCTACTGCAGAACCCTTTATTTAAAAGATCCCAAATAAAGTATATACATACATCAGGGCCGGCCACGCGTATACTCCTATGTGCTCTTCGACTGCGCTGCCGCAGTCACACGCATACGCTTCGCCGCTCACATGCACGCTACCAAGCAACACAGAATTCTGCTTAAGTAGAAAGCAGCAGACACTATGATTTCGTCAACCAGCATGTGCACTGAGCAGAAAAATGTTATTTTAAAATTGTATTCAATGTTCGCTACAACTTATAGTTGTGAAGTGGCATTTTCCACTTTAAAACTTGTACAAAATAAGTACCGAAATAGTTTAACAAATGAACACCTATCCGATCTCATTCGGATTAAGCAATACAACGAAGACGTTGATATTGATCATTTAATGCTAAACAATTATTAAAATTTCTCTTTTCTGCTCAGTGTACATGCTTGTGACGACCTCATCGTCTCTGCTGCTTACTAACACAAGCTCAACACTCACACATTCAATTTGGCCGGCCCTGATATATGTACATATAATACACCCCTGCAAGCCAACGCTAACCAGTTTATACAAAAATTCTAATACATTCACGCATTTTTTCTCTATATACCAATACCAATGCACATTTATGGGACATTTCTTTCTTTAACCTTAATGCGATAAGAAACAAATTGTTCTAAATTACTTAAAAGTTCGGGCTTCCGAAAACAAATTCATCGTACTAGGGTTAATGTATTTCGAATTTCCCAAAAAGAGAAAACGCTGGTGTTCTTAATTCGTCTTCATGAGTGAGAGTGAATGAAACAACAAGATTATCATAAGAGAAGAAAAATCCCTAAAATGGGAAAAAAAGCAACGCCTGAAATTCCCGCGTCTTTTGCATAAAGATTTCAAAGAGGTAAGTTGAGAAAATCTTATAACATTTATAATATTTTTCCATTTTAAAATAGATTTTCCGCACAATCGTAAAGCTCCATACAGCCAGCAGATTTCGCCAGCTTATTGCATTTACGAGTATCACAGCCAGCACATTTCGCCAGCATATTTCGCCTTCTTATTTATTTAGTTCAGCCAGCACAACCTGCACAGCCAGCACAGAGCCAGCACCGCAAGCATAGCCAGCACCGCAAGTATAGCCAGCACAGAGCCAGTACCGCAAGTACAGAGCCTGCAACAATATATTATTGAAATAAATAAATGAATAATGCAATAAACTGATTTTTGTATCCTTTAATTAAAAATTTGGTGGCTATCGTCTCCATGGAGTTAGCCACTTTAGCCGTTATCTTCACCAGGTTGGTTAACTATACTACATGTTAACCATATTATTAGCCGCTTTAGCCGCTATTTTTAGCCATATCTTCACCATGTTGTTAACCACTTCATTGGATATCTTTAACTACATGTTAACCATATTATTAGCCGGTTTAGCCGCTATTTTTACCCATATCTTCACCAGTTTATTAACCTCTTCACTGGATATCTTTTACGACATGTTAACCATAGTTTTAGCCGAAGAAAGGGAAATTAGAGGAGTGCAGCGATAGTTCAGTTAAATCGAACATTTCTATTAGTGCAAGAGAGATGCCGTATCACACGTATATGAAAAAGTAGCTAATATTTTCACACGGCTAGAACAAAATTAGCCATTTTTTTAACCACTTTATAAATGAACGCAACCCACCGGTTAACCACATTTCTAGCTGGTAGTTGGCTTGCAGGGACATATGCATGTGTTACAGCTACATATGTATGTATGTATGTACCTGCGTGTTTAATAAATTTGTTTCCTAATTCCTTGCGCAAGTGATTAGCGCTGCTAAGTTTTCTGTGGAAAAGAGCCCAAATTAAGCAATTAAGGAAAATTTCTTGCTAACTAAATATTTTGTTACATGCTAAACAATGTTTCAGGAATTATTGTTATTTTTTAGAATATTGAAATTTCTGGCTCTCTGAGAATAACATACTTAGGTGGCTGTACTGTATCGTAGTTGATTTATAATTTGTAATAATCACTTGATATAATAATATGTAAGTTAACACCAGCAAACGCGTATCCGGTCAACATTCCACTCCCACCGAAATTGCTGACGGTGCGTCTGCAGGTTTGAGTTTGAGAATAATATAACAACCTAAAATAACAACTCCTCTTCCGTCGATATTGCCAACATTCCACTCCCACCGATATTGCTGACGGTGCGTTCGCCGGGTTGCGCGTGACAACAACAAATAGCTATCGCTGCAGCAGCTAAGCCCACAGCGGAACAGAGCGCTAGTGCAAGCGGTAAATTGCCGAATTGCATTTGGCAAGTCACACGGCAAAACATGTGCAGCAACTGGTAGGGTTTATTGTAAGAAAGCGTCAGGTATTTAGGTGTAGTCGTCGCAGTAACGTAATTGGCAAAATCAGTTGTAATAACTCGACCGATCCAAACGGCTGCTCTTGTGTAAGCAAGAGAAATAAAGTAAATATCAAACTAAAAACTTGTGTTTGATAATTGGCGCCCAACGTGGGGCCACAGTGCAATTAACAATAAAATCCTTATATAAAAGGACAAACCTTGTGCGTGGCCGTGGTTCGAATCCACCCGACAATCGCGGATAAACATTTAATTAAAATTATATTTGGAACATTAAAAATTTTATAAAATTATTTAAAAACACTAATAAGTGAAATTTAAACACCACAATAATAGTGGAAAAAGGCGCTAAGCCAGAACTATAAGTGAAATTCAAACACCACAATAATAGTGGAAAAAGGCGCTAAGCCAGAACTATAAGTGAAATTTAAACACCACAATAATAGTGGAAAAAGGCGCTAAGCCAGAACTATAAGTGAAATTTAAACACCACAATAATAGTGGAAAAAGGCGCTAAGCCAGAACTATAAATGAAATTTAAACACCACAAAAATAGTGGAAAAAGGCGCTAAGCCAAAACTGTAAGCGATAAAACCGCAGAATAAATCGAAATAATCTAAATCATCATAATCCGATTGTCCTGCTGCTGAGTCATCCCCTAAATAATATCCGATCCCGCTGCATTCATCATCATCTCATCATCAGTCATCTTACGTATTATAATATGGAATTATTCATGTGAGTAGGGTGATTTTTAGCAGCTAACATTTATTTAAAAAATAAATAAATATTTATTTCAAATAAATAAAAAATTAATTAATTTTTGTGAATTTGGTAACGGTTGGAAAGGGAAATCCTTGTATCTACTAAAATCTTAACTGACTTAAGCCAATGAATATGGACGCACAAACCTTAGAAGCTCTCCTTAATTCTGCCATACGTTCCGCAACCGAGCATTCCCGGCGGGAATTTCAGTCCCGAGTTGACGAACTGACAAGTAGATTAGCTAGAATCGAAACACCAGTTAGAGTTACCCAATACGAACCAGTGACTATTCAACCCAACATAATATGTGACGAATCCTTGGACCTTGTAAAAAGGCGACCCGACCCGTTATGTCTCTTGGAGACAAGCAGCTCATACAGCTTATAGATTGTTTGAGGCGTATCAAGGTAGCTCAAGGCACTACCAAGCGGTGGGCATAATACGAAATAAGGTAGTAGGAGCAGCTGACAGTGTTTTATCCTCCTTTAACACAATCTTAAATTTCTACGCTATCATTTCTCGGCTAGATTTTGCCTATGCGGACAAGAGGCCGATTTACTTAATTGAGCAAGAGTTATCTACTCTTAGACAGGGAAAATCATCAGTAGTGGAGTTCTATGATGCAGTGGAGCGAAAGTTGACTCTGATAAACAACAAGACCATCATGACCCACGGTGAGAACACCACTTTGATCGAATCGCTTAATAAGAAATATCGGGATGATGCCCTTCGCGTGTTCATTTCGGGACTCAATCGCCCGTTGTGCGATGTCCTCTTCTCCTCCAGACCCGCTGATCTACCTTCAGCACTTGCCCTAGCCCAGGAGCTGGAAGCGAACCAAGCCAGGTCAACGTTTGCAAGTTCCTTTAACAGGCAGGCACTCCATAACTCAGATCCTTATTATTATTCACCCCAATACCGCAGAGTACCTCAGGACCAACGAGGACAAACTCGAACCCATCAAACTCCAGTGCCGATGGACATAGATCCGTCATACTCCCGATTCAGACAGAACAGACCCCAACAACTCTATAGAAATGATGACAGGTACCGCAATCAAGGAGCCTACCCTAAAGTAATCCGTCCTGATAACGGACACACGGGTGGGATATTCAATCGCCAGCAACCTGTGTCAACAGGCCTGAATAAAGAAAGCTGAAAAAAGGCACCATGGTAGTGATCAGCAGCCAATTCAAAAGGTACAGCGTATCAATCACCTCACCCAGGACCAGTATGAGCCAGAAGGTGAATATTGGAGTGATACCGGGTATGACGATTATTACCAAGCCATAGAACTTAAGAGTACTGAATACGACGAGGACGGACCGAAAGATGACGTTAATTTTTTAGGACTAAGTCCCTCTTGCCCTATGTCGAAAGGACACTCGGGGGAAGAGGAATAAGGTTTCTAATCGACACGGGTGCTGCAAAGAGCTATGTAAAACCACTCGAGGCTCTAAAGGGAATCAAAGCTGTGAATAATCCTTTCACTGTATGAACGCTGAATTCTTTGTTCTACCCAGTTTAAACACTTTTGACGGCATTATAGGATTCGACTTACTAAAAAAGGTAAATGGTAGTATTGACTTGAAGAGTGGTACTTTAAGTTACGACGGGGGGAAGGAAAAACTGTTGTACTACTACTGCTCGGACGTTAACAAATTAATAGGAACAAATCCTAAAACGAACGAGGACAATACCGATATCTCTACATTGCTAAAGCGTCATGTTAAAGTTTTCGCTGATCCCAATGAAGCGCTACCCTACAATACCAGCATTGTAGGTACGATAAGGACCGTGGACGATTTACCCGTATACTCAAAAAGCTACCCGTACCCCATTGCTGCGGCGGAATTTGTCAATAAGGAGATATCAGAACTTTTGCATGATGGAATCATAAGACCATCTCGTTCCCCTTATAACAATCCAATTTGGGTTGTGGATAAGAAAGGGTTGGACGAAAAAGGCAACAAGAAATCTCGTCTCGTCATTGACTTTAGAAAGCTAAATACTAAGACAATAAGCGATAAATATCCAATTCCGGACACTTCCGTAATTTTGGCGAACATGGGAAGCGCAAGATTTTTTTCGACAATAGACCTCAAATCAGGATTTCACCAAATCAAACTTGCAGAAAAGGATAGGGAGAAAACGGCTTTCTCGGTCAACAACGGAAAGTACGAGTTTTGTAGGCTTCCCTTTGGTCTGAAAAATGCTCCTAGCAGCCATTGACGATGTCCTTAGAAATGGAATTGGGAAAACATGCCATGTTTACATAGACGATGTTATCATTTTCTCTAGAACCGCCGAGCAACATAGTAAGGACATTGATCGAATCCTGACAAAACTTTTCGATGCTAATATGCGCGTTTCCGCTGAGAAATCAAGGTTCTTTCATGAAAGCGTTGAATTTTTGGGCTTCACGGTATCCAAGGAGGGAATCAAGACATGTTCTGACAAAGTAAAAGACATTTTAGAATTTTCGATTCCAAAATCATTAAGAGCTTTACGCTCATTCTTAGGATTAGCCGGATACTATCGACGGTTTATAAAGGACTATGCTTCGATTACAAAGCCACTAACGAAGTACTTAAGGGGGGAAAACGGAAATATAGGCGCTAACCAGTCGAGGAAAATACAGATAACTCTTGACGAAGAAGCGCTTTATGCATTTAATAAAATAAAAAAGATCCTTGCTTCGGAAGACGTACTGCTTCTTTATCCCGATTACAAGCAAACTTTTGACTTGACTACAGATGCCTCTTCTTATGCCATAGGCGCCGTTCTGTCACAAAATGGGAGACCTATCACAATGATATCTAGGACCCTCTCTTCAACCGAGGAAAACTACGCGACCAACGAGAGAGAGCTGCTGGCAATAGTATGGGCTTTGCAAAAGCTTCGTAACTATTTGTATGGCGTAAAGAATTTAAATATTTACACCGACCATCAACCTCTCACATTCGCTTTATCCGACAAGAACCCGAATGCGAAAATGAAAAGATGGCGTGCCTTTGTTGAGGAATTTTCACCGCAATTTCATTACAAGCCTGGTAAAGAAAATTTCGTCGCAGACGCCCTCTCTCGGCAGCATATAAATGCATTGGACCACGATATAGACTCGGTAAGCATGGCTGTGAATAGTGACGAGTCGCTGTCTCAAACAATTCCCACCGTGAAAAATCCCATAAATTGCTTCCGAAATCAGATAGTCCTTGAAGAAGGAAATTCGTCTACACTTAGCTCAAAAATTATATTTAAATCCCGAATGAGGCACCGAATTTCATTCAGTAATATAGGAGAACTAATGAAAAATATAAAACTATGTGTTAACCCAAATGTTGTGAACGGCTTGCAGTGTGAATTCCCCATCCTGGCAAAGATTCAAGATGGACTGGTCACGGCATATCCGGCCGTCAAGTTCCGTCACACCACCAAACAAGCAATAGACGTTTTCAACAGAGATGATCAGCGCGAGCTTCTTCAAACTGAGCATAACCGAGCTCATCGGTCACTCCGTGAGAACCAGGAACAAGTCCTTGAAAGTTATTATTTCCCTGATATACGAAAGCTTCTGAGGGAAATTATTTCTAATTGAGAGATATGCCACGAGGCCAAGTACCAACGACATCCTCCAAACCCAGAAATAGGATCGACTCCTATACCCAAGTATCCGGGAGAAATCCTTCACGTTGACATTTGACACATGATAAGACACATTTTTTGACATCAATAGACAAGTTCTCAAAGTTTGCTATAATATTTCCAATCAAATCTAGAGCCATAGTTGATGTTAAAGAGCCCATATACGAACTTCTCAATTTTTACAGAAATAGTAAAGTGTTGGTCTGTGACAATGAGAGATCGTTGAATTCGGAAACCATTAAGTCAATACTCAGAAATCACTTTGGCGTCGAAATCTACACCACTCCACCCGCTCACAGTACGACTAACGGACAGGTGGAAAGGTTCCACAGTACCCTTACGGAAATTGCCCGCTGTCAGAAGCTTGAGACTGGTGTCTCTGACACAATTGAATTAATGCTCCTGGCCACAGCTAAACACAACCGCACAATTCATTCAATAACAAATAAAAAACCAATAGACGTAATACATGCAACACCGGACGAATTAATAAAGGAAATAAGAACTAGACTTACACGTATTCAGCAAAAAGACTTAGAAAGACATAATACAAAGAGACAAACAAGACGGTATAACCCAGGGGATAAAGTTTTCGTGAAGACTAATAAAAGAATAGGGAACAAGCTTTCAAAACTTTATACCGAAAAAGTAATCCAAAAGGACCTTGATACCTTTGTTATAATTGACGATCGCAAAGTGCACAAAAACAATTTAAGACACTGACCGCTCTTTCCTTTGTCGTCCCTAGGATCATTTTGCTTTCGTTAAGCTTTCGGGCTAATGCAGGAATACTAAATTACACCAGCTCTTACTACATCCCAATTACATCCGGAACGGTAGCTGTTTATGAGCAGCATGGCTTTCTACTACACAAAACTAATTTGTCAGCATTTGAGGCAATAGCTGAGGAGACAGATAAACTACTGAACCTATTCCCACAGTCGCACGTTAAAAGACTACTAGAAAATGACGCTAATGAAATATTACATCTATTGGACGCGATAAAAATACACCATCGGTACGCCAGAGGTATTAATATTCTGGGGACTGCCTTGAAGTACATAACAGGGACTCCAGACTCTGACGACTTTCAAATGCTCGAGACCAGAACCAATGCCCTATTAGACGCAAATGAACAACAAAAAACGGCGAATTCAGCCATGCAAAAGAAAATCGACGAGTTGACAGTGACAGTAATCAAATTATTACAAAACGCTAAAAACACACAAATAGATACGGGATATCTCTTTTCTCTAGCCTCCACCAGAAACAGAGCGGTTATAATGGAATTGGAAACCATTATAACGTCAGTCACGCTAGGCAGGTTAAACATTATCAACCCAATACTACTAAATGGTATGGAAATCAATGGTTTGTTAGCTGCTGAACACTCTGCGAACATTAGCATAAGTGATTTATTGTCAATTTCTAAAATTAAGATATTTCAAGATATAAATTGCATTTACTTTGTCATAAAATACCCGAAAATAGATAGATTTTGTAATAGTGTAAAGTTGCTGCCCGTGATCCATGAAGGAAAAATTATTTCCCTAGAAACGGATACGATAGCTGAATGTAACGGGAAATACATTCCACTCTACAATTGCAAGGAAGCCGTAACCGCAAACTTTTGTCAGCCCCTGAACGGATGCCCCTGTGCGACACAACTGCTTAACCAACACTCTGCGAAATGCAAGTCAAAATCCGCAGATAATGTTGTCGCCATTGAGGAAGTCGGCAACGGCATAGTTGTGATCAACGACCAACCAGCATCAATACAAACCGCAAACTTGACAAAGCTGACAAAAGGAACCTTCCTTGTAACATTTGAGGGAGAAATTACAATAAACAGTACCACTTACATCAACTGGAGTAAAATTGTCCGATCGCATCCTGAAGCTGCACCTGCACAACATGTAAATTTCACCGAACATATTGATTTACTATCGCTACCATATTTGCAGAAAGTAAATATGAGGAACCTTAAGCACATAGCGAAGCTGCACAATCTCGTTAACACCCGTTCGTTACAATCAGGGGGCACACTTATCTTGCTGCTATTTCTCATCGCAGTAGTTGCCGCAATCTTCATGAAACGAAGGCAAAATAGCATGGTGATACTGAATAAAGTCATCAAAGAAGCCGAGGACGCCTTCACTTCAAGAGGGGGGATAGTTAACACCAGCAAACGCGTATCCGGTCAACATTCCACTCCCACCGAAATTGCTGACGGTGCGTCTGCAGGTTTGAGTTTGAGAATAATATAACAACCTAAAATAACAACTCCTCTTCCGTCGATATTGCCAACATTCCACTCCCACCGATATTGCTGACGGTGCGTTCGCCGGGTTGCGCGTGACAACAACAAATAGCTATCGCTGCAGCAGCTAAGCCCACAGCGGAACAGAGCGCTAGTGCAAGCGGTAAATTGCCGAATTGCATTTGGCAAGTCACACGGCAAAACATGTGCAGCAACTGGTAGGGTTTATTGTAAGAAAGCGTCAGGTATTTAGGCGTAGTCGTCGCAGTAATGTAATTGGCAAAATCAGTTGTAATAACTCGACCGATCCAAACGGCTGCTCTTGTGTAAGCAAGAGAAATAAAGTAAATATCAAACTAAAAACTTGTGCTTGATAATTTGTATATAGATTTATTCTTAGCAACTATTCTTACTTCTTAATAACCGTTATAATTTTTGCACTTGACAATATAATGCCCGCAAGCGCAAAACAACAACAACGACCAAAGCGAGAGGTAATGCGTAGTTGCTTTTGTACAACAACGAACAAAGCGAGAGATACTGCTTTTGTACACTTCTCTCTACCCAATTTTAATCACAGGGGTACGGGAGGGGAGTCAATGGCAAGAATAAAATGCTCAGACGCGCGGCACGATGCAGCGAATACAAGGTGACGACAAAAGCACTTCCGTTACTTCGTACTTGCTTCGTTTGGCAGAATGACGTAGCAGGAGGTTCTGAGTGTTTGTTTACGAATACAGACGGAGAAACACAGATTGTGCCACGTGTTGTTTATGAAAAACGTTAATTTTCAAATATTTGTGTAAAACTATCTTAAAAATAAATAAAAGTAAGTGCCGCGTTTTGAATTGTGCAAGCAACAGCAAAAACAAAGATAGAAAGTGCAGTTTTTTTCAAATTTCCCGCTGATGATGCTGTGGCTGTGCATGCGTGTGTGTGCGTGCAATTCTTTGTAATTGCTTTGTTATTGTCAAATTATCACCCTCCTTTTTTTGCTATTCTTGGCAGAGGATTTCTGTGACGAGTAAGCTGCCGGCGTTGTCGTAATCTGGCCTTCTATCAGTCTTGGTCGCGCGGTTGGTTCCCTACGCCGTGTGCCGAATTGAATAAATTTGGCTACAATATATTGTCAGTATATGCTTTAAACAATTCGTATAATTCGTATAAGGTAATTCAACCCAAAATAAAAGTAGTTTTTTTTCAATGTAAACAAAGTTCTTTTCAGAACTAAACATCAGTTATTTTCAGAACTAAACAACAGTTCTTTTCAGAACTAAATCCATTTTTTTCAGTAAGTAATATATTGTAACTTTTAACTATCCAAACAGCTTAGCGACTCGAGTAGTCCTTATAATTTTTCAATTACATTTTTATAGCTATTAATTAAGCAAATAATTTAGTACAAAGTTGGCACAAAGGCAGTTTAATTTTTTTCCATTTTATAATGCCCAAAAGATCTAGATCTCAACTTTCTAGAAATAGTTCCCAGGCGAGGGTATCAAAAAGACGCCGTGATGGAGAACATTCATCAGAAACTGAAAATCGTCTTGCAAGTCGAAGAGAATACGCATCGCAATCGCGTGCCAGAGAGTCGAGTATTGAGCGTTCGCAGAGGCTTGCTCAACAAAATTTAACCCTTTCAACCCGGAATTTTGCTATCAATGGAAGGTTTCAATTTTTGTCTCCAATATGTTATATTCGTAACAAATAAATGTTTTTGGGTGTCAAAATGGGCGTGGCCTAAGGGGCGGATTCGACGGGTGGTGGAAAACCATTGTACCAGCCGGGATGTTAAGTGGTACACATATGTACCAACCGTCCTTTAGGACATACTTAGAAAAGTTGTATCTTTTTTAGAACCAAACGAAACAATTAATTTATTTTGCACAAATTCAGTAATAATAAACAAACAAATTCTGTGAAAATAAACCAATTAACAATTAATTAATAAGAAATTCAAAAAATCAAAGATAAAATTAAGAATGAAATGGTGCAAAACAGAATTTGCACAAAGGAACTTGGCACTCTTGGCACATTGTCTTTGTTCGGGTTTGCTTCTTTTGTTTGCTGCAATTTATACAACAGCGTCGTGTGGTGCATTCAATAGGAAGATGTAGCTGACCCACGACACGGCGTGCTGGGCCTGGTCCTACCGACCTGCGTACGGCTGTAGTTTTGGAACAATCTTCTATCAGTGTCTCGGCCACGGTCACCAAAAACGATTTGAAAGGCATTTTGTTCCTCCTGAGCTCATTGTAAATAACCCACGCGTTTTCGGCTGCCATCATTATCAAAGAGTAAAAGACCTTCTTCCATCATTTGTCTGATTTTCGGTCATATTCGTACAGGCCACTCATTTGATCTGTTAAATCAACACCTCCCATAATTTTGCGATAAAATTGTATTTGGTTTGGGCATGGCCCATCAATTTTTTCGCTTGTTTTCAACGTTTTTTTTTTACAGTAGTCATGCCTGGTTCGTGGCAATTACTTATTACCAAAACCCTTTCGTGTCTTTACGCATAGAAGGCCTTCCGATGTGCTTCTGAATTCTGCTTCCCCTCGCTGCATTTTGTTACTCGTGAACTTATGTAGGTAGGTTTTTTCTGTTACCCATTATAGTGCCAACGGCTGGATAAGGTATAGTGTTCAAAAAATGAACTGAAGTGAAAAAGCGATCAAAACACAATGTAATATCGTTTTCTACTATTGAGCTGATCAGTTTGCTTACAACTCTTTCTCCAAGTGTTCCCGAGGTTTCTGTAAGCTCTCCAAAATATATGTCAAAATCGTATACATATGTACCCTGTTTCAGCATCACATCGAAGCCACATGTTTATGCTTCTTTTTACTGGCTTCAGAGGCATGTATTGTTTTAGTGAGCTGCGGCCTTTGAACTTAGTGATCGATTCATCGATACTTTGATAACTACTGTCTTGTCTACATTTCTGGAAATTTTTTTTTAGACATTCGACCAAATCGTCTACGTAGTACGTCTTACTACAGTCGAATGGTTTATCTGGGCTTGCAAAGTACATCTTAGAAGTAATAAATGTGAAGCGATCTCTCGAAATTGCTTCCTGAATGGACTTGTTACCAAGAGATTTATGGGGAGATTACGATTCCTGGGGCACCGCGTTTTGACGACTATTTCTTGTAGAACTCGACAAAATAAACACTTTTTCACAAGTAAAAAAAATTTATATCTCGCTTGGTTTTCGAGATACAGCGAGTTGAAATTTGTTGATTTTGGTATAAGTTAAGGTAACAGAGGCGCATAATTGAAGCGGCCCACATCTTAACATTATTGAGTGTTGCAATAAAGCATAAGAGTGGCTAGCATTAAAATAGGAATGCAAAGCAAACACACTTAGAAACAACATGCCTATGCACCCGCTTAACAACAACACTCACTTGGAAATAACAAACCTATGTACCTGCTTAACAACAATCCTCACTTGGCGCCTGTTACTGCAGTTATTAATATAGTCAAAGCATCAGAGTGTCGAGCATTGCAACAAGAATGCAAGACAAATTTAATCAGCAACAACATGCCTATGCACCCGCTTAACAACAGCACTCACTTGGCAACAACATACCTATGCACCTGCTTAACCACAACCCTCACTTGGCGCCTGTTACTGCAGTTATTAATATGGGCAAAGCATCAGAGCATCCCACTTAGCAACGCGTACTTGACCGCCCGCTTGGCAATAGATGTCTGAACACCAGCTTAGCAACACTATAGCTTGAGTTGCCGAAACGCGTGGACAGCGAAGCGTATCTTAACGGCGGACACTTGCTTAGCGACAATTACCTATACCGAGGGAAAACAACAACGCTTCTTGATATCCCGCCTAAAACCAGCAAAAGCAGAGGAATCCGTTCATATTGCGGACACATCAGAGGTTGCCTAAAAGGAAATCGATTGATAGTGTGGCATTAAGACATTAGTCACAGAGCGAGTAACATCGCAGTAAATTATTAAACAAGTTGCATTGTTGTAAAATAAAAATTGATTCATTTTATTAATAAATAAAATTGTAACAAGTGTTTTGAATTAATTTGTAATAATAATCAATTTAGATAAATAAGTGTTAGTAATTTAAGTCGAATATGTTGACTTGCGCGTAATTTGAATTATAGAGCTAATTTAAATCTTAGTGTCTTAGAGCAAGAATCCCTTTAAGTAATTGCGTAAGTTTAACTTCTATACCCAACACTCGTTTTTGGTTTTAAATTTATTTTCAAAATCTATCTCATTACAATTAATATGAGTGTCAGTAGAGAACAAGTGCTGAAAATAGTGAACACATGTACCGAACGTGCGAGGAACGAATTTTCCGAGCAGCTTAGGGAAATAACAGAGGCAATAGCAGGATTAGCTCCTCCAACAGTTCAGGTTTACAAGCCCGTATCTATTGACCCCTTAGTTACAGACAACAACGCCAGCTTGGACTTAATTAAGTCTCTCCCAGAATTTAAGGGCGATGCTTCATCATATCCAGCTTGGAGAACCGCTGTGACATTCGCAATTAAATATTACAAATCAGGTTCGGAAAAGTACTATATTGCCACAGGAATTTTTCGTAATAAAATTACAGAGTCTGCGAACTCTACGCTTTCATCGTTTAATACGGTTCTTAATTTTGAGGCAATTATAGCCAGGCTTGATCAAACTTATTCAGATAAAAGGCCATTATACGTTTTAGAAAATGAGCTAAGCGTCTTGAGACAAGAAAGCTTGTCAATCTCCGATTATTATGACAAAGTTGACAAGCAAATAACTCTTATCATTAATAAGCAAATTATGTCACATAATGGCAATAGAGAGACTATTAATGCTCTTAATGAACGCGCCAGAGAAAATGCATTGCGGGTTTTTATTTCAGGGCTCCGTCGTCCAATGTGCGACATTTTATTTTCCGCAAGACCAAAAGATCTCCCCTCAGCACTCGCTGTGGCTCAGGAACTTGAAACTAGTCGCATGCGTCACGATTTTGCTCGAGCTTTCGCTGTAGGTAACAACATAAAAACATTCCCCCAGCTTCAACCGATGCATCGGCAAGGTCAGCAAAACACTCACAATTTTCAGAATACTAGACCAACACCTATGGAGATCGATAACAATACCTCCTATTATCACAGACGTCCCTCTCCTCAAATCCAATATAACCCTCATAGTCAGAAAAATAAGCCTAGTTTTCAATCGTATCCACTTGTTAGAAACCCATCCCCGCAAGGTTCCCTTCCTCCAGCCTATTGTGTTTAAAAGACCACGTGAGCAGTCCTCGTCCAATCAGACACCTTTTCATAAAACGCAAAAAATCAACTTTATGCCCGAAAAAGAAATTTTCAGTGAAAGCGGAAGGTATAGTTGTGATTGTCTTAATGGCGACGGTTATAAAAATTATGCCGAAAGCTATTGCGCTGATAGCGATACTCACAATTACAGTCACATTGAAACAGACACCGAACAAGTCGAAGAAGTTAATTTTTTAAACTAGAATCGCTCCTACCGTTTATAACCAAAACTTCCAAAAACGGTCAGGAGCTACGTATTCTAATCGACACCGGCACATCTAAGAATTTTATAAAACCTTTTTCGTTTCTCAAAGGCATTAAAACTATTGATATACCATTTAAGTTGAAATCCATCAACGGCATGAATCTTATAAACAAAAAATTTTTACTAAATGTGCTTGACCATACCTCAACGTTTTACTTATTACCCAACTTAAGTACGTTCGATGGTATAATTGGTTATGATTTCCTGAAAGAAATCGATGCAACTATTCATACCGAAACAGGATATTTATTTTACCGTAATGGTAAAGAGAAACTTAAACATCTATCAGGCAGTGAAAGCAATTTGATAACTATAGAAGCGAATTCCGTCCCATCGCACGTTAAACCCCTATTTCGAGACATGATTACCAAAAACATAAACGCATTTGCTGACCCGAACAGAGCACTACCATTTAACACCAATGTTAAGGCTAGGATTCGTACTCACACAAACGAGGCGATTTACAGCAAAAGCTATCCGTATCCGATTTCTGTTGCGCCGTTCATTAATAACGAAATTAAAATTCTTCTCAGAGATGGTATAATAAGACAATCCTGTTCTCCATATAACTCCCCGGTTCACGTGGTATCCAAAAAGGGCTTAGACGAATTTGGTAAACCAAAATTACGCTTAGTGATTGACTATAGAAAGATTAATGAATTAACTATTCCTGATCGGTACCCAATACCGAATACAGCGGCGATCTTAGCCAATTTAGGAAATTCAAAATATTTTACTACCTTTGATCTAAAATCCGGTTTCCATCAAATTGTCATGAGCGAGGAAGATATAAAGAAAACAGCTGTTAGCGTTAACAATGGGAAATATGAATTCTGTCGGCTGCCCTTCGGCTTAAAGAATGCTCCAAGCATTTTTCAAAGGGCTATTGACGACATTCTACGTGAATACATCGGAAAATGTTGTCACGTTTATATCGATGATATCATTATTTACTCCCCTGATGAAAAATCACATTTGGAAGACATCGATACAATCTTAGTTAAACTGGAAAAATGTGGCATGAGGGTCTCAACAGAGAAATCGAAATTTTTCAGGACAGAAGTCGAGTTCTTAGGGTTTTTAGTATCTGAAAAGGGTATCAAAACATGTCCAAACAAGGTGCAAGATATTTTAAATTATAAACTTCCAATTACACTACGCGCATTGCGATCATTCCTTGGTTTATCGGGCTACTACCGCCGTTTTGTAAAAAACTACGCCAATATGGTAAAACCACTGACTAAATATCTTCGTGGTGAAAACGGGCATGTAGGAGCAAAAAAATCAAAAAATGTTGAAATTGTACTTGATTGCGAGGCGGTACGGTCATTTGAAAATGTTAAACGAGTCTTAGCTTCCGAAGATGTTCTACTTCAATATCCAAATTACAACTGTCCCTTTGAACTCACAACGGATGCCTCGTCAAGTGCTTTGGGTGCAGTTTTGTCCCAAAATGGCCGCCCTATAACAATGATTTCGAGAACTCTCTCTATTACTGAACAAAATTACGCTACGAATGAGCGTGCGTTGCTTGCTATCGTATGGGCCTTGAAAACGCTCCGACATTACCTTTATGGTATGAAAAATATAAATATTTTTACTAATCACCAGCCTTTAATTTTTTCCATCTCAGACAAAAATCCAAACAGTAAAATGGAGAGGTGGCGCGCATTTATTGAGGAGTTTTCTCCAAACGTTTACTATAAGCCTGGAAAAGAAAATAAGGTAGCAGACGCTCTTTCCAGGCAATTTGTTAATAATTTGGAAGAAACAAAGACAGACGAACCCGTTCATAGCGAGGAGTCTTTGACTAAGACTATAAAAACTATAAATCGTCCCATTAATCAATTTAAAAATCAACTTATTCTTGCTAAATCAAGTAGTGTGAGCAAAAGCACAAAAATCTTGTTTCAAAAGTCGACTCGACACTCCATTTTTTTTAATACCGTTGAAAATTTGATTTCCAATTTGAAGTGTGCTATTAACTATAACGTCACAAATGGGATTCACTGTGACCTTGCTACTTTAGCCGAAATACAAAATCCTATTTTGGCGAAATTTCCAGGTGTAAAATTTGTGCATACTGAGTTATTGGTAATCGATTTGACCAACAAGAATGACCAACTGGAAACAGTCACCACAGAACATAACCGAGCACACCGTTGCTTATCTGAAAATTTCAATCAAATATCTAGGGAATACTATTTTCCAAATTTGAAAAGAATGCTAAAAAACATAATTGTAAATTGTAAAATCTGCTTGGAAAATAAATATCAAGCAAGCCTCCAAATCCGGGAATTGGCAAGACACCCATACCAAATTTCCCCGGCGAAATCCTCCACCTGGACATTTTTATCTCCAGCAAGCAACATTTTTTGACATGCGTTGATAAATTTTCTAAATTTGCTATAGTAAAACCTATCCAATCAAGGTGCACTGTTGACATCAAGGATGCCCTTCTAGAAATTTTGTTAAAATTTAACAACACTAAAACTATAGTATCGGACAACGAGAAGGCCTTTCACTCAAACGTAATCAGTACCCTCCTAAGAGACAACTTCTCGATTGACCAGTTCTTTGTTCCAACACTTCACAGCGAAAGTAATGGTCAAGTCGAAAGGTTTCATTCCACCTTACTAGAAATAGCTCGTTGCATTAAACAACAGCAACAAATATGCGAAACTATAGATCTCATTTTACTTGCGACCTATAAATACAATCATAGCATTCATTCCGTCATAAACGCCAGGCCTATTGATGTGTTTCACAATTACCCAGTAGAAAAATTAGATGCTATTAGGAAAAGGTTACTGGATGCTCAAGAAAAATCTATGAAAAGATTTAATGCCAGTAAAGAAATTAAAGCATACAATGTTGGTGAGAAAGTTTATTTGAGAAGAAACAAACGATTGGGTAACAAATTTGATAAAGTATTTATTGAAAAGGTTGTTGAAAAGGACCTCGGTACAGCTGTACTGATTGAAGGAAAAAAGATACATAAAAGTAACTTACGATAGCTTCCGCATATTTTTCTTTAAGGAATTAAATTTGACAAAAGATTTATCCGAAATATTTGATAAAAAAAAAATTTCTTTATTTGCTTTGAAAAATTTTATTAAAAAATTAAATAAAAATTAATTTTTTTGATTTTGAATTACTACCGTTTTTAAATAAATTTTTAACTAGTATTAAGTCTTTAAAATATAACCAAAAATCTAGAATTAAGTCATTAAAAATGTAACTAAAAACTTGCTTAAGCCACGAAAACTATCATATCGATTTTTGAGATAAAATTAACCTTTCGTTGAAACGAGGACGTTCCAAATTAAACAAGGGGAATAGTTAAGGTAACAGAGGCGCATAATTGAAGCGGCCCACATCTTAACATTATTGAGTGTTGCAATAAAGCATAAGAGTGGCAAGCATTAAAATAGGAATGCAAAGCAAACACACTTAGAAACAACATGCCTATGCACCCGCTTAACAACAACACTCACTTGGAAATAACAAACCTATGTACCTGCTGGGAACGTGGATTGCCCTATGCTACTTAGCAGATTATATTTTAATGTTCCTAGCAGAACCTTGCGCCATGTTGAGCTGTTTAAATTTGGTATGAGTAAAACTCTTTACAGCAAAAATGCCCCTTTGAATAGAACTTTGCAAGAAATCAACATTATCTCCAGTTTTATGGACCTTGATCTCTCTTTGCCGAAATGTATTTTACGTAATCGACTTAAGTCCTATTTATGTAATACTAGTAATTTTTGTAATTAAATAATGAAATAAATGTATAATTATGTAGGATTTTGTTCTGTACCATAGACATGAATATATAAATAATATTATTTACTAATATGTGTAGTCTGTAAGAATTTTTGTTCATAGACTTCAGAAATATTGAAATAAATAAATAAATTAACAAACCTATGTACCTGCTTAATAAGAATCCTCACTTGGCGCCTGTTACTGCAGTTATTAATACAGTCAAAGCATCAGAGTGTCGAGCATTGCAACAAGAATGCAAGACAAATTTAATCAGCAACAACATGCCTATGCACCCGCTTAACAACAGCACTCACTTGGCAACAACATACCTATGCACCTGCTTAACAACAACCCTCACTTAGCGCCTGTTACTGCAGTTATTAATATGGGCAAAGCATCAGAGCATCCCACTTAGCAACGCGTACTTGACCGCCCGCTTGGCAACAGATGTCTGAACACCAGCTTAGCAACACTATAGCTTGAGTTGCCGAAACGCGTGGACAGCGAAGCGTATCTTAACGGCGGACACTTGCCTAGCGACAATTACCTATACCGAGGAAAAACAACAACGCTTCTTGATATCCCGCCTAAAACCAGTAAAAGCAGAGGAATCCGTTCATATTGCGGACACATCAGAGGTTGCCTAAAAGGAAATCGATTGATAGTAGGGCATTAAGACATGAGTCACAGAGCGAGTAACATCGCAGTAAATTATTAAACAAGTTGCATTGTTGTAAAATAAAAATTGATTCATCTTATTAATAAATAAAATTGTAACAAGTGTTTTGAATTAATTTATACATGGTGCATAATATACGTCGCGTGTAATGCACTTTACGCATGAAATTCTTTGAATTCGTTATTTGTTTGTACTAACTATTCACTTTTCTCAAAATTACAACTATTTTCATAAAGCAATGAAACCCGAAACACGCTTTCTGACTTTTTTAAACTTGTATTTTCATCTCGGCACTGCGCCCGTGCTCACTAGATTTCGATATTCGATTGTTAAGGCATTAATGACACAAACTGTATGTACGGGTTTGACGTCGGTAGGTTGGTATGCATTAAATTGTGCGCGCAGAAAGGTGTTGCACGCAAAAATAATGTGGTCAGCGTAGCCGGTGTTGGACCGGCCAGGGTTATTTTTTTAAAGCGCGGCCGAAGGCACCCTACGCAGAAAGATGTTGCACGCAAAAATAATGGGAACTGCGTAAAGAGGGGCAATTGGAAAAAGTGAAATAAAACAAATAACGAATTCAAAGAATTTCATGCGTAAAGTGCATTACACGCGACGTATATTATGCACCATGGATACCAAAATCGACAAATTTCAACTCGCTGTATCTCGAAAACCAAGCGAGATATCAATTTTTTTTTCTTGTGAAAAAGTTCTACAAGGAACAGTCGTCAAAACGCGGCGCCCCAGGAATCGTAATCTTGCCAGATTTATGAAGTGACCAATAATCTTTTAGACAAGGAAGGCGATTGTAGCACATTATAAACATACACCCTACAATAACTTGTATTTCGCCACTATTAGTTTTAGTTACTCTTACTTTTTTCCGTATTGATTGCTCATTTTCCAGTATCTTAATTCGCTCATTAGTGCACTGCGATATGTACATATGTATATATATGTGAGGCAATTTTACAAGTACGAGAAGCGCTTGCAATCCGCTTAGGAACAAAAGATTCTTCCGGAAAATTCCAATCAAAATTTTCTTCATTCAGTAGGTAACATTCAAATGTATTTGTAGCGAGTTCGGTTATATCCTCATTTATATCTTCGCGATTTGAGTGTTCCTCGCTAGAAGAGCTTTCCTCGTCGTTCTTTTCGCTTGGAACAAAATTGTCTGAGCTTCCGGAGGAAAAGTCTTCCAAATCGCTACAACTCTCAGCTGCGTCGTCTAACAATTTACGTATATCCTCGGGATTCATAACGTTGACTTGAGCTGGCATGAAATCAGTAAAAAATTATAAGTTGTACTCACCGAACTACTGGTATGGATATGTACCACCAAAGGAGACTGCTGGTACATACATATATGTACCATCTGTTTGAACTTGTGATAACAGAGGTTTATAATAAGTTTTTCTTACCTTGTTCATATGAAGCAGTTAAAAACAGCTTTACTTTGTAATAATATACTTAAAGATCGTCACAAACACAAGGGAGTCTGTATAAAAACGTTCATGCGCGCAATCTCGGACCGCTCACACCAGAAAAAAAACGAAACTGAGACTAACGGGAGATGCAAAAATGAGCATGTAGAGTACGAGCTTGTGGTAAAATTCATAACAGACGACGTGGTACATTTAAAAATGTGATTGAACATAAATTAAAAGGTTTAGGGATGTTTAAACTTTGGTGGTACACATATGTACCAGTCGGTTCGACAGGGTTAAGGACTTCTCAAGTATGCGCGCGAGAGTCGAGTATCGAACGATCGCAGCGGCTTGCTGAGCAAAATTTGAGAACCTCGCAAGCAAATGCGCGAGAATCGATTTTCGAACGATCGCAGCGGCTTGCTGAACAAAATTTCAGAACCTCCCAAGCACGCGCTCGAGAGTCGGAGCGTGTGCAACGGCTTGAAGAGCAAAATATTAGAAATATACAAGCTCGCACTAGGGGGTCGAGCTCTGAGAGTTCCCAACGCCTTCATGATCAGAGAGAAAGACAACGGACATCAAGGACTAGAGGTCGTAATCAAGTTTTAGCTCATAGTAACAGATCGGCTTTCAGATACGATCCACAGATTGATCATGCTCAACAGTCTTTCCTCCAAATTGGAGCCATGAATAAGATCTGCTCTAAGTGTTCTGCCAAAAATGGGCCGATGAACCGAATGGTATGTGCTGTGCTTCTGGAAAAGTCAATTTCCCCAATATGCAGGAGCCGCCACAGCTAATCAAAAATCTATTGACAAATAATCATACACAATCTGTACATTTTTTAAACAACATACGTAAGTACAATAGCCTTTTTCAAATGACGTCATTTGGCGCGAAAGAAATAAGAGAAGATAATTTTATGCCTACTTTTAACCCTCTAACCGATAAGACCGTCTTTAGACGGTCTTCAATTATTTTTAAAAACATCGAAAAATAACGCCTGTTTTGCTGATTTTAGTTTAATGGCATGTAAATAGAACTTCACCCATCAAGTCATCTCGTACTTTTTGAATTACTTGCATCCGTTGCAAGGCAGTGTGTTTTTATTTGCCGAGCTGGTCGCATTTAGAAGAGAAAATTAAAGAAAAAATTTATGTTACTTATCACGTAGAAAAAGTGTATTAATTTTTACAATACGTCCGAAAAAAAATTATAGGTGCGTGTAAAATATTTTATATCATACAAATATATTTTATTTGAAAAAATAAGTGATTTTTTCTGTGCTGTGGAAATAGTTTTTTAAAGACCGTCTTGAAACGGTCTTGTCGGTTAACGTGAAAACTGTAGTGCGTGAAATCACCTAATTGTTCGGTAAGTTGCAATGGTTGTTTTTGAAAAAACTTCATGTGTGTACTAATATTTTGGACAATCTTTGTTTTTTTTTTTAGCAATGAATCTCCAATTGAGGAAAAAACAAGGAGAATGTGAAAAAAATTGCAAAATAAGATATAATATTAGCAAATTGACGGATGATGAAATTGAAGCGTTGATGGCATCATCTGAATCGGAATTACAGTTGGACGAAGATTGCGAATTCGATAGTGACGATAGCCTTTTAGATCCGGATTTTCGTCCCGATGATTCAGTGGAAGTAGTCCAAGATGACGACGGATTCGATGTGGAAATTTCAACTTGCGTGAGTGATATGAACCGCGCTGATACAAGTGATGCGTTTATCAATTCAGCGGCATTTCCAGCCAATATTAGTGATTTTGGTGATGTCGTTGATAAAGAATCACCTTTGGCAGACGACTTAGCATCAACGTCAAGACAAGCAGTTGAATCGCTCACGAATATTGGATCCAAACCAAAGAAAAGGGCACGATCACCGCTTCCAGAACTTGAAGATAATGGTCCAAAATTCAGTTCTTCTAATGGCGGTTTCAATGGAACAGGTTTGTTATTGATACTCGCGAATATTCTGGAAGCACAATACGTATGTATTTGTATTTTTTAAAGGTTTAATGAGTATTGAAAAAAGTAGCAAAGAGTTTTCGAATATTGTCTGGAAAAAAAAGAATATGCAGTTGCATATAAACGAAGTTATTTTTTGCGGCAACAGTAAATTACCAAATTCATTCAAGGACCTCAATACCCCACTTCAGTGCTTTATGTATTTATTCACCACTGATATATTTCAAACAGTGGCAGCAGAAACTAATCGGGCAGCAGGAAAATTTAACCAAGACAATATAAATCAACCTTTCTCTGTAAATGAGGTAGAAATTCGACAGTATGTTGAGATTCTGATTTATATGTCTTTGTATCGCTTTCCGTGTTTGGAAAGTTATTGGAGCAGAAATGCTTTCGAACCCATAAGCTCAACAATTACATTCAAACGTTTTGAGAAAATAAAACGGTTTTTGTGCTTTTCGAATGAAGAGCAACGTGCGAAGAAAGGGGAATCTGGGTATGATCCCTTGTTTAGAATACGACCAATTGCTGAAAAACTGAACGAACGATTTGACCTGGTGCCTAAAACACCCAGATTATGTGTGGACGAACAAATGTGTGCCACTAAGATAAAGCATCATCTCCGCCAATACATGCCGAATAAGCCCCATAAATGGGGTGTGAAGTTTTTTGTATTGTGTGATTCTCACGGATTTTCGTATCGCTTTGAAATATACAATGGGGCCGGCGACAATGTAGTACTACCAGGTAAATACATACTTACATATGTACATAAGTATGCCTAAGTATATTTGACAAACATTTTTAAATATGAATTATTCTTATATACATATGCATTGTAGGCATGCCTGACCTTGGAGCAACAGCAAACGTGGTCATTCGGTTATCCCAAACTATTCCAAATTTTGCTAACCATATACTGTATTTTGATAACTTATATACGTCGCTTCCATTGTTAGTATATTTACGAGCTCGTGGGGTCTATTCCTTAGGGACTATGCGAGCAAATCGAATCAATAATTGCAAGTTGCCGTCTGAAAAAGAAGTAGCAAAATGCATCCGAGGATATTCAACAGAGTACACAGGCTCTGCTTACGGTATTGATATCACCAATGTGTCATGGAAAGACACAAAGTTAGTCCGGTTAGCTTCAACATACGTTGGAATTTTACCATTTGTTAAGGAGAAAGTTTGCCAAACGTTTCATTGAATGATTTACCGTCGTTGCCAGAATTTCGCGAACCTATTGCATCTGGCTTATGTAAATATAAACACAAACATGTTGGAAGACCCTCACTTGGTGCGACAGTAACTAAATCTGATGTTGGTAAAATAGCTAAAATACCGGCAGATGATGAGCGGTACGATAAGTATGAGCATTTTCCAATAATGCTGGGTGTAACCGGAAAGAAGAGGTGTAAGCAATGCAAACAATCTGATACGCAAATGTGTTGCTTGAAATGTAACCTCAACTTGTGCGTCAAGCCTGTTAAAAACTGCTTTTTGACATTCCATACACAAAATTAGTTTATATCATAAGTATGTATAAGTTTTGATAGTATTTTATATAAGTTTTGAAAGTAATTTTAATAAAAAATGAATTTCTGTGAAATGCTTTTGTTGGAAAGCATATTTTTTATTTTTCGCCTAACCCGACAAGACCGTCTAGAGACGGTCTCCAACTTTTCTATCATTACGGCTAAACTAAATTAGATAGCAAAAATCTGAGCTCAAATTTGAGTTTCTCGTCGCGAATTTAGTATATAGTGAGTTTTACAAAAAGTTTTCTACAGTGATTCAATTTGGAAGGTTAGAGGGTTAAAATAGAGGGACAAGTGTATCATCTAATAGGTAGCTTTCTACCATCATCAGGCCAAAGTCCACAATTCTTGCAAATCTATTTCATTTCAGACGCAGATCAGCTATCGTTGCGGTTAAACGTAGCTCCAATGCTAAAAATTGATTTAATTAACGAATTACAGACCGCACTGAATAGCAACAATATATACACAAGATGTTTTAAACAAAACTTAGAACGTAACTCTTCAGATAATTTAAAGTTAATTATTCACTCCGACCACCCACCACAAACAGCACACCTGGGTAGATATAATGCTCCAGCTGTAAACGAGGTAGCAGTCCTCTTGGTTGACAAAGAAAAAGGCCCAAGAGATATAGTGCTACATGGTAGAGACGGTCAACTTAGAAGGGTTTCTGAGTTACACCGATCGTATGATCCTCTACAGCATAGGTCGGCAAAGCTAACTCATGTGAGCATTGCGCTCAGCACACGCATTCTTACGCTGTTCATATCAGTCGTTGGTCAGACAGCAACGAATCAACATAGGCAACGGCTTTGCTGAAATTTTTTGTATGCTACAGTGGATTGTGCTCGACTAAAATGTATGACAAGAAATATTTTATGGTTTCAGATGCCTTTGGTAAAATGCAATGTCTATTGTGTTATACTTCTATTAAAGGGGCCAGAGAATATAATTTTAGAAGGCACTACAATAGATTTTGATAAATATAATGGCGTAGAGAGAGATGATATTTTCACTGAAAAAAAACATAATTTTTTGCAAAAGTGTAAGGAATGGATTTCTCAAGGTGAAGAAGAAAAATTAGAGCAGAAAGATGAAAGAAAGGGGCAAACTGCATTAAAAAAGGATCTGACAAACTTAATTAGTTTAAGCGTTGTTAGGAAGGGAAGACCTTTTTCAGATGGTGTATTTATTAAAGAAATTTTCGTAAAAGTTTTGGAAAAACTTAATAGCCAACTAAATGTTTTTATTGAAAGTATCCCTCTTTCTCCCAGAACTATAAGTCGAAACGTTGATCAAATAGGCATATCTATTGAAAAAGCCATAAAACAAAAAGTAAGTAACTGCAAATTTTTTCTGATTTGAAATTCATCTGTTCCAAGCAAAGAAACAGATTAAATGCAAGACATGTATCAAACATACTGTTAACAAGAAACTGCCACAAAAGTATAGATATTAATGTAAAAACTGATGGTTTTTATTAGTTTAAAATAGTCTAATTGTAGTTGATGTAATAGTTCAAAAAGATTTATTAGGTAAAATGCGGCAACTGAATAATTGTAGAAAGAAAACTTGGTGCGACCTCCTCGGCGAAAAAACCAACTTCAACTCCTGTCGTTCTCAGCTACCGACGATTCATTTACACCCCGTTGCTACTCGTGACCGCTGCCCAGTGTTGCCATCTTACACTCGGCCATCCTGTAACTCATCTGCCCCAGATGATTCGGTTTCATCCTCTTGGTCGGTGTCTGTCTCCTCTTCGCATTGCATAAAACGCCAAAGTTTGATATTATCTGCGCTCGTAGAGGTCTGGTTTGGCCCTTGAAATTCGGCGGCTTTTTTCACGTCATATCTTCCATTTGGTTTAACTTTGATGATTTCGTAAGGACCAATATACTTATTCGCCAGTTTCTTCCCGGCTACGAACTGCGTGACTTTGATGGCTACTAGATCTGTCACACGATAGCCATGATGCCCTTTGCGTGTTTTATCAAAATTTCGATTATAACTTGCTTGTGCTTTTAATATGTTTTCTCTAGCTTCCATTCTGATTTTGTTGCGTTCTTCTTTTAACCCTAACGTTACCTCCTCTTTTAGAATGTTGAGTATTTCCGTATTTATTTCGTTTCGCATTTTCACCCCAAATAAAATTTCAAAGGGCGTGAACTTGGTCGAACAGTGAACGTGTGCATTAATTGCTTGCTGCACTTTTGATGTATACTTGTACCATCTCGCTGGCTCAGCCGCAGACAATTTTGCTAACACGGAAAGTATCACCCTGTTCACCCTTTCTATTTGACCGTTACCCCTGGGTACACCAGCTGTTGTTTCGATATGTTCGATTTTATTTGTCTCGCAAAACTCTTTAAATAATCTCGAGGTGAAGGCTCCACCTTTGTCACTTGTAATGCGCTGTGGACTACCAAAAAGTGCTACCCATGAATTTAAGTGTTTTACAACTTCTGACGCGTCTGCTGTCTTCGTGGGATAGATCCAAATAAATTTCGAAAATGCGTCTACGACGGCAAATATGTACTTGTAACACTTAGCTGTAGCGTCCAACGATCCCAGGTGGTCGACATGTAACGTGGAAAGTGGAACGTCTCCCTTATCTATGCAGTGTAGCATATCTTCTTGTCGGCCTAACTTGTGGTTATGCGTTATGCACTTTATGCAGTTTGAAATTATTTGTTTTACTTTTTGTTCCAAATGTGATATGTAGTATTCTTGCCGTACCGAATGCATTGTCTTTTGCACGCCCATATGACCAAACTCGTGAGCGCTTCGAATTATTTCTCTTTCTATGCTCTTCGGTACAGCTAATAAATCAGTACCGTCAACTTGTTTATAAATCAGCTGATTTTTCATTTTATAATCTGCGTATTGCTTATGTTTCAAAATTTCAGTAACCGCTTTCAAATGTTCATCTTTCTGCTGTGCATTTCGCAACTGTGCGTGTACCTCCCTTGTTATAACCATCACAGGGTATCGACTTAGACTATCTACGTGGCGCATTCGGCTTCCAGCTCGATGCTCTATATTAAAATTAAAATCTTGCAGGTACATCAACCATTGCACCACTTGGCGTGGTACATCTTTCTTGCTTGCCGTTTGTTTGAAAGCCGCACAATCAGTGACCAACTCAAACGTTATACCCAAAAGGTAGTGACGCAACCTCTTTGTCGCTAAATAAGCTGCTTTCACTTCTAAAAAATAACTATACAGCGCTTCTTCCTGTTTTGTCGTTTTCCTGCTGTAAAAATAAACGGGGTGCCACTCATTGTCCTGCAGCTGTAGCAGTGTAGCGCCGAACCCGTTTTTGGATGCATCAATATGTAACTGCGTCTTAGCATTGTATTGTAAAATTCTCAATACAGGCTCTTGTAGTAATGCCGATTTTAACTTTTCAACGGCTTGCAATTCTTCTGTCTCGAATTTGAAAATGGCGTCTTTCTTTAGCAGTTGGGTTAATGGTCTAGCTATGGTCGCATACCCTCGCACAAACTTACGGAAATAGCCTGTTAGCCCGAGGAAGGCTTGTACTCCCCTTACAGTTTTCGGCACAGGAAATTTTTTGACCGCCTTAATTTTTTCTTGCCCTGGCCGCACAAAGCCATTCTCTACTTCGTGGCCCAAAAAATTTATTTTCGTCTTCAAAAATTTTCATTTCTTCCAATTAATTTGTAGCCCAAACTTTTGTGCTTGACCTAACACCTTTCGCATGTTATCTAAACCTTGTTCAGCCGATTTAGCATATACTACAATATCGTCGACGTACATTTCCATTATGTCCTCGTTAATCAACTCTCTAAAAACATAATTAATAAATCTTACAAATACCGCTGGCGAGTTACAAAAACCAAAAGGTGCTTTATTAAACTCAAAAAGTCCTTCTCTGGTTACAAATGCAGTGTATTTGCGACTTTGCTCTTCGACCTCCACATGGAAAAATCCATTTTTAAGATCCATGACGGTATAGAATTTGGCGGCTTGCAATTTCTCAATAACCTCATCTATTATAGGCACCGGAAATCTATCTTTCAATACCATTGAGTTTAGCTTTCGAAAATCAACGCATAATCTGTATGAATTATCTTTCTTCTTGGCCAACACTACCTTGCTCGCTACATCTGAGACTGATTCTCGTACTATACCTTGTTGCAACCACTCCTCGACTTGATTTTTTACAACCTCATGTTGAACCACCGACAAGCGACTCGGACTCTCAAAAAAAGAAATATTGTTACCGCTTGGGGTGATACTTAGCTTTACTGGACAATGCTGTTTGCTATCTGATGGCTTATAATCTTTGATTAATTGCGTTACTGCCGATTTGTATTGCAAGTCAACATCGACGTCGAGATCTGTTTCTACCACATTATAAACATTGTCTTGAAATTGTTCTTCATTCATGGTCTCGGCTGCTTGCACAAATTTGTACCCATTTGCATCTAAAATTATTGTGAATTTTTGCAATAAATCGTACCCTAAAATAACGTCTACGTTTATTTTCCCATCTGGTACTACCAAAAATGTGTGTTGTATATTGAGACCATCTATCTCGACTTGTGCTTGAAATTTGCCTAATACAGGCGTAGCAATATTTCCCAGACCGTACAACTTCGCACGACTTATTTGCATTGCGCACCCAGCAAATTTTTCTTCATACATGGCTTTGCTCACTAGCGATGCATCAGCACCGGTGTCAACAAGACATGAAATATTATTGTTGTTTACTTTCACAACCTTGTATCTAGTTTGACATACTACATTAATATTTTTTTTTTAAATCTGTGCAATTCTTTGCCATATTCCCCGCTCCATTGCACTTAAAACATTTCGTCGGCTCTTTGCAATCAGCACGCTTATGTTGTGCCGAGCCACAATTAAAACAATGTTTCAGTGCATCTGTTTTGTTATTCTTCTCTGTTTTAATTTGTTTATTTTCATGCTGCTTTCCTACTGCACCACTTTTTCCGACTGCCTCTATTAACTCATAACATTTAATCAAGTCGTTAAATGTTGGCGCACTATAAAGGGGATATTTTAGATCGTCACGCACTTGTAGGCCATCAGCAATATATTTTATTACTGACTCATTATCTACACACCCTAATGCAGCAATCTTTCGCATATTTAATATATATTCATGGAAACTTTCTGTTACCTTCTTTCGCCGTTCTCTTAACATTTTATGTACTTCGTTACTGCACAGCTTTCTGTCAAATTCCTCGATTAAAATCTCGCATAACGCTTCGTAGGTTGATACCGTTGCTGTTTCCAACAAGAATTTCGCTGTGCCTTTCATCTTATTGCGGGCGTTTACATATTTTTGTTTTGCAGTCAATTCGTATGCCTCAGCATTTGCGTCGAAGTTGCTAATCCATTGTCGCACTGGTATTGACGAGCCATCATATTCTGGCACTATTTTTGCAAAACCGTCAACTGTTACGCCATTTCTGCTGCTTTGCTCAATGCTTAGCGTCAGCGCTTTGACTAATTCACCGAAATCGTTACTCCCCTCTTTTGCCATTTCGTTTTTGATGAACGTATATTTTACTGCGTTTGTTGAAATTGAACTCGTTGTTTCTACTACGATGTCTGCTGCTGTAACCTCTGCTTCGTATTTGCATCTGCTACTAATGTCAACGATATTAGTTTCGCTGGATGTACACGCTGCTTTTTTGTTTGTTGATTTTAGAACTGCTGCTATAACTTCTTCTACGTTCTTTTCTCTGCTGTTGCTGCTGAAATCAATTTCACCACTCGTTCTGCTTAACTGATCTGCTTCTACTGAACTCGCTGCTGTACTTATCTCGACCTCGGCTTCTGGTCGCTGCTCTGTACGGCTACTGCATTCGTCGGCTGTTCTGCTTTCTTTTTGCTGCTTCGGCTCTGCTTATTTTGATGAACGCAACCACATTCCACTTAAAAACGTTCAAACGGTTGAGCCCCCATGTAAAAACTGATGGTTTTTATTAGTTTAAAATAGTATAATTGTAGTTGATGTAATAGTTCAAAAAGATTTATTAGATAAAATGCGGCAACTGAATAATTGTAGAAAGAAAACTTGGTGCGACCTCCTCGGCGAAAAAACCAACTTCAACTCCTGTCGTTCTCAGCTACCGACGATTCATTTACACCCCGTTGCTACTCGTGACCGCTGCGCAGTGTTGCCATCTTACATTAATACGTGCACTGATGATTAATATAAAGAATTTAGGTTTTCCGGTTACTTTAGGTATAGCATAAATTTTATTTCATTACATACTATATTAGTTTTTACAGCAGTTAAAAAAAATCCATTTTGTTATAAAATTATTAAATTCGCTTCACTATGAGTTTCACATGTCCACAATACGCACTATATGACATTGAAAGCATTATTACGTAGTTTAATTATTAAACAGAAATTGTTTGTAACGAAAAAACAATTAAAATCATTATAAGCTTTCTTACGCAAAATTTTTTTTCCTTACACCACTGTAGCGCAATTGCTCTCGCGCTCACCAACACACCCTCATTATCAAAAATGCCGACCACTGCTCTACAGTATCCCTTAATGTTCGTAATGGGAGAAGACGGTTATAATTTGACCATTCCTCAGCAAGGTACAGCGCGTAACAAAACTGTGACGTGCATGCAATTTTATCCATTTAGGCTGACGGTTAGAGCTAATTGTTTTAATCTATTACATTATTACAGAGATTAATTTAGTCAATATATTTTCGATATGATGGCAAAATTGATATCAGAAAGATTGAATTACATATGCCGTAATCAACAAAGACTAAAGGCTGACCAATGCATTCATCTGAGAGACGCTTTAAATCAAGATGCAAATGTAGACCCATCAAATATCGGTCTACGCGTAATCTTGCCATCTTCATTCACAAGTTCTCCACGTTATCTGCATGAAAAAACCCAAGATGCGATGACTTATGTCCGAAATTATGGGAGACCAGACTTATTTGTCACTTTTACGTGTAACCCCGAGTGGCCTGAAATTAAAGCGGAACTATTATCTGGTCAGCGGCCTTTCAATAGTCATGACATAATTTCAAGAGTATTTCATTTAAAGATGAAGAAATTCTTAAAATTATTCACGAAAGACGAAATATTCGCCAAAGCAAAATGTTATATGGCAAGTATGGAGTGGCAGAAACGAGGTTTACCACACTGTCATTTGCTGTTTTGGCTAGAAAGAAAAATCCAGCCAGACGAAATTGATAGTGTCATAGTTGCGGAACTGCCCAACCAACAAAATGATCTGATGTTGTTTGATATCGTAACTAAAAATATGGTGCACGGACCATGCGGAGAGCATAACTTAACAGCACCATGTATGAAAAACGGTATTTGTACAAAAAAGTACCCTCGACGTTTCGTCAACGATACCGAAACCGGAGAAGACGGATATCCAGTTTATCGTCGTCGTGACGCAGAAAATGGAGGACAGATCGCTACACTAAATATTAGAGGGAGTAGGTTCAATATAGATAATAGATGGATTGTTCCTTATTCTCCACTACTTTGTAGACGTTTAACGCTCTCATAAATGTGGAGTACTGCCACTCAGTTCAAGCCATCAAATATATTTGTAAATATATTAATAAAGGATCTGACCAGGCTACATTTTGCGTTAGAAACCAAAATGATGAAGTGGATACTACGTGAATGGTAGGTACATAAGTACATCCGAAGCCGTCTGGCGAATATTGGAATTTCCGATCCACGACCGGCATCCTACAGTCCTGCAGTTAGCTGTCCACTTAGAAAACGGCCAAAGGGTGTATTTCATCGCAGAAACGGCTGAACAAGTGGCCCAAAACCCACGTAAAACCACTTTGCTGGCTTTCTTTGAGCTCTGTAATGAAGATGAGTTTGCAAAGACACTTCTATACCACATGGGCTAATAATAAATTTACAAGAAGGAGGCGTGGTGAGGACATACTTGGCCATCCAGGCATAAAAAAAGATGCCGCTTTAGGTAGAGTCTACGGTGTACGTCCTTCACAATCAGAGTGTTTTTACCTGAGGATGTTACTACATCGCGTACGTGGTCCAACCTCATTCGACTATTTAAAAAACGTTGACGGAGTTCTCAAAGAGACCTATCAAGCAGCTTGCCGTGACAGAGGTTTACTAGAAAACGATGATCATTGGGAAAATACTCTGAGAGAAGCATCAATTTCGCAGTGTCCAGTACAACTGAGAGAGTTGTTTGCCGTCATACTTTTATTTTGTCAGCCATCGGAACCCTTAAAATTATGGGAAAATTTCAAAGACGATTTATGTCAAGATATTATACATAGACTCCAACAGCTAAATCAAGGTTTCACCTTACCATATAGTGAGGATATTTATAACGAAGGTTTGATACAAATAGAAAATAAATTATTGCAACTCAATGATAAAAACCTAAGCGATTTTGGACTACCTTCTTCGGTTCGTACAGAAAACAGAGCTACAAACACAAGGACAAATCACTATAATACAAATAATTTGACCGCTTTTGTCAATGAAAATCTTCCAAAATGAGTCCCAGATCAAAGATATGCTTTTGGAATTATAGTTGATAGCGTGAATAATAACAAAAACAAAATTTTTTTTCTGGATGGCGCCAGGTGGCACTGGCAAGACGTTTCTTGCAAATTTAATACTTGCTAAAATAAGACAATCAGGGAAAATAGCGATAGCAGTGGCTTCGTCAGGAATTGCTGCAACTCTTCTAAAGGATGGAAAAACTGCTCATTCAACTTTTAAACTTCCGCTATCCGTAATTCTTGAGCAACAATCAATATGTTCTATCCGCAAAAATGGGCCTCTTGTTAAACTATTTCATTGATTATGTAGGATGAGTGCACCATGAGAAATAGGGCACATATAGAGGCCGTGGGCAGAACCTTAAAAGATCTTAGAAACTCCTCTGCTCTCATGGGCGGAATTACTTTTGTATTTGCTGGAGATTTCCGACAGACTCTTCCTGTCATTAACAGAGGTACGCGAGCAGATATCATCAAAGCATGCTTAATATCGTCGCCCTTATGAACTTCGATTGAAAATATAAAATTACGGACGAATATGAGAGCTCATCTTCATGGAATCACCGATAGTGATTTTCCACAGCAACTGCTTAAACTTGGGGAAGGAATTTTTCCCACTCCAAATTTAAACAGTAATTGTAACATCCTTCTGGATGAGTCTCTAGGCAAAATAGTCCATAATTTAGACATTTTAGTAGATACAGTATACCCTGACATCGAGAATTTGCACGAAAAGGACTTTCATTGGTTGAGTTCTAGGGCAATAGTGTCACCCAGGAATGATAGAGTCAACGAAATAAACAATCTAATTATTAAAAAAGTTGCCGGACAAATAAAAAAATACAAATCGATAGACACCGTGACTAATATCGAAGACACAGTTCATTATCCCCAGGAGTTTTTAAATTCATTAAGCCCTTCTGTAGTGCGATTCACTAACTTATTTTAAAGATATTCGATTGGTTAACTCAACTTAACCAAAATTTTAACGACTCTGCGACCCTACGAGCACATAGTGACGGTCGTTGAGTTCGGACGTGTTTTTCACTTGCTCCGCATTAAACTAATAGTTCTAATATACATTACAAATTTGGAACGGCTAAATTTTGTTGACCAAGTAGCTAAATACAAGTCTATGAGTGAAATAATTTTTTAACAAGTTTGTGATGGAGACTAAATGTGGAAAATGTAGAGCAAGCTCGCGTGATGCTACTATACCGTGCAATGGTGTGTGCAGAGTTGTTTTTCGTGTGAAATGTCTTGGTTTCTCTAAATTTGAGACAGATGCGTTGCTAAAGCACGCCAACCTAAAGTTTTTGTGTGATTATTGCATTGAGCACATTGGAGGTGCGCATAATAAATTCGATGAAATATTAAGCCTTATTAAAGATACTGAAAAAAAAAGTTCAAATATTGTTGAAGAAAAAATAAATGAGGTGAATGAAGCGGTAAAGCAAATCCAAAAAGCCGTAGAGGACAAAAGTGCAAACAAAGAGAAGCATTTAGAAATAAGAGCAACCTATGCGGATAAACTAAAAAACCCGATAACTGGAAATGCACCTGTTATACTGAAACCAAGAATAAACCAACAAAGTGAAATAACGAAGAGTGATGTAAAAACAATAATAAAGCCATCAAAATTGAGTGTAGGTATATACGGGATAACTAATAGGCAAAACGGAGCAGTAGCTATACGTTGTGAAAGCGATGAAGCGAGGAAAATATTGGTAAATGATATTAAAGAAAGAGTGAGTGAAAAATATGACATTCATCTACCAGCAATGAAAAGGCCAAAGATATTGATATGTGGATTGAGTGAAATGCTCGATGAGGAGACAATAGCTCAAGCAATAAAAAGTCAAAACAATTTGCAGGAGACCTACTTGAAGTGTATTAAAGTGTGCAAATCCTACAAAAATCCAGTGGTGCACAACGCAATACTTGTATTTAAATATTGGCGGTTTAAGGACAAACTTTAACCAGCTCGAAGCTATATCATTTGGTGTAAAATTCGAGTTTATCTGTGTGAGTGAAACTCATTTAACGAATTCAATACAGAACTGTGAAACAAAACTAAGTGACTATCAGCTTGTGAGATGTGATAGCAAATCAAACCACACAGGAGGTGTTCTATTTTATATTAGCCCAGAATGGCAGATTGAAGTTATAGAGGAAACGGCGATCGAAAAAAGTATATGGTGCTTAATAATAATGGTTAAGCAAAAAAATATTAATATATCCTTAATTGGATTATATAGATCACCTGACAAACGTAGATCCCCAGAAAGGGTGTTTTGTGACTTCATTAAAGAAAAAATTGAGCACTTATGTGACAGTGGTAGAGAAGTTCTCATAATGGGAGATTTTAATATTGATTGGCTGGGAAATAGTGCCTACAGGGACCAAATTTGTCAGTCAGTATCAGACAATGCAATAAAGCAAATAGTTCTTGAACCAACAAGAATCACAAGAACTAGCGCAACGCTAATTGACTATGTATTGACTAATATTTCAAAAGCCGAAGCCAAGGTTAACGCTAACTATAAAATAAGTGATCATGAGTCCATTGAAATTAATATAAACATAAGACAGGAAAGATGCAATAAGCTCGTGAAAGTAATAAAAAAGTTCCGCTTTGACAATATTCTATTCGCTGAAGAAATAGCAAAGTCAAAATTCTCGAAAATTGACATACATAATTTTAACGAAACTGTGAGCATTTTCAGTGAAAAAATAAAGGAACCTATCAAAAAAATGATTACGGCTAGAACGATTAAACAAAAAAGAAGCTTTTATGGATGGTTTGGTACTAATCTGCTCCAAATGAAAAAAACAAAAATTGAGTTATATAAATTAGCAAAATGGAGTAACTCCCAGGCAGAGTGGCAGAACTATAAACAGTACCGAAATAGGTATTCAAAAGAACTTGAAAAAGCGCGAAACAGCTACATTTCGAAGAAGGTTGATGCATCGAATGACCAAAAGACGATGTGGAGAACAATAAAACAATTTGTCCTAAACGAAGAGAGAACAGAAATTAGCAAAATTATGGTGAAATCCATCGAGATAAAAACCCGTTGGAAATCGCAAACAAACTTAATAAATTTTTTATAGAAAGTGTTGAAGAGCTGAATAAAAATATACCCAATGTGACATATATAAACAACGTAAACCCTTGTGATAAACAATTTAAATTTAATAAATTAGAATTGAATGAGCTCAAGAGTATACTCAAAGCAATGATAACACTTGATATCCCCGAAAATTATACTATGTGAATTTGATGTGCTGGGCCCAATCCTCCTTGAAATTGTTAATGCGTCGTTCGAACTGGGAGAATTTCCAAAAGAATGGAAAACTTCAATGGTGGTACCAGTAGAAAAAGTTAAAAACACGCTGAATCCTGAAGAGTTACGTCCCATCAATATGTTAATGACCGAAAGTAAAATACTTGAAAAAGTGGTGCATATACAATTAGAAGGCTACATGGAGAGTAATCGGCTAATATCGGAAAACCAATCGGGATTCCGACAACGTCATAGCTGTGAGTCGGCAATAAATCTAGTAATTTCACACTCGAAATCAGAAATGAACAACGGGAAATGTATAGTGGCTGTTTTCTTGGATTTCAAGCGAGGATTTGAAACAATTGATAGAGGAATTTTGCTAGAAAAAATTAGGCAGTACGGAATTAAGGGAGCTGAATACCGGTGGTTTCAAAGTTACTTAAGTAACAGATGGCAGCGTACTAAAGTATCTGAAAGTGTATCGGAGCCAGCAAAAATAATGTTAGGCGTACCTCAAGGCGCAGTGCTTGGGACACTGCTATTTTTAATATACATAAACGATATGGAAAATATACTACAGGGGGGGGTTCAAATTTGTCAATTTGCAGATGATACATTGCTTTATATGACCGGAAGTTCTTGTCGGGAATGTATTGCGCGGCTGAATGATAATTTGGAAAATATATGCAAATATCTGGAAATGAACAAACTAAAACTTAATGTCAATAAAACAAAGGCAATGATAATCAATGGCGAGTCAAATGAAAACATTACAGTGAATGGTGAAACAATCGACAAAGTTGATGAAATGAAGTATTTAGGCGTTATTATCGATGAAAAATTAAATTTCAACAAGCATTTAGACTATGTTTGTAGTAAAATTTCAAAAAAAAATGGATTTTTCCAGAGAATGCGCAAAAAAGTGTCTGTGAATAGTGCCCTAAAGATATATAATGTCATGATAAAGCCCTATTTTGAATATTGCTCAACTATACTGTTCCTGGGATCCAACTATATGAAAAGCAGACTGCAAAAATTGCAGAATAAGGGAATGCGGTGAATTCTTATTTGTAATAGATTGACACCAACCTCGCATATGCTCGATACCCTGAAATGGCTAAATATAAACCAAAGAACTAACATGAATGTACTAATTTTTGTATTTAAAATGAAGTATAATCTGCTACCAAAGTATTCAACGAGCCACATTGTGTATGTTGGAGATGTGCAACCCTACAGTTTAAAGAACAAAAATGATTTTAGAATTAACTTTTATAAGTCTAATAAGGCACAAAACATTTTAATGTACAAAGGCCTAAAACTATTTAATGAATTACCAAGTAATATCAATAATGAAAGAAACATTAATGTATTTAAAAGACTGTTAATAGATTACGTTAGAGCAGTATTTTAGCGCACAATTAATTACTTATAAACAAATTACTATCTAATAAGTGTACATAAAAAATTTTATATTCTTAAATAGCAAATAAAAGCTAAATAAAGTTACTTTACAAAAAAAACTCCAAACTTGGCTGAATACCCAATGTCTCAGCTTAACAACCAAACAAGAGGCTCCAGAATAACAGAAAAATCGACTGAGAAACAGGTAGCTTGTGTAATCTTTAACCCTGTAGGCAGTTTTAAAGTTTACTTTTATATTAGTAGGTTCTAGTGGCTTTGAGATTCTTCGCAACTGGTGTCAATGCTATCAATGACCCGTAGGCGAGCAAAAGGGAATGTCCATGAGCTAGTTATCCGTAAGCCGGCATTCATCGGGTAACGGATGCAATCAATGATTCGTTGTTTCACCAGAAAGTGAGGTTTCCTATGACCCAAGTGAAACGCCAATCTGCCAAAGAAATGTTTGCTTCGGCGTCGTCTCCCTTCGTGGGATTCCACGCATACATATATCAATTTTACCACCAATCATGAGGAGGTTTATGCCAACCACCACATCTACCATTCAATTAATATGCTAATGGTAAAAGCAAACTTTTACAAGGATCCATGTATAAAAACAGATATATAGTTTAGTTTTAATATATAGATAAATGATAATAATTTAAAAAAATTAAATATATGTATGTAAATCCTAAATACGCTGGAGCACAACGCGAAGTTTGAAAACGAGAACCATGACATATTTGCAGGTGATTCCGCATATTCCTTGGAGTCGAGTTGATTACTATTTTAACAGAACACTCAGAGGAGAGTCCGGAATTCTGCTACAATGGAACATTGCAATATATAAGTTAAGGTAACAAGCAGAATATGCCACTAAAATATTACCCATCCTAATACTTGATCGGTTGCTGCCTACTCATTATTGAGTTTGTTTCAAATTCGCACTCAAACTCTTCTTTAACGCTCAAGTGGTTTTAATGAGCTGAAAATATGTTGGGAAATGATAAAGCAAGATTAGCTATAGCAACATACGATTGAATTACCGTTGAGGGTGTAAAAGCAACAACATACGATGCTTGGACCGAAAACGTGCGCTTAGTGATAGTGCTTGTCTTTGTTATCAAAGCGAAGACAAAAGACATCACTCCCACTCTAAAACAGGTTTCGCCACGCTGGGGCAACAACAAACAATAAATAGCATACATTGGCATCTGCTTAGCAACAATATCAGTTGCTGACCGCGAGGAAACCCACAGCGTATCCCAAAAGCACTGCCTAGTCGAATAGAGGTTTGATAAAGCGATGAATGGTTGGGCAGAAAGTAAATGATACCAGAGCGAGTAACATCGCAGTTTGTTGAAAAATAAAGAAATTTATAAAGAACATCGCGTGTCTTTTAATTGGCGCCCAACCCGAAGGACTTTAAGATATCTTCAAACAAGGACCATAAAATCCAAGGACAAAGAAGAGCCCATTGATCTTGAGGAAAAATATACATTCTGAATATAAAACAAAAGGAAAACTAATTGTCATTGTAAGTAATAATTCAAGATCCTTAAAAGTGTTAACATACTGTGTCTGAATAAAACGCGTTTAATATTTAATAAAAAAAAGTTAATACCAAAAGAATTTTTGGTTTTCTGACTAGAAAGGAAAATTAAAGCACGTGGTGCTATGTAAAAGAAAACTAGAATAACAAAATATAATTGGTTTTGAATACTAAACATTTATTTGTGATCTGGGAAACAGTGCTATAGATTTAGTTACTTAACATAAAGAGATTGATTTCAAAAACTTTCCATTGGTGAAAACGTAAAACCAATTTGAATCCATTATAATCAACTGAGTCTTAATAAATAATATAAATCGAATTTATTCATAAAACTTTTTAATTCGGCTTTAATTTTAAGTACAGTTTCACTTGCACCAGTTGGTTCTTTCAGTGGGAAACAATAACGCGAGTACGTTTTTTTTTCAAACCAGGTTTAAGATTCAAATCCGTTTCTCCATTGTTCAAACAATATATATTTGCAAAAACCTTACGGGAAAATGAGTGTTACTAGGGAACAAGTGCTTGAAATAGTCAGTGTGGCTACCGAGAATACCGAGCAACTTAACCAACTAACCTTAACAATAAATCGTTTAGCCCCACCCGCCGTTTAGTCTTATAGGCCGGTTTCTATCAACCAGTTAGTTTCAGATAATGCTAGCTTGGACTTAGTCAAGTCCCTTCCCGAATTTAAAGGCGATTCTTCCACATATCCCGCATGGCGAACAGCTGCACACTTCGCTATGAATTACTATCGAGAGGGATCGGAAAAGTACTATATTGCTATGGCAATTTTCCGAAATAAAATTACCGAGTCGGCCAATGCCACTCTGTCCTCTTTCAATACAGTGCTTAACTTTAGTGCCATTATTGCAAGACTAGATCAGTCGTATTCAGATAAAAGGCCTTTATATGTTTTAGAGAATGAGCTAAGTGTGTTAAAACAAGACAATTTATCAATTTCGGAATATTATGACAAAGTCGATAAACAGCTAACTCTAATCATTAATAAACAAATAATGACTCACACTGGTAATAACGGAATTATCGCAGCTCTTAACGAAAGGTCAAGGGAAAACGCTTTGCGCGTTTTTATATCTGGGCTTCGGCGCCCTATGTGCGATATATTATTTTCCGCACGGCCAAACGATTTGCCATCCGCACTCGCAGTAGCTCAAGAGCTGGAGATTAATCACAGGCGTCACGACTTTGCTCGAGCTTTTGCTGTAGGTAGTTCGATGAAAATAACGCCCCAATACCAATCGGTCCAAAACCTACCCCACCACATACAAGAAATTTTCAAAGTAGTAATAGCAGACCATTACCTATGGAAATAGACCATACCAGCTCATATTTCCACAGACGCCACTCACCTGAAAGACCGTTTACCCCTCATCATCAACAAGGTAAAAGTAGTTTTCGACCACAACAATTAACAAGAAATCCTCAGCTGCATCAGTCCATTCCCTTTCAATCTGTCACACCTAAGCGGACACATGAGCAATCTTTCTATAACCAAACACCCCTAAACAAAATGCAAAAAGTTAATTTTTTGACCGAAAGAGAAAATTCAAATGAAGCAGGATTTGAAACATATAGTGACAATTATTTTTCAGGTGGAAGTCACAAGAATTATGATATTGATGATAATTACCAAGATTATAATACCGATAATGAACAATCTGAAGAAATTAATTTTTTAAACTAAAATCGCTCCTACCGTTTATAACTAAAACCTCTACAAGCGGTAAGGAGCTAAGAATTTTAATTGATATCGGCACTTCCAGAAATTACATTACAAATTTTTCTTTTCTACGTGGCATTAAAAATATCGAAAAACCCTTCAACCTAAAATCCATAAATGATACGAATTTGATAAATAAAAAATGCTTGATGAATGTCCTTGACCATACCTCTACGTTTTATTTACTTCATAATTTAAATACGTTTGATGGTATCATTGGATACGATTTTCTAAAAGAAATCGAAGCAAATATTGATATAGAAAAAGGTTTCTTGTTTTACCGTGGAGGCAAAGTGAAATTGAGACACCTCTTATGTAATCAAAGTAATCTAACAACAACTGAAGACCATTCTGTCCCACTCAAAGTAAGATCTCAATTTCATAATATGATTAGCAGGTATGCAAATGCATTCGCAGTCCCAAACGTGGCATTACCATTCAATACCAACGTTAAGGCTAGGATTCGTACCCAAACAAATGATCCAATTTATAGCAAAAGCTATCCCTATCCAATTTCCGTTGCACCATTTATTAACAGCGAAATTAGAACGCTTCTGAACGATGGTATAATAAGAGAATCAAGTTCTCCATATAATTCTCCGGTTCATGTGGTGTCTGAAAAAGGTTTGGACGAAAGCGGAAATCCGAAGTTGCGCTTGGTAATCGATTACCGAAAACTCAACGAAAAAACCATTCAAGTAGTGCGATTCACTAACTTTAAGCGGTGCGACAATTGTTATTTTTGACGGCAATATTTGCCGTTTGCACTAACGATTGTGCGATTCACTAACTTATTCTTAACGACACTTAACAGCTGTTTCGTTGTATTTATTCAAAGTGATAAAGAGTGGCATCTCAGTCAAACTAAATGCCAAAATAAGCGAAAAGCACAAAGAGGAATAGAAAAAAAACAAACGAATGCCTGCTGCCAAATATAAATTTGAGCGATTTTGTTATATTTCATTAAAGTGAAATAGATATTAGTTTGTTTCACACTACAAACACTTAAAATTCTTTATATATGTATATTGCAATGATCCATTGTAGCAGAATTCCGGACTCTTCTATGAGTGTTTTGATAAAATAGTAATCAACTCGACTCCAAGGAATATGCGGAATCACCTGCAAATATGTCATGGTTCTCGTTTTCAAACTTCGCGTTGTGCTCCAGCGTATTTAGGATTGACATACATACATATATTTAATTTTTTTAAATTATAATCATTCATCTATATATTAAAACTAAACTATATATCTGTTTTTATACATGGATCCTTGTAAAAGTTTGCTTTTACCATTAGCATATTAATTGAATGGTAGATGTGGTGGTTGGCATAAACCTCCTCATGATTGGTGGTAAAATTGATATATGCGTGGAATCCCACGAAAGGAGACGACGCCGAAGCAAACATTTCTTTGGCAGATTGGCGTTTCACTTGGGTCATAGGAAACCTCACTTTCTGGTAAAACAACGAATCATTGATTGCATCCGTTACCCGATGAATGCCGGCTTACGGATAACTAGCTCATGGACATTCCCTTTTGCTCTCCTACGGGTCATTGGTAGCATTGACACCAGTTGCGAAGAATCTCAAAGCCACTAGAACCTACCAATATAAAAGTAAACTTTAAAACTGCCTACAGGGTTAAAGATTACACAAGCTACCTGTTTCTCAGTCGATTTTTCAGTTATTCTGGAGCCTCTTGTTTGGTTGTTAAGCTGAGAAATTGGGTATTCAGCCAAGTTTGGAGTTAACCGATACAGCTTCTGAAATTCTGTTGAAATGGATTATCCACATCCCGGAGTAAACGTCGATCCTTCGTCGCCTCGTGATAAATCATATGCCGAATATTCAAACGACATTATTTAATGTCCCTTTTTTAATTACAAGAAAACAAATTACCAAATTTTAAATTTGTCTTTTATTTAAGTTGAAATCACTAATTTCACTTTTCTCGATTGAGTTAACAACATCAAATTTGTTGTCGTTTAGTTTTCGGTCATCGACTAGCTAACATCAACAGCTGATTCGGCGAATGCGAAAATCGTTAAAAAATGGTTGCTGAATAGCAGGGTCGTTAAAATTTTGGTTAAGTTGAGTTAACCAATCGAATATCTTTAAAATAAGTTACTGAATCGCACTACTGATCGGTATCCAATACCGGATACAACCGTAATTCTAGCTAACGTAGGAAACTCAAAGTATTTTACAACACTAGACTTGAAATCAGGATTCCATCAGGTTGTAATGTGTGAGGAGGACAGAAAGAAAACGGCCTTTAGCATTAACAATGGAAAGTACGAATTTTGTAGACTTCCTTTCGGTTTAAGAAATGCCCCAAGCATTTTTCAAAGAGCGTTCGACGATGTCCTACGGGAGGACATTGGAAAATGTTGTCACGTGTACATCGATGACATCATTATCTACTCAGCGGATGAAAAATCACATCTGGAGCACATCGCAAAAATTTTATGCAAACTAGAAAAATCAGGAATGAGAGTGTCAACGGAAAAATCTAAGTTTTTCAGAACCGAAGTTGAGTTTTTAGGTTTCGTTGTCTCACAAAACGGTATTAAAACAAACCCAGATGAGGTTAGTGACATTTTGAGCAATAAACTCCCAACAACGTTGCGTTTCTTTCGCTCTTTTCTGGGCCTATCTGGCTATTATCGCCGTTTCATTAAAAATTACGCGGACATCGTAAAGCCATTGACCAAATACCTTCGCGGTGAGAATGGACATGTGGGAGCAAAAAAATCTAAAAATATTGAAATTGTACTTGATTCCGAAGCATTACGCGCTTCCGAAAAGGTGAAGCGAATCTTAGCTTCTGAAGACGTTCTTCTTCAATATCCGAACTACAATCGCCCCTTCGATCTTACGACTTATGCCTCGTCAAACGCCTTGGGTGCAGTGCTGTCCCAAAATGGTCGCCCCATTACTATGATTTCCAGAACTCTTTCTGGTACAGAACAGAACTATGCCACGAACGAACGTGAGCTTCTCGCTATCGTATGGGCATTAAAAACGCTGCGACATTACCACTATGGAGTGAAAAATATTAATATTTTCACAGACCATCAGCCCCTCATTTTCTCGATATCAGAAAAAAATCCGAATAGTAAGATGAAGAGGTGGCGCGCATTCGTAGAATTTTCGCCAAAATTTCACTATAAGCCCGGAAAAGAAAATAAAGTCGCTGACGCACTTTCTAGGCAGCTCCTTAACAATCTAGAAGAGTCTGTAAGAGATGAAACCCTTCATAGCGAAGAGTCGTCGACTAGTACTATAAAAACCGTGAAAAGTCCAATTAATCAATTTAGAAACCAACAGATTTTATCTTTGTCAAGCGCCTGTAGTAAAAGCGCTAAAGTTTTGTTTCAGAAGCTTATTCGACACACAATATTTTTCGATACTATAGAAAACTTGATTTGTTATTTAAAATCTGCAGTTAACTATAACGTAACAAATGGAGTCCACTGCGATCTCACTACCTTAGCGCGAATTCGAGGCCCTGTGCTGTCCAATTTCCCAGGTGTAAAATTCGTCCATACCGAAATGCTAGTAATCGATTTAACAAACAAAGATGACCAACTCGAAACAGTCACTACAGAGCATAATAGAGCTCACCGTTGCCTGTCTGAAAACATCCACCAAATTTCTAAAGAATATTATTTTCCACACCTAACAAAAATGCTGAAAAATATGTTTGCGAACTGTAAAATTTGCCTGGAAAATAAATATCAACGTAAGCCATCTAATCTTGGCATTAGCGAAACACCTATTCCAAATCACCCAGGGGAAATCGTCCATATTGATATTTTTTATTCCAGCAAGCAACATTTTTTGACATGCTTAGATAAATTTTCTAAATTTGCTATTGTAAAACCTATTCCGTCAAGATCCACCGTGGATATCAAAGATGCTCTTCTAGAGGTGTTATTAATAGGCCCGTTCTTTTGTAACCTAGTTGCAAAAAAACACTAGGTAGGATAAAAAATAGTATGTAAAACAGCAACACTAACTCGGAAAAATATGCGAGTTGAGCCAACTCGGTTATATGATATCCGACCTGAGATGTAGTGTTGTGAAGCAAAAAACCCGCTCTATTGTGAATGGGCTCTGGAAAATTACTTGGGAAATTTCAATCAACTGTAAAATCTTGTTTGTTTTATGGATACATAAACAAAACAAATAAAAATGGAACAAGGGTAAGAAAAATTTGCGCTTCGTATATTTCACATAAAATTATGAATTAAAACATGTTTGTTATTTCAGGATGCAAGAAAAAAGGCGCAAGAGATGGTCATGTGAGAAGACAATTGAGTATTCGAGATGCTACCTCGCCCGTAAAGCGGAGTTGGAGCACCCAAAAAGAAAGAGGTTGGCGAACGTGTTGGAAGACATGGTGTCAATGGCGATCACGGTAGGTTCAAGAAATAAGTATATGTTTGAACAAATTATATTTATTAATCCACTTCCAGAACTTTGAAAGAATGCCGCAGTGCTTGGACAACAACAGCAGAACTGACACCAGCCTGTGCTTTGCCCCCTATATGGAGGGGTTCATGTGGGTTGCAGACCGTTTGAAACACTTTCGGCAAATGTGATGTCTGGAAAAAAAAGCTAACAGAAATTACTCTGTCTAGCAACAGCTTTTTAAAACGTAACAGTGAGTTTCAGTGAAAACCTTGTAGTGAATTGTTTGCAATGTTTTTGATGTAAATTCTTTGCGCTCGTTTTTATAAAACCCGTGTACATGCGGAAGAGCATCAACTTTACAATTTTTCAAAATACATCGGTAACATTTTGCTGTAGAATGTACAAGAGTTTTATAAACATTGCAAAAACTTCACTTAAATGTTTTCACTGAAACTGGATTTTTTTTTTTAATTTGCTTTTGGTTTGTTATTTTATTTGTAATTAGAATAAGAAGTGATCTGAATTGAATTTTATATGTGATACTCTTTGTGAATTTGTTTTAGTTTTATAGATTTTAAGTTGAATGAAATGCATGAATTCTTGTAAATATTTTTATTAGTGAATTCAAAGATATAAATATATATGTATATGCAGTGAAATTTTTAAATAATCAGCACTATCATGCAATCCATCGTAGAAAAGCTACGAATACGAATGGCCGCTACGAAGACGAAAAATTTGCTATCATGCAATCCATGTGAACACGAAAAAGTGCTGCCAAACTCAAATGCCTTATTTTGAAGTTTCGAAATCAGCTGTATCGAAGTAAACAAATAAATTATAGTGTATAGCCAAAATTAAAATTTGTGTTGTTTAATAAAGTTTTTGAAAAGAAGATGGATTCCCTGACGTGTGCAATTATGCTTATGGATGAGGAACGAGTGCGAAGAAGGCACAGTCTAAAAATTCAGCGAAAATCGTTGAGGGACGTAAGCAACCCTCTTGATGTAAACGAAGCAATGTACGTATACCCATATATGCATATAACTTCATAATTAATTTTTATTTAATACTTTCTTTGTGCAGGTTTATTAAAAACTATCGCTTAAACAAGGCGGCCTTTTCGTATGCCCTCAATGTTCTAGAAGGGAGTGAAAGCCCTAAAAGGTCGTCGTCTGTCTCATTACTTCATCGTTTGTCTTCCGTTATGCGTTTCTTTGCGGAGGGAAATTATCAGCACGGAGTGGGTAAAGATTTTGACATTCCAATAGCACAGTCTACATTTAGTGGTGTATTAAAAGACATATTGGCATCGCTTCAATCACATCTTTGCCCTGAGTGGGTGAATATCGAATTGAGCAATAAAGAAAAAAGGCAAGCCAAGATATCCTTCTACCAGAAACACGGATTTTCAGGAGTGATTTTGTGTGTGGATGGGACACACATCAAAATTGCTGCTCCAGCTAAAGATAAATTCCTCTAGTTTAACCGAAAAGGTTCTATAGTATCAATGCCATGATCGTAAGTTCGGCTGTGAATTTATGTACCAAATTTATTACTTCATATTTTGCAGATATGCGACAATAAAATGAGAATACGCTATACGATTGCGCAGTATCCTGGCAGCAACCATGATTCTCATATATGGAATTTCAGCAATGTACGATATTTTTTGGAAAGAAGTACCTAGATGGTGAACGAAACACTTGGCTTCTGGGTATATATTTCAACATGCATGCATACATATATGCGCCAAATTCGAGTTAATTTTTATTAAAATCAAAACTTTTCTATTTTTTCTTCAGGAGATGCTGGGTATGCCTTGGAACCATGGCTAATGACACCCTTTCGCTCACCTCCATCAGGAAGCCCCGAAAGTAACTACAATAAAGTACATGCAAAAGCTAGAAATATTGTAGAGAGGACAATTGGGGTATTTAAAAATCGTTTTAGATGTCTTCTGAGTGCTCGTGAGCTTCATTACGCGCCCTGGAAGGTATGCCAAATCGTTAACGTTACGGCAGCGTTACACAATGTTTGCATTCACTATCGCGTGGTTGACGATATTGCAGAAAATTTGGAGCAATATGGTTTAACCGAAAGTTATGAACCTTCATCAACTTACAATGATGTAGCTTCACAGATACGACAATCAATATCTAGGACACTAATGCGAGTATGATAATCAAAATAAAGTTAAACTCAAAATAGTTGTGATTTTTATTAAATTTATAATTGTTTATTTGTTACTTTTGATAATGCTGTCAACATTTGTTTTTTAATTACATTTTTTTCCGCAATTAAATTTTCCACAGCAATGTTGTGCCTGCGCGTTTCTTCCATTTCTTCTTTCTTCATGTCAAGTTTCTCCGTCGCTCTGTACAACCTTCGCATGCCTGAAGAAAGCTCTTCTAGCTTCGCATCTTGTATGGCAAAGTGTTGAAGCGTCTTTGCTTGGAAGTCCTTCTGCAGCAAAAGTTGCTCCTTTAACAACTCCGCTGCACTATTGTCGGTAGGCTTCTGCGCAGTAGGAATACGTTGCGGGATTGCTGGACTGCAGGTCACTGATGCCATTGATACGTCTGCCTCGCACTCATTTCCGACGTTCTCTGGCAAAGGTAACCCAACACTCACGGTATTTTCTATGCCATGAGTGCTGGTTTCTAGTGCAGTCAACCTAATGACCGCTTCCTCCATTTCGTTGAAATAGTGCTGTTTGCTTTGACCGCCACCAGTAGCTGCTAGCTCCCTTTTATTAAATGCCAACTTTCTTTTTATGTACGCTTTCCAGTCTAGCCATACCTGAAAAAAGAATATTCATACATATAAATTATGACAACAATAAATTGCCAATCTTATACCTTTTTCCAGCTAGTAATGTCCTTAGAAGGGGGGCCTATACTGTTCAATTCCTCCGCAACTGTTTTCCAAAACTCCGCAGCTTCTTCCTTGGGACATTTTGTGAATCCCTGTGCCATTTCGGGTTTTTGCTGCAACATTTCAAGCAATACCGCATACTGTTGTCTCGTTGTAATTACTTTGGACCTGTGGAAGTGGCAAAAAAGAGTAATTTAATACATTTGATTTTGTTAAAACATTAATTAAATAAAAACTTACATTTTTACGCTTTTTTCTATTTACTGTTTATTTTTATTTATTTACGATGGATTGCATGAAAGGGCTGATTATTTTGTTGTCTTAAATAATTAAAAAGGGGTTGCCTTCTGTCAAGGGCTGCGTCTTGGTTTCATTTTTCCAAACCTTCATCAAGTGCAAACGTATTTTCATCACTCACATCGTTGATATCGCACAAATTTGCTAGTTGCCTAAATGCCACTGTATTGATTACATACCAAATGTTCATATACACGAATTTTTTGTGGTAATATACGCGTCCTACCACCACCAGATGTGGCAGGTACGCAGTTAAGACTCCGAATACTTCACTGAAAATAAAATAGCGTTAAGTTTATGCATTTCTTTTGCACACATTTTGTTATTACTTGTTAGATATTCCACCGTTTGGCGTCTTAGCCTCATGTGCATTTTGAAATCTGCCTCACTAATTGCATCGAGTGTACCTTCAAAATTGGAGTACTTCTCATGTGCCTTGTTTTTCACTCTACAAGTCTTTAGAAGAGTTGGAGCTTGCATGCATCGTTTCCAATACTTCTAGTACTTTTTGCATCTCTCTATTGCGACGTGATTCGCAATGCTCACCCGTGTACAAAGACACCATCTACAAAAGTAAAATGTTATTTAATGCATTTATTTAATGTTTTTAAATAAATTTAATAACTTACCACAGAATCCTCAGAACTGCTCATTTTGTTTAGCTTCTTTAAAATTTCACTAAACAAATCATATGTTTAATGACAGATATTGCCAGTGTTGTGAAGTGACTAAAAGGAAATTTTACCCGAGTTGGAGTGTTTTTTTGCAACTAGGTTACAAAAGAACGGGCCTAATATTCCATAACACAAAAATCATTGTTTCAGATAACGCAAAGGCTTTTCACTCTAATTTAATAAAAACATTGCTGAGAGATAACTATTCAATTGAACAATTTTTTATACCAACACTTCAGAGTACAAGTAACGGCCAAGTCGAAAGATTTCATTCGACGTTGCGTGAAATAGCTCGTTGTATTAAGGAACAGCAACAAATATATGAAACTATCGACCTGGTTTTACTAGCTACACATAAATATAATCATAGTATTCATTCCGTCATAAACGCTAAGCCCACTGATGTATTTCACAATTACCCAACCGAAAAAAATGGTGATATTACAAAATTACTACTACACGCTCAAGAAGCAACTTTAAGAAGACTTAATGTTGGAAAAATGTCCAAAACGTTCGAAACTGAAGAAAAGGTATTATTAAAACGAAACAGACGATTAGGTAACAAGCTCGATAAAGTTTTTGTCGAGAAAACCGTTGAAAGAGACCTTGGTGGCACAACAGTCATAATCGAAGGGAAAAAAATCCATAAAAGTAACTTGAGATAGTTTTTCATTTGTTTTTTCTCCTTTACGCAAAATAAAACCAAACGAATTGACACACAATGCTTCTTTTGGATTTTGAACTATTACATTTTGTTTAAAATAATATTGTGAACTAGTTATAAGCTACTACAAACTGTACGAAAATCATTTGAAAATTCATCACCTTCCATCGATGCGCCAGAAGCAAATCTTATTCCATATCGAAACGAGGCCGTTTCAAATTTGAAGAAGGGAGTAGTTAAGGTCACAAGCAGAATATGCCACTAAAATATTACCCATCCTAATACTTGATCGGTTGCTGCCTACTCATTATTGAGTTTGTTTCAAATTAGCACTCAAACTCTTCTTTAACGCTCAAGTGGTTTTAATGAGCTGAAAATATATTGGATAATGATAAAACAAGATTAGCTATTGCAACATACTATTGAATTACCGTTGAGGGTGTAAAAGCAACAACATACGATGCTTGGACCGAAAACGCGCGCTTAGTGATAGTGCTTGGCTTTGTTATCAAAGCGAAGACAAAAGGCATCACTCCCACTCTAAAACAGGTTTCGCCACGCTGGGGCACCAACAAACAATAAATAGCATACATTGGCATCTGCTTAGCAACAATATCAGTTGCTGACCGCGAGGAAACCCACAGCGTATCCCAAAAGCACTGCCTAGTCGAATAGAGGTTTGATAAAGCGACATCGATGAATGGTTGGGCAGAAAGTAAATGATACCAGTAGTGCGATTCACTAACTTTAAACGGTACGACAATTGTTATTTTTAGCGGCAATATTTGCCGTTTGCACTAACGATTGTGCGATTCACTAACTTATTCTTAACGACACTTAACAGCTGTTTCGTTGTATTTATTCAAAGTGATAAAGAGTGGCATCTCAGTCAAACTAAATGCCAAAATAAGCGAAAAGCACAAAGAGGAATAGAAAAAAAACAAACGAATGCCTGCTGCCAAATATAAATTTGAGCGATTTTGTTATATTTCATTAAAGTGAAATAGATATTAGTTTGTTTCACACTACAAACACTTAAAATTCTTTATATATGTATATTGCAATGATCCATTGTAGCAGAATTCCGGACTCTTCTATGAGTGTTTTGTTAGAATAGTCATCAATTCGACTCCAAGGAATATGCGGAATAATCTGCAAATATGCCATGGTTATCGTTTTCAAACTTCGCGTTGTGCTCCAGCGTATTTAGGATTTACATATGTACATATATTTAATTTTTTTTAATTATAATCATGTATCTATATATTAAAACTAAACTATATTTTTGTTTTTATACATGGATCCTTGTAAAAGTTTGCTTTTACCATTTGCATATTAATTGAATAGTAGATGTGATGGTTGGCATAAGCCTTATCATGATTCCTTGGTAACAAAATTGATATGTGCGTGGAATCGACGGCTCCAATACAGCCTCTTACAAAGGGAGACGACACCGAAGCAAACATTTCTTTAGCAGAATGGCGTTCCACTTGGGTCATAGAAAACCTCACTTTCTGGTAAAACAACGAATCATTGATTGCATCCGTTACCCGATGAATGCCGGCTTACGGAAAACTGGCTCATGGATATTCCCTATTGTTCACCTACGAGTCGTTCATAGCAACCAGTTGCGAAGAACCTTAACGCCGCCAGAACCTACCAATATAAAAGTAAAATTTAAAATTGCATACAGGCTTAAAGATTACACGAGCTACCTGTTTCTCAGTTGATATTGCTGTTATTCTGGATCCTCTTATTTGGTTATCAAGCTGATAAATTAGGTATTCAGCCAAGTCTGGAGTTAACCGATACAGTTTTTGAAAGTCTGTTGCATTTAGATGAAAGGGATTGTCCACATCTCGGAGTAAACGTCGATCCACTGTTGGAGCGCTTACTTCTTCATCACATCGTGATAAATCATATGCCAAATATTTAAACGACATTATTTAATGTTCCTTTTTTAATTACAAGAAAACAAATCCCTGAATTTAAAATTTTTCTTTTATTTAAATCGAAATCACGAATTTCACTTTTCTCGATTGAGTTAACAACATAAAATTTGTTGTCGTTTAGTTGTCGGTTATCGACTAGCTAACATCAACAGCTGATTCGGCGAATGCGAAAATCGTTAAAAAATGGCTACTGAATAGCAGGGTCGCTAAAATTTTGGTTAAGTTGAGTTAACCAAACGAATATCTTTAAAATAAGTTAGTGAATCGCACTACAGAGCGAGTAACTTCGCAGTTTATTGAAAAATAAAGAGACTTATAATGAACATCGCGTGTCTTTTAATTTATTGAAAGAATTTTAAGTGTTTGTAGTTTGAAACAAACTAATATCTATTTCACTTTAATGAAATATAATAAAAACGTCCAAATTTATATTTGGCAGCAGGCATTCGTTTGTTTTTTCTCTATTCCTCTTTGTTCTTTGCGCTTATTTTGACATTTAGTTTGACAGAGGTGCCACTCTTTATCACTTTGAATAAATACAACGAAACAGCTGTTAAGTGTGGTTAAGAATAAGTTAGTGAATCGCACAGTCGTTAGTGCAATCGGCAAATATTGCCGTCAAAAATAACAGTTTTCGCACCGTTTAAAGTTAGTGAATCGCACTACTGGGCCGCCACCACATGAATTGACTTTAAAAATTGGAATTCCAATTATGCTTTTGAGCAATTTAAGCCCTCCAAGTACGTGCAATGGGACGAGACTGATTATTAAAGAATTGAAGGACAATTTAATTGTAGCAACCATTATCACCGGCCCAGCAGCTGGCCAACTAGCTCATATACCGAGGATTCCGATGATCCCAAGTGATCTGCCGATTCCATTTAAACGGCTTCAATTTCCGGTGAAAACATCTTTCGCCTTAACTATCAACAAGTCCCAAGGCCAAACTTTCGAATTGATCTACGAAAAGAATGTTTTACTCATGGCCAACTGTTTGTTGGTCTATCACGGGTCGGAGGCCCTGAATATCAATTTATTTTCCTGCCACAAAATAAAATGACATCAAATATCGTTTACAGGGAAGCTCTGACCCAATTAATTGATTTTCAGGAGCAGAGAAAGTAAAGTATATAGTAAATGCCTTTTTTTTCAAAAATGAAAAATAAGAAAAAAAGTACAAAAAAAATACAAAAAAAAAATAATAATAATACAAAAAAAATATAATTTCATATTTGAATTTTCTTCATTATACTCTTTTTTATTGACCCCACGCAAAAACGAGAAAGTGTGTAAGTATGTTTGTTTAATACCTTTTTTGCTTCTTTAAAAATTCACTAAACAATTCATATGTTTAATGACAGAATTTGCCTGTGTTTTGAAGTAACTACAAGGAAGTTTTATGCGAGTTGAAGTGTGTTTTTGCAACTAGGTTACATTAAAACGGGCCGAGTGTTACAATATGCGGCAGTATTGCGGTTACTAGACGTGATTACAACTTTCGGTATTAAAACTTATCGGTAACAAGATGTTTGTAACGTGCAGGACACACTCGTTACTCTAAATTTTCATGTCAAAACGACAGCACTAAGTGATTGTAAACGACATCTTTCTTACTATCGATAGTCACATCGATAGATCTCCATCCTTTCTTGATACCTCATACCAGATATTTTCTATTAATTTAGTGGTGACTATTATTGAAGTCTTATGCACAATGCAAAAATAAAGTTGATAAAAATTATAAGCGTATAGAAAGAAATATCCAATACTAAAAATTAAAATTTGGTGTAAATAAAGAGTTAACTTTCAAAGTGATTGCATTATTTGTATCGACAGAAATATGTAATGTGTTCGACACCCCTACAAAGTTAAGTAAAAATGTTCAGTGATTTTGGAGTCTGAAGGCAAGTGTATTTATTTTATTTTGAAAATATATATACTCGAGTTGATTGGTCGAATTTCATTTAATGTTTACTAAGTGCGAATTATATTTAACAGTTTTGGATTCACGACAGCAACAAAAATATGCGCAGATACATTCCGGTATTATAAAAAATTGTTCTATTTAGAAGTGTCGGGGAAAACTTCACAATAATGCACCAGGATTTGGGAAAAATTACTTTTTGAGGGGGTCGTACACATCACCAAGTAGGGGAAATTGAGAGACAAAAAATTACAGCAGACTTGCAAGTTTTACTGGATTTTTACTGAATATATTTCTACTAGCAAAAATTTGCCAGCAAGATAAACAGCCGATGAAAAGTATTCAGTGGATTACATCTAGAAAATAATTATTTAAAATGTTTCTTACTTTCACAAAAAAGTTCGAAAAAGGGGAAGGTGATTAAATATTTAAAGATACAACAAAAAAACACTTGCAACTTTTGACTGGTTTCGCGTTTTCTTACATTCTTGAAGTTTCTTTGATTGAGAACAAATTTTGCTTACGCTCTGAAGTTTTGTTTCTGGATAGTTTTTACTGGAGAATACGAAAGCATAACTAATTGCAGAATACGTAGAATTCTCAGGATTAAAAACTGCATATATGTACATCTACAAAGATTAATGAGGTAATTATGCTCACGGTATACTTTATTTTGAGGGAAAACAATAACTACAAAAATTATCAAGGGTCAAAGTTAAAATAAAACATATTTTATAATCAAAATTTCTTTTAAACCTATGGATATAATTTTAAAATATTGATGCTAGTTGATATAAAACTTCATTGCTTCTAATTCAATATATGTAACTGGTAAAACTTTTGCTAAACCCGAATCTAAGTAAAAAAAATTTAAAAAAAATTTTTTATTTTTGATTTAACGTAACGAAGTATATTTAAAAACCATATATTTAAATTGTAAACTAAACAAGATTTCGATTGATATATGTATGTATGTATATTAAATTATCAATAGACGTCCCTAAACAAAGTATTTGGAACAAGTAAAGAATAGGGTTCACTGAGCTAGAAAAAAATAAAAAAAGGGGAGGTCCGCCTTTTTCTACTGAGTCTTATGGTGTACAACTTTTTTTCTGGAAACGAATAGGGGGGTGTTATGGAGGGGTAAAGGGGCTATTTTAAATATTTTTAATAGTTTATATTTCAAAAAATATATAACCGATTTCAAAAATATTGACATCGTTGGATATGTAATTAAGAGATTTTTCACCCAATGTGTACATCTCTATATATTAAATTTTTATATTTCGAGAAAATCAAAAAAAAAAAAACAAAAAAATAATGCCAGTTTTTTTCAGAAAAACTATTTTGTTCTTAAAAAAAATACGTAATTAGCTATATGTAAAAATATATTTGTGAAATAGTCTATATAAATGCTTTTCATTTGATATATAATTTAATATAGTTGTGTTTAAATATTATAAGGTGTTTTGATTTATTTGTGTTGCTGTGAAAGGGAGAATTGGTCATATTGAAGGTTATGATACTTGACTTGAAACAACATCTGTTTGCATCGTTAAATGTGTTTATATGGTTGGATAGGTAACTAAGAGATCTTTCACTTGATGTGTATGTTTGTATATATATTATATATATTTTTCAAGAAAATCAAATTTTTAATACGTAATTAACTATTAGTGAAAATATATTTGTTAGATATAAACGAATAAAATATAATAACAATACAGTTATTTTATGTCGCTTTTTCCAATTGTCCCTCTTTACGCAGTTGACATTATTTTTGTGTCTAACACCTTTTGCGTAGGCGGCCTTCGGCCGCGCTTCAAAAAAATAACCCTGGCGGGTCCAACACCGGCTACGCCGACTACAGTATTTTTGCGTGAAACACCTTTCTGCGTAGGCGGCCTTCTGTCGCGCTTCAAAAAAATAACCCTGGCCGGTCCAACACCGGCTACGCTGACCACAGTATTTTCATTCCCACGACAGTCGGTTCTACGTACCGGAATGACCCGGGTTTCACCCAGCCAAGGACTGTTGATTCGGCGATCTTACCCTGTTTAGATCGGCCTACCCCATAAGTTGTCTGTCTCCCCTGGAGCAACTCCTTGTAGCAGGGTTGCTTCACCTCCTTCTGCTCAGGGCTGGCATCGAGCCTAACCCTGGTCCAGAAACCTATTTTTGCTGCGTTTGCCAGAAAAAGCTCCATCCGAACTCCACTTCGGTAAGGTGTAATTCGTGCGACGGATGGAGCCATCTTAAGGTCTGCTCAGGCCTTAATACCCATAAGGAGTGGTCCACAAACTATGTGGCCCCATGTTGTTCGCGCCCTAAGGCGCACATAGCCTCTACGGCTCCCCTAGTTGCACCTAGTGCACCGGTGCCTAGCACCGGCAGAACCTCTACGGTTCGCAGGAGCACACAACAACAACACCTTAAGGCAGCCCAACGTGCCAATGCATGTGCAGCAGGGACCAGGTGGGCAACATCACCCTTCCCTCACACCCCTCTCCGCGACGACTCTACCGAGGCAAACGAGACTCCTTCAACTGAACTGCAATGGGCTGCAGGGCAAGATTGAGGAGATAACCGACTTTATGAGTCGGCATAATCTGTCAATAGCTCCGATCCTGGAAACGAAATTGCACAGCAACTCAACCTTGTTGAGTTGCAACGGCTACAATGTGCATCGTAAGGATCACGAGCGAGGTAATGGTGGTGGCTTAGCATTCATCACCCATCACACTGTGCAGTATCGTCTTATTGAAGAAGACATCGACCGCAGGGACACTACCTTAGAATGTCAAGCAATAGCTGTCCGGTCAGGCAATGTCGAGCTCGAAATATTTAATATCTATATACCCCTGTCACCTGCTGCCCGGCAGGATATCACCCTGACATAGGTGCGCTCCTCAGAAGTGAAAACCGATTGGTAGTTGGTGACCTCAACGCGCACCACGATCTCTCGCATTCAAGCCTACCAGGTGACCGGAGGGAAAATGATTTGGCAGAGCAGATAGACGATTCGACATTCTGCACGATGAATGATGATGCCCCCACCAGGATTATGGGTAGTTGCAGCAGATTCGCCTGACCTAACAATAGCTAGCGCAGGTCTGATACTCGTCTGGAGACTCTCAATGAAGTTAAAGACCTTGGAGTTTTCTTCGACTCGAAATTTACCTTTGTTACGCATATTAATTACGTTGTAGCTAATTCATTTTCGATGCTTGCTTTTGTGCGACGCAATAGCTCTGCGTTTACTAACCCCTACACTCGTAAAATCTTGTACTCTGCATTTGTTCGGTCAAGATGAGAGTACGCGGCATTTATCTGGAGACCTTATTACCAGGTTCACATTAATAGGCTTGAATAAGTTCAGCGGGCGTTCGTTCGCTACGCCCTGAGTTCACTAAACTTCTCAGGGTCTCTCCCCTCTTATGTTTCGCGGTGCCAATTAATTAACTTAATGTCGTTGCATAACCTAAGAATATTCTTGTCAATCTCTTTCATTTTCGATGTTATTTCTGGGAACGTGGATTGCCCTATGCTACTTAGCAGCTTATATTTTAATGTTCCTAGCAGAACCTTGCGCCATGTTGAGCTGTTTAAATTTGGTATGAGTAAAACTCTTTACAGCAAAAATGCCCCTTTGAATAGAACTTTGCAAGAAATCAACATTATCTCCAGTTTTCTGGACCTTGATCTCTCTTTGCCGAAATGTATTTTACGTAATCGACTTAAGTCCTATTTATGTAATACTAGTAATTTTTTGTAATTAAATAATGAAATAAATGTATAATTATGTAGGATATTGTTCTGTACCATAGACATGAATATATACATAATATTATTTACTAATATGTGTAGTCTGTAAGAATTTTTGGTCATAGACTTCAGAAATATTGAAATAAATAAATAAATAGCCTAACGTGGCGACCTATGCTATCGCTTGCATCAGACCACCTACACATAATCATCTCGATTGGCAGACCTGCTGACTTTGTCTCCGCGGACCACCGGACCTATATCAACTTTAAAAAGGCTGACTGGGTCAGGTTCGCGGAGTTCACCGAAAATGCCTTCAGATCTCTTCCCACACCCACGGACGTTCGTAAAGGCGAACAGAAGTTCCACAAGATGGTTGCGTCAGCTGCGGCCCGCTTCATCCCGGCAGGGAGGATCCCCGAGATCCATCCCAACCTCCCGGCTGAAGCGGCTGCCCGATCCCCGAAATCCAAACATCCAGGATTTAAATGTGGAGATTCGGAGGCTGGTAGACCAAAACAAGCGGAACGAGTGGGAAGAGCACTTGAAGTCCTGTAACCTAGTCACGGGTGTTGGTAAGCTCTGGTCTACCGTGAAGTCCTTATCCAACCCGACGAAGCATGACGACCGAGGGAAAATTTCATTCGCGTAGGCGGCTTTCGGCCGCGCTTCAAAAAAATAACCCTGGCCGATTCAACTCAAAAAGCTTTCGGTCGCTTAGGATCATAACCTTCAATATGACCAATTCTCCCTTTCACAGCAACACAAATAAATCAAAACATCTTATAATATTTAAATACAACTATGTATATTAAATTATATATCAAATGAAAGGTATTTTTATAGACTATTTCACAAATATATGTATTTTTACTGATAGTTAATTACGCATTTTTTAAAGAAAAAAACAGTTTTTCTAAAAAAAAATGTGCATTTTTTTTCTCGAAATATTAATATACAGTATATAGAAATATATATATACGATGTCAATATTTTTGAAATCGGTTATATATTTTTTGAAATATAAACTTAAAAATGTTGAAAATACTCACTTTACCTCTTTATAACACCCCCCTAGCCGTGTTGATGCTAAGCCGGGCCCAGGTGGTGTGTAAAGTAGGGGAGTAGCATAGCTTCGAGTGTTGTTGTTGTTGTTGTTGTTGTTTTGTTGTTGTTGTTGTTGTTGTTGTTGTTGTTGTTGTTGTTGTTGTTGTAGTAGTAGTAGTAGCGGGTATCGCGCCTCCTAAAGAGCGGATTCACCCATGGTCGTTGTGGTCGAACTCATCTAGGGGCAGGCCCAGGAAACGGGCAGTTTCGACAAGGTTGGGCCAGAGGGAGAGGAAGGTTAGATGAGTGGGTTTGAGAGGGAATGTGAATAGGTGGTTGGTATCGTGCGGAGAATCTCCACATGCCGGACATGTGTTGGGTATGTCAGGGTAGATTCTGGATAGGTAGGAGTTGAGGAGTTGAGTATCCAGATCGTAATTGTGCCGGAGTGACGCGGGACTCGCGGGGCAGCAGGGACTCCTCTACTGCTACAGGTGGTGGTTGGGCTGCGATAACAGCATTTGCCTGGCGAGAGTCAATGGTGGTAGTGACTTTCTCTCTGTGGATGTTGCTTGTTGTTGTTGTTGTAGCGGCTAGTCGCGCCCCGTAAAGAGCGGATTCACCCATGGTCGTTGTCGTCAAACTCATCTAGGGGGAGGCCCAGGAAACGTGCAGTTTCGACAGGGTTGGGCCAGAGGGAGAGGGGGGTTAGATGAGTGGGTTTGAGAGGGCATGTGAATAGGTGGTTGGTGTCGTGCGGAGAATCTCCACATGCCGGACATGTGTTGGGTATGTCGGGGTTGATTCTGGATAAGTAGGAGTTGAGCCTGCTACAGTATCCAGATCGTAGTTGTGCCAGAGTGACGCGGGACTCGCGGGGCAGCAGGGACTCCTCATCTGCTACAGGTGGTGGTTGGGCTCCGATGACTGCATTTGCCTGGCGGGAGTCAATGATGTTCGTGACTGTGTCTCTGTGGATGTTGCTTAGGACCCGCCGGTACGCCTCCGGATCCAGCGGTTGTGTGATGAGTGGCTGGATCTCGTCCTTTAGTTCTAGTAGATGTCTTCTAATGTGCCTGGGGGGCAGTTCCACTGCAAGCAGGTGCCCGTTTGGATGCCCCGAGCGGTGACATCCAGCAAAGAACTGCTTGCTGAGCATGAGGTTGTGCTCCTTAACTCGGAGCACATTGACCTCTTGGTGGAGATGCTCCTCAGGCGACATCAGAAGACATCCCGTCACCGTGCGGAGTGCGGCGTTCTGGCAGGTCTGCAGCTTCGTCCATTGTGTCCTGCTGGTTCCCGGCGACCAAACTGGCGCAGCATAGTTTATTACCGGCCGGCCAATCGCCTTGTATGTTGCCAACAACGTTTCTTTGTCTTTGCCCCAAGAGCTGCCGGCGAGCGACTTGAGGACATTGTTGCGGCTCTGTACTCTATTGGCGATTGCGGTAGTGTGCGCGGAGAAGGAGAGCAGGCTGTCGAAAGTCACCCCCAGAATCTTCGGGTGGTTAACCGTCGGAATGGGGGTGCCATCGATGTGGATGTTAAGATCCAGCCTGACCTCCTTCGTCCAGGTGGTAAAAAGGGTCGCCGAGGACTTGGCAGGGGACAGCGCCAGGTTTCTGCTAGTGAAAAAGTGGGCAAGATCCGAGAGATATCCGTTTACTTTCAAACACAGATCATCAATTGCATTGCCGGTTGCCATTATCGAGCAATCATCAGCATAGGAGACAATCGTGACTCCCTCTGGCGGTTGAGGGAGCTTGGAGATGTAGTGATTAAACAGTAATGGGGACAGGACGCCACCCTGCGGTACCCGTTGTTTAATCCTCCTTGGTTTCGATGTTGTATCTCTAAACCATACCGATGATTGACGACCACACAGGTAATTCGCGGTCCACCGTTTCAGTCCCTGCGGGAGAGTTGATGATTCCACGTCAGCTAGTAGCGTGGAGTGGCTAACTGTGTCGAAAGCTTTCGACAGATCCAACGCTACTAGGACGGTTCTCTCGCAGGGCGGTTTTGGTTAAGACCACGGTTCACCTGCGTGTTTATGGCATTAAGTGCTGTTGTTGTGCTGTGCACTTTCCGGAAGCCATGTTGATGCTTAGCTGACCCAAGGTGGTATGTTTAGTACGGGAGGAGTAGGGCCTCAAGTGTCTTTACCACAGGTGAAAGCAGGGAAATCGGCCGATAGGAATCACCCTTGTCGGCCGGTTTCCCTGAAGCAACCCTGCTGCAAGGAGTTGCTCCAGGAGAGACAGACAACTTATGGGGTAGGCCGATCTAAACAGGGTTAGATCGCCGAAACAACAGTCCTTGGCCGGGTGAAACCCGGGTCATTCCGGTACGTAGAACCGACTGTCCTTCTGGTCAGGGCTGGCATCGAGTCAAACCCTGGTCCAGAAACCTATTTTTGCTGCGTTTGCCAGAAAAAGCTCCATCCGAACTCCACTTCGGTAAGGTGTAATTCGTGCGACGGATGGAGCCATCTTAAGGTCTGCTCAGGCCTTAAGACCCACAAGGAGTGGTCCACAAACTATGTGGCCCCATGTTGTTCGCGCCCTATGGCGCCCATAGCCTCTACGGCTCCCCTAGTTGCACCTAGTGCACCGGTGCCTAGCACCGGCAGAACCTCTACGGTTCGCAGGAGCACACAACAACATGGTCGCTCCCCTCCCCCCCCCCCCCCCCCCCCCAACCTAGCTCCGCCCCCCGTGTGGGGAATAGCCAGCAGCTCCTGGTACCCCACACAGTCTGTTCCGTGTGTCAGGCTAGGATATACCGGAATGCGGCATCAGTCAGGTGCAATTCGTGCCAAGGCTGGTGTCACTTTCGAGTGTGTTCTGGCCTGCGCACCACACGTGAATGGTCGGGTGACTACCTGGCTCCCTGTTGTAGAGCCTCGCAACCGCACGCGCCAGTGGCGGCGCTGCCAAACAACACCATAAGGCAGCCCAACGTGCCATTGCATGTGCAGCAGGGTCCAGGTGGGCAACATCACCCTTCCCTCACACCCCTCTCCGCGACGACTCTACCGAGGCAAACGAGACTCCTTCAGCTGAACTGCAATGGGCTGCAGGGCAAGATTGAGGAGATAACCGACTTTATGAGTCGGCATAATCTGTCAATAGCTGCGATCCAAGAAACGAAACTGCACAGCAACTCAACTCTGTTGAGTTGCAACGGCTACAATGTGCATCGTAAGGATCACGAGCGAGGTAATGGTGGTGGCTTAGCATTCATCACCCATCACACAGTGCAGTATCGTCTTATTGAAGAAGACATCGACCGCAGGGACACTACCTTAGAATGTCAAGGAATAGCTGTCCGGTCAGGCGATGTCGAGCTCGAAATATTTAATATTTATATACCCCCTGTCACCTGCTGCCCGGCAGGATATCACCCTGACATAGGTGCGCTCCTCAGAGGTGAAACCCGATTGGTAGTAGGTGACTTTAATGCGCACCAGGATCTCTGGCATTCAAGCCTACCAGCTGATCGGAGGGGAAACGATTTGGCAGAGCAGATAGACGATTCGACATTCTGCACGATGAATGATGATGCCCCCACCAGGATTATGGGTAGTTGCAGCAGCTCGCCTGACCTAACGATAGCTAGCGCAGGTCTGATAAATAGCATAACGTGGCGACCTATGCTATCGCTTGCATCAGACCACCTACCTATAATCATCTCGATTGACAGACCTGCTGACTTTGTCTCCGCGGACCATCGGACCTATATCAACTTTAAAAAGGCTGACTGGGTCAGGTTCGCGGAGTTCACCGAAAATGCCTTCAGGTCTCTCCCTGCTCCCACCGACGTTCGAAAAGGCGAACATAAGTTCCGCAAGGTGGTTGCGTCAGCTGCGGCCCGCTTCATTCCGGCAGGGAGGATCCCTGAGATCCGTCCCAACTTCCCGGCTGAAGCGGCCGCTCTAGCGAACGAACGCGACCACCTTCGCCGCTCCGATCCCCGTAATCCTAACATTCAGGATTTAAACGTGGAGATTCGGAGGCTGGTAGACCAACACAAGCGGAACAAGTGGGAGGAGCATCTGAAGTCCTGTAATCTGGTCACGGGTGTTGGTAAGCTTTGGTCTACCGTGAAGTCCTTATCCAACCCGACGAAGCACGACGACCGAGTGGAAATTTCATTCGGGGATCGTGCCTCGTCGGACCCGAAGAGATGCGCGAGCTATTTTAGCCGACAGTTTATACTGCATCCTTCGGGGGATAGGACCAAGCGGAAGGTGACCAGGAGGCTGCGCAAATTACGGAACAACAGCGCGCCTCTTACCTTCACTTGTGGTGAGGTAAAGGAGGTCATCGGGAAGGCGAAAGCCTCCAAGGCCATTGGCCCTGACGGGCTAAGCGTGTTGATGCTGAGGAATTTAGGCCCCGCGGGAGTTGAGTTCCTCACCCGGGATCCTCAATTTGTCTATGGCCACCCTCATCATTCCAGACATCTGGAAGGTTGGGAGGGTGGTCCCACTACTGAAACCAGGGAAACCGGCCGACAAGGGTGATTCCTATCGGCCGATTTCAATGCTTTCACCTGTGGTAAAGACACTTGAGGCCCTACTCCTCCCGTACTATACATACCACCTTAGGTCAGCTAAGCATCAACATGGCTTCCGGAAAGTGCACAGCACAACAACAGCACTTAATGCCATAAACACGCAGGTGAACCGTGGTCTTAACCAAAACCGCCCCTGCGAGAGAACCGTCCTAGTAGCGTTGGATCTGTCGAAAGCTTTCGACACAGTTAGCCACTCCACGCTACTAGCTGACGTGGAATCATCAACTCTCCCGCAGGGACTGAAACGGTGGACCGCGAATTACCTGTGTGGTCGTCAATCATCGGTATGGTTTAGAGATACAACATCGAAACCAAGGAGGATTAAACAAGCGGTACCGCAGGGTGGCGCCCTGTCCCCATTACTGTTTAATCACTACATCTCCAAGCTCCCTCAACCGCCAGAGGGAGTCACGATTGTCTCCTATGCTGATGATTGCTCGATAATGGCAACCGGCAATGCAATTGATGATCTGTGTTTGAAAGTGAACGGATATCTCTCGGATCTTGCCCAATTTTTCACTAGCAGAAACCTGGCGCTGTCCCCCTGCCAAGCCCTCGGCGACCCTTTTTACCACCTGGACGAAGGAGGTCAGGCTGGATCTTAACATCCACATCGATGGCACCCCCATTCCGACGGTTAACCACCCGAAGATTCTGGGGGTGACTTTCGACAGCCTGCTCTCCTTCTCCGCGCACACTACCGCAATCGCCAATAGAGTACAGAGCCGCAACAATGCCCTCAAGTCGCTCACCGGCAGCTCTTGGGGCAAAGACAAAGAAACGTTGTTGGCAACATACAAGGCGATTGGCCGGCCGGTAATAAACTATGCTGCGCCAGTTTGGTCGCCGGGAACCAGCAGGACACAATGGACGAAGCTGCAGACCTGCCAGAACGCCGCACTCCGCACGGTGACGGGATGTCTTCTGATGTCGCCTGAGGAGCATCTCCACCAAGAGGTCAATGTGCTCCGAGTTAAGGAGCACAACCTCATGCTCAGCAAGCAGTTCCTTGCTGGATGTCACCGCTCGGGGCACCCAAACGGCACCTGCTTGCCGTGGAACTGCCCCCCAGGCACATTAGAAGACATCTACTAGAACTAAAGGACGAGATCCAGCCACTCATCACACAACCGCTGGATCCGGAGGCGTACCGGCGGGTCCTAAGCAACATCCACAGAGACACAGTCACGAACATCATTTACTCCCGCCAGGCAAATGCAGTCATCGGAGCCCAACCACCACCTGTAGCAGATGAGGGAGTCCCTGCTGCCCCGCGAGTCCCGCGTCACTCTGGCACAACTACGATCTGGATACTGTAGCAGGCTCAACTCCTACTTATCCAGAATCAACCCCGACATACCCAACACATGTCCGGCATGTGGAGATTCTCCGCACGACACCAACCACCTATTCACATGCCCTCTCAAACCCACTCATCTAAACCCCCTCTCCCTCTGGTCCAACCCTGTCGAAACTGCACGTTTCCTGGGCCTCCCCCTAGATGAGTTTGACGACAACGACCATGGGTGAATCC